>OY720642.1:1152500-2352500 GCA_963169105.1 Ceriagrion tenellum | reverse complement strand
AAACAATACGAGACGTGCAAATTAATCTGAAATCTGAGAATTTAAGAGTAATTCATTTCGTTCAAATTGATATCGAATGACCAACTTCATTTTATTTCTTTTTCATCGCCTTCATCACGCCACTCCCCATGATTATCTTCGTACATTCCAACTTTTCCATAATTCATGTCAACTACTGAAAAAATATTACATATCCTGTTCGGCAGCTCGTTCCTTCCACGATTTTTCTGAATAAGTTGTTACATCACATTGGGTACATTGTATTCCGCGTTTCTCCAAAGCTATTTTTAAAAAAAATACGATTATAAAATTGTTGTCAATAATATATTTCTCACAGCTAACGTTTCACCAAAATTTTTAGTATCATCAGGACATTGAGAATATTAACATCGGAACATTAAAAAAGTAAACCACAATTCAAGACACTTGTTTTTATATAAGTATTATAATTGGACGAGAAAGTTACAATGGATTGGTATATTTTCATTCAAAATATTTTCTCCACTGACCGTGGGTCATTGCCATTTCCTCCGTTCATCGCTTATCGTTCTCCTATAATTCATTACATTTCATGTCGCATTTCAGCGTTCTCCATACTGCCACTGCCGCCATTGGTGGGTTTTTCAATATCACAGAAAGAGGGAGAAGGCGGCGGATAAGCATTACGAGTTGGAAACCATCAAACTGGAGATAATTTTTTCGGCATTAGAGGACAAAATTGAAGAAATATTTGAAATCTATGAATATTTTCTCTCTCGTAATTCAAATATATATTTGAATTACGAGGGAGAAAAACCATTGTAAAATTCGCAAACCCAAATGTGACTCGCTTCTATGACCGTGAATAATTTAAAAATTCATCATTAGAGGTAGTTATATCGGATGCACCTTAAGTTAGATAGCAGAAACAGGAACACAATTCTTTCCTTTGATATCCGATAACAAATATTTTAATTGCATTTTATGCAAATTGTCAAGGCGTATTTAAAAACGGGATCGGCATTGACCTCTACTTATTATCGCTAAATAGGGAACTTGAGCCCTAAAAATGACATAAATTTAAAAAAATCTGCGCCAGTAGCAGTTTTGGCCGATTTCACGATCATACTGTGCGTGGCATTTGAATGGCAGTCACTTGGAGATGGGAAACATAAGAGCTGAAATAATACGGCGATCTTTAAAGCAGAAATACACGTGATCGGTTGGCCCGGCGAACTTGAGTTAATTGGATGTTAACAGTGACTCTAACAAAAAGGATGGTAATTAAATTCTTCTCGTGAACAATTACAACTCACCTCTTCAGTATACGTTTATAGTAAAAAAATTAAAGTTATTTGAGATTTTTTATCCGCTCCAGGGGGTTAAATGGTCAGGTCAAATCTTGAAAACTGAAGAAATTTCAAGAGATTGGTTGCAGAGTTGCGATTCCGAAATATTAAAAATAATCGTCATTATTGGTTATACCTTTCCTTACTATACTGAGCCTTATTCCGCTCAAAGCGATGACGAAACGAAGCCATGCCGTGAAATTTGATTGATGTAAAGCATAAAAGGGTGGGAAGGCAAAATGCTGCGATTTCGGTCGACAAGAGCGCGCCTTCCTCGCGAGTCGGGGCTGAAGTCACCCGTCAACCCTAAAGATTACACAAACGACTCATTTTCATTGATATCGTCTAGAACAGTGCAGGGATGTGATGGGTAAGACACGGTTTGGCCCGTCACTCGAAGGGTCTTGCGTTATTTCGGCCTCGTGTGTAGTTTGAAGGAATTCGATGAAGGGAGGCCTCGAGAGGTGAGGGGAGGGATGAGAGGGAGGGAGGGAAGGGAGGGGAGGGGAAGGGACCGAACGAAGAGCAGCACGAGGACAGGCGTTCGCCATCTTTCGCTCGTGCGTGCGTATTCGCCCCTCGTTCGTGCCCAGACTCGCAGAGGTGAACCGAACGGGACCCGCTGTGACGTCACCCAGAGGCAGCGAACGCGTGTACCGTTGCTTTGCGCGAGAGGGATGAGGGGGTGGATGGATTTTTTATCGAAGAAAAAACGAAAAGTGGCAGCGCTGGGGGTTGAGGAGGAGAGGGACGAGTCGGAATGACTGAGTGCCCTGAGGGGGGATGGAGGGGGATGGATGATGGAGAAGTCGAGGACGCGAGGGTGGGGAGCCGGGGGATGGGAAGCCACGTGAGAAGTATCGACACCGCTGTGCTATTATAAATGAGATGAACGTCGACTCTATAACGTAATGTAATCGGAACAAAATCAGCGATAGAATAACGCATCGAATCAAAGACTTTCCACCGATACGAGTACTTGTCTGAAGGCGACTCCACGCATTCGACATTCGTGCCGAGCGACTGATCGCCGATTGCCAAAGGTCGGGGCTTCGGGGTATTCGCTGAGTACTCGTCGAACAGCGAGCACCATGAAACATGATATACCTACGCACTTCGCCGAGCGTCGAGTCACTCGGGGATCGACGAATATTCTTCATTCAGCGACTGCTCTGCGGAGGGCGCTTCGGATGGCGACTCAGAACTCGCCGTTAGTTCAGCAGATTTTTAAAAATAATACCTTGTACCCGTCTAATATTTTAAAAAGTAAAAACTGACAGGACGATGGGGGATGATATAAATTAACCAAAGCAGAGAGCCCTAACTATTAATCTACCTAAATATGAACCGTAAGATATTGCAAAAATATAATTATAGGGGTTGATCTCCTTCATTTTTTCGGGATCTACCGCGTCTTTTGTTGGATAGTGACAACAGTTTAGCTGAAACTACTATCAGCGTCTTCAGGTCGAAGATGCTGGTTCATGAGTTTGGCCCTCCTTCTATAGGACCTCTTTCCTGCCAATTTTTGGTGCTGCACCGTCATTGGTCCATTTCAGGATTCTCCTCCATGTATCGTCCAGGTGGTATCCTCTGTCTCTGTTGAAGTTGTCCGTCCGTGCTATCTCGATGGATTCTCTAATTAGCCTAGGGTAATATCTGCTCTCTCTCACTATTAACTTGGCCTCGTCAAATTTTATGCCATGTCCAGGGGTTCAGGCGTGCTCCGATACGGCTGACAGGTAAATTGTCCATTTTGCGTTGCTCTTCCGTGTTGTAGCATTCGTACCTTTAATGAACGGCGAGTCTCACCGATGTATGATTTCCCACAGGAACAAGACACCTGGTAAACTCCTTCATGTAGATCATGTGGGATTTTGTCTTCAGCTGAGGGTAGAATGTCACCGCTTTTTGTGGTTTGCAGTGGAGCCTAGCTTTGCCTTTTTAATGCTCTGGTGATCCTTTCCGTGGTTCCCGCAATGAATGGAATGATGGCCCAGGCTTTCTCGTCTTCATTTTCTTTGGACTTTGGATTGGCCTCCCTCAGCTTCGAGACCCTTTTCAGGGCCATCGTCTGGTAGCCGTTCTTTCTCAGTGCCGTCATAAGGTACCATTTCTCCTCTGCCAGCGAATCCGCGTCAGAAATACGCTGCGCCCGATGAAAAAGTCTTTTTACTAATGACGCCTTCTGTACTGGGTGGTGGTGTGAGGCATTGTCGAGATACCGGTCCGTATGCGTCGGCTTTCGGTAAACAGAATGTCCAAGGCTGCCATCGCTCTTCTTCTTTACCAAGAGGAGTGGTAGCTGGTTGTCTTTATCTGTTTCCACGGGAAACTAAATTGTCTTGTGCTGGGAGTTCAGGTGAATTAGGATTTTTCGGAGTTTCTCCTTGCCGTGAGACCAGATGATGAACGTATCGTTCACGTAACGAAGCCAAAGGGATGGCTTTTTGTCACAAGTATCCAGGGCCTTTTCCTCAAAACGTTCCATGTATATGTTCGCTATCTCTGGTGACAACGATGAGCCCATAGCTGAGCCTTCCTTTTGTTTGTAATAATTCCCATTCCAGAGGAAATATGAATTTCGGAGGCAGTACTCTACTGACGCTGGGAAATCTTCAGGTATTCCAAATGAAATCATCTCTCTGACGATTTCATATGTTTCTTGGATTGGGACATTAGTGAACAGAGAGATAACATCAAAACTCACTAACATGTCGTCTCTGCTGATGGTGGTACTCCTCAAGATATCAATGAACTGGGTGGAGTTCTTAACAAAGGATTGCGCCTTCCCCACGTGCCTACTCTCGGAGTGAAAGGTACTTACTTGGCTAAGTAATAGGTAGGGGCACCGATCCGACTAACTAACTAAGGTCGAAGTGGAACTCCCTCCTTGTGAATCATCGGTAGGCCGTATAACCTCGGTGGTTTGGCGGCTGAGGGAAGAAGACTCCGCTGCTTCTCTTGAGGAATGGATGATCCCTTGATGAGATCCTTAACTTAAATTTTGGTGGTTGGGTCTGTACTTAACATTTGGTAAGTCGAATCCTCCAGGAGTTGGGAGATTTCCTTATTGTAGTCTTCTCTAGTCATCAGGACCGTAGCGCTACCTTTATCTGCGCTTCATACAAGAATGTTATCATCGCTCGGGAGTTTTGTCAAAGCCTTCCTCTCTGCAGCTGACAAGATCGGTGTTGGTAGCTTGGCCGTTCGGAGAATGCTGGAGACGTCCTCTCGGCAGCGTCTTCTTTTGGAAGCTTTCTAATGGCCGACTCAACCTACGTGGTGATTCTCTCCGTAGGTGAACTCTTGGGAGCTATGGAGAAGTTTAGTCCTTTAGATTGCACTGAAGTGGTAGCATCATCCAATTGACGGTCAGTCAGGTTAACCACGGAGCGGTTCCATATATGTTGCTCTGTATGATGTTGCCTGCAATGTAACTTCTCAAATTTCTTGATCTGCGTCTCCAGGGCAGTTGATTAAGTATTTAGCGATTAGAAGTGAGTTATCTTCTCTACTTTGTCCCAATCGGCAGCATTCAATACGGCGCTCAGACGTAGATGGATGTGGTATAATTTTTCCGAGCACAGGTTGAGAGAGAGAGAGAGAGGCGGTTATTATGAATGCGCTCTCTGAGCAAAGCCATGCCTAGCTCGGTGGAGGATTCTCTTAGCAGCAAGCGTTTTCAGGTGGTGTTTGATTTCCACACATACGGGAATGGTGCCTGTATCCCGGCAGCGTAGAAGAAGGGCAAGGTGAAGACAGAAGTCTCCCTTTCTTTCTCCTCAGCACCTCAAATCTTCTGATCAGCCAGTCCATCACCCTCATAAAGTTTAAAGAAATTAAAATTCATAGTTACAGCAGCCCAATGAATGAGCAGGGGTCAAAAGTTTAAAGAAATTACGTTCAAGGATTCTCAAATGTATTTTTTCAATTACACGTGAGTAATGTTCGGAAAGAGAAATAATTGCCTTTTTTAAATCAATTGCATTGACAGAGTTTAATTTATTTCAGCATTCTCGAACTGTTCACTCGTTTTTGAACATTAACATTAAATAAAATCTTCCGTCCGCATGAAGGGAAGTGTCCTTTTCTCTACAACATGAAACCCGAAAGGAATAACTTATACAAAAAGCGATATACAGTTCTACTACGTTTTTAATGCTGTCTACTGGTTTCGACGTCAATAGCGTCATTTTCAAATCAAGCAGAAGAAAAATTGCAAATGCAAATCTTTCATAAAATTCAATTATGAGGGGACGGGGGAATTCGAGGTTTTAAAATATATTTGACAAAGGATTGAAACTGGATGCTTTCGAAATTCAAGAAATCATTAAATTTTCTCTTTCGCCTGATTTAATAGCTTTAAATTAAATGACGGAATTGAAATGTTCTCCAATTTTGACTACAGTTCTAAAATCTGACTTCTTTTTTACTAACCCTTCCTCCCCCCTCTTGATGTCATCATCATCATCATCTGACCTTCCTTCCGCTTCACTCCTCCTTCCATTTCTCATCACCCCCCCCCCCCCCGCTTCCATCCCTCCCACCCACCCCCTCTTACGTAAATTGAATAAAAGTTTCGCATTTGTAATTTTCCTTCTGTCCGTCTCAAAAATGACGCTATCGGCGTCGAAACCAGTAGACAGCATTAAAAACACAGGGCAACAGTACATCGTTTTATATTGTGAGTTATTCCTTCTCGTCGTTCCACAACATAACGCCACAATCAACTGATTTGATGAAATCCGAAAGTATATTATGCTTAAAACAGTTTTCATGGTTCATTTTCTGAAGAATACTTTGGCTTTATCGAGATCGATTTTCAATTGTCACTTCAATCGATCCGCGTCCTCTGCTTAGAACTTCACAAAGAACAATATAAACTGTGCAGGTAGGAATATCCTTTAACATCAGTCAACCACAGCGAGCTGTTGGCCGATGTTCATTCATGTCCACATCATCTCATTCACATTGCAATTACTAACCATTATTTTCAATTACTATTTTCAACAATCTCGAAAAAGCTGAAAATTTTATTTAGAATTTGGTTGATAAGTCCTGTGATAATTTTAAAAGTCGATACAGATATTCATGGTTGCTCAGAGGCTTCAGAATCTCAAGTGATGCTAGGAGAGGGAGGAGGGAGGGTGCATTAAACTTACATCTGGTGCCGACACAGTATACTATATAACACATAGACCACCACAAGAGAAGAAGGTAATCAATGCATTGCGGCAAAAAATAATTTAGGCAATTGTTTTTAATGGATTATCAGGAATTAATATTTATACAAAATGAGGCTAATTTAAATTGGAACATATTAATTGGTAAGCAACATTCACACAGTTACGTCCATTAAATCATGCGACAAATAAGGAAGCCCTCTGCCCTCAAGGGGATATTTTTTTTCAAACAAAACACTTCACTATGGCGTTTCATTACGTTTCATCGGAAGTTTGATCCAGCAAAGATCTGTCCTAACTTCTCCGATTTATTTTTAATTCTACTTGAGTTCATTCGTCCCGGCTCCTCGTTAATTTGAGAAGTTAGAAGAACCGTAGGGCGGGCTCACATTTATTTTCATGGCAAGAACCGCTCGATGGCTGAGATCAACATCGCCCTCCACGAAGCTCGAAATCCAAGAGGGACAGCGGCGTCACACTACGGCGGGGAAGAGAACTATCGGCACTGAAGTACATATAAAATCTCTCGAGAGATGTCGCAGGCGTCTTCGACGAGAGGATCTTCATATGGCCACACTCGACTGGAGCTCTGAGCACGGAAGGAACAATTGACGGCGGCGAAGACGAAACTAGCGAACTGACAGCGAGAGCCGATTTTATTATTAGCGTGCGTGCGGCGCGGCGGTGACGCGATCGACGACGATGCCATTTATCAACAATCATACATTCACGAGTATTATATCAAATTAACATGTTAATGTATAAAATATACAATATCTCATTAGTATGATTATTTATATGTACTTATTAAAATGAATCTACCGGTTTAAGGTTGGTTTTATTATAAGACAGAGAAATTCCTCCAGATTTTCACGCGTGAAGAGTTTTGTCTCCTATTATAATTATTTCTTTCTTCTTCTCTGCGAACGTCATCTCCTTCTTCTTCCCGTCCGTAAAACCTCTTCTATCTCTCCGCCGTTCGCTCGACATTCTTCCCTCTATTATTATGGCCTGGAACCACCACCCTCATCACCCCCTCCCCCCCCTCTAACCACCTACTCTGCCTCCTGCGGTCTCAACCAGAAGCTCCCTATCCTCGCTCCCCATACCAAGCACTTCTTCGTTTGTCCTCCTTTCCGTCCACCTTCTCCATCCTCGTCCATACCCATATCTCGGAAGCCTGCAGCATATTCTCGACACCCTTTCTCAGAGTCCTCATTTCTGACCCATGCAACGCTACACCCCATTTACAAGCTCTTCAGCAATCTCTTCCTTATATCCTTACCCAAGGCACCAGCCATTAGCTCCCTCATATTCCCAACGCACCTTTCGCTAGCGTGAACATCCTACTTATGCCTTGGCTACAACTCTAATTTTCTTCTAACGAGAAACCCTAGTAATTAAAATAGCCCCACTTGCTCTAGCTTTTGTACACTTTTATGACCAATTACAAAGCGTTATTAATCCTAGAAAATCCCATTCCTTTCGTCTCATTGTGATTTGTGTCTCCATATTTCCATCCATTCAAATGATTCTCATTGTCTATTCTCATGAAATTCCGTCAACGGAATGTACTGAAAGGAACTGCAACTGACAATAAATGCCTAAGTTCCTCCGCTCCACGCACCACAGAGACATGTTTGTTGGTGGCGATATCTTAAAGTTTTGCGGGAGCTCAAATATTAACAGCCGTCCGATTCTCTTCTGGTAATCCGGCCGCCGCGAGAACGCCTATTGAAGGATTAAAATGCACTCCTACAGTCTCCCACGCCTAATGACGCAGTGCCATTTTAATTTATAGGTTGATTAATGAATTGCGCACAAATATCATCACATACTCCGCTGACCAGGGACAAAATATTATTACAAAAATTACAAACAGAGCACAGAGAGAGTTAATGTCAATTGATAAATGCAAATTGGAAATATGTAGCTCAACATTTCAAGGTTTGATCACGTTTTTCAGATTTTAATTAATATATTTAGAATTGAGTCTCTTTCTATGGAATATTTGGTGGTCTAAAATTTTATCCTGAAACGCAAATGAATATTCCAGGTGAGTCGGATATTTTGAAAATAATTTGAGTGTTTTTATCATCATGTTCAACAGAAAACAACTGAAATTGCAGCAGCGAAAATTTTCAAAACAAAATAATTGGTTCGATTCATAGACAATGGTTAATTTAGGGCGGCACTCACATAAAATTGGGGATATTGAAAGATTTTCGAACAGCATACAAGGAATATGACGCTTAGCACTCAATTAATATGCTTACGAACTTTTATCGAAAAAAATCTCCTTTCCCCGATTAAAAAAATCAACTAAATGCATTTTTCATTTAAAATTTGCATGCATGAACGTATAAATTAATTAAAAAGTAGGTGTCTACATTTATTTGCAAACTTTTACACGACCTACACCTTATTAACGTAAAATACAAAGTTTGGCGATAATAAAAAATGAAACAAAATTTCTAAAAGTGCTGTCATTTTGCGCCATAATGCAGGGTTGCTTTTACTGCGAAGAATGGTTATCAGACGCTACTGATAGAAACCACACCCTTAAGGTATAGCCCACGTTCCCTTGTCTTGCCAGTCAGCTCTCCACCAGTCCACAACCGACGCTTAGGTATTTAATTTCTAAATAATGCAATCAAATATTCGTATATGATGAGAAACATAAATAACTGACGGTAGATGAGCCCATTTCCACGATATGGAACCGCGAATTCATCACATCAAAGCCTCCTCATAAATAGAGGTTTGAGCGAAATATCATTTCACCCAGTAATCAGTGAACTTGGTCTCATTTTAAGAACTATTCCTCACTCAACCAAAAATACCGAAATGTCTGCATCTAACTGCATTAATTTCCAAGATTTAACGAATAGCATCAACCACTTTACATGGAAAAGGTTACGTGCATATACATAGTTACTTCTATGCCCTCCAGAGTGATATAATTTAAAAAGTGAGGAATTTCTAACACTTATATCTCGTTGAAAAATTAGCAGTGTGTAGTTGTATGTGTTCTCGGTTATTTTAGAAAATTAATCACACTTAATACACTCGTTCGTCGTCCCTCGTAGAGTGCGGATGTGTTCTCGCTCTCTGTGGTGTATTCAAGGTTGTGTGTTGCTCGCTGCCGGAAAACACGAAGTGGTGTTCACTAAATGGCAGTTTCACGTCTACTGAGCAGTTCAACACCTGTTTAAACTTTATATTGAACAAGCTGGACAGTCGCAATTGAGTCACGTGTCTTAATTTACTCGGCGTGAAGAAGAAGAAGAAGACGTCTCATTGTTTCGTGTGCCGAAAGACGACGCGAAGCATCATACACATAGCCTGTTTCGAGTGCCATGAAAAACTCCACAGGCAATGCATCGAAAAACCTCTCACTAAGGAAGACATAGATGGGATTGTGGCAAGCAAACAACGCTGGAGGTGCGCAGCATGTCAGGTTTCACGTCGTCTGAGCCTTAACAGTAATGCTGACGTGGTGGAACCCACAAATAGTGCAAGTGCTTGTGATGTGAAGTCACTTGATGACGTCTATGCTCCATTTGTCGCGTTAAAAAGTGAAATTAAGGGAGTTGAAAAAAGCCTTGGTGACACAATCAACAAAATATATGAGAAATTAGACGAAAGGATTAAGGTAATCGAAGAAGCTCAGGGAGTTAAGCTTAATCAGTGCTTTGAAGAAATCGATACCCTAAAAAAAGAAAACCAGTGCCTAAAAACAAACTATCTGAGTGCAAAAATCGTCAAGACGATTTAGAGCAACGGGTATTAGATAATAACATTGAAATACACGGAAAACCATGTAGCCCTAACGAAAACCTGCCCTATGTAGTGAGTAAAATTGGTGCGGCTCTTGGTATTCAACTGAATGAAAACAGCATTGATTATTGCTACAGATCAAAGCCCAAGCCTAGTGAGGAGCCGGGTGGGATACAAGTGCGATTCCTCAGTCAAAAAGTCAAGGAGGACTTTCTGACCAAACGTGGAGTGAAGAGGGACTTCTCAACGCGGCACTTGTCTCTCGAAGGAGTTCAACCCTCGGACATCCCTGCTTACATCAACGAGGCCTTGACACCTGGAAGGAGGAAAGTTCTCAAAGCGGCTCGGGAGGCAAAGAAAACAAATCACTCACAAAATGTTGTGTTGTAAATCTGTAAGATGTCGTAACCAAGGACACACTTCTAAGGGTTGGCAGCACTGTTTTTGATTTGCTGATCACGTATGTTCTTGTGTGGCCAGTCAGTCTGTAACCCGGCGTGCTACGTAGCAGATGTGGCACTTGTTCTCGTGCTGTATTCCCAATCTTTTACGAGGCAATAAAAGAGCCTTATGTACATTGAAAGAGAGTGAATTATTTAACGCTGAAATCCCAACAGGTTATGGGCCCAGTCTCTCGGAACTCTCTTTTAATGCTTTTTCGTAAAAATCATTGAGTTGGAGATTATCATCTCGCGGATGAATTTGACTGTAGCGTTTGTGCGATTCAAAGAGCACTATGGGAGACAGTGTTGGAACAAATTCTATCTTGGCGAGTATTCCAAAGTTGAAAGGTGTGCAAGACTTTCAGGACTGGAAATTTCAAGTGAAGAATTATCTCGAGAACAAGAACTTATGGGTAGCGGTTGTTCCGGACACCGACAAGGACGGTAATGAGTTGCCGTTGAATGCAGATAAAGACAGACTAGCTCGTACAACCATTTGCATGCTGTTAGAACCTGTGTGCTTTGCCAAAGTACGAAACGCGACTTCAGCGAAAGCAGCCTGGAGGAATCTCTGCGACGCATATGAGGACAAAGGTTGGGGCAGACGGCTGCGACTTCAGCGAAGTCTGTGGCATTGCAAATTGGAGACATCGCGATCGATGGACGATTATTTGACGAAAGTAATGAATCTTGCTCATCAACTGGAAGACATCGACGCCAAGGTTAGTGAAGATTGGCTCATATCGATAATTCTAGGCGGGCTAACTGATCATTACGCACCGTTTATCATGTCCACTGATAATAGTAAAGAAGTTGTTAAAATTGATGAGCTAATGAATAAACTTTTATCTGAGAGTGATAGGCAGCAATCCAGTGAAGTCCAGAACCGTGATGACGTGGCCCTGTTCACCGCAGCGAAGAATAATGCCTATGGTAAAAGATTAGGCAAAGGGCGCGGAGGTGAATGCAGGACTGTTAAGCAAACTGATGGGAAGAAGTTTGTGTACAAGTGCTTTAAGTGCCATGAGCAAGGTCACAAAGCGTCCGAATGTCCAGAAAAGGATGACCACAAACGAAAAGAATTCTTTGGAGTGAAGAAAAAGAGTGGACGAGAAACCGGGCACGCTTTAACGGTACATACTGAGCGGTTAATTCCAGGACATTGGTATGTAGATAGCTGCTGTAGTCATCATGTATCACCCGAAAAAAATAAGATGCTCAATTTTTCTTCTCGGGGATCAGATCTTGAAATATCTGTTGCTAACGACGACGTCATCAAGGCTGCTGGCAGTGGCAACATCCCCATTAAATTGCCAAATAGTCGCGAAATATCGTCAATATCAGATGTCCTGTATGTCCCAGAGGCAACTGCTAACTTGTTGTCAGTCAGTAATACTGTCAGCAAAGGGTTCTGTATGTTTTTTAGTGAAGATGATGGATGCCTGATCTTCCGCAAGGATGGATGCAGTATTGCCGGCGATTTGGTTGCTGTGGCCAGGGATATCGGTGGGATTTATCAGCTGGAGGTGGAGACTAAGGAGGATGTGATAGAGAATGAGAATCCGCAAGTCTGCTTTATCACTTCCAGTCAAACCACACGGCATGAACAGAAGAAAATAAATCCTAGTGCTGATGCTGAAGCACTGTGGCATCGGAGGCTGGGTCATCTAAACAGGAAAGATATGATTAAGTTAAAGACATTGGCTTATGGTGTCAATTTTACAGGTGCTATGGAGATAAATTGTACTCCCTGCATTGCCGGAAAAATGAGGAGAGCTCCATTTAAGGAAAGCTTGTCAAGGGCAAAAAGAAAATTGGAACTTGTACATGCTGATCTCTGTGGGCCAATGGAGGCAAGATCATTTGGAGGGTCAAGGTATTTATTGCTGTTGATGGATGACTATTCCAGAAAGTTATTTGGATATTTCCTTAAGAGTAAAGCTGATGTGTTGGAGTCATTTAAAGAATTTAAGTTGTCAGTTGAGAATCAGATTGGTGAAAGTATCAAAGTTCTCCGTACTGACAATGGAACTGAGTTTTGCAACAAACCGTTTGCTGACTTCTTAAGGAAAAGTGGTATAAGGCATGAGAAAACTGTGCCATATTATCCAGAACAAAATGGTCGGATCGAGAGAGGTAATCGAACAGTGATTGAAATGGCACGTACCCTACTCCATGAAGCTAATTTAGATAAGCGCTATTGGGCTGAAGCAGTGAACACTGCAATCTATATTAGGAACAGGTGTCCTAGCCGAGTTTCAGGAAGTGTTCCAGAAGAACTTTGGAGTGGCAGGAAAGTTAACCTTTCTTATTTGAAGGTATTTGGTTGCTTAGCTCATGTGTATGTCCCAAAAGAGAAGAGGCGTAAATTAGATCCAAAATGTGAAAAGATGATATTTGTAGGTTATTGTAGTGAGACAAAAGGATATCGTCTTATGAGCCTGAAAGTACCTGGAAAATTAACAAAGGCTAGGGATGTTTTATTCTTTGAAAGTGTCTTTCCAGGAGGTGATACAAATGAGCCAGAGGTGAACCCTACTGTTGTGACAAGAGACTGTGTTCTCTCTGAGGCAGTCTCTGAAATTGGTGATGGTGAAGCAACTGAGGAGAAGGACACCGTGGAAAGGGAGGTGTCACTTAGTCTTGAACGCAGGTACCCATTGCGAGAAAGAAGGCTGAAGGAATTCCCTGATCACATAATGTACAGTTCGGTATGTTCAAGTGTGGAGCCAAAGTCCTTGTCTCAGGCTTTGTCTTCTAAGGAAAGGGATAAGTGGGTGCAAGCTATGCATGATGAGTTAAATTCCCTGAAGGCAAATGATACTTGGGAACTCGTAGATTTACCCCCAGGTAAGAAGCCAGTGCAAAACAAATGGGTGTTTAAGATTAAAAGTGATAGTGAGGGTAATGTGATTAGGTACAAGGCAAGATTGGTGGCCAAAGGTTTTACCCAAGAATATGGTGTAGATTATTTTGATACTTTTTCCCCAGTGGTAAGGTACTCAACGTTGAGGGTGCTTTTTGCTCTATCAGCTCACTCACTTTGGCTGGGACCATTGGGACATTGGGACATTAAGACGGCATTCCTAAATGCAGTGCTGAAAGAAGAAGTGTATATGATGCAACCAGAGGGTATAAAAATTGCAGAAGAAGAAAAGGTATGCAAGTTAAAAAGGGCTTTCTATGGTCTAAAACAATCATCTAAAGTATGGAATGAGGAGTTACATTCTATTCTGTGTCATCTTAATTATAAGCAGTGTAACTCTGAACCATGTGTGTATAAAAGGGTGAGAGGGAACTCTATTCTTGTTGTTGCAATATTTGTTGATGATATTTTTGTTTTTGGAAATGACTATGTTGAAAAGGAGATGCTGAAATGTAAACTTCTAAATATGTTTGAATTGAAAGACCTTGGAGCAGTAACGAATATCCTTGGTATGAGAGTAACAAATACCAGTAATGGCATTTTGGTAGATCAAAGTAAATACATCAATGAAGTGTTGACCAAATTTCAGATGTCAGACTGTAAACCAGTTGATACACCTATGTCAATGGGAACGAAATTATCAAAAGGTAATTGTAATACTAATTTCCCTTATCAGTGTTTAATTGGATGTTTAATGTATATTGCCATTTGCACTAGACCAGATATTACTCACGCTGTTAACGTATTATCCCAATATAATACATGTTATAATGATGAACACGTAAAAGAGGCAAAAAGAGTGTTGCGCTATTTAAAGTGAACTTGTGATTACGGTTTGTTTTTTAAAAGAGGTAATCAATCAATGCTAAATGTGTATGGTTATGTAGATGCATCTCATGCTAATGATCTTGAAGATCGAAAATCATATACAGGGTTTGTATTTATGTTAAATGAAAGTGTTGTATCATGGGAAAGCAGAAAGCAACAGACTGTAGCTATTTCCAGTACTGAAGCAGAATACATGGCTCTCTCTGAAGGTACCAAAGAATGTATGTACTTAACTAATTTTCTGCATGAACTAATTGGAAAGATGAATTGTATACCCATTATCTTTAATGATAACCAGTCTGCTCAGAAACTTGCGATGAATAAAAGGGTAAGCCATAGAACTAAACATATTGATGTACGTTATCATTTTGTAAGAGAGGCTGTAGAATGTAAAAAGATTGAACTAAGGTACATCCAAACTGAAGAAATGATAGCCGATATTTTCACGAAACCTTTGAGTGCATTTAAGGTTGCAAAATTTAGGAAAAGGTTGAACGTAGCACAAAATATTATCACATGAATATTGTTTTTCTTTTGGCTGAGAAGTGTGTTTTGGTTAGGGGGTGATGTTGTGTTGTAAATCTGTAAGATGTCGTAACCAAGGACACACTTCTAAGGGTTGGCAGCACTGTTTTTGATTTGCTGATCACGTATGTTCTTGTGTGGCCAGTCAGTCTGTAACCCGGCGTGCTACGTAGCAGATGTGGCACTTGTTCTCGTGCTGTATTCCCAATCTTTTACGAGGCAATAAAAGAGCCTTATGTACATTGAAAGAGAGTGAATTATTTAACGCTGAAATCCCAACAGAACTACGTGTACTTATGGATACGAGGAGAGAAAATTTTGATGAGAAAAGCTGATAAAAAGCCGGCAATTGTATTAAAACATTTGAATGATATTATTAATATAATATAAACTCAATCACTTGTTGTAAATATGGCTAATGCTGACGAACTGAAATTCAATCTTAGTGAGTTTACTATCTTGCATCAAAACATAAGAAGTTTGCGATCTAACTTCGATAAATTTGTGTTACATCTGAATAATATGCTATAAAAACCTCAAGTAATTGTTTTCTCTGAAATTTGGATCTGTGATTATGAAATTCCGGCATATCATCAAATTAAGAGTTATCAAGTTTTTTCACAATGCAATAACTTGAGAAGAGCTGGAGGTGTCATAATTTATGTAAATGATATGTATTCGTGTTCATCTGATGAAATTCATGACTTAAAATCAACTGATATGATCAAAGTTACAATAGACCTTACCTCCTCCATGTCGATTTCGGTATAGATATAATTTCCTACCCACGGAGCTATTTTTGAGCGAATTGGAGAGAGTCCTTAATGGCTCGCGAGAAAGCAATTTAATTTTTAATTGGAGATATCAATTTGTGTATATTACAAGATATTGCCTACGAGTACAAAACCATTATGGCGAGCCATGGGTTTGAACAGCTCATATACACTCCTACTAGAATTTCCAAGAACAGCAGGACATGCATTGACCATATTTTTAGTAGAAGTAGGTACAATTTTAATTATGAGGGAAAATCGACTGATTTAGGTTTGACTGACCATCACATGATGTTATGTACTGTTAAATCATATCTTGTAGAGGAAATTCCAAGATGGCCAGAAAAACCTATATATATAAAATTGACTTCGATATTTTGAACGAACTTGTTTCGAATTGTGATTGGGATTGTGATGTCTACTCAGAAGGCAGCGTAACTATGGCATATGGTGTTGTCAGTGATAAGTTAAAATCATGCCCTCGTCAAGCAAGTTATGTTGAACGGGTTCGTCAAAAACGCCGCTTAATTAAGCCATGGATGACTAGAGCCTTGTCTAGCAAAATTACTCGCCGAAATATGATGCATAAAAAATGCGAACACAGCCAAACAATGGAAAATTGGCACGTAATTATAAATCCTACCAAAAGAGGTTAGATAATGCTATAAAAAAGTGTAAAGAAAATTATTATTTGCGTGAATTCAGTGACAATGATAATAATACAGCTAGAAAGTGGCGTATTTTAGATAGTGGAGGAAAACAAAAAGGTGGCAGTATCGAAAAAATTAGGTCGAATGATGGGACTGACTTAATTCATACGCAGGATATTGCCAATGAATTTAATATGTATTTCAGTACACTAAGTGAATCTTCTAATAATTCTACGAATACTAAAAATGACTTAGTTGACCAGAAAGATTGGTTTCCTAATTGTAATATTAAAGGGTCTTTGTTTCTTTCTCCTACTAACGAAAAAGAAGTCAGTAACATTGTAAAAGATTTACAGCCAAAGAGATCGAAAGGGAATGATGAAATATCAGCTATTGTAGTAAAAGAAGTTAGAGAAGAAGTTTCTCACATATTTGCATATATTGTAAATCTAAGTATGCAAACAGGAACTTACCCGAACCAGCGTAAAACTACAATTGTAATACTTCTTCATAAAAAAGGTGACAGACTGGATTTGAATAACTATAGACCGATATCCTTATTGCCTGTATTCTCTAAAATATTGGAAATAATAGTGAAAAAGAGATTAGTAAGTTTTATAAACTTCCAGGATTTCTTCAGTAGAAATCAATTTGGCTCTCAAAAAGGAATATGTACGGAAGATGCCTTGCTTAATTTCTGTTCTAATGTATATGATGGACTCGATAAAGGCAATAAAGTTGCAGGATTATTTATAGACGTAGCAAAAGCTTTCGACACAGTTGATCATAAAATTTTATAGGAAAGACCATGCCAAGCTGGTATCAGAGGAATTGCCTATAATTGTTCCAAAGCTCTCTCAGTGACAGATATCAATGTGTGCAAATTAAAAATTGTATTAGCTGTAAGACACACATTACCTGTGGGGTTCCACAAGGTTCAGTATTGGGACCATTACTATTCCTAATTTACGTAAATAACCTGTGTAATGGTAAGTTTTATGGAAAGATTACCTCATTTGCGGATGATACGACACTTTGTTACGCTGATAGCAGCATATATGCTTTACATATGCATTTGCAAAGTGACTAAGATAAATTGAAATACTGGTTTTCTATCGACTCCATTGGTACTCGGCAACAAAACAAAATACATATTGTTTAATTTAAAAAATGTAACTATGGGAGAAAATAATTTCATTTATTATAGATGCATGAAATGTATGAATGAAAAGGTCTTGTACTGTAATAAGTGTATTTCAATGGAAAGGGTATGTCACATTAAGTACCTGGCAATTTACATCGATCAACGATGTAGCTGGAAACAGCATATAAGTAAACTAAGAACGGAGATGATCTCTATAATCAGATAATTCTACCTGTTAAGATATATTTGCCCAGTGTCGGTTCTCCGAATGATGTACTATGTTTTAATTAATTCAAAATTAGAATACGGAATTGCGTGCTTGGGGGGAGCTTACTTAACTAATTTGCAACCTCTTCTGGTATCTCAGAAAAAGGTGTTAAGGGTTATGCCAAGGGCGTCTAATAAAACGCATTCCTTTCTGCTATTCAAACAAATTAATATTTTACCTTTGAGGTATTTATTTGTGTATAACGTCCTCAGGATTTCTTATAATCGTGGAGGTGAAAAGAGAACACCAAGAGTCCATGAGCTCCGTAGCTATCACGATGTAACTATAGCTAGACCTAGAACAGAAATTTTTAAGCAGAGTTATTCATTCCTAGGGCCCAAAATATATTGTGCGCCTCCTGAATTTATTCCTAATTCAAGAAATGAATTTAAATATTGTAGAGGTGTAAAAAATTGGTTATTTTCTATTGATGATGTATCAACTTTATTTTAATATATTGTGTAAAATTATGTAACTCACAGCAGTGTCAATTATCTGCTTCATGTTTTCTTTTTTTTTTCTTCTTTTTTCTTATTTATTATTGATATGAAAAGGTAAATGAGTTAATTTCTCTATGCTGAGTGAAATTCGATTGTAACTATACCAGCACTAATACATTGTTATCCAAATGTAAAGCAACACATTTAAATCATTTTGTATGCAAGAACGAGTCGGTAACGGAGTTCCTCCAAAGGAGTGCCTATCTTCCAGAAATCATGTCACTCTTAATTGTGTCTGTAATCTGTGGAATAAATTCATATTACTTTCACCGCAGTAATGTTTTCAGAACCGCAAAAAAAGCTTTCGCTGCGAAGGCGTTTTAGCCGTGCCACATTAAAAAAACACGAGTCAAGACAAAGATACTTTTACTTAATTTCCGAGAAATTCAGTCATTAAAGGATATATAATTGCATCCTTAATTTAACAATATTAACTTCGCTCTTCCTCCAACTGCTGAAACTAAAACGTAAAATTAGAACATGGTCGAGCCATTACGACTGGAAATATCAAAACTGCCTTCAGAGCGCCATGGCATTCCTCATTTCTCGATAGGATGATGAATCGCCGAGAGAGTGAGAGATAGGGGAATGAATGCTGTTCATCAATTGGACTTCTCTTTCCTTTGCAAGTCTAATGGTCGAGTCGCAGCCGCCGCGACTATCTTCACTCAAAAAGACATCGTCCTTGCTTCAATCCAAGCTCGTCGATGTCAAACATTTCTCAGATCCGTACACAGTAGACTGTAGCGATTAAGTTCCAAGATGCATTGATATTTTCCACAATATAGTGAACGACGACTTCTTTGACTTTGAAAGGCTTTAACCTTTAATTACCCTGGAATTTTCATGTTATTGCTCCGGCAGTAGTAACTAAATCCCCACCCATTTCAGCCATTTTTCTTCAAGGCACACTTGAAATATTCAAGTATGAGCCTTCCCCTTCGGCGCAGTGACACATCGCATGGTAACTTACCTCAGATGATATTTAGTCCATCGCACATGAGGTCACCTCTCATCCCTCAACTTTGCTCCTCATAAAAGATTACCCCTTGATTATAGCTGTTCCTTTGCTGTTCTGAGACGTCTTCAAATCAAATAAGGTGTCAGTTTTCGCCCTCTGGTAATAACAACAACCATTTTGTGTTCTTGGTTTACTCATATCCCGCGTAACTGATTCGGCACCATACTGATTAAGCGCCTTCAGAATTTACGGAGAAATTTGTTTGAATATAAAAGCAAACTCAAGTTTTGACGCCCATCTGCCCAAGAACATTGGAATGATTGTTTCGTAACTTTATGGTATAACTTCCCCGCATAATTACCTGAAAGAAGCTGTCCTTAAATTCAGGAAACAAGAAAGAGGTATTTTCTTTGTTACATCCGTCTACGGCAACCGATATAGCTCAGCGTGGAATCTTAATGCCCTTGCTTTTACCTTAATCTTTATTCGACAGCTTTCTTCATTACCTATATTTTCTTAGCGGACGGGAAAGCTCTCGCTTCGTTTTTCCAAAACAAAATCTCGGTGACATTGGGGGCCTTTAACCCTCCCTTTTCAAGTTCTCTAGATACCTTCCAGGGTGAATGAGCACGTTTAATTGCATCTAAATTCTTTCTCAAAAATCGTACAGATGCTTAACCATCATGCTTCTTTGAAACAAGAAATGTTTCTCAGCCTTTCGAGTCAAAGATTATCTAAATCTAATATTACAACTCCGTTGAATGCTTTTGATGACTCGAGATTTCGAAAAATTCCTCTTCTGAATATGATCACTTTTCTCTGGCCCAACCACCATTAAATCAACTAAGGGTAACATATTGAGAGGCATTACTAATACAAAGGGCTTTTACAGACACCTTTATATATTTATTTATTTATAATAAAGAAAAGGAAATAAATTTAGAAATATTTGCTAGCAACAAGGCGTTGAGGTTGGGGAGGGATAGAAATGTATATCAGTGGACACTCACAGATAGACGATCCATAGCGACACCGGTGTCCACTGCTCAGAGAAGCCCTTCTTTAGCGGGAGAGGATCACAACGGAAGAGTGTCACTCTGGAGTTGAGGGTAGAGGGTCCGACTATTTGCGGGGTTGGTTTTTGAGAGAAGGGATTGGTTGGAAGGAAGGGAGGAAGGGAGGAGTAGGAGGGAAGGGGAGAAAGCTGGTGGAGGTTAAGCCCGGGAGTGCAAATAGATTTTAGAATTGAAATATATGATGGCGGAGCTCCATAATAGACGTGTCAGGTGGGAGGGTGCGAATGATTTTTACTTGGAAGCAGTCGTTGAAGGGGAGGTTATGAGAATTGGCGTGCTCCGCTACAGGCAGCTTCAATTGTTGTGTCACGCTGCTCCTGTGGTTGTTAATTCGTATGTTCAGAGGTATGCTTGTGAGGCCAACGTAGAAGGCCTGGCAGCGTTGACAGGTGAGGAGATAAATTACATTACTCGAGGAACAGGTTCCCCGAGTAAGTATCTGATATGTGTGAACAGGTGAGGCAACGGGGCTTGCTGCAAAGATTTGATCCAACTAGAGGGGGATCGGCCACACTTCCCTCAAGTGAGGTTTGTCGGATCTCACGAATCCAGAGACTATTTTGGAGATTGGGAGGGCGACGAAAGGAGAGCACGGGAGGTCTTCGAATAAAAGAAGAAATTGAGGGGGAAGAGGCGAGAATTGAGTGTGCTGACTTCGGAAGGTTTTTCAGTGCAGCATCTAGACCCGGATGAAAAGTGGTTGCAAAGATTTGTTCATCAGTATGATCGTCCGGCTGAGGCGTGGAGGGCGGTCTCCTTGAGGGCTCAACCGCCCGGATGAGCTGTTCCCTCACCAGTGGGAGGGGATTTCCCCGGCTCACGAAGGCTGTTTCCAGGTCTTTCAAATAACGAAATAAATGAGAATCGTCGGAGCAAATACGGCGACCTCGACGTGCCAAGGAAAATGGGAGAGAGCGTTTGTAGTGATCGGGATGACAGCTATCCCAATGCAAGTACTGCTGCAGGTTGGTGGGTTTCTTGTGGACTGATATGCTAATTTTGTTATTTTTAAGTGAATATCTACATCGAGGAAAGTGGTTGAAGAAGTTGAAGAGTTGTGAATGAAAGAAATGAAAGAATGTGAATTATATTTTTAAATAAAATCATCAAGTGTTGTGCTTCCTTGGGTCCAAATTATAAATATATCGTCTATATAACGCAGCCAAATGAGTGGCTTAAGTGGGGAAGAAGATAGTAGATTTTCCTCCCGTCGCCCGAGAAAGCAGGAGGCGTAAGAGGGTGCCATTCTCGTGCCCATAGCGGTGCCTTTAACTTGAAGAAAATGACGCCCACCAAACCTTACCATTTACTAGCAAATTACATCCAATTTGTGTGTCTTCCGCGCTAATTCCTTTGCGTTTAGTTAGCATTTTTATTCATGCCCATATTTAAGTTTCATATTACAATCCCTCGGCCATTTTCTCCCATGATTCCCTCCGATATACTTTCTCATTTTCGATTTAGTGGTTACATTTCACAATCAGTATCCATCTGCTACAACAGGCGTCGCAAGCTTCTAATAGCTCCGTTTCGCCGTGATCCAAGTCCCTGGTCCTGAGGGACTGGTACTTTTCTCGCGACGCAAAACTCGTAAAAATGCTTTTCTCTTTGAATTTGTCTTGCTTTGACGCAGGTAATTCACCAAAAATCTATATTAAGAGTGACACTCTTTTCAATGGCAATGTCATCTGTTGCCATTATCAGACCCAGGCTTCCTAATTCGCGTGGCAATTTAGAAGGATGCGATGAAACTAATTCGCAAGGGCATAAGAATCATCTTTGATAGAATCTTAAGGGACAATACGTACCCTAGGGGCTGTATCCTAAACCAGTACTTACGCATTGGGAAATTCCGCGTCCAGACTATTTTTTTCTCGTGGAAATTTCAACGCATTCCACCGCTGGATTTGCGGCAGGATTGAACGCCGACATATTCATTCCATCAAGCTTAAAAGAATGATTTGCTAATACCTGCGTTTCGCGGGCTTATAATGAAATTAACGCAGTATGTCCATATTTTAAAATTAAATTTCTCGCTAGGACATCCAAATCTTACTAATATATAAAAATCTAGTGGTGTCTGTCTGTCTGTCTGTTACTCAATCACTCATAAACCTCTGAATCGATTGAAACAAAATTTGGCAGGAAGATACTTGATATATCTGGTTCACGCATAGGCTATAGAACAAGGACCTTGGGACCCTAGAAGGCCCTCAATTGGGCCCATTTATCGCAAAAAATTGGTCCTGGAAGATAATTCTTGTCTGTATTAGAAACACGTAAAAGATACCTATACTGAATGTAAAACAATCATGGGGTCGTAAGTCACGCTGGGGTCCCAGAGGGCCTAAGGTTCCAAAAGAATGCTTTCTTAAAAGCCTCATAAGTATAGAACGAGTGAACCGATTTTAGTGAAATTTTCACACATGGGATCAGTAAAGCTTCTTTAAAGAAACTGGGACTATAAGGAAGGCCCCTGGGCCCCAAGGGCAGCGTATTGGGCCGTCTGGTGTCTTATTTGTTTGAAAAACTCAAGTCTAAACATTGTGATTCAAGTGCAGAGGTTTCTCTTTTTGCATAATTTAATTAGTTCTACTAAAGATATAAGGCTATAGTTTTCGCCATTAGATGAATAAAAGTTTGCAGTTTCTTGTGTTTTCATTCAATTTTCTTATACGAATAAGATTTCTCTAGAAATCGCGTTTTTAATGTCAAAATCATGAATTTTACTTCTGTTAGCAATAGGATAGTTCCTTGATAACCGTGGAATTTTTTGAAAACCGTGGAAAAGCATTAGCTTTAGAAGAGAAATGGGACATTTACAATGGCGGCTGTGTTTTATATCTAGAGATAGGCCGTATACTGAAATGTTGCTGATTACGATATTTTCATGGATATTTTTGCTTAAAATTAGCTAAATTAATTTCAAGTGGACTAATTTAAGTTGGGCCCATATAAATCAGGAGAATACTACGATGTTATATTAATGCAGATAGCCTCTGGAATACAAATGGCCTGTAGTTTAGTTTCCATATGTTATTGCAAAATAATGTTGAGACTCGGTAAACATAATGTTTTGCGGTTTCCATCTGCTGAATCAAAAAACAAAACTAAAATTATTGCTGAGTAAAACAGGAGAATGCCACGATGTTATATTAATGCGACTAGCCTCTGGAATGCAAATGGCCTATAGTTTAATTTCTATATGTTACTGCAAAAGAATGTCGAAACTCGGTAAGCATAATATAATGCGGTTTTCATCTGCTGATTTAAAAAATAAAATTAAAATTATAGCTGATTTGCCCAGAAAAAAATACACCTCTCGAGCGACTGGAACCTACAACCTATATGCCCTGTCTTTCTTTCATCCCCCGTTGAAATTCAACGGGTACCTTTGCTTGTAATAGATAAATATGTTAAATTGTAATTTCCTTCCCCCAATGTAGTACAAGAGCTCCTTCCATTTGATGAGCTGAAGTGAGTGAGATGTGCTGTTACAGAAACAAAAATTCAGGGTGAAAGCAGGCATTACTATTGACGAGAGAACATGCACTTTTTCATAAGGATCACACCGTCCAAACTCCCGTAAAATCTCAATTAGAGACGGATGGAGTAGCAATAAGAATTTTACTTTTATTTTATCAAGGGTTAAAGAAATTATAACAAGTGTTTTTTGACATAATTCGGAGGCCCAATGGTAGCGTATTCGACTCCCATCACTAGAGATGCATGTTTGCGACTACGAGACTGATAATATTTTCCCGGCTGGGGAAACGACTTTTACGAGCTACGCGAACTGACCCCTTTACTAAGAGCCAGTAGCAGAATGATGGCGCAGGTCAAACCAACAGAGTTCAACTGAGTGAAGCTCACGGATTCCAAAACTATGATACTGCGATGTGGAAGGCAAAGGGAAACCTCCATTAGTCACTCTCTATGGTGCAGCCTTGCTTTCGAATTATGCCGGAAATTTCATGCGGAGATAGTCTAAATAAATATCCAATGGGAATAATTATTAATAACGATTGTAAGGTATTTAGTGCAAATGATAAACCTACTTTACCTAGTGAGGGTCAAAGTTTCATAGAACATCTATCACGACTATTATTATACGGGAAAAGAATGATATTCAAAATCTATCAGCAGTCTATTTCCCCAATCTTATGCCTGTGATCGTCTCTGGTAAATTATGTTGAACGTCCGACAAAAAATAGTCTTCCTGAAATTTTCGTAAAAGATTTTATCTATATTTTGCTCTCGATCAGGTAGAAGTGTTCACCCTAATTCCATCAACAAATCAGGAACACTGCATTCGATCTATATCTGAAACTAGTCCTACTTCGTTCGTTTCGTTCGAAACTAGTCCTGCTTCCCCCAGTACAAGTCCTAAGTAAGGATTACACCTGAGTACTTTACTGACTCTGCTTTTGAATATTCGGTCCTATTGACTGTGTACGTTTTGTTGGGCGAGTTATTCTTCTTCCAATAATTCATAACAACGTACTAGTAAAATTAAATCTAACTGACGTGTACTGCATCATTTGTTTATACTATCTAGGTCTTTCTTTAACGCAGTTCTGTCAGGCTGGGTGTTACCTGGAATGAGTCTTTCTTCAGAAGAAAGAATATCGTGAAGGAAAATGGCTAGCTGGATTTCGCGAGACCTGCCTTTCCGGTATTCATGTTGGTTTGGAATTAACATGTTTTGATGATCGAAATTGAACTGGCGAACATGTGCTCCAATATCTTGCACGAGATGGACGTGAGGAAAATAGGTTTTTAGTCACGATGCTCTTCCATACCATTACTCTTAAAGATAGGTGTTATGTTCGCGATTTTTCAATCCTAAAGACAACATTGTTCCGCAAGAGATATTTCAAATATCAATTTCAAGCATGGTGCTATTCATGACGCTAATTCTTTATAAACTTGCGCTGGAATTTGACCGGGACCAGGGAATTTCTTGGAGCTTATGGAATTCAGGTGAATTTCTGTGCCACGAAAAGAAATATTAATAGAGTGAATTGAATTTTTACGTAGGCTACGTAGAGTAATGGAGTACAGATGCCATGATCTCACAATGAAAGTTTTTATTCACTTTCCACAGAATTATATTCACCGACCAAGGTTTCGACATAAGCTATGTCATTTTCAAGGTTCAATATACACGTAATGCAAGTTTATATATATATGCTTTAGTGAAGGGTCGGGAGGGGGGATAGGGGGAGGAGGGGAAGGAGAAATGGTGGAGGGTGGGGATGGAATGACGTAAAGGTATAGAAAAGTGACGTAATCAGAGGGGAGGAGGGGGTGAGGGCTTGTTTCGAACAGGCTGTCTCACAATGGATGAGTCAAGTAACATCGATAACAACGGCTTGTCTCGAAAAGATACTATTCAACTCTAAATATAAAAATAACAACAAGATGGCTGACACCATCTAATACCACCCTTTGAACGCGTTCATGTAAGAAGTCTCCTATCCAGCCTACTATATTACTGTCTATCCCGTATGATGCTAAATTCGCGAGTAACTTACAGTGGGGAACCTTGTCAAAAGCTTTTCTAAAGTCAAGAAACGCTGCGTCTACCTGTACGTTACCTTCTCCGGAAACTAAAATATCATGAACAAAAAGACCTAATTGAGTTTCGCAAGACCGTCATTTTCTGAACCCATGCTGGTTTGTTATTGATAAATCCTGGCTGTCGAGGTGTCCCATTATTGATGTAACTATTATGTGCTCTATAATTTTACATGATAGTGACGTTAATGATATTGGTCTATAATTACATGGCTGTTCCCTATCTCCGCTTTTATAAATTGGGGTCACGTTTGCTATCTTCCAGTCTTTGGGAACCGCGTGTTCTTCGAGGGATTTGTTAAATACTACTTTAAGATACGGAGCCATTTCGAGAGCTAATTCTTTATACTCACGAGCTGGAATTTCATCAGGACCTGAGAACTTGTTCGGGCTAATGTTACTTAGTAAGGATACGATTCCGCTACAAGATATATCGATTGGGGGCATTGGTTGTTGAAATCAGTCTGGTATGGTTTCGCGGAAACTATGCATAGATTGATTAAAAACACTCTGAAAAAAGTAATTAAAAAAATTTGCCTTAAATAAACTGGAAGTTACTATTTCGCCTCTATCGTCTTTCAAGGAATTAACCGTTGATTTTTTAGTTCCCTGTACTTCCCTAACATATGACCAAAATGCTTTCGGATTTCCCTCTAGTTGTTCTCCAAGTACTTCTCTCTTGAATTCGCTAAACGCTTTTCTAAGGGCTGTTTTTGCGGCTGCTTTACAAATTTTATAATGCTCGATAGTATTTTTTAGGTCGCTATTAGCTACATTTTTCTCAATTTTTCTTAGTTTCGCGTGGCTAACTCGTTGGCGTTTTAAACATTTTCTAACCTCCGCGTTGTACCACCTTGGTTCCCTATTCTCGCTCTTATGCTTATGAGGTATATATCTGTTGACAATTGACCGTGTAATTTGGAGGAACTCTTTCCATGTATTGTCTGTATCACTATTTCTGCTAATGTTCACGAATTTTTCAAAAGATGTCTTTAAGTCACGCCTAAATCCGTTAAAATCTGATTTACTAAAAAGGTAAATCTTTCTTTTTAATTAAAAATTTTTTCAGTATTGAGGGAAAATTTTACGTATACTACCTTGTGGTCGCTTATTCCATCGACATTTTAAACTTTAATAACTTTTTCAGGGATGTTTGTGGCAAGTAAATCGAGAACATTCTCCCCCCTATTAGGCAAATTTACTATTTGATGTAGTGCGTATGATGCGAACAGGTTGAGCAATGACTCGCAGATTTCTGTGTCCCTACCTCCTGACTTATGACTGCATGTTTTCCAATCTATCGATGGTGTATTGAAATCTCCACCTACAATTATCTGTCGCTCGTTACTATGGGAATTAATGGACCTGATATGTTTCTCGAGTTCTAATACTGAGTGTACATCGGAATGGGGTGGTCTACAGTAGGCAAAAACATATATTACTTTCGAATTAGCACATTGAATGGAACACCATACACTTTCTATTATATTATCGGGAATCACTCCTATTTTGCTGACTATTGTGTTCTTAACTGCGATAAATACTCCCCCTCCCGGTCGATTCTCTCGAACTCTCCTGTATACCCTAAAATTTACTGGAAAAATTTCACTATCAGCAATATCGCTTGTTAACTAACTTTCGGGTCCTATAATTATATCAGAATTAGTACTCTCTATAAGGTGATGGAATTCAGGTATCTTGCTTCATAAATTACGACAATTAAATACCACTACTGAAAATTCCTCTATTTTAATATGTCTGCCTATTGTATTTGTGGGGTTTGTGTTTTCTAAATTATTGGGGAAGCTACAGTTTGGAAATTCATGGGTGTTGTTTTGATTTATATGTTTTTCCTTTTTCTGTGCTTTCTTCCGTCCCAATAAACCTATACTCTGTTGTCTGGTCAACTTGTTATTCTTTGCTATCCTGATGAGTGGCAAGTTATTTAATGGCCCACTATTTGACCTACTCTCTTCCCTAAATATTTCTAATTTATTGTTATCTATTAAGCTTTTCCTAGGCACTAAGCTTTGTGTACTCTTTATTATCTGACTTTCCGGAAAAGCACTGATTTCGCCCCCACTAACTGACCTACTCTCTTGCCTAGCATCTATGCTAAACTCAATCATTCACGACGACGATCACAGCTGTTATGATCCCGAATGGTACGCGGAAAAAATGACATTTTATACCTATCGGTTCTACAATCTAGCTCTCTAATTTTATTGGCGCGATCTAATCTGCCGTAGTACGAGGGGGTTAATAGTACGTTTATACGTCGTCAGAGCAATGATTTTCCTGAAATTTAGTTAGGAGGTTAAGCCTATAATTTAATCTACGCTGTGATAGCGATTCCCATCCTAACAGTCCAGACACACTAGCCAACTTATCGTAGCATCGTTTCACAAACCTAGCTCCTCTTCGCTGAACGCGATCTAATTCCGATATTAACCCCGCTTCATAAGGATCCCATACACTGGCAGCATATTCCATATGAGGCTTAACGATTGAAAAATAACGTTTTTTCACTTTCTCATCACACTTTCCGAGTACTCTCTTGATAAAGCCTAGCTTCCTGTATGCTTGACCGCATATTTCCCGAATATGTTTTCCCCAAAATATGTCGTGAGTAATTGTGACCCCTAAGTACTTAACAGACTCGGCGTGAATAATTTCCGTACTATTATTTCTGTAAGTCCTACCTGGTTTTTTTTTCTTTTTCCAAAACCTGACTGCTACGCACATTTTTATGTTTAGTTCCATCTGCCACTTTTCGCACCAAGCATGAATAGCAAGTAGGTCGATTGTTTACGAGTTGCTATCTTCGAAATTGTTAATATCCCTATACACAACCGCGTCGTCTGCAAAGAGTCTAAGCTTACTTTTAACGACGTTGCTAATATCATTTATGTATAAGAGAAATCTCATAGATAATAACCATTATAGTAAATTTAAAGCTACCGTTCTACACAATCAATGCAAAGGGAAAAAACTGGATTTTATGGAGAAGTACGAAATTACGTCAGGATGTAAAAACAAAAATATGCCCTTTGTTAATGATTACTTGTATCCTGAACATTCATCGCCATTGTTATCTTTGTTAGTCGACTCATCCAATGTGTGAAAGCTCGTTCCAAACAAACCTTCACCCCCTCCTCGCCTCTGTTTACGTCACCTTTCTCTACCTTTACGACATTTCATCCCCATCCCCCACCATTTCCTCTCCCCTTGGTGTTTTTCTGAGGGCACGTAGTATAGACGCTTTGAAAAAAGGAGTTAAGGATATTTGCTTTTTCTAATGTATAGCTAGATCCTTCTCATAGATCGTTTGTACACGAGGTAAAATGGCAACCGCATTCCTACGGTATTTATCAGTATTCGGTGTTATTTATATTCCAAGAGTATTTCCACTGAGACGGAGGAATACTACCTAGGAGTATTTATTGGTATTCATTACGAATTTATGGGAATTACCCTGGAAGTATTGATTGGTGTTTACCTAGTATTTATACATATTCAATCTATAGATTCATTCCCATTTATCAGTATTCCATCCGTATTTACAGGTATTCCTCTGGCTGTATTTATCAACACTCCTTAAGTACTTATCGGTATTCTGAGGACGGGACATCGACAAAACATCATGTAGAGAAAAACATCCACTTTTTCGTCTTATGAAATGAATACCCGTCAAAAGAGGAGATAAATAAAAAAATTAATACTCGGAAGTAGAGAAATTTACTTAATTATGCATCATTAGACATACATAGCACGAGAACGCAGATATCATTATCATTTCATTGGTATATGAAACCAAACAACACACTTCTCACAGCAATACAGTCACTCATTCCTATTTATCATCAATATCATCGTGAAGACGATGGTTAAAATAAACTGATAATGATGAATAGATAAGATACACAAGTAGAAACGCAAAATCCGTCTTCGGTCACAAGAAATTAACATGGGTATTCACAAGTAAGCCACAATCACAAACATTCGCGATGCCTTTTCTCATAAATATATTCACTTAATCCGAGATGTACATACTTCTTGACTAAAGTATTTAAGTGATGCCAAATGTGGTATCATGCGGCAACAAAGCGTTCAAATTAAATGTTCACCATCGTAGACCTTTGGCATATACTGTAAACAAGCCGTGATTGAAGACACACTCGGAAACATGTACCGCTACAATATTAAAACACATTTGGCCACTATTTACTCTAGAAATCGAATATTATTACGTCTGAAGAAATATGTAGCACATAATATCCTCTTCAAGCCGATACTTCTCACAATAAAAGATAAACTAAGCACCAAAACAAGTCGTTTGTCGGTAAATGTTGAAGTGCTGAGTTGCCGGAAGTCACGAGGGACCCGAGATACGATCGCGTTAAGTACGAGACATGCCTATATAGTTCCATTACAAACGACTGGTTGAGGAGGTTGGGCTGATGTACTCAATGAAATAATTAAGTAAATAAATAAATAAGCCGCCAAGACGACAGAGGTTGTCAGTAATTGGAGTTAGTCAATTAAGTCCAAGTACACGATTGCCCTGTTATAAATTACATATTTCTTAGAACATACGATGGAATGTTCCAGAAATACTGTACCAACCCAAATACTGATAAATACGATACTCTTCCATTGGAATACTGCTGGGCATCGTTGTTCATATTCCTCATATTCCATGGAATACTGAAGCAATTCTAATCAATACTGCGCCCTGGACGAGCAGTATGATGGAGTACCGCGGAATACCGTAGGAATGAGGAAGGAATACGGATAAATACCAATAAATGGAAGAGGAATACAAATAAATACCGATGCCTTTTACTTCGGGCAGTGACGCCACTGAATATTTTTTTCCGTCAACCCCCCTCACATAAGACCAAAATGCCTTCGGGTTATCTCACAAAAGTTAACCTTACATTTTACTTCATTTGATATTTTAGTATTGGAATTCCGTTAATGCTCTCCTTAAGGCCGCTTAGGCTGTTGTTTTAGTGTTCTTATATTTTTCGCAAATTTTCACGTGTCCCTCGTCGGAGAGATCCTGATGGGCGTTCTTCATTTTTGCTTTTGCAAACTTTCTCCTCTTGAACAAAGAGTATTCGTACTCCAATTTTGCAAACTTTCTCCTCTCGAACAAAGAGTATTCGTACTCCAAAAAAGGGCACTGAGATATATATTTAAGCTATCTCCCCGCATATCACGCAAAAGCTATTTTATTAATAACAAAATTTTAACACTCCCTTGTGTTTTGCATTTATACGTGCGCGCGCAATTTGTTAAAGAGAACAAATTTATGACCACAGCAGAGATTCATAACCATGGAACTAGACATAAAAATGGCTTGTTTATCAACAGACATAAACTGAGTCTGTATTGTGAAAGCCTCCAGAATATGTGCCACTTTATTCAATGCCCTACCATGGAAAATTAAAACATGTGACTCCATTGTAAGTTTTAAGTCTTCTCTCAAACTGTATCTTATAGTAAATGGTTTTTATAACATCGAAGAATTTTTAAACGTGCAACCAAGGGAATTTATAGTGTTTAGTTTTATGAATTGCTGTAGTTTTGGTAATTAGGTGACGTATCCCATGTCATGTAATATGATCGCAGGATAAATAAATAATAGTTATTTATGTAGATTACTTTAGTAACGTTCCCCTCCGAGTCTACGGCAAGCATCGGGTTTCATTGCCCTCATAATGGCCGAGGACTCGAGAGGGGTTGGGCAGTTTTCGCAGCTTACGTCCGACGCCCATCGGATTGGTGGCTACGCTGCGGTTGGGTCGTGCGTACGGAGTAGACGGAGGAGACCCAAGTTTAACGACCTTCTGCATGTGAGCTGCAAGTGACTCCGCCTGTACCACGCAGGATGGAATACACTCGATGCTCTCCAGCAGCGAGCCCTTAACTCCACCGAGCACACCTATGATGAGGACAACTAGTTTAACAGAGTTTCCTGGGTACATTTTCCGAAGCTCAAAAAACAGGTCTTGATATTTCGCCCGTTTCTCCGCCTCCTTTGCATCCATGTTGGTTTCAGCCGGAGGCGAAAACTCTATCACGAACATGGAGCGTGAGAGGTGGTCTAGGAGAACGATATCAGGCTTGGTCGCCTCCAACTGCCTGGTGGTAGAAAAGGAGTAATTCCACCAGATGGTGCATTTATCGTTCTCCACGACGGACTCAATATCTCCAGGGGCATACGGCAGCACAGGAGTATCATCGATGCCAAATTGGTGTCGAAGATGGAAATATAACACCCGCAGGGCCGTATTGTGCCTATCAATGTACGCTGACTTGGCGTAATATGTAGCTATAGCCGCAGAGAAGGTGGCTCAAAGTCTCTGGCTGGGCTCGGCTCGCCCTGCATCTCGTGTCTGCAACCTCCGTCTCGAATGTAATGCGGCGGCGGTACACGAGTGTGTTTTATATAAAAAGTGAAAAAAAAGAAATAATATTATTATTAAAAACAAATAATGTATTATACATATAATGTATTGTTCTCATCATTGCCCCCATTTGTATATCCCTCATTAAAGTAGTTTTATTTTTATGACAAGAAGAGTGTATTTCAAATTTCACACAAACAACACATCACACTTCAATTAATCACCCGCTATGCACCATTTTGTGAACAAACGGGTTGTGGTGAGCTCCACTCACCGGAACGGTCCAGCTGTCACGCAGTTAAACATTTTCATTCATTAACAACAAAATCTGCGTTTAAAAAAATTGTGCTTGCCACTTTGTAACTTTATCAACTCTCGCAACCCTCGGTGAGAAGTCAATGCTGTAGATTTCGCAGATTTTTCCTCGGCTGAGTTACAAAGTTCATGAAGTTGACAAAACTGCTAAGTTTAGGTAGTGCAGTGTCGATTATTGCAGTAACGTGTCTCCATTTTTGGTTACATTATACAATAAAAATATTGATGAAATTAAAATAATATCATCTTTAAATTGGTGTATAAAGTATTGCACTAGTATTTACACTGACCAAGATATAAATTCTCAAAGTACAGCGGCACATCATTTTATAGCCGACTCTCGTGGCGAACGAGGGCGTAGTCCAATCTTTGAAATTAAATATCTCCGTTTATGCACTGCCCACAACCACTCTTGATTCTGAGGTAAGAAAAAAGACTAACGTGTCAAACTAGAAAAAAAATCAAAATAAAAAAATGGCTGTATTTTTGTTGTTAAAATTTAAACATTTAAAATTTAAAAAATTTCAATAAAATTTAGTGCATTTACAGAAGTGATACCACACTGTTGCTGTAAATTCTTTTGCAAACAAAATAAGAAGTCACCCGTTTCTCTGTCTATTCTCGTTTAGGAGATATCGCGAAAAGAAAAAAGATCGAAGCGCAATATGGTCTAAACTTTGATCGTCTCTAGATCAGCCAAAAATGTTATATTCCAAAATCGCTTCAACACTTTTTCATATAACGCCAGATGGAACCCATACAATAATTTAGGTTCGAATCGGAGATCCTAAGGGTCAACTTACTGCTGATCTGACGTGGAATGACCCAAATATATATATATATATATATATATATATATATATATATATATATATATATATATATATATATATATATATATATATATATATATATATATTTGACTACCACTCCTCTTCACATCCGCATGAATGGCTACCGCTCTAGTTGCAATGAACCACCTTCTATTTCTGTTTCCCTCCCTGTCGCCACCCACGTTTCTTCCCACAACTCCACCTATAATAATATTTTTAAGGTTGGTATTCTCGCCTCCCATCCCCCTTCCTCCTACCCACTCCAAATCAAAGATCTTGAGTCCTCTTGCCTTTTATTTTTTCCAGGCTTTCTCTCCGCCAGGACTCAATAAATCCCACTAACTTCTTCTATCACCTCTGCCCATACTACTTCTTCCTTTCGAATTTTTTCCACTTCCCGCTTCCCGCCCCCACCTTTCCTCTCCCTCCCCTCCCTCCCTTCCTTCCACCTAAGTCCTCCCTTCCTTCTTAGTCCTCTACGCTCTTGCGACCAAGGTGCTAGTGGCACCGAAATATCAAGAAACTTTGTGTGTTCATTTTTTTGTTTCTCTGTGTTTATCGTCTGCCTTCCTCTGGCAAACTGTTTATATATATGTATATATATATATATATATATATATATATATCCGACAAGCCTCACTTGAAGGTAGTGTGGCCGATCCCCCTCTCGTTGGATCAAATCCATGCAGCAAACCCCATTGTCTCACCTGCCCACTCAACCCTTTCTCCCGAACTTTCACGACCCCTGTCACAAATATAACGTATCAGATACTCGGGGAACTTGTTCCTCGAGTAATGAAATTTACCTCCTCACCTGTAAACACTGCCAGGCCTTCTACGTTGGCCTCACAAGCACATCTCTCAATGTACGAATCAATAACCACTGGAGCAGCGTGACACAACAATTGAAGCTGCCTGTAGCGGAGCACCCCAAATCTCATAACCTCCCCTTCAACGACTGCTTCCAAGTAAAAATCATTCGCGCCCTCCCACCTGACACATCTAGCATGGAGCTCCACCATTGGGAACAATCATATATTTCAATCCTAAAATGTATTTGTACTCCCGGGCTTAACCTCCGCTAGCTTTCTCCCCTCCTCTTACTCCTCCCCCCCTCACATCCTTCCAACCAATCACTTCCCTCAAACGCCAACCACCCTCCTAGTCAGACCCTCTACCCTCAACTCCAGTGTGACACACTTCAGTTGTGATTTTCTCCCGCTGAGGAATGGTTCTCACCCGAAAGCTTCCGAGAGCAGTGGACACCGGTGTCGCCATGGATCGCCTTTCTGTGAGTGTCCACTGATATACCTATCTATCCATCCCCAACCTCAACGCCTTGTTGCTAGCTTATATATATATATATATATAAAACTTCGTCACAGGGTGACACTAAACATAAAACATATAAAAAGGAAACTCACGAGTTTAAAATTTTCGGTGGGTCGCCCGCACCTTCATCAGTGATAGAATCAGATATTCTATCACTGATGAAGGTGCGGGCGACCCACCGAAAATTTTAAACTCGTGAGTTTCCTTTTTATATGTTTTATGTTTAGTGTCACCCTGTGACGAAGATTTATATTGTTTGCCACGTTCGTGGAATCTTCGCAAGAACTTATATATATATATATATATATATATATATATATATATATATATATATATATATATATATATATATATATATATATGCTGTGCGGTCTGAGTGAATGAGTGAACGATTATATATATATATATATATATATATATAATGTACATATAGGTCCAGCCATGATTTCAGGGTAAATATTGTATTGCAAACACCCCATTGAGTAACACTGAGTTGGCACTAAGTATATCATCAGCCACAAGGCTTGGCTGTTTCGTTGAGAAATGCTCTCCAACTATCTATCAATGGCTGCTTCATAACTTGCCGAATAGTTTGTCCTCATTAAGGTCTATGATTGCACCATTAGAAGCAAAACTGCTACATAATCAGCAATTTACTGGAATGTCAAAGATAAAACCACCGCTTGCTTTTTCTCTTTAAATTTGGTCCTTGGTGACCTCATTACCAAAGTCAGGTAGATCTTTCTTTGTATTCCTTTGGTCGGGGATCAACCTCATCCCTCTCTCAAAGGCCCCTCGTGGCCGACGCTATCTTGCTGGACAAAACCAACGACTTTCATTCAATATTTTGCATCATATTGCTTGCGTAGCATTAAAAGAATTCTCCTTTTTTCCGAAAACATCAAAAACATCTCCGTATGATTATCATGGAAACATAACTCCTCATTGCTCGTAGAGACGATTTGATATGATTAGAAAACAAAATAACTAGCGATTGGAGTTTTAGCTATCACTAAATATCGCTAATATTTACAGGATACAAATAGATGGTTGGAATATCTAATAATGAACGGGAGGCACTGTTTATCGGCAGGAAGTAATATCATTAGCAATAAAATTGAGAAGAGAATCTTGTTATTTCCTCCCTCTTCCCGTTAACAAAAAATGCCCCAATTTTAGCGGTTAGCTCACAACCAACAGCTGTCTCTTAAAAAGTGTTCACGAGACCACCGGGAAAGTAGAATTTATTTAGCATAGAAAGCAATCCCACGAAGAGTAAAATCTTCACTAAGCACAGTTTCCTTTTCCGCTGCTCTAATTGCCTCGCCCTTTCCCGTCCAAACGTTTCTTCCTTTTACCCCGAGACTTAGTGCAAAGGGGGAAAATAAATAGGGGCGCACCGATACAAAAATCCTCCTCAACTGCCTCCGCCTCCTCAACCGATCCCGATACCACCCTCCCACCCAACCTCTCCCACCCCCTCCCTCCAACACAGGACAACTCCCCACGGGACGAACGGCCCACGCACCAATCCCATCCCCGTCTCATTGCTCCACCCCCTCCCGCCCCTCCCCAGCCAAAATCGCCCCCAACCGCCGGCCTTCTCACAACCTCATAAGAGTGGACGTTCCGACTTGCCCCGCGCCACAAGCCGCGGCGACGCCAGACGTGCGCTAGAGCAGAGAGTGAGCCATCCACGAAGGGAGCGCACCACCCCGTGAAGAGATAAGACAAGGGGTTGGTTTCTTCGCGGGAGACGGCGGCGACACCTTGACGGAAGAAGACGGCGCTCCTCGCCCGCGGCCCGCCCGCCGAAGAAGCGAACGACTCGCCCGCCGCTGAAACCCTTCCCTCCCTCGCTCACTCCCTCGCCACAGACGGGAAAGTCGGGAGACGGCACGAGGACCTCGTGAGAAATACATACATAATCAATCACCAGAGGTGAGTGCATTTGATCATGTCCGAAAAACCCAATGACTCGAGCAGCATTCAAAGCTTAGAGTGTCGGAAGTTGTCCGCAGCGAAGTGGAGCACGCGAATTCCACGATGACGGAACCCTGTGTCGGGGTATTAAGGCTCGAATCTGTGTTCGATTACCACTCCAGGTGAATGATTACAAAATTACATAGAAGAAAAATCATTCCCTTGATCGGGACACGAGCCCGTTATCTCAATATCGAAGAGTCCACTCGCGGGTAACAAAATAACCAGCGTCCTCGAAATTTGTCGGGCAAACGCTTTTCACATTTGGAGTAGCGCTCTTTCGTAAGTCGAGTCTTGTTCGTCGGTGAAATAGTGACCTCAAATGTTGCATTTTTTTGGGTGCTTTACTGCAGACAACCACCCACCAACCGTGTATCAACAGCTTCCTTCGACCTGAAGACACGCTGAAGAATGCTGGAACGAAAGGCGAAACTGTTGTCGCCAAAATCAACAAACGCGGTGAAACAACCAAAACTGCAGCCTCCAATATCGGAACACCGCTAAACCCTTCGAACCACCTCTGTGATATTAGTATATTTATTATTAGGCGCAGGGTTTCTTACGATTTTCATCGAATGTACTCCTCTCTCTATACAGTCAGGAGAGGGTAGGGTCTTGTCCGGGACATATGCCTTAGATATAACGCTTTGGCTAGCTCAGATAATGATATCCAAATTACAATTTTAGCTATTCCTGCTGTAAGATGTCAGGTAAGGAATGCTTAGTTTGAATCAGCCATTGAAGTTCAGATTATGTTGCATACCACTCTCCATCTCTCTCCAACTTCACCGCAATTTAGAAGAGCTTCGTGATTCATCGCTAGATCTAAAATAAATTGAGCTCATCAGAAAACAAAAGATTATTTCATACAAAAAATGCCATTTAATTCCACAGCATTTGAACCTTATTTTGTAGTAGTTGTACAGGGTTTAAAAGGTGCCCCGATGGCATGGTCCTTTGCGCCCCTGATTTCGTGTTTATTTGATCAGAATACAAGTAATGCTCATTTATTGCACACTCGGGATGGATTCTTTTGGAAAATTAGTTGGAAATTCCATGCCAAAAAATAATCATTAGGAATTATATGATAAAAGGAAAGAAAATCATCACATCGTTGCGCGTCACTTAAAGAAAAAACTAAAATCAATGAAACGCCAGCAAAATATTTACGTACGTCTGTAAATATCAATGCGGATGTAGGAAGTGAAGAGCGAACTTGATTTATTATTATTAACCATCAGGTTCGTTATACAATTCTTCGGGTTTTCACTCTTAAATCTAACAATGTGTCTGTTGATAAAAGTATATCAATTATAGATTATTGATAGCTTATTAATATAATAAATAATATTAGGATTACACTTTATATAATGGCCTGAAATAAAAAGCAGAATGATTTGGATTTTCTAAAGCATTCTCACTTCGATACTAATGCCTGTGAAATGACCACCCGGTTATACGTCATAATGGATTCATCCACGTTTTAATGATAAGCACCACGTATTTTGAGACATTGCTATCTCCTTAAACTGTAGTTTTAACCCCTACTAACCACGTTCTTCAACTAGAAGGTCAGTGTCACTGGCGAAGGCACCGCAAGCACTTAGATGTTAGCCCTGAGGGGAGGGCATATTCCAGGGAATGTTGCTTGGGGGAAAGGAGGGCATTCTCTTTCTCTGAGACGCCTGTGGTTTCACGAAAAGATCTTCTCCCGGTTATTTTCACTTTCCCTTAAACATAATTAATATACATTCCTTCTATGAAAAAAAATAGTGAATATCATTATGATTTTATAAGTGAAATCATTGTTAAATGGCCCGATATATTTAGCCTTAGGTATCGGACTATCCAATCATTGGAGTATCTCCCGATGAAGATAGGAAATCGGCTCAGATTCTTTTTGCTTGCATTTATTCCTCACAGAGATGTTGAAAGTTAATAGGAAAAGATATTGCAAACTCAGTGAAAAATATTAAACCCAGGATTCTGCAGCGACTGTTTTTCATGACGGCAGGACTTCTTGATTGAAAGCAAAAAATCATACAAATATTAAGAAAACGCACAATCCGAGACATTTTTTTCAGTTTCCAAACGATGTTCCGTTGAGCCATCAAAGAGATGAAATCCTCTTTCAATATGCTTTTAACCCACCACAATCTATCGGCCGAGACGCGAGAAAAGAGGGACGAAGCCGATTAAGGATTCGACCGCATTTTTCAACAATAGTGAATTATTATTTTATGGCCACGAAGAAACGTGACCACAGTTGGCAACTGCATGCAAGGTCATCTGGACAAATGCAAGGCGTTTCTTTCTTTAGCCGTTTGATATCATATTTCTGGAGAAGGCACACGCGAGAGGAAGGTTTTAGCGGAGCGTGACACAAGGCGAGGAGGGAGAGGCGAAGTGAAGCCTCACAAAGTGGAAGAGAGAGGCTTGGATAAGCGTTAATAGGCTGAGAGGGGGAAGAGAGGAGGAAGGGGAGGAGGAAGGGGAGGGGAAGGAAGGGGAAGAAGCAGGAGGAGGAAGATAGGAGAGTTGCCCCGCCATTCTGGGACGGGAGAATAGAACACATGAGAGAGAGAGAAAGAGAGTGCGAACGGAACGAGATCCGATGTGAATCACAGCGTCTAATCATTACGTAACCCACGCCTAAACCTTCGTAATGCCGTCACCTTAGACGTAACGGATCTGATTAAACATCCACGGAGACGTTAAAAGACCAAGCCATGCATCACTATTTCTTTGAAAACCAATACCGTAGGAATCATGATGTATTGCAAGCTGACCATAAACGCCCGCACATACTCATGACGTCGAATACATAACTCTATCAATTAGTTGCGGCGGTGAGTCTGCCTAAAAAACTTGCGTGGGCACCAAATGAGTAATTTTTACTTTTCACTTTTGCTCCACCGAGCGGCACCGATACCAGTCATACCGAACGTGGGTGCCGACATACCTGAGGTTCATTAAATCAACCCAAAGGTCCGAAAAAATTCCGCTTCAGTCAGTCTGAATCATAAATGCCTTTAACATATTCATTGCCTATTTAATAGTGCTGAATTAAGTTGTTTAACAAAGTCGGATTCAAACAAATAGATAAATTGAAATGAAAGATATAAATTGAAACGTAAAACTTGAATTGTTAGTAGAGTGTACTAGATCCAGACATAAGTTTACTTTAAGGCTCTAGGGATGGCGATGAAGAATGGAGATTTTGATTTGGAAACTCGAAATAATACAGATTATTCGTTGCCTGAAAAATCAGTTGGTCGAAAATATTGGCAAAAGTAATATATTTTAAGGCGTTTATAATAATTTGTGAAAAAGCTAACAATCGTCTTATCTACGTGTACGTATTTCCCTGTGAGGCTTCTCGAGAGTGTTAAACGGTGGGTGAGTAATCACCGACATGCACTGCACTATACAAGTAACTTCCACCAACATGCTTCGCACTTTAGACTGCCTACTGACGCTACAGGAACCAATTGTGTTAGTGTATTTTGCAACTCCGTAAACGAGATACAATATTCATGCAGGGATCATGAGCATTAGGGAGCGAATCAACTTATCAACTACACTCTTCCTGTCGACTAACCCATTTCAAAGTCTCTTTGGCAGCCATTTGGCAGTCTCTTATTGGTCGCGGATAACACGACTTTTGAAATCTATCTGTTCTGTAGGCTAATTTCCTCATTTTCTTCTCATGATCTAATCTACCGTAGCATGTTGAAGTGAGTAAAAAATTAATAACGTCGTTGGAGAATAAATTGGCTTTGAATTGACACAAAAGATTGTGTCTAGCTTTCAACCGCCGGTCTGAATGCGATTCTCATCCCAGTTTTTGCAAATCTTCAGAACACTAACGAGACTATCATAATGACGTTCACACGTATCTTGCTGATCTCTGTACACGTCCTATCTCTGTTTTGAAGCCTACATCATGAGGGTTCCAAACACTGGCAGCCTCTTCCAAATGGGGTCTAACAAGGAATAAGTAGATGATTTCTCAGACTTAATCGTAGTACTTTCCAAGTACTCTTTTAAGAAATCGCAATTTGCGATTAGCTTGACCACTCATTTACTGAATATTTTTGCTCCACAAGAGATCAACAGTCAGTTTAACTCTGCGGTATTTTACAGAGTCTGCATTAGCACCGAGGTTCTTTCTTTTCCAGAAGTTCATTGCAACAAAATTTTCAAATTCAATTTCATCTGCCACGCGTCGCACAACGCTTGAATTCCCTTGAGGTGTCTTCGATATCGCCACCTTATCATTATTGCTACAGATTTCTCTGCACACCACAGCATCCGTCTCCAAATAGTCGGAGATTATTTTCTCCTACTCCATCAATATCGTTAATATACAAAAGGAAAAGCAGAGGACTTATGACACATTCCTGTGGAACACCCGAAGTGACTTCAAAGTAACTTTCAGTCGGACTCTTGAATTCATGCTTTTTAAAAGTCTAGAAAAATTGCGTCTACTGGTAAGTTATATTCACTGGAGACCAAAATATTGTGAGCAAATAGTGCTTATTGAGTTCCCCAAGATCTTCATTTCCAGAATCCGAGTTGTGTTTTTAAGATTAAGTTCTGCTTATGATAAGGTATTTAATGACCGAGCTTACAATTACATGTTCAAGGACTTTCCATGAGATAGATGTTAAGAATAATCGGTCTAGAGTTCAATGAATAGTGCCTTATTCCCATTATTGATATGAACGCTACATGGGAAATTTTCCAATCCTTGGGTACTACGCGTTCCTTAATGAATTTGCTAAATGTTATCTGCAAGTAGGGGGCTTTTTTGGATGCTAATTCACCATAAACGCTGGAGGGAATGTCTTCAGGACTTGGTGACTTATTTGGATTGAGCGATTTCAACAAATTTTGTATTCCGTGAGCACAAGTATCAATAGGTGACATCGTTTGACGGTATTGATCATTAAAAGTCTCGGATGTATTCTGTGAAGACTTAGTGAGCGCACATTGAAAGTAGGAATTTAATAAAGAGCTTTTTCTTACCTATTCGTTAATACTTCGCCGTTGTTGTTTCTCATTGGATTTAATGTCGGTCTTTTGCCTTTAACTTCCATTACATGTGATCAAAATGATTTTGATTTATTCTGTAGCTTTCCATTTCTAACTTAAATTGAAAAGGCAAATCTTAAACCTATAAAAAAACACTACCGTCTTTTGTTTTCATTGTATGTGAAGTGTTCACAGAGTGAATACCGATGCATTATATTTACTTACGAGGAATATTTTTAGGAACTCTCCATTCGGATGTGGCAAACAATGGTAAGCTTTTCACAAAAAAGAATCTGGACTTCGCATCCTGCGCTTTTGCTATTCACGCGAGTTCCTAAGTCTTATTTCCATCCCTGGTTAATGAATACACTCTCTTTGTACTAGAATATTCCTCCGTCAAGCTTGATGGAGTTTGATGTAATGTACTTGAATTTTCTCACAGGTGTGTTATACAAAGTGCAGAATTTGTTCGTTTCGTAATTTGTAATCCCTTCACAATAACGCTTTAGTGCAGAAAATATGTAAATTCCTCAGAGTGAAAAGCGCTATATTAGTATTTGAATATCCTGTTCGGACTTAATCTTAAATTTTAAATTTTCTTCCGCTCGTACGTAAGGCGAAAACCTGATATCCAAAAACATCTAATGACGATGATGATGGCCTATAAATGGAAGACTCTGAACCAACAAATTGTCGTGTTTTCTTTATACTTTGTGTGACAACCGTTCATTCGGCAAAAGTCAATGCCCAAGTCTAAGAAGCTAGCTTTACTCAGCAACCCGTCGAATAAGCAAGTCGAAGGAAATTGATTTCATTTTCAGAAAGATACCAATATTTCCTAACAGACATATTTAATTATACGCACATGTAGAAAATTTCGTAATTTGTGGTTCTTGGATAAATATTTTGTCGTCTGGAAAAATCTAAAATTCTCTAAAGTAGGTATACACACGCCATTGTTAAATACGCATCTCCTGTTAGGACGCACTGCTTATGAATCGCATCTTGTGCAACTCATCCGTCCGCCGAAAGTCTGATGACCCGAATTCCTTAAGATTCAGTCTAGTCATTAATGACATCCAGTCTACAATGATCAATTCCGAGTCGTCTGAAATTACACATAGGATACTCGAAGCCAATAAAACGCCACCGTAGAACTGCTCGCTCGGTAATATCTCACCGAACTGAATTATCTATGTCTCCCTCGCTCTCTCTCTCTCTCTCTCTCTCTCTCTCTCTCTCTCTCTCTCTCTCTCTCTCTCTCTCTCTCTCTCTCCTCTCTCTCTCTCTCTCTCTCTCTCTCTCTCTCTCTCTCCATCTGCGACGCATTTTCGGCTTAAAAATGCATCTCTAATCACAAAATCTACTTTACATTTCCAACTGCTTCTTTTGAGAGTCGTCAAGGGAGCCAGATGGCGTGGGTTTTAGGGAGTGGTTAGCTAGTGAGTGTGATTGCGCTGGAGCCAGTGCATCGAGGGTTCGATCCCCGCCCGATTGCTTTTGACTCTCGACATTTAGGATATGAGCTCAGCCTATTTTTTAGTATTTCAAAGCTAAAGATTAAGCATTATGAGTGGAATTAGAAGTCTTAATGTGCTTTTCTTAAGTCTTCTTAAATAAGTCTTAATGTGAATTTTTAGGCGTTAAAACGAGGAAATTCGACCTGTTACTAACTATGTATTTATTTAAAGAAAGGCAATTAGTGGTTTGTTTGTTGTGTTGTGTAATTTGTTAAATAAACACCATTTAACAGCCCGTCATTGTCGTTATGTGAGGTAAGAAGTTTGGAAAAGTGGAGACCGAACGATTGGATTTGCGCTCTGGTGTTAAAATGAAGATGTGGCATAAAAAGCTATAAGGGAAAAGAATGCTTGTGGTATAACTCAAGCATGCTTGCTGAATTATGATGATGGAAGATGCAAATTGGACAACTGTTTCAGTTACGCAGCTTGCAATCAGGTTATTCAAAAGCGAAGAAGTAATTAAATGAGAAAAGAAAGCGAACATTTAATTGAATTGCTATGGAATTTGAATGCAAATCGATATTTCATTTTTAAATGAATCGCATTAAATGGCTCATTATCCTATAATAAGTCATCATAATAATAATTCCGGGGGCCGCTCATTCTGAATCGCAATCGTCGTCCCCTGCTCACACGGGTGATGTCTCTTTCTTTTTGCGACGTCACGAACCACTCATAGCAATTACATAGCGTCGTGGTATCGTTCGTTGTTGTAACTAGAGTTTACACTCAAAGGGTCGAAGTTCAGTCCGGAAAATATCTTCTTCTTTGGTGTGGAGTCTTGAAATTGTTTCGCGTTATGTTCACGGTATTTTGGTCTGTCTTTATATCGTGACTCCTGGGGCCTCCACAGGAAGCTCCTCATTTGGCAGTACAGCACACTCGATTACAACTGTGCACCATGTAGCAAAACTTTTTTTATTGCATAGGGAACATGAATCACTGATAATATTTAACAAAACATTTCCTCTTTCCATAAAAATTCATTGAATTATTGAGGACCAATCAGAGGGTCTTAAGATAAAAGTTCAAAATACAAGTAAATATCGAAGTTAAATGTTATATTGAATATGGAAGTTTGATGCCTTTTTATTTAAAAGGCAGTGAAATTAAAAAAGATAAGTTAAGTTAAGAAGATTAAAATAAAAGACATCAGTAAAAAAATCGGATCCTTTACAGTTATTATTTCTGCTGAACGGCGTGCATTAGTGAAGAAGCGTCTAGCTGTGTATTCATCATTCAATGTATCATGTTTGGACTGCGGCACATCAATTAGCCAATCTAGTCTTGTTACAAATTTCTCTTAAATTTCTATTTCCTTTAGCTTCATTATATCACTTCTGTCTAGATCCTAAATAGGATTGAAAAATGATAAAAGAAACAATTGGCTATTACTACAGTAGTTTGACCTCATGTACTTGATGTTGAGACTGAAACTTACCCTCCACCTTTTGAATGGTAAACGATAGGTTACAATCCACACAACCGTTCGTGCTTCCTTTAAAGTGTTCTCATAAATAGAAAGAAATCGTACTAAGAGGGCACTGAAGTGAAATCCCCCCCCCCCACCCCTCCTCTTCCGGCTGTTTTAATTAAACCGTTCCGTTGAGTGGCGTAGGTTGGCAATCTTGCTCACTTTCTCGAATAAGTTCGGACGAGGATTGAATTGAACAGGGATACATTAAAGCGTTATACTTCATTTTTTTAATCCTAGTAAAATTATGTGTAGGAAATTAAACATACTTAACGATATGTTTCCATGGTAACTCTTGGGGACCGACGCTAACAAACGTGGTCCCGGATGGAACGTGGCCGAGAATTATACGAAATCATTGTAACTCAAGATTAGAATCACATTATAGGGATTACTGCACAATAATACAATCTTGGCCAGAAATTTTCTCAGAATTTCAAAGAATGTGTTAAAACATCAAACTTATACTGCACACTCAAATAAATTGTTGATTCTTCTTATTTTCTTCGGTACATTCCAATAATTTCCTCCTTTTCAGGGAACAAATAAGGGCCAGCAATGCCAGTTTTTTATTTATAAAGACCTGAGAATACCATTTACAGATAGAAGATATTGTTTTTAAAATATTGCGAAAACATTTCTCCGAAATAATCGGTAATTTCAAATGCAGACATTCGAATATTTATGTAACCAATGGTGCACTTAATTTTAAATATGTTTATGCCTTGGTATTGGTATGCGTTCAATTATTATAATATTAAAATAATGTGAAATACTAGCTGTGACAATATAGATTTCATCTACATGCGCTGCATAATTTATATAATTTTGATCATTCATTCAAACTAAATACATAAAATGAAACAAATTGTAAGGAAAAAATCTGTCTCACAAGCAAAAAAATGGCAGAGACAAGTCAGATAAATATATCCGATAGGTCCTTTTATCAAATGAAGAGAGAGGGATGTGCGAAAACAGGAGAAGACTATAGGGAATGAAAGCATCAGGTGGCGAAAGAGGGAAGAGGGAGGCGAAACATACGAACGCAGAGTGAAAGAGAGGAACTGCGAGAGCATTGTGATGCGAAAAGTGTCAAAGGCGGAATGCACAAGAGAAAGGGCGAGAGCCAACGAGGAGTTTGCTACTCCGCGATTTTCCTTTAACTGAGAGGTGACACCTAGGAAGCGATCGAATGGGATTCCACAGACAAAACACATCTGCCTGAGATCGCATAGTTTCCACTACGTTGTCAAGCATGCGTTGAATCACAGATCAAAATATACGCACAATTAGATATTAAGAGACTGACTTGATCATTTTAGCCATTCTCAACGCACTCCTGAATTGGACGCATTTCATGCACCAGAGCTTTTATTATTTAAATAGTTTTTTTCTCAAATTTGATTGTTAATAAAGTATCACCGGAAGTTACGTCAAAATATGAGGCGAAACTACAATTTTAGAGAACATTTCACTTTTAAATGTGTAAACTAAATACGGAGCCACATAATTTAAAGAATTTTATAGTTTTCCTGTTCTTACATCAATAGCGTTTCTTTCTACAATTTTCCGCCATATATTCGTATTTTAACGCTGATTGACTGAATGGATTGCGCTGGTTCGCAAATGAAATCCTTCCGGTAATTTTTTCCTTTTCTTGTTCTTTGCTACGAACAAACAAAGCATTGTGTATCTCTGGTTGGAGGGATGTTACACGGACAAAATTGCACACGCGTCATTTTAACATCGTTAAGCAAGACCATATGGAATGGCCGTCAACTATTATATTGCTATCGAGAACAACTTTTACCGCTTACTCTATTAAAGACGCACTCAGGATAAATCTCCTCGGTACATCATCGTGCACTACAATAAGGAAATTACTTAAAAAGACAAGCAAACCGGTTGCATCACCACGATTATTTCCGAGAAAATAAAACAACCAAAGGTTATTTGGATCAGGTGGAGTCAGAACAATGACGCGCGTTAAAACTGCGAAATATCAGAGGCCGTCACCAATTTAGGGCAACAAGAACGACGGATATTAGCAAAAGGAAAAAAAACATTCGCCTAAATTCCCGCAGTCGTACCCCACATCCCATCTGTGGAGCAAGACGCCAGCGTAGCTTCATTGGTTCAAGCACTGGACCCAAATCCGGGAGATCAGGGTGCGTCCTCCTAAGCCATGCAAATTATTTTTTCGCGGTGTTTTTCGTTCTTTCGTGAAATACAGAACGAATGGTAAAAGGGACGGTGAAAAAGAAGAGCCGTACAAATCAACTTGAAATTGATGTGGTCGTTCGTATCCAACTCATAGAATTACTTCAATTATTGTTGATTTTTTCAGTTTGAGGTGACAAAACGGTCCATATTCAGACAATCTGTTTTCATGACACACATCTTGTCCAGTCTCGTGAATATTCTTCTCTACCGAAAAAGACGCTGAGGTTTCATATGTATTTTGCACGACAAACAGCTATTTATATTTCCTTATCATTATTTGTAAGTGTAAAATCATTCAATTGAAATAGAGCAAAAAGTAAACGACCGAATGTTGTTTTCTCCAGCATCCTCTATGTCGCTCACAGTCGCACTGAACGCTCTGCTTTCCTTTGCCGCCTCAGCCACATTCAACCCCTCTTCCCTTCATTCTCAGATCCCAGCCGGAGTTTTTCGATTGCGACCACTAATATCCATCCTCTAAATCTACATTCTGCCCGCTGCAATTGTATTCAACATGTCAGTGCGGTCTCCTTTCACAAATTCATACGGTCACTTGCTATACTCATCCATCATTAGTGAGACTAAAGATTCTCCGAAGACTATTTAATCCTTGGTAAAAATATGTTTGGCTTTTTACTTTACCAGAAATATCGTTCATAATTCACTACCTTGCATAATGAATTGCGGGTTTTTATTTTAGCAAAGTATCTGAGGTGTAATATACGTTTTTTGTAGGATTACGCCAATGGGGATAACGTGAGTAGATTTTCACGTCTCCACTGCAGCTATCGCGGGCGATTCCACGGTGTCCATACTTCCGGCGCCAGATGTGACAACGCCACTATCACTACGTTTACCAATCGAACTCAGATCGATTTGGCCGGTTTAGCTCGGTATGGCAAACGAAACGGGCTAGCGAGATCGATTTGAGAAGCGGGCTAACTCGGTCCGCTTTCTCTGCAAGTCTCAGATGTTTTCAAATCTATATGAACCGATTCAAATCGATGTTTCAATGGATTTCGCATTGCGACCAGGCGATACGAGTTGACTGGCTTAGAATGTTTAGATCGGTCCGAGATCATATCGATCCGAGTTCGATTGGCAAACGTAATGTATGCTAGCAGTCAGTTAAGAAGCACGCTGGCGCATGAAATAGATGGGAACGCAATATCTGAAGATTCCTCTCTTTGCGTGCGAAGTGTTGCGCACAGAATCTTTAGAATCATGATATGTTAACTATTACAGAAATAAGAATGTCTTCAAGCTATTAGTTTAATAAAATTACTTATTACTACTAACTCTACGACTGATTTGATACTTATACCCGAATAAAGTTAAAAAATATTAACAAATTATTAAATTATACAAAAAATTGTGTGTTAAATGTTTTGAGTTGAACAGTTTGCGGGGATTTTGCGACCTTGCCCTGTTTCTGACTTTCGATGAAGCCGTACGACTGACCAGACCGCTCATCCAAATTAACCAACTTGACCCTCTTTTACCCCGAAAAAACGTTCCTTTTTTTATCTTTCGGGGAATGGGTGCTCCATGCTGCATACACACATGTCTACGAGCGAACCAGCAAAGGTATTTTCCTCATGGATATGCAGCCATGGATATTTTTCCCGTGATGAAAGAATTCTCTCTCAACTTCTCCAATTAACCAGCTCTTAGGAATGTCCATGCATGCAGATGTATTCATAACTCTTACGTACCGGCATAATTGATATGACTCTTACATGACCTGGCTCCCAAACACTTATTCCAAGGATGTGACGAGATTATTCTCTCCGAGAATTATAAGTGGCTACATTATTCAGTAACAACTTTGATCAAAAGTTAAGTGCTAACTGGGCAACAAATTGTGCTTAACAAAGACGAAATATGGGACATGGCCTCCTATAAACATCACAGAACTATTTTATTAAACCACCACCACGATCAAATCAATGAACGCACATCGGAAAAATAGCTTAAATGGCTTAAATTAAATTAAATATCTCGAACATGGTCAAAAAGTTAATGAAGAACCGCCAACAGGCTATTCTCGTATGGATATTGTTGAAATGAACGTTCGGCAATGTGTTTGAACTCATAACGGATTATTATTTAGCAATTCTTCCAATGTATTGACTGGGAAATTTCGTTGAAGTCACTGTCCACTAAGCATATACATATTATTTTACCCATAGTTAATGAATGCTAAATACAAATTTAGAACTGCAATTATCCGGTACAATCACCTTTGATTGATATAAACTTTATAGGTTTCTAATGACTTTGCCTAAGAAATGGCAAACAATAGATATGAACAGGTAAGAAATTGCAAGCCGATCGATCAAACACCGTGCTTTCTAACCCTGCAACAGTTTTTATATCATCTATATATGCATCATTTTCTTTTGAATAATATGGACATCTATATTATGTAATATAATTTTTATGCATTTCATCATAAATTTACAGAATATCATTAATATCGCCGACAAAGGTTTGCTTAAACACTAAACAGTAACAGAAGGATCATTTAAGTGTGAATGTTTGGCTAAAATAATGGTCGCGCCGATTGAGAGGTCTTCCACGGATCACCTGAAGAAGCAAAGTAAACGAGTAAATGAATAAAGCGTGGCTGCGGAGCCAAGCAAAAGTAATCAATGCCTCCGTCTATGCGCCTTCTCATGGGAAGTTGGCCTCTCATTTCTGCATAAAACAGTTTTTTAGGTAGTCGAACCTATCCCTATCGATATCTCGTACCGCAAAACCGTAAAATGCCAACATTCGGGTAGATCGGATATCCAGTTTTGATAAAATAATTACATGGCGCATGCGCATATGTATACAAATACAGCTCAATTCACAGTGTACGAGATTAACCACCACGTCAGTGTGACACCATTCTACATATGTGCATACTACCATGCGAGCCGCCGCAAAGGGGGCAAGGTGTCAGGGGGTGTTAGGACACCAGTCGTGCTAAACATTGATTTCATTTTCGGAGTTATTTTCATAACAACCCGTGGTCATTATATTCTCGCTGTAATAATAGTTTCATTTTCATAATAATAACGAAAATGTTCGTCGCCATTGAATCTCTACGTGATTTTTAAGCCAACAGAGCGATTTTACGATAATTATACTTGGCCTAATGGATTCCTCATCTCACAAAGATATACACTCTCGGGAGAATAGGTTCGGTAGTTATCGAGGAAATACTTGCTTACTCATACGCCCAATTCAAGAGATCATATGAAAAGATGTGATCCAATCCCTCGATATTTCATTTCTTCGTAACTATTGCTGGCAAGACCATGAACAAAAACTTCTTCAATTTAATTACCGTTGGAGATATTATCTTCTGGATAATATCTGTGTCTTCTGATGCAAACCAACCAACAAATTAACCAACAAATCTCGATTTCCAAGTCTTATCAAACAATCTGCAAAATCTCATTCTTCTTGACCAAGTCGCGTATTTCCGACAGTGAAAAGAACTAAATGTTGTTCCATTTAGCACTTATTCAATTGGTAGGCCTGAAAGTTCACTTCCGTTGGCTCTAGCTAACAAAAAGAAAGTCCCACGACCGATCGGAGATATGCCTTCCCCAAAAAGTATCCTCGGAGTTCAAAATCAGAAAATACTCGACCCATGTCAGTCTTTCCGGGTAAGGCATAGAATTCTAAGATTGTATACAGCAGTTGTACCAAAGGTTCAGTTGAAAATCCAGGAAATAGGTTAAAAAGGGAAAAAAGCTATAATTACTATTTTACACGTGCGGGGCAAGGCATCTTTCGTCGTTTATTAATCATGTTCGAAGGAAACAAAATAAACACTGTAGAGTCTTCAACACACGTCAATTGGGTCCACATTTGATCGCCGCAAGCGCCTTTACGCCCGCGTCCACGATGCACTTAAAAATATTTTATAAGGTTGTAACGTAAAGTATTAGACCGGGACGAAATAGTGTAATGGAAATTTTCTCACGAACCCGGGACTAAGGGACAGAACTATAAGGAAAACGGAAGTGTAAGGAAAAATCGATTGCAAGAATTTAATACTCCATTCTTTCTACCATCTGATAGTGAAAATTTAAACCATTCATCTTGATTGCAAGTGATTTCAAATCCTCTGCATTCATTCCGAGTAAATTAGGAGCCCATTTTTAGGGCCTATATGCTCGTTTAATATTATGGGACACTACACGGTTATATGCGTAATAGTTTGATTTCAGCGATTCAATGGAAATAAAAAACCAGATATTATATACAGGTAAGAATGAGGTAAGACCTTATAAAAGTGTTATATTCATGTCAAAACAATTCTTGCTTTATGAAGAACTGAAAAACCTCCACGATATTAAGATTCTTTCGTGCAAAGCGCTGGTATTATTATTAGAGTTGTTTACATAACAGTCCGTTGCCATAATAGTCTCGTTGTGATAATGGCCCCGTTTTAATGTTAATAGCTTATGTATTCTTCGCTAATGAACCCCTACGTAATAGGTGAATTCTAAGCTAACTTTTACGGTAGTAAAACTTGGTCCAATAGATTACTCGTCCCCTTTTACCCAGGAGTACCCGCTCTTAAATTCCGTACTTTTCGCTCATGTATTAGATAAGGCATAAAACGACCGGGACGAATTTCCCGTTTAAAGCAATTGCTCAGGTTGCCAAGGAAATATGCTATGGTTGAAATCGGAGAAAAATTGCAATATTCTCATTGAAAACGTAACTTTAAAACAAAAACGAGGTGTCTAAGAAAATCGATTGCAAAAATTAAATACCTCATTCTTTTTACCATCCGATTGTGAACATTTAAACCATTTTTCTTAATTGCTAGTAATTTAAAAAAGCAAAAAAACCCTTTGTATTGATTCCGAGTAAAATTGGGGCCCATTTTGGGGGTTTGGGGCCTTTGCAGCCTTATGGCCTTCAGTCCAATGGATTCCTCGTACCCGAAAACACTTGTATACCGACTTTTAGGAGAATCGGTTCGAACATGATTTACATTTTAATCCGACAGCTTTTGAAATGAAAAAGACCCATGATACGCCCTTTGAAGTGTATCTATATAATTTGAAATTTGCAGTTTATTTACAAGGATGAGACCCAGCTCATTGGATTCCGCGCATTAAAAAACCTTTGTAAACAAAATATAACAAAAATCGTTAGAGCCGTTTTGGAGGGGGAAAAAGCAAACATGTAAACACACAAGCAAAGATTGGTCGTTTAATATTATAGGGTAACATATGAATTTCCACGAAGACCGTGAACCTGTATGGCCATCTATAGCATTGTACACCAATTGATTCACTTACCGCTCACAAATAATGCTAATGTTTGGAAGGAATCACCTCAAAAGAGTCTTCTGAAATATGATTCTGAGAAAAAACATCACGAGTTTATCTCAACTCTCTTCCACTCTCGTTCTTTCTCTCATCCGTGATTTGCGACGCAGGATTGGAGAGTCGATCTCATGATTCGATCACAAGAAGTGAACCGGTCGAATGCGAAGAATGAGTGAACCACTTTGACCTCAGGTGAGGTCGCCCGTCCGCTGAATTTCGGAATAATGCTTCCTATATTACGAATACACCTGATCCAAAACATCATTACCTGTCGGATTTCTGTTGATGTTTGTGATCGCAGCAGTTTATATGCACATCGGTATCTGAGCAAACTTGGAAAACACTGACCCTAAATGAGAATATTGTGTATCCCAGCGGACAGTCGGACTGTCTCTGCCGTGCTACAGGCATTTGAAGGACTTCTGTCTGCATAGACACCCAGTCGAGGGAAGATTTGGATAAGAGGAACATGAGGGAGGCGCAGCGGGGAATATTGGATTTATGGCCGGGCGATTAATGATGAAATTTTTTCTTCATCACTCTTCAGCTAGAGGACACGTGGGAGCGGAGCGGAATAAGCGTAGGCTATCTCTCCTGTCCATGGGGGTACACTGCTCAGTTCCCGCTCGGTCTCTGCGGAAGCAAACATTCAAACAAACTCAAAAAGGTCAAATCCGTCGCTGCCCTGTTTATGCCCACCAACAGACCTCTACTGCGAACGACCGACCAAGATGTAGCCAGCAGTAGACACAAGTGCCGCCATTTTAATAAAGACGTCCAATGTCGATATCGAGGAAAGGAGACACGTGGAGAATGCCAGATCAGTCCATTTCAACTGCACTATTACCTAGGGTGGACTATGGAAGCTGCCCTCACCCAATTCCATCAGAAAAACAAGTGCGCCTCCAGATTTGCCAATGTGCCCTACGCTTGCTGTTCTGTCTTCAGATGTCCGAGAAATAGTACTTTGTGCCTTGCTAGAAAAGTCCAGAGGAGTAACTAGGCTAAAAGGCATTTCAATTTACTTCGGGTAAATCTGCAACATGAATCTCTAAGCATCACAAATTTTAGCAAGAAATGCTTATATTATTCGATGAAATGCAGAATTTTCGCAGAATATATACATATCGGGTAAATGTTCAGATAGTGGTTACTATGTCCTTTAATTTGCATGATTGTGTTAAAATTTAAAGAGTGATTATAGGTCGTCAATGCAAACGGAAACTTAAAGGACTGTTGGAAAAAATCCTTTAGTGGCATGTACCAGTCATGCCTATTTTTGTTGTTCTGGACAAAGCTATAAACTTTCGCAAAGGTTCCTGGCGCAGACCTGCGCGGCATGTAAGGGCGGTTAGAAGTAGAAGGGAGTACATGGAAAAGAGAAGAGGGGAACCAAACTAAACCTCGAATATTAAGACACGAGCCTACTAAAAGGACACACACGAGAGGATAAAAGGACTCCTCTCACACTCTCTCTCTCTCCTTCCCCGCTCTTCCCTTCCTCCATCACGGCCTAATATCGTCTCTCGTGCAGCCCTTCGCCCACCTGTCATATTCCCACCAAGTAACCTTTTCCCAACAAGCCCTTCCTCGCTCGTCCTCATTTCCATTCATCGTCCATTCTCCTCCATCCTCATCCACAGCCACATTAAGAAATCCTTGAGGCTATGCTCCTCGTCTTTTCTCAGAGTCCTAGTTTCTGCCCCATTCAATGGTACACTCCATATCAAGCTCTCCAGCAACCTCTTCTTTATATCCTCACCAAAGATCCCAGCCATCAGCTCCCTTCTCTTGTTAAACGTTGGTTTCCGTAACACTATTCTCCTCATTATATACCCATTTCATTCTAGAGCATGACCCTAATAATTGAAATGCAATACTTACTCCAGTTTGGGTCCTCCTACTTTTATGACCAGCCTCACCTTCTTTGTACCAGAGAATCTCATAACCTTTGTTTCCCTATGGTTTATCTTCATTCCACATTTCTCGCTATGCTCTCATAACGCATCAACTAAAGCTCACAATCTCTTCGATGATCAGATAGCCCCGGCTTGCTCGTCCGCGAATCTGATCGTGTTTATTAGCGGTCCTCTTGCTTTGATTCCTACGTCTAACTCTTTCAATGCCTCTCTCTCATCATTTCTCGTGCGATGCAACTTGCAATTCAAGAGAAATTCAGAACTTTATGACGGCGCAACCTAATTTCAGTTACTTAGCAAGTTATTCACCTCAAAACTCATCAAAAACTCACCAAGTTCAAAGAACAATAGTTCACCAAGTTACACTTGTGAAATCAAATTAATGCGTTTTGCAGTAAAAGCCAATTCAAATGAAACGAGAGTTTTCCATTAAATCAGACAAATTTTTAATGAACACCCGCATACAAAATTGCATGGCACAAAATTATCATCTCACAAAACCCTTGCACAACATCGTCATCACAGCATATAACGACCTCAAAGTGAGAAAAAAAGAAGAGGAGAAGTAAAGTGCGGATGAAAAGAGGGACTTGGAACGTTAGAATAATGATGAGGAAACCTAGGATGCCTAGGGGTGCGAGGTGGTATGGAGGGACAAGGGGAATGATAGAAGTGATAGTTACTAGGTAATCTATAGCGGTGGGAATCAGAGTCAACTTGGGCTAGCTCTTATATAGAACGCAGAATTGTAAACATTGATCTGGTGAGCGACAGGATATTAATGGTAGACATAAAAGCTCGACCGACAAATTTCGTATAACTTCGGGAGTACATACCCACGAGTAACCATCGGGAGAAAGAGGTAGATGGGGTGTAAGAACAACTAGAGGAGATTATTAGGGTAGTCTCACGCGAGAAAAACGCAACAATAATGGGCGACTGGAATACAATGGTGTAGGAAGGGAGAGATGAGCAAGAACTGGGAAGGTATGGATTAGAAAAAAATTGATTAAGGGTGAAAAGAGAGTTCATATTTGTTGGAGCAATACATTAGTGGCAACAAACACTTGGTTAAAACACCACCTCAGGTACTCATGGGAACTTCTGGCAGACACAGGGAGATATCAAATTGATCACCTATATCATTGTAGCGCAGAAATTAAAGAACGAAGTCGAAAACTCTCGGAGCTCTGCGGGGGGCTGATGGGCGGGACTCTGATCTTAATTTAGGGAAAATTGGGACTAGGTTGGCGAAATCAAAATAATCCAAAACTTATACATGGACCAAAGGGCACTGGTGAGAGTGTCTGACGGCAAGGCAGGACGATGGCCCGCTATAGGTCGTGGGATTAGGCAAGGATGCCCATGTTGTCGCCTTTGCGCTTTCACAAATATGCTGAGGAAACGACAGAACTGGCATGGGAAGGACAGGATGCGGGGACCGAGGTTGGAGGGCAGCTCATTAGATCGGTTAGATTCGCGGACGATCGATCGATCGATCTTCGAAGGTACAACAAGCTTATATACAGCCTCTAGAATTTCAATACGTGAAAAACGGAATGAAGATAAATCATAATAAAACAAAGTAATTGAGATTATCCTGGCCAAATAAGGCGAGGTTGGTCATAAAAGTGGGAGGACACAAATTAGAACAAGTACCACATTTTTATTATATAGGTATTATGCTAGAAGAAAATAGACGAAGTAGCAAAGGCATAAGGAAGAGAATAGCGTTGGCCAAGGAATCATTTAGTAACAGAAGGGAACTGATAATTTGGGACCTTGGGTAAGGATGTGAAGAAAAGGCTGGTGAAGAGTATGATATGGAGCGTAGCGTAGTATGGAGCTGAAACGTGGACCCTCAGAAAGGAGGACGAGAAGAAGCTGCAGGCGTTTGAGATGTGGGTGTGCAGAAGGATGGTGCTGTGGACGAACGACGAAGTGCTTAATATGGTGGACGAAGAAAGGAACCGCTACTCGAAGATCAGGAATAGGCAGTAAGTATAAGTGTAGTGTAGTGTAAGGAGTAGGTGATGAGGTGCGATTGGTCGCTCGATGCCAGGTGATAGAGGGAAGGACATTGGGCAAGCGGGGAAGGGGGAAGAGAGAGAGGGAGAGATTAGGTTCTCTTGACGGGATGAAGACAGGTAGGAAGGTAATACTTAAGGTAGATAGAACCCCCACATTGTATAAAGCTGGGGGGAATTTATCTGCCTTTCAAAAAAACTACCTGTTTCTTGTGCAATGCAAAAAAAGTACATAAACGGATTCGTCCCAACGCTATGATATAAGAAAAAGCTGGGTATGTCTGAATACAGGTAAGAAGGCAAAATGCACGAGGAAAGAGGAAGTACCTACTTGGGAATTATTTGGTTTAAAGAAAGAGCTACGGTCAGGAAGTAAATATCATCATTCCGATTGGAAAGAACTCACTCGCGAGAATCCAACGACCATACTTCAAGACTATACGAAGTCTAGAGCACGTAAAAGTGTAAAACGTGGAGATGTTAGTGAATAACAAGTGAATTGTAATAGCATTAAAGGATTTGGATGACATAAAAAGTAACAGCCAAGACTACAGATTGAAATATCAGGAAAAACTTGAGCTCCAGGTAAGTAGGTTTTCCAATTTTCAGCAGCCAGCTTGGAGGGCTGGAGGCTGCGCACTTGGCAGTGATCGGCTGCTGACCGAAGGATCCATGGCCGTTATTCGAGGAGGCCGCGGGATTTTTCTTTAAAAAATCAGGAGTGCTCTGAGTTTTCTATCGGAAAATACTCGTTTATTTATTTCCCTGTAGAGGCTAAAGGGTGAGTTCTAAACGTAATATACTTTCTACTTCAATCTACTTCAATAACAATTCAACGTGATGGAATAATTAAACAACAGCGTTCGATTAAAAGTAACAAGTCCCCAGGTCCAGAAGGAATACCTAAACGCGTGCTGAAGGAGTTAGCGCTTAAGATTGCACCATTTTTATAAATTATATTTAACAAATCATTTTCCGAAGGCAAGGTGCCCCAAGACTGTAAAATAGCCAACGTCACCCCGATATTCAAAAAAGGAAATAGAAGTGATCCAGGAAACTACCGGCCTATATCGCTAACATCACTTTTAAGCAAGATCCTTGAACAAATTGTCGTTAGTAATATTACGACATTCCTGGATACTCGTAATTTCTTACATAGCAGTCAGCACGGCTTCCGTAAGGGCAGGTCCCGCAAAATACAGCTTGCGCTCTTCCTTCATGATATCCTAAAATCAGGTGAATATATTATGCAGATCGACGCGTTATTCCTTGATTTCAAGGAGGCATTCGACAAGGTTTCTCCTAAAAAACTCATTTATTAATTACAATCATGCGGAGTTAATAGAAAAATAGTGAATTGGATAAGGGACTATCTCAGTGATCGAAAAGAATAAGTAGTTATTGATGGTTTTAGCTCTGATAAGGTCGAAGTCACATCCGTGTTCCTCAGGGAAGTGTGATCGGCCCTCTTTTATTCATTATTTATATTAATGACCTAAGGTCTAGAGTTATCATTAATTAAGATTATTTGCAGACGATACATTTATCTACCGTGAAATGAGTGAAGACGCGGACTTTGAAGCTCTGTTATCGGACCTTAACAACTTTCATTCGTGGTGCCAGGAGTGGGGGGTTAGAATTAAATATCAGCAAATGCACCACAGTTCACTTCCAGCGAAAGTCATCACAAAAATTCCATACCTGCACCGTGGGTGGAGTAAACATAAAACCTTCAGATGCAGTAAAATATTTAGGAATTACCTTAACATCTGATGTATCGTGGGGATTACACATACAGAACATATGTGGCGCAGCATTAAAGAAACTAGGTTGTGTTAAACGTATAATAGGAAGGTTCTCGGATGAAAAAGTCAAAGAGATGCTACTTCGCTCTGGTTAGGCTCGAATACGAGCTTTTGGGACCCTGGTCATAAAGATTTAACCAAAAAAATTAACAAAATACAAAGAAAAGCAGCGCGCTTCGTTAAAAAAAACTGCTACGAGCGTGCATATAGTGTCTCACAACTGTTAGAGGGATTAAGGTGGGAGCTCCTAGTGACTCGGAGACCACACACTAGCCTTAGTTTGCTTCATAAATTAAGAAGTGATATTTTTCAGAGCGACATATAGAATATTATCATGACTCCTCACTACATCTTTGGGTCTGACAGATGCGATAAAATAATGGAGATACAATGCCGAACAGATAGGAACAAAAACTCGTTCTTTCCGCGAACAATAAGCGACCACAATAAAAATTGAGCTTCACTAAATACACCCCTATAATACATGTCAACATTTCATCTCCAAAAAGCGTACACCTTTACACGGCTGGTGACCTAACACCCCCTGCCACACGCCCAAGTGGCGGCTTGCGGGGAATTATGTAGATGTAGAATACAAGTATATAAGTTCTATGAAGCGTGGTATAAGCGAGGCCTTACTCAATGTACTTTAACATCACTCTCTTACTCAAGTAGTTAAGTAAGAGGTAATAAAATATTAATTTTTTAGCTGTTAGTCACCCTGGAATAATAAAGCACGTCGATATTCTCCAAGGCATAAGTGATCATAAAGTAATTTTTACGACTTTGAAAATAACAGCAGAGTCCAATGTAAAACCTAAGCGTATATTCTACTTATTAGCAAAAGGTGATTTCAGAAAATTTGGAGAGACGTTAGAAGCTTCATCACGAATATGTAGCCACAATAAAATTCGAAAGCACCGAAGTATAATGGAGATATTTTTGGGAAATACTTCGCAAAAAATTGATGAATATATTCCACACAAATTCAAACAGGAGAGTCAAGAACCTCGCTGGTAAAACCATGAAATAAGGCGGGACCTCGGGAGACAAGGTCAATTACACAACCTGTATAAAAATTCTATTAAGTCAGGTAACAAAACGATGGAACATCCGGCGAGAGTAATTTACGTTTCTCAATGCTCCAAAACGATGAAAATAATGCGCATTACTCTACATAACTGCAAAGAAAAAAATTCTAGGTGAATTACTAGATGAAAACCCCAAGTCATTCTGGTCTTACGCGAGAGAGCTCCAGGGCGAATCTTCGAAGGTAGTCCTTATCGGACACATATGGTGAAGTAATTACTGACAGTATCGACAAATCCAACTGGTTAAACCACTACTTCGTAAGTGTATGCACTAAAAATGACACAGTACATAATTTAGACATTTCTGACTTTAACAAGCCGATTTCTGACATAATTATTCACAGTGAACGAATAACTAAACAACTGCGTTCGATTAAAAGTAACAAGTCCCCAAGTCCAGGAGAAATACCCGCACGCATGCTCAAGAAGTTAGCACCACAGATTGCACCATTCTTAGAAATTAAATTTAGCAAATTATTATCAGAAGACAAGGTTCTCCAAGACAGGAAAATAGCCAACGTCACACCAATATTAAAAAAAGGGAAGAGAAATGACCCAAGAAATTACCGGCCTATATCATTAACATCGCTTTTATGCAAGATCGTCGAACAAATTGCCGTTAGTAATATTACGACATTCCTCGATAATCGGCACATCTAAAATGGTAGTCAACACAGCTTTCGGAAGGGCAGGTCCTGCGAAACGCAGCTTGCGCTCTTCCTTCATGATATCCTCAAATCAGTTGAATCGAAGAAGCAAGTCGACGCGATATTCCTTGATTTCAAGAATGCATGCGACAAGGCTCCTCAAAAGAAATCTTATATAAATTGAAGTCATACGGAGTATATGAAATTATAGTGAGTTGAAAGCGGAACGTTCTCAGTAACGGAAAACAAAGAGTATTTATTGATGGTATTAGCTCTGATACGGTTAGAATGACATCCGGTGTTCCACAAGGAAGTGTGATCGGTCCTCTTTCATTCGTTATTTATATGAAGGACCTATGTTCTCCAGTAAGCAGTAAACAGCAGTAAACTAAGATTGTTTGTAGACGATACGGTTATCTTACGCAAAATTAGCGAAGGCGCGGACTTAAGTTATAACATCGGACCTGAACAACGTCCATACGTGGTTTCAGGAGTTGGGGGTCAGAATAAAATATCAGTGATTGCTCCACAGTTCATTTCCTGCGAAAGTCATCACACTAAAGTCATGTCTACACTGTGGGTGGAGTAAACGCTAAGTCCTCTGATAAAGTCAAATATCTTGGAATTCCTAATAAATTCAACAGATTCAGGCGAGATATCGTGGAAGTTCTTCATAATGTAAGAGAAACAATTGCACTTTTCCACAAAATTGCTTTAATACGTACAACGCGTTTCGGCTCACAGAGCCATCATCAGGGACAAGACAGGTCTTGTACCTGATGATGGATCTGTGAGCCGAAACGCGTTGTACGTATTAAAGCAATTTTGTGGAAAAGTGCAATTGTTTCTCTTACATTATCTTGGAATTGCCTTAACTTCAGATGTATTGTGGGGAACACACATACAAAACATTTGCGGCACAGAATTAAAGAAACTAGGATTTGTTAAACGTATAATAGGAAGGTCCTCGGACGAAAAGTAAAAGAGAGATCCTACCTCGCTCTGGTTAGGCCACATATCAAATACGCCGCGAGCATTTGGGACCCTGATCATTAAGATTTGACGAAAAAAATTAATAAAACACAAAGATTAGCAGCGCGCTCCGTTGAAAACTACTACAAGCGAACATATAGTGTCTCACAACTTTTGGAGGGATTATGATGGGAGCCCCTAGAGACTCGGAGGCTACACACTAGGCTGAGGCTGCTTGAGATATTCAGAACTGGTGTGTTTCAGAGCGACACAGAGAACGGTCTGACATAAGCGATAAAATGAGAGAGATACATTACCGAACAGATGGGAACAAAAACACGTTCTTGCCGCGCACAATAAGCGACCATAATATAAACTGGGTTCCATTAAATACACTCCCATAATTCACGTCACCATTTCACCTCCCTAAAACTTATCCCTTACATCTTTACACGGCTGGTGTCCTAACAGCCCCTACCACACGCCCATGTGGCGATTCGCAGGGTCGCATTATGTCGATGTAGATTACTTGTAGTAAATAACCTCTCAAAAATTACACTTTCCTCCTTTGTGCAGTTCTTTCGAGTCGAAAGCCAGTTTTTACGAATGAAAAAAATTATGAATTCAAATTTAATTACAACAATGAAAAAAGAAAACCTAAAGGAATTATTTTCAATTATATGTAAAAGAGTACGTTTTTATCATATTTTCCGTGTCCTAATTGGGTCTCGGGTTAATTAAGATAGTGTAAGCTTATACCTACATTTTAAATAATATGCTTGCACTATATCAAAAAATTGGCCTTCGCGAGGAAACGAGGGATAAATTTTTATAAATCATTGCATTCAATAGCCAATGCATTCGTGGGTATGCGAGTACCAGTAGAGAATTTTACCAAAAATAGTCATGCAACTATCATCTGAATCATTTTAAATGAAATTACCTAACCTTTCATCCATATAAACCATGGACATGTAGTTCTATTGCAATTTTGCTGATAATGGGGAAGAACTAAATTTCTAATCAATAATTTTCTACGCAGCCAATATTCGGGTTTGACTGGGGGAATTTATTTCAGAGGTCATTTATACATATTACACCAACTTCTTGTGGCCGTGAGTAATTCCAATTATGAATTAGAGTGCAATCGCAGACTCAACTCCTTTTCGCGTGTGGTGGCCAGAATGCTAAGAAAGGTCGTCTATAGGTTCCTGTAGGTTTCATTGGGCTATTTTTTGAGGTTGAGAGGAAGGACACTCATGGGACAATGTTCAGAGAAGACCAAGATTGATTGGACACACCCTGAGGCACAAAGGGTAAGTGAAGGATATAATTGAAGTAAAAATAGAGGAGAAAGTCCTCAGAGGGAAGCCAAGGGAGAAGATAACGAAAGAGGAAAGTATGTACATGAGAAGAACTGCCAGAGAGTAAGGAAAAAAGCTTCAGATAGGGAAGTGAAGGGAGGGCTTCAGACAACCTATCACGGGATTGAACGACCAAAGATGATGATCATATCCAGCTTGCAACAGTACACCCTGTTTCTGTTTTACTTTTTAATGCATTCAGCCTCTTGGATTCTACTCCAGTAACATCACCTTTTAAACGATGGTTATGAGTGTCAGTCCCTTTTACAATTTTTAGATAAGATAATTTTGGATGAATGTACTCACTAGACGATGGTAACATTTCCCGCTTTTCACTCCTCGTTGCCCCATTTTCACATTCATTAATAAGTCTAAGCAGACTGGGCCGCCAGACCGCTGGTGATTTTGGCCTAAAAGCACACGCCTACTAGATGGGCCGTCACTGCTTGCCGATACTTGGCGTTTCGGTGTGCAATAATGCCTTCGCTAGGATCCATTAGAAAAGATTTTACCTCACAAGTAACTGAAATATATGAGTACGAATTGAAAGAAATGAAAGAAAATTGTAAGTAATTTAAATCGTCGAGTAGTCAGAAATGATTAGGCTCCAAGTAAAAATGATCAAATACCGGCCAAAATAACAATTCCATCATTTGAAGTGAATCATTATGATTCAAACTGTATTTCGAAGTAACTTCCCTTTTCCCATCGATGCCCCATTCCTCCCGTCATCATTCTTCCGTCCCCAAGAAGTTCCTTCATCGATGAGCCGATTCCTTGGTTCCCTCTGCCTTCCTAGGTGACCTTGGCTCAGGCTTCGACCACGCGCGCGAAGATGTTTAGGGACGGGTGGAAGAAGATCGAAACACAAGAAATGTATATAGGAGACTTCAAGGTCCTTATACCCAGGTCATGACACACACTTGCCTAATGTGATCCACCATCTTGGATCGAATTTTTGGCGGGGTTCAAATTTTGCATGCAGATGAATGGGTGTTATCGGTACAAAGATCCACGAATATTTCCTTGAATAATTTAGCTTACGCCATAAAACTTTTTGAATTAATAAACAATTCTAAGAGACTTTATAATCCCTTTAGATTTCCGGTCTGAGACCTCCCGTTCGACTCCAGGAAAGTCTTAAACATTGCTTCCGACTCCGCAATTGAACATTGGTCATAGGCACAAAGATCCACGAATATCTCCCTGAATAATTTTCTCTTTGCTATGAGACTTTTTGATTTGATAAACAATGCAAAGTGGGTTTAGAACTCATTTGGATTTCCGTCCTAAAATCTCCCGTTCGACTCCAGGAAAGTGGTAAACAATGGTTCCGACAGCATAATTCAAACGTGGTCATCGGGACAAAGATCCACGCATATTTTCCAAAATAATTTTGATAATTTTCATAAAAATGTTTGAGCTGGCAGACAATATCAAGCGGCTTTATAATTCATTTGGACTTTTGGTCTGACGCCTTCCGTTCGACTCCAGAAAAGTGGTAAACAATGGTTCCGACTCCATAATAATAATAATAATAATAACATGGTAATAGGGAAAAATCCATGTATAATTACCTGAATAATCTAGGCTGTCCAAAGAAACTTTTCAAGTTGACAGAAACTACTAAGTAACCTTAGAATTCGTTTGGACTTTTGGCCTGACACCTCCCGTTCGACCCCAGGAAAATGGTAAACAATGCTTACGACTTCATAATTCAAACTTTGGCATAGGCAACTTGATCCACAATTATTTCCATTTATAAATGAGATAATGCAATACATCGTTTTCCGATAATAGGCAAAACTGAGGTGCTTCCGAATTTGTTTGAACTGTCGGCCTGCGGCCTATCGTTTGACTTCAGTCAAGTTGCAATTACTGCATTCGATGGAATAATTCAAGCATGGACTAACTAATCTAAGCATGCTCAAAGTCTTTCAATTGGTTTATGCATCTAAAATATTAATTTTCTGGAGTCATACGTAGAAATAAAAAAACTAAAATAAACTGGTAGGATGAAGAATTTCAGCAGCGAAAAATAAATGCCACGCAGTGGAACCGACCCGGCGACCATACCGCCGACAAGAGCGAACGCTATCCATAACGCCACGGGAAATATACTACACATCATTGAAATTTCATAAAAAGTTTGAAAATATGGCACCAGTGGGCTTCCAAGTTTGTTGCTGCCCATTTTTTGGTGGATGTGTCATTGGTGTCATTTGTACACAACAGCAATTAGTATTTGTGTGTATCCATTTTGGCTATATAGATCGGGAGGAAACTAGCTCAAAATTAGTAAATTACCTTAAATACTATAGGACGGTGTCCCCTTCTTGCCTGGTATGTTTTTGAGTAAAATTTATCCGTTTAGTTCTTATTTTGCCAAAAATTGACGCTTAATTATAATTAAGCACCATATTATTGATTAATCAGCGTGCATACATGATTACTGTGCGCTAAAATACGCTGAGGAAGGTTATCCTAAAATACGAGGTGAGATATAGTTCTTGTTTCATCGTGAAGAATATTTCATCTTTACTGAACACAAAATATACCTCTTAGAGCTTACCTATTCCCTTTATAATTTAAAGATCAAAATCTATTTCATGTTTAAAAGAGAATTTGTGACATTGATCAAGGCTAAACACCTTAGGTTACTCAATGAAGAGTAACAGTGCCACGGAGCATCGAGCCCGATTCAAAATGAAGAAATAAGAGTGCATTATGGGATCGTGTCATGACCTGGGTATAAAGACGCGGTAGCGAAACACGGAGGGAGCTCTGCTGAAACAATTTGCATTGGAAGAGTCCATTGTCTTCGGTCCGCACGGGGGAGTCAGGTAGTCTCCACGTTTGACGTCTAGGGTTCTCAAAGCCTTGAGCATTAGTTACCATCTAAGTCCGTGGTTACCATATTCAAAAATGCTTACTCTGCCATCCATTCTGATTTTCTAGCTCTAAATGTTAATCCAATGTCTTAATCCAATGGTTTAGGTGGACTTATCCGTCGGTTTTGCGAACTCTATTACCGTATTTTTTTATGAATTCTCTTTGTATCGATAAAAACCGTGGTGACACCTTTCCTCTCTCTAAATTGCGGATATGTCGCCCAACCCTTTGGCTGTCTATTCCCCACCCTCCGCTCCTATGCCGTTCCCATTCCTCACCCCTCCGTAGCGTCACGCTTCGCGGAGGCGATTGTCCCGTTCCCGATAGGTACTCGATAGGCCTTGCTTTATTGGTTTCTTCCAAAGGACGAGAAATTAGTTCAAATAAATGTGTCCTTAGGCTGTAGACAAAACAGTTTCCACGCAAAACTAGGATTCCAGTTGAAATGAAAAGATAAATAAAAGTTCTCGCCTGCAATAAGCAAGGTGAGTTGGTGGCTGAAAAGAAGGTGAATTGCTGAGGCTCCGATCATAATTTGACCCGTTTCTCTTAGAGAGAAAAGTTGATTTATTTCTCGTGTCTCGTGTACAGTTCTATACCTGTATTCTGCGCTCTGGTTCCCAAAGGTTTTCGTCATGGTCAATATTTTTATAGTGATAGCACGACGCTAATAATCAATGAACGCTAAATTAACTGCATTTTCCTCTAAGAAAGGCATCATCATACCAAGCTATTAATGAATTGTGAATATCGTTACTTCAATCGTCAATTTTTGGATGTTCAGGGAAAAATATTTTTCATATTCTTGATGGTGAAAGGTGTTGACAGGTAAGACGGTGTAAACTGTTTGGAATAAAAAGATGGTGGTTTAACCAATTTATTCTTCCTTAAATAATGTAAATGTCTGAATCACAGTTGCGATCAGAACAAAAGATGTATCATAACACAGTGAGATCCCTAGTCACATAATGGCTCACGGTTTATTATTTTTCATCGTATAACAACGTGTAGCAATGCAATCATGTCTTTATTTTATTCCTTTAACAACAAATTAGGATTATCATTTCTTTCTATTCTTATTTCCAGACACAGTTCTTCCTGGACTCTCAAAACTCAAGAGGTCTCAACCCCAAACGCAACAATGGATTTTGACGAGTACAGAAAAAGAGGTATGAAATTAATTTGGATTAAGAGTGTTGAGTTCTTAAAATTAATAAAATTGCATCCTTTTCAAAAAAGTTCAATACCTAAAGCCAGATGCAAAAAGAAAATTAGTAAATGGCCAGCGGAAGTATGATTGATACGTGATGACTCAAATTTGTGGCCATCGCTCGTCATTAGCGTTGAGATTCGAAACGAATGAAATTAGATTTTGCGGGAAATTTTGATTGCGCCGAAGTTATATTTCTACATTTCGTGCAGCACCTGAGTTTGTTCGACGACTATCAGATGAAGACGCCGATCCATAAAGTACTTTCCTCGTAAACCACTAAACCACAAACCCTCCGAAAAAATGCCATCCTCATAACTGTTACGCCAGTGATATTTTGAACGTACCGATAACGATTGTTTTTATTTTCTACAAAACCAAAGGACTCATGTGTGAAATGTTAACACAATATTCGCAATGGTTCTGCTATTTCTTGCATCGATTCAAATTCTTAAAACAATATTTAGAATACAGACATTTTAATTTGGTCTCAGACCCAGTCTCAGTGGTTTCCTTGTGTACACCGGCGCGCGTGGGGATGCGCTTTCCCTTTTCCTTTGTGATATCAACCTTGAGGATGATTATATGACATAGAGAACATATTCGTGATACGTCGGTAATACAGCCTTCGAAAGACCGAAAGTCCCACGAGGACTTTCTGCAACTTAAGTGACTTAAAGAACCACACCTTACGACATATATAGTAACTTCTTAAGAATCACCCAACCAGCATTTTTAAAGCCTCGCTCTCAGAATATTGAACTAACTCGGCTCATGCTCACAATTACAAAGCTTATACTGACAATTGCCAGAGTATGAGATCAAAACATTAAAGCAAACTTTGTTCTCGTTACAAGGACAAGAACCTCAATGGCTAAGCAAGCGTTCCTATTATGTGCTTTATTTGAATGTATTTTTTGTGAGAGAGAATCAGTTTATTTTTTCGTGTTGTGGTCTTGCGCATTTCACTCAATATTCCAATGTGATACGCACTGGCACAGTGAACGCTCTAAACGCTCCCGGGGGGCGTCCCTCCCTCTGTATGAGAATGTTTTCTATAGCATTCATTTCCCTCCGCATGCGCACCATTCCTAATCTGATATTTCTCTAACCAAACGGATTCACCCAGATTAGAAGAATGCACCTGCTACAATGGAGCATCTGCTACTCCGTGACTTGATGCCTCAAGATCGCATGAAGAGTCACCATTCGAGGAAAGATGCAAATTACCATAAAATTGTAAATAAGTGACAGATAAGGTACTTATATGGTAGTTTGAAAAATGTTACGTTTACTTACTCTGGGATTGTAATTGAGAGTGATTTAAAAGGGAATATTATACTTAAAATTAAGCTTCATTTTCATACAGTTTACCTCGCAAAAGTGTTGAAGACAAACAGAAAACTGTTTCTCCTTCAATTCTATGGCATGTGTTTACCCATGTTATTCAGCAACCGACATAGAATTGAATAGTTCAATTAAATGCACTATATTTCAGTGAACTTGTCCCTCATGTGACCTAAAATGCCCATCCTCAAAAGCTACACACCGATTCAAGGCTTGGCGTCGTCCACCTCAAGTACTGCCGCTCAATGGGGCTAAGGACTCGGAAACCGTCCTTAATATAATCTCATTAGATCGGTTTGAACTTTAGTGCACAGGGATTACTCAGGTCGCTGATTCCGAATCTGATGTCAAAAACAAAATAACAAGAAAAACACAAAGTGGCAGGTTCAGAATGGTGGAATAAGGGACAAGAAAAAATAGGCGATTTGAAAAACAATTAATTCCTAGGGCATAAACGGCCCTTGAAAATGAATTATATCCCAAACGTAAATAATATCCTCATTTCAACGTGGAGAACTGCAACATGAATAATGTGTTCAATATTATAGAAATAATTTGCTTTGAGGATGCTTATGTTAGTAATAATTATGATGAAATTGAACTTATTCGAACCCAGTCAGAGATATAACTCGGTGATCAAGGCGTCCAGTAAAAAAAGAGCGATATTGCCAACACCTGAGGTTTTTATGGGCAAATAACAATTGAAACATCTTGAAAACTTTCTGCCAGATCTACTTGCGATATTAAAAACCAAATTAGCTGTATCACTGCACAGTATTACCGCACCATTCATGGGCGGAATTTTACCGCGGTCCCTCGTTTATCATGTAATCCTTAGTAGGTACTGAAGTTAAAACTGAAGCACTCAGAAACATACGTTGCTAAGTCATGTTTAGCACCCCATAGACTCTACAGCTTCGGTTTCTGAGTACTTCAAACGACTAGTATACTTAAATAAGTGTCACCTTCAACGATCAACTGTTCAATTTATAGCACTTTACTAACATATTGTACATTTGGCACAAAGAGTCGGAAATTTGTGGATGAATCTGAAAAATAAAATGTTGTCTAGTCCTTAAAACGGGTATAAAAAAAAGAGACTTTTCAGGTTCAATCTGGTGGAATGACATTATTAATGAAAGTTGGCAATTTTATTGTGGGTATAATGAGCTTCACTGACCATCCTATTAACTTTTAAGCTGGTTATTTAAATACCATTTTATATTTATGCAGAATTCTAAATTTGCAACAGTTTAGACCTTGTAGTATTGTGTATCTATAACAATCATATTAAAAGGAACAATAATCCCATGGGATTCCTGGTAAATGTTCCTCCGTTAAAAATTTTTTCCACCCTTAAATATATCTGTTTTTCAACAAAAATCGGAAGAAGTAATATGCACAAAATGCAAATTATTTTGGTGAATAAAATTCTGACCCATCTTAAAAATGACGGATATTAATAGGAGTTATATTCTGGAAACCTGGTTTTCGGGAGCGGACATCAAGTATCTTCAGGTAGTTCATAAAAATGAACATCAGACTGCGTAGTGGTAGTTAGAATTTTTCATGTAAGCGTCAGAGAATATACCATGATTGCGCGATAATTTTTTGCATTTTCCCGAGGTTGTTATTGCGCGGGCGATGTGCTACTTTGTCTCAAACAACCTTCCGCCCCTCCCATTAACCAACTCAACCCAAACCACTGGTTATTATTTATTAATATTATTACGGGTGGGGAATATATTACAAGTGAAATTATTAGATATCCCTCTGATAGAGGGTGTTGAAACTCGGCAATATGACGTCGAAGCGAGTTTGAAATATGTGAAAGAACGTGATTATCAAACGGTTAGGAGCGCCATAATTGTGGAAATTTAAGCACATTGTGTCACAATAGAGTATTACCAAAAAGTAAAGCCCGAGACTGTGGCCTACATTATGTTTTATTTCTATGTTAAGATAATGCGACGATCCATATCGAAAATTTCACGAATAATGTTTTCCATCGAAACTTCGATCGCAAAATAACAATCAAGACCACGAATTAAAAATCAAGTGAAATATAGATTTAGCTCATTGATCCATCTGTGAATCCAACAAACCAACGTCAAACAGGTTGAGTGACGGGGGTCGCTTAGCGAGTCACTTCAGCCAGTCAGTGCTACTGAATCACGTCGGGCGGGAAGTGAGAGAAACGCAAGGAATGGGATGGGATATGGAGGTTATCATTCGAAATGAGTGCGTGGAATAATGAGAGTCCCAAGAAGTGAGAAACGTAGGAAAAGCAATGGAGGACGGAAGACAAACCTAATCTTCAATGAGACCCGCAGTCCTTAAAACGGAGGCCTCTCCCCCCTGCGCACCACTCGATTGCGAACGACAATCGCGCGTGCAAACGCCACCGAACGTCTGCGCATCTCGTCCTTCTTCTTCGCCGGCCCTTCTTACACCGCTCTTGCGATTCCGTCGCCTGACGTTGTTTTGGCATTCCTAGCTCAGCATAATTTTCATATTCTTAATCTGAGACACCGTTCCTGCTAGTTTTTAATCTAGCTGCTCTAACCCTATTCTTATCCAGTAATCTCTATTCGATTTCATCCGTCCATTAATACTTCCAAATATTTTTCTCCCGTCTCCATAAAATGTTCTCCAGATTACATACATTTTTAGCGCAAATGAGTCTGAGCCTCAATACCATCGAGAAGTTTATGACTTTCATTGATTTAGTTAAATATGTAAACTAATTTTTATGCTAAACGACTCATTGATATCTATTTACTGCCGTCATTAATGACTCCACGTATCAAAAATGAAATTTTAGGGTTCTCAAAGCAATGAAATATTCGGAATTACGGGTCTTCTCTTTGTTTTCATGTCAGCACTCTAGTTTCACTGCATGTCCATTGGCCATTAACGGCCAACCATAGTGTACAACTAGAGTGGCGCAGTGAAACTCAAACGAAAAAAATATAGGAAATATTTTCCATTACGTTTAAAATTCTATGATTTCAGTATCTCTCCTATGTGGTAATTAGTTCTTGAGATATTACAGATAGAGTAAAGATCAACTTAATAAAAAATTTGCTCATGCCATTTAGGAAAAATGGCTTCCACGAGAATACGAGGAAGGATTATTTCATATATCTTCGCATTTAACTGCCAACACATGAGGGTATACGTGTGCACATAAACAACCTTTTCAAAAATGTCCAGGCAACTATCATAGGATCATTTTAAACAGAATGACTCACATGGCTTACTCTGAGATTGCCAGAGATTGTGTTATCCACCGAACTTTTAGTGAAAAATGCTGAATTTAAAAACTGGTGGAAACACTAAGTAGCGTGCATTCCAAATTTGAGGAATTTACTTTGGTGGAAGGTCGATGTGGCAAAATTCGCAACTTCCATGGTATATTTTAGAATGAAAATTAATTACGCAATATTTAGGTGCCTTCTAAAAATAAGCGTTGGAATCAAATAAGTTCGTCTTATTACTGCTCCAAACGTGTCCAGTGGAGTGCTTATTGTTTTTTTTTTGTGTTTATCTCTTCTTAGCAACTGTAATTGTGATTTACGGTATTCAGCTAAGGCGTGATAAAAGGGAGAGTAAGATACTATATCAATTTGAAGTCTAAATCAGTTGAAGAAAAGACAGTTGTGTACGGCGCTGCAGTGGAAGAATAGGCAAAACAACAATGAAGACACACTCACCGGTTAAACCTACTGTGACATCTGACGTTTATATTTTATACAAGTTTATTTTGTAGTTTAGTTGTGTTTTCGTTTATGTAGTTGTCATGAGGTTGTTGATAACGAAGGGGGAATTGTTGACTTATAGATCGGAGAGCAAGGAGTGTACTCGAGAGCTTCTGAAGTAAATAAAGGTATTTGAGAGGAAAGTGTTTATGTTTTGACGCTACACTAAAATACACAGTAACAGTAAATTTATATTGTTCTGATACCAACGTTTCAAATTCAACACCATAGTGATATTAACAAGGTGACATTCCCATGTTGTGATTCTGATAATGATGGCCATCTTTTGGCAGTTTATTTTAATACCATCAAGCTGTTAATTTACCAATACTGTTATACACCAAAGTCAACGTTATTTTTTACGTCGAATATCTGCTGAAAGGAAAGTTTCTTAGCCTAAGATAAGGGGCTGACCATTTGAACTATTTCCTGGGTAGATCTTTCCTAACACTACTGTCAGTTCAGACAGTACGTATGGGAGGTCATTTTTCCCAACACCTCAACCAACGGCATCTTCCAGAGCATCCAGTTCCGAAGATTACCCGTGTTTTTAGGACGTACTTCCTTCGACACTAGTCTTAAAAAAATCATTGAACGAGCTTTATTCTGGCGACTAAACCTTCAAATATACGTTTCAATCGGGCTATCCCATCAGGCAATTCGGCAAATATAGTGCCCAACTCGATCCACTTCGTTTTACTGATCCTTATAAAGAAAGTCCGGGCCTTATCCCTTTCGGCGTACTGTCGAATACGATATATGTATATGCCATGACCTGATTTCCTTTCCAAAGAAAAAGAATGATCGAAATAAAAGCGGCGGAGTCGAACAGTGAGGATAGACGTCAACGCCAATGAGATGACGCCGAAGGTTTCCAATGAACGGAAGAAATAAGGATGTAGGGCGTAGAGGAGAGGGAAAAAAAGTGTCTCTTTTGTGTCGTCCCTCGTCGTTGTTGATCTCTGGGCGCGCGGGGGGAGGGCTACGGGGGGGGGTGGGGGTTCTTCGGCAAAGCGCGCGTAAAAATAAAAGAGGCGAGAGGAAGACACGTTATTATTATTGGGGGATAAAGTCCTCACACACACACACACTGCACACGCTTTGGCGTCCAGTGAGGGAGTTGGGGAAGAGGGGTTGTGGGGTGAGGAGGGGGGGGGGGAGGAGAGGGGAGGGAGGGAGAGAGAAAATGTGAGGGCCGCCCATGGAATGGGGAAACGAAAGAGAGAGAATGGGGGGGGGGAGAGCGCGGTGGTAAATGAGGTTCAAATCGTTTTAAGGGATTTGGGAAGAGCTGAGTCAGTCGTGAGTAAGTAAGTGCAAAACGCTGGTGTTCGTCGTAAGATAGCAGAGAGCACACAACACCTCCCAGAGCCCATTCCAACCGGCCCTTCCCCCCCCGGAGACAAATCAAGTAGCTCCGTATCCAAGGTTTGAAGGCAACTTGCGAAAAAGAAGAAGAAGAGTGAGGAGGTGAGGGGGGGGGGGAGGGGGAGGTGGAAGTGGACGCTATCATCAAGGGGAGGAGAACGAACGAGAATCGATCTGCGAGTGGAAGGGGGTGCGTGAGTGATCCCACCTAGCGACCTCTTTACTCCGCGGAAGGGAAACACCCTGAGGGTGAGTGAATGGCGAGGAGGATTGAAAGGGGCGGATGTGATTGGGAAACGAAGCAGTGTGTCTGGACGGAAGCAGACGATTCTTAGGAACTCTTATGCTAGGCTAGGCTACAGGTCCTTTTAAAACGGTTTGAGACACGTCGCCTCCCTTAAAATTCAATGAAATTGGCCCGGGCAAAAAGAAAAATATCTTTCCAATGATAACAAAGAATCACTGAATTTTTTAGTTATTTCTTACCACGAATTGTCCCGACGAAATATAACGGGTATGCACTCTGGAGAAACTTTATTTAAAAAATGAGTTAGGTATTTCAAAGCCTAGATCTCGTCAAAAACTTATCAGGTGAACTGCTATATTTTCTCGATCATCTTTCAACATAAATCAATCACTCACCGCAGTCATTTTTCTGAATTACAAAAATAATCCTCGCTTGTAAAGGGGGCTTCTCTATGTGCGGCGTGTGTCACGTTTAAGACACGTATATGCACATTGAATTAATTAATAATATTTTCAGTTTTATAAAAAGTATTTTTGCACCGTTTTAATTGCAATATTCAATATTTGCTTCCTACAGCTGCTGCGATAAAAAGTAAAAGTTTTATACGGTGTCCAATGAGACAGGGGGGAAAAATCTCGCTCCAACGATGTCGAATAAAAGCATCGGCTAACGACCCTCTTGCCACTGAAGCCAGTGGGGAGTCGTAATGTGGACCTTTTTCAGGAAGAATGTATGTTACTTCTGGAGGCGATACAGGATGAGATTTCAAGAATACTTTTCCTATTGACAGAATGTCGACACTTCATTTGGCAATATTATATCAAGCAACTCTTCAGATGCCATTAAAATTCCGGATAACGATGACCTACACCTACTGAAGATGTGTTAAACTTGTCTCCTTAGTGCTTCGTGCAAATGGGCTTCTTTCTCTCCATGTGCGATAAATGTCTGTCTCTATTTCAATACTATGCCAGAAAAATATGTCACAGTTATTCGCCGTTTTCGTGAAAATTACATAATTTGCTGCAAAAACTTTTGTGATGCCAAAGCTCGGTGAGCGAGAAGTTGCGACCTCTCTTCCACTAGGTGACAAAATGCGCGGAACTCACATCCCTATCGCCTTCAGACGTTACGTAGATTTCTCCGGCAGTAACCAGAATTATTCTGCGCACATAATGGTGCTAGTTCGACACAATGTTCTAACACCATGTCAAAAATGATGCAGGGCAAATTGAGTACATGTCTCAATTAAATGAGCATGATCTCATTAAAAAGAGTGAAGAGGTCTGATTCCAATTCAAGAGGAAGAATCCAAGTTCATCGGATACAACAGATGCAGGGGAAAAAAATCACGAAATCAAATGGAGTATGCCGATGCTAATTGTCGATTGATTGATAAAGTTCGAGATCACGTTCTAAGGATTAAGTGCTGAGTGTTTCAAGAATAATAATGCATTTGTTTTAACAGAGATTTGTCCTCAAAGCGAGTTTAAAATATATTCTTCATATTCTGGATTCGAAAGAATCTAGATTTTTCGCTTAAATGTTAAGTGAGGACATTTAGCCACTGATAATAAGAAGTAATTAGCCTGATGAGGCACTTAAGGTTTCTAATTGGGTACATAATGTCTTATTGCCGCAAAGAAAATCATGCGTTATTCAAAGGTTGGGCTGAAATGCGCGATTAAAGATCACTCAAATTGATGGTCGAGGAAAGAAGCTAAAAAGTGATAACTTTTTTTCTTTTTGCAACACTCATTTGTTTCGCAAGAACTATAAGTTTCCCTTTCACATCCTTAGAATTGTTAAAGGTCTCTCCACTCCATAGATAATAGGCCAATTGTAAAACACATAGCGAAACGTTAGGCTTGAGATCATTTTTTACAAGCTACCACCATAAAGGGTTATAAAAATTGTTTAAAATTAATTCAATGTTTGTATTATTCACGAAATTGAAGAATTATACATCGGATCCTTGTTGTACGCCTTTAGACTGATCCGGGGCTGTATGTTTCGCAGGTATTGTTCAGGTATTCCTGAAATTAATCCTACAAGTTGTGTTTCCTAGTTTCCTCGACGGAGTGTTTGCAGCAACAAGGACATAAATCTGCTCAGAACTCTCCAAAAATCATAATTTTTCGTGTTGTAAATAATAAGTTTTCGTGTTGCGTGTTTCGTGTTTTCGTTCTGCTTTCTTGTTTGCGAGATCCAGGATTTCAATTTCGCTTCAAATGGCACGACTGTGGCGAATGTGACAGTAAATTGAAAATTATCAGTGATGAATTTAAGAGCCTACATAACTTTTCTGGACAAAAATCAAAGTTCAAACAATTCTTACGACTTAAGGCCCATAAAAGGTAATATACGCAGAAAAGGGCAAAAATAGGTGAAAAAGGAAGTAATAACTTGCCTTTTCCCACCATAAATGGCCTTTAATAGATTCTTGTTACAGGAAATTCGTTTCTCGAGTAAGTAAAAATTAATCCTCGGCTTAATTATGAGCTTACAATCTCCCCAGAGGAGGAACTTCGGATCTTTCCGACTCGAAGGCAATTATTTCAAAAGGAAATGTATCTATAAAATGGTGGATTTCTTATCCACGATCCAAAGTTTTAGTTACATCCACCCACTACATTTTTGGGCCGGAAATCAAATGACAAGAGTAAGATGACTGTGTAAAACAAAGCCGACCCAGTAATGCATGAGGAATAATTAGATGCACCTAGGACACCTTCAGTGTGAAGACTTAAAGGATGAGGTTTCGGGAGGTGTAATGATGCTATGTATCATGGGAGTGTTTCGAGTGGAGCTCAGTATTTATGTAAGGTCGCTTATTGTGCGTGGTAAGAACGACTTTTAGTACCTATCTGCTCGATAATGTATCTCTCTTATTCTATCACTTCTGTCGGATATAGAGATGTAGTGTAGCGTTGAAATAATATCCTCCATGTAGCTTTGAAACACATTATCTGGATTTTTTCTTAAGTCAAATAAAAGCCATTGTTCCGAGTTTAAGCCTCCGAGTCTCTAGCGGTTCCCTACCTAATCCCTTTAAGTGTGGTGAAACAATATTTACATGTGTTCTTAACGAAGCGCGCACCTTTCCCTTGTATTTTATTTATTTATTTATTAAATCGCTCTGTCCATTGCCCCAAATGCTCGCGGCGTATTCGAAGTGTGGCCTAACCAGAGCGAAGTAACACCGCACTTTTACTTTCTCATCCGAGAACCTTCCTATCATACGTTTAACAAATCCTATTTTATTTAATACTGTGTTGCATACGTTTTGTATGTGTGTTCCCCATGTAACATCTGATGTTTAGGTAATTCCAAGATATTTGACTTTATCAGAGTTCTTAGCGTTTACTCCACCCACAGTGTAGTATGGCATTTGAATGATGACTCCCGCCAGACGTGTACAGTGGTGCATTTACTAAGATTCAGTTCTAGCCCCCACTCCTGACACCACGAATGAACGTTGTTTAGGTCGTATGAAAAAAGTTCGAAGACCGCGTCTGCACTGATTTCGCGGTAGATGCATGCATCGTCTGCAAATTACCTTAGTTTACCGCTAACTCGAGAACTTAGGTCATTTATACAAATAACGAATAAAAGAGGGCCGATTACACTTCCTTGTGGAACACCGGATGTGACTCTAACCGTATCAGGGCTAATATCATCAGTAACTACTCTCTGTTTTCCGTCACTGGGAACGTTCCATATTCAATTCATTATTATTTCATTTACTCCACATGATTACAATTTGTAGGTGATATTTTTGCGAGGAACCTTACCGAATGCTTTCTTGAAATCAAGAAATATATTTCGTCAACTTGTATTTCATATCATCTGAATATAGGATGTCATGAAGGAAGAGCGCTAGCTGTGTCAGGCAGGATCTGACCTTCCGGAAGCCGTGCTGACTGCCATGAAAGAAGTGTCAATTATGCAGGAACGTCATAATACTGCTAACACTAATGTGCTTGAGAATCTTACATAAAAGCGATGTTAACGATATAGGCTGGTAATTCTCTGAGTCTTGCCTCTTTCCCATTTTACTTCACAGTTATACCAAGAAAGTTTTTTAATCCCATGATTAAATTTGTATGGAATATTTTTATCGATTCCTTTACATAGATTTACAAAAAATATGTCCATGATACTTCGGTGCTCTCACCTTTTCTACTAGCTACAAGTTTCGCGAATGAAACTTCTAACGTCTCTCCAAATTTTATGACATCACATTTTGCTAATAAGTAGATCACACGGTTTTACATTGGACTCTACAGCTGTTTTCAAAGTCGTAAAATTACTTCAATATCACTAATGCCTTCGAGGACATAGATGTGTTAAATCATTGCAGGTGACTGACAGATAAGAGGATTATACTTATTTTCCTCTCGTTGGTTCGTTAACTACTTGAGTTAAAGAGTGGTTTGAAAGCGTATTAAGTAAGACGTCGCTTATATCATGCTTCATTAAACGTATTTCGACATAATAGGTTAACCAATTTGTGGCCGGGCGTTTTAAATCTCCACCGATAATGTTACGCTTTTGTTATTAATCGAGGTAAATGATAATATTTGAGTTTATACTTGATATATAGCGTCTATTTTAGAATCTGATGGTCTATAAAATGAACACATGTATAACGCTCTTGTCTTGTTGTTTAATAGTATATCACGCGCTCTATATTCCATTGTCATCTAATATGTTTGCGGTAATAATCAAATATGATTTAACTGCTAAAAACACTCCGCCGCTAGTCCTATCCGGTCGATCACTTCTGTAGTTTTTATATCCTTTTGAGAAAAACTTCACGATCGCTAATATCCTCTGCAAGCCAGCGATCTGTTCCAATTACTGTATCTGCATTTTCATATGTGCGCTCAACTTCGGCTCGTTTGTTCTTTACGCAATGGATATTTACCATTACTAAATTTTAATCGCATTTAGCTTGGTACATGGTGTTAAGCTGTTTTCTATGATTCTGTATGTTATCTCTTTGATCTTCTCTAGAACTTCTGAGAAACGAGATTTTCTCTGAAGTTTCGCTGTTCTTTTGAGAGTGCGTTTTGGAGTTATTTTTCCTTAAAGATTTACAATTATTTAAGCTTCCCCAAAGTTTTTCTCGGCAATGAAAATCTAAGCCACACTGATAAATTCGGAGATTGTTATAGCGTCTATGTTTTCGAACGTCAATCCCACTAAATTACCGACTCTAGCCGAAAAAATGCAGACAGTGCTCGAAAATCCCAAGAGCCAGCCTTCCTGACGCTTTGAGGTGAGTAATGCCAGTCAACGAACCCGGGTGAGGCCGGCACGATCGGAGCACCGGACGAAGGTCTTCGAGGCATGGGCCTACCACCACACGCAGGCTAAAGCAGTCCTTACCACTCACCGCTGATGCTACGTTATCCTCCAGTGAATGATAACCAGGCATCAGAAAACCCCAACCTAAATGATCAGAAATAAATGCGCTCACTAAGGAAAAACTGTGAGATCATCTCCAATTAACCCACCTCATCATTCCGTTTACCGGTGCATGACATACTCCGAAGAAACGAGCTCGAAATTGCTAAGTGAAATATCTGGCGACGTTACTCTAATTGCAAAGAATGGGTGACTAGTAAAATAATCCCCGTGTGGCGATTTGTTGTTTGGATTAAAAATATCTAAAATTCATAATCGGCCCCAAAAATGGGGAAACGAACTTGAATTCCGTGACGAATAACTGCGGCTAACTATGTATTCTGTCTTTCACCGCTAAAGATGTCTCTGTTATATATTAAGATAAATAATGCTAATGTTCCATTTCTTTAAGACCTCGTTCTTTTTAAGGACTTCAGTTAAGATACATGGTAGAATTAGTGCCTATAATCATATGCAAATTAGGCAATATGCATAGAGAATAATGGCATTCGTACGATAACGGTTATATCAATGGTTTCATATCATATGCTCTGGTGTATGACAGTCGCCTTTTAAGTGGTACAATTCAAAATAGAAGGAAACAGTTCGATCATTAATAAGATTTTTAAAATCTCATAATGGTGGACTCCATACTACCAAATTACCCAAAATCATGTGTTTATGCAATGAAAATTCTGTTCTGAGGTAATGAAAATACAAACAGGACCACAACAATTATTGGAAATGAGTTTCCACGTGCATCGATGTCCTGAATCAGAGCTTAAGGTGAGCTGTAATTTGATAAGAGAGGAATTACTTTTACGAGTAATCTGCCGCATGTTATTTTATCGTTCAAAGGCTGAAGGGAACCAAGGGCATAAGGGGCCGCCGTTTCCGTCCCTAGCTCGGCCCTTATAACAAGAATAGATCTCCGCTAGCTCCACACCGCCGAATTCCCTCCGGTCGATCGACGGAAAGGCGAAGGAATTGCGAGGAAAACGAAAAAAAAAAGGCATTTGGTTGGTAAGAATTGACCGCGGGTGATGTTTTGAGGGTTCCGGTCAACATGCCCCGTGCCGACGCCGAGACGACGAGAATCAGAACGAGAGAGAGAGAAACTCCTTGGCGACGAGAAACGCTTTTTCTCTCTCCTCATCCCTCCCACCCACCCTCCTAACCACCCTCCCAACCACCCACCCTCGCGGCGACAAACGGAGGAGGAGCAGGAGCAAAGGGGGCGGGGGGGGGGGCCTGGAGGAAAGAATGAAAAGAGGCCGTTAGTGAGGGGGTGATGGAGGGAGGAGGTAAGGGGAGAAAGAAGGATACCAACCAACCTCTCCGCCACCCCATTATGTGGCTCGGTGATGGCTTCGGGTTAAAAAAGGTGTTAACGCACACGAGTATTCGCCATCCGACGACCCGTATTGTTTCTCTCCTTTTTCGTTAGACCGACGCTGAGGAGTGATTGGAACGAGAGGACGATTTATATGAACTCCGATGAGAAAAAGCGACAATAGCTTCCACAAGTGTTCGTTGCGTCACAGGGGAGGCATTGGGTGGGAGGAGGGGCCGAAAGGAAAGAAGAAGGTGACGAGAGAGAGAGAGGCAGGAAAACCAAACTTCTTCGCGAAATAAGCTAGAACGCAGGACTATCTTGGGTCTCGAGGATTTAAGAATGTCTCGCAGGTCAGACGGACGATTAAAGTAAAACTTGGAATCACAGGGTAGGAGGAGGGAAGTAAAACTATTGTTTAAGGTCATTCATGATTTGATGATCATCAAAAACAATAATTCTACCTCCCTGATTTTACCCTCTTGTCCCAAGGTTTCATATACACGTCCGTCTTACCTGCGACGCATTCTGAAATCTACGAGACCCTCCCTTGAACCCCTTGCCCCTCCGTCGCCCCCCCTCCATCCTCCCCCCCACGATTTTTTTCAACCTTTGAGCGCCGTAGATGCAAATGCTGCTCCGTACTCCGTTCTTCCGCTTCACCCTCTCCCAACAAATGATCCACTAGGGCCGGCTGTACCACTAGTAACCTAATCGACCGCCTTTCTTGAAACGTTTTCCCTGCTTTTCCCGTGGGCATCAACCCGTTAAATTTTTGAATCATTAATCTTTTCTTGAACCGATCCCCAAACCTGGCTTTTCAAAGTCAAGTGTTCAACAACTATTCCACGCTTTCCACTTTCGAAGGCCATCCCAAATCCGTCACTAAATACTGAAGTGAAGACACGTGAGATCCATATTTGGGTGACGCGAGAATTTGAAAATGAACCCAATAGTCAGCCAATTAAACCTTATAAATATTTATTTAAGAATTTAATACCTTTCTCCATTAATCATTATCTCAGCTTTAAAAAATATTTTTGTAATATTCTAATGATTTAGGTACTCAAGTCTCCTCTGATTCGCCACTTCTTAAACGTAGTATGGCGCGGCAGCGGAAAAACAAATTGCAGTTGATATTCGCCCATTCTGCAATGGGTACTCCTAGTCTCACATATTTCTGAGAATAATTACGATGAAAACTGAGCAACGCCGATTCGTTTAAGTTCGGAGTGAAAGATAGTTCGAATGCTAAAATGATTGGTACCAATTCGAACAAATTCCACGAACAAATGGTACGGTGCCTACCAATTTGACTGAACGCGTCATAGGTCACTCAAATATAATCGACATAAGGCAATATTGACCCACATTTAATATTTATCGTAGAGATAAAAGATTTTGGTATAGGTTAGCCAAACACGTTTCTATCATACAAAAGGAGAAAAATTGTTTCTATGTTGAGTTTTACACGAGCTGTTGTAAAAGTTGTAAACCTCGGCTAATTCCGAAACTAACGATGCGATAGAGGTCTGTGTTACACCGTTGTAACTCCAATGACGCCAGCCTTATAACCATGTACATAACCATTAGTCAAATATCCTGGGATTTTCTAATAACGATTTTTATTTACTTTCCTTTTCTGCCCGTCCAAACAGTTGAGAGGGAAGTTGAGCGGTAGGAGACGACTTGGAGGGGAGAGCAGAGAGAGGGGGGGAGAGGGGAGTGTGTGCACACGACGTTGCCACTTGCTATAGGCACTCATAGAATTCAAATGCCGGCTAAGAACGAGGTTGAAACCATTACCAGATGTGTTTACCCGGAATTGGGACTGAATTCCCTCACCGAGTCTCATCAGTATAAAATATTTTATAACCACTGTACCTAAGAGTTTTAATGCTAAGTAGAAAATTATGAAAAACAAGCTATTCTCAGGGACTCCATCATCATTTGCTTTTTACATAATTTCTGGTACCTAAACCCCAATTTTGCAGCACACATCGCATTTTAGGCATCGAGATATCCGGGTTATCGGGCAGAGACTCCAACAATTAGTTCTTTACGCTTTGTGGAATTGGAAACATATTCCTTAAATAGAAGTCATGTACAGTTCTTTTAATGACTCCGAGCGTGAAGTCATCGATAAAACATTTTGGACGACCTAGCAACAATTACCTTTTCAATGTAGAAGGGTGGTCATCACAAGAATTTTCATTTTCACTAACTTGAGCGTTAGCACCGTTCTTTGCATGGATTTCACGCTAATCCCGAGACACTGGGACACCGTTTGACGGACAGGGAAACACTTGTCCCATGTTTTTTCCGACCCCGCTTGGAAAAAGCAACTGGCACCCAGTGTCATTCGCACTTCTCCATCCGAGAAACGATTTCTGCGACTGATGCTCTGCACTCATGAAACGGACAGGTATCATGACTAACAGGCAGTAATGGGTTGTTGACAAAATTGAAAGGTACAGATTTCGGAGGAGCACGAATGACTCACGATGTACGGAGCGGCAACAGTGGACAGTTTTGGGCGATTTCCCCCACCTTATTATTACTGTGTCTCTGTTCCGAACAATTTGCTATTTGAAGCTCCAGCATTTTCTACAATAATTCTATAAATGGCAAATTTATGTTATTGTAATCTGTGACTTTTTTCCCGATTGTGTCAAATGTGTTGAGTATTAGTCTCACCTCTGGCATCACCACCCATTCCACGTCTGCGAATATGTCGTCAGCCATCGTCTCAGTGGGTGCCCAATAAGTAGAGCTTATTGGACACTTATTGAGACACGATGGGCTCCTGAAGTTGATAATTGAAGGAAAAGTAAAAGGAAGGAGAGCTAGAGAAAGGCCACGTCTGCAATATTTGGGACAGATAATGAAGGGATTGGGATGCAAAACCTATGCCAAAATGAAGAAGAGGGAGGCAGATGCACGGTGAGGAAGGGCGAGTTGCTGCAAATCAATCGACAGATTGAAGACCAGAGAAGAAGATATTTGAATTAGGGTTTGTTTAAATGTGAAACAGACGGCTAGGTTTATTCTTACATTTCTCTAAAAAGGAAAAACAGAAACTGACCCACAGTTGTTGGGTAGGCTTTTGCACCTACGTGACTTATATCGAGGGGTTAAATCACGCAATTACACAACAAAATTTTCAAAAACAAAAATTGCGGTTCTTTTTAAAGAAGCATTTTTGCAATTTTATATATTGTTATAAATATTGGTTGCGTCGCTTACCGTCTGCAAATATATAATTATTAATCGTCAGATGACGGAGGGTAAATAATAATTATCAGAAATTCAATTGAACTACTATGAATTTTCTAACTCTCAGTTTAAGGGAAGATGGCAACTATGGAAAGCTATGGTGGCCATTCGGCTGACAAGAGAGTTTAATTAAATGGGTGGATATTTCATTCAAAGGAGATATTCCAGCAATTCATTGCAAGGCCAAAACAATCCATTATCAGTTGAGAAAAAAGTATGGCTGAATTCATCATTTACGTAGATTAAAATGTAAATTATTAACAGCAAAATTAATTTCATCTCATGCCAATCTTATACATTGTGTTGATGTAAAGTGTCCTTTTTATGAGTTCTCACACTCCCGTTCCACATGAACTTGCTCATTGCAAAAACATCCCCAATGAAAATTTGAACCCAGCCTCCCTCCCCGCTAACACAGTAAAGTCCTTCTCTCCACCGCACAAATGGCGGCCAAATTAAAACGGAGCTCCTCTCAAAACACACCCATAAAAAACACTTCACCATTTCACATCTTTTTTTTACCACCAAAACCTCTTTTCTACACCTCTACTCGGCTGGTGTCCTAACTCCCCCTGCCACACGCCCATGCGGTGGCTGGCAGGGTAGTATTTAGACGTATGTGTAAATCATTTATGCACTCTGGTGACTGGAGACTGACATTTGTATTCACCAGAGATAAGTACGAGTGGCCGAGGGACCTCACGAGACGATATTCATCCATCGACACGACAATAATGAAATCTCGTCGCTAATGCTTGTATAAGTTATGGTGACCTTCCTTGTAAAAATCGTATCCTCGTAAAAAAAATTGCTGCGATAATCAGAGGGATCCTGATTGCGAGTTATAGTTTTCAATTATTTGGAATTGGTTGCTATCGATGCTTGTGATATTTTATTGACCTTAATTCTTTTCTCCTGATCTTTCTTAAAATATGGTCCATATCTAGCGATGACGAGTACTTCTTTCACGTCAAGAAATCATATTTCACTAACATTAGACCATTTAAGGTATTTATGCAAGACTTAAAATATTGCATGCATAGGGAGTCTGTTTGTTGACTATGAAAAGAAACATCGTTCATCGGTTTCATAATTTCAATTCAAAAATTGCTGTCCACATTGCAGGCAAGGAGATGGTGGATTGGATAGCAGACTACCTGGAGAATGTGCGCGATCGACGGGTGTTCCCAGACGTGAAGCCGGGATACCTAAGGCGCCTTGTCCCGGACTCGGCGCCCTTCGAACCTGAGCCTTGGGAAGACATATTCGCAGACGTGGAAAGGGTGGTGATGCCAGGGGTGAGACTAATACTCAACACATTTCACACAATCGGGAAAAAAGTCACAGATTAAAATAACATAAAATTTGCTATCTATAGAAATATTGTAGAAAATGCTGGAGCTTCAAATAGCAAATTGGTCGGAACAGAGACACAGTAATAAGCGTTTCATGTACTTGATCCTTTACTAAATGGCACATGTATGTACATTGGGGTGGATCGAAAAACGGAAAGTTTGTGGTTGGTGATCCTTATAACCCATAATAAATTCCAACTCCATCTGATTATGTCTTCAGGCTGCGATGTTTAGTCAAAATTTATAATTTTTATGAAAAAAGTCAAAAATTTGCGATTTTTCCTGATAGTTTCTAGATGTTTCCAGAATGATTTTATGACAAATAATCAAATATATTGCTTGTATGTTGCTTAATATTAGTGATTGAGTGTGTTTGAATCAGGCAAAATAGTTTCATAGTTCGTCCTAACTCATCAAAAAAACGCCAAATATACAGAAATAGTACAGATGTTAGGTAGGCAATAACCCGCTATGATAACTCGACCCCACCGACTTAAATTTACCAAGAGCGATAAGGTAATAGGAAATAAAGTAAAATGCAGCTCTTAGTTAATCGACTATGTAACACTTACCATGAAAAGGTAGATGCAAATACATTTATAACTGAGGAGCGTGCGTTGCTTACATCCTGCACTTGTAGGACCCTAGCCTCCGTCACCATAGTGATCCCATCGCACTTGCGTCATCGCTCGTACCACGTACTTGTCAAGAAGAGCACATTTCTCTCATCGAGGATCCTGGTTCATTCCACCTTATCCACGTTATGCCCAAAACAGCCGACGCAGAGGGAGCAACTGCCGCTATTTGAAACTTTCTCTGTGAAGGAGGCATAGATTTGACGGAATTGTCGTGAATAGGACTCGACTGAACTAACCCTACACGGGTGGTGGGTATAGATGGAGGTAGTAAGAAGTAAAAACTCCGCGTAAGGCAAAATAACACTTCAATATCAAACCAACAAGGATGCACAAATGCAAATAGGCAACGGTGTTCGGAAGGAAAGCCCGCAGAAGGGTAAGCAAGGAAAGAATTCAGGCAGGGGAGAATTAAGAAGGAAAGACGGGAGGGAAAGGAACCCAAGCTTACGTGAGCGGGTAGAGCGGAGCCGAAGCGACGACGTCGAGGCAAATCTCCAAATGGTCAGCCATCCACCGGCGCGGCAAGAGCCCCAATGCTCTCCGAGTTCCTCTGTCCAGGTCAATATATAGTTCAGCCGACGCATTATACGGGGGGGGGGGCAACAGGACTCCCCCCGTTTGACAACCAGCCGTTTATCTGCTGGGCCCTCGCCAATATACGATTCACCCAATTCCGTAGCAACGAGGACAAGCATCAAATTCCATAACTGCCGACATCAGCCCACCGCTGCTTGGATGTTTAACGAAAGTTTAGGCAGCACGCTACCCAGGTCGTAACGCGGCCGATCTAATGCAGTCCGAGCCGGTAAGCACGGCTCACGACGGAGAGAGGAAGACCATGGGAAGCGCACCGCCGTCATCTGGCGTTTAGAAGAATATATCCAGCGTCCTCTCCAACGGATTGTGTGTCAATTGCATTCTAATGAACTACTCCTAAGACACATTTTTGAGAAAATTGACGGCAAGACATCCGGCCGGAAGGGATTTCAATGCGACGTAGGAAAGAGCTTGTCTACCTGCCAAGGCCGACCCGTCGTCCAGTTCGAAAAAATTGAAACCGCTCTTTCTTATGTTGACGTTGATGTTCTCAGCAAAGATCAGGCTTACCTCTACAAAATGTGCCAGGCTGCAAAGAGTGGAGTGTGTCCAAATGATCTAGCGATAAGTCTTCCTGGGCCCATTTACCATGCTCGATGGCTGACTCTTGCAGGGCGCATCCTTCGACTGTATTTAGCCTCAAATCCATCACCTGCTCTTAAGAAACTGACAGAATTAGTCGTTTTAGTTTACGCTACCATGAGGTTCCACATCATATGCAATGGAACTATCAAGGACAGGTCATAAAACCTGTGTCTAACGTTACAGAAAATAGAGTACTTACTAAACGCTTTAAAGACTTTTCTCTATGAACATCTTCAAAATCATCCTTTCTGTGGGCATCCAGAAAACATACTTGTTGATATGTAGGCAGAAATTTGGCCAAATGTGCGTAAAACGCGGCGAAGAAGATCCTGGAATCAAGATTAGGCCAAAGCCAATCAAACAACACAATTAAAAAATTAGGACCCCCAGTGATCAAATGCCAAAGATTACACAGATTTAGTTCACTGCGTAAAAGGCAAAATAACATCATCTCCAGTAGCATACTTACTTACCGATGAAGACTTAGAAAAGATCGCAGCAGGAAGAGATGATTCCTTAGCAAAATTGCAGACTTAGTTTGACCTGCCGTGCCATGGCCTGGCATTCGAGGAGTGGCAGGTCAAGGATGTAAATGCTGCATTAATTGCTGTATGTGATTATGACTCCCGAGATGGTTCCATTAGAGCTCGATTGAAGGACAGGAAAATATCACCCAAGTTTATATCAAAGCGGACTTTAAAACCTGAATAGGCCAGTCTACCCCGGTGGGTGGGCGGGCGGCACTCGATTGACCCCACTTCCTCGAGATCAGTGATGGATAGTCGATTAGTCGATGATTCAAGAGCTGCAGTTTACTTTATTTCCTCTGATATAGTCGTCATTGGTAAATTAAAGTCGGTGTGGTCGAATTATTATAGTGGGGTGGGCCTACCCAACATCCGTAACATTTCTGAATATTTGGCGTTTTTTGGCGAGTTATGACAAATTATGAAACCATTTTGCCTGATTCACAAAAACACTAAATCACTAATATTAAGTAACATACAAGCAAAGTATGTAATTAATTACCGTAAAATCATTCCGGGAACATCTAGAAACTATCAGGAAAAATTGCAAATTTTTGACTTTTTTCATAAAAATTAAAAAAATTGACTAAAAAGCGCAGCCTGAAGATATAATCCGATGGAGTCGGAATTCATTATGCGTCATAAGGACCACCAACCACAAACTTTAAGCACTAGCCGCAGACCAATTTCGAAAAAAAATTGTTTTTCGATCCACTCTATTGTACATACCTCAACATTTAATCGCTATTCTTTCATGATTTAATCGTTGCTTACGCTGTCGTTCAGCCTTACCGCAAAAACCTCTCGGATACTCTTGATGCTACACATCCGATTCAAGGAATAAAAATTTTGGCACCAACGAATGAAGTTCGGTAAAGGATCACCTGGTCTACATAGAAACGTAGAAAGACTGCGATAGCTTCGATCATCCACGCTCAAGCTTGCAGTGTTCTACAGTAGAGTACTCTAAAATATATAAATTCTCGAGTCATATTTCATGTTCTGAAATACTAACTAATAAATGTATTCAGAGGATACAGGCGCTCTTCATCAAAATTCTTTCACGTCTCGAAAGAATTGGACCCTGTTAGATGGGATAGTGGGGACATTTCCCCTTCCATTCACAGACTAAGAATTATATCTGGTACAGAGTGCACTTGCGCAATGGCGCCTTCCCGTCAAGGCTCATTGGCAAACGTTAGGAAAGGTTAGGCCTTTGCGTTTCGAGGAATACTATTACTTTTTAACTGTTACATTGTCCAGCTTCCGCTGGACTATTAACCCTTAATGGTTTCAATGTGGGAAACGTTTGACCTCCAACGTTGGGATTGGAAATTTCCGATTTCGGGACTGGAGGCCGCGATCTGACTGGAACCTGGAACCCGAGGATTCGGCAAGTGCGCCACGGATGTCGATAGTGGGGGAGGTTCATTTCCCTACCATCCGTCTCTGTGAAGAGTCTCGAGTCATATGAAATATTCCCAAGTGCCATAAGACTTCAATCTCTTTCACATGGAGAGAAGGAGAGTTGATGTTTGATTCCCTTCTTTCGGATACGGTAAATGATTATGAAATGATAGGATGGTCTTACACGGCCAGGCCAAGAAGAAGATAAACCAAAGCGTCGCCATTCAAGCGTAACCTAAGGCTTAACAGCATAAGCACGATCACGGGTCATTCACCAACGTTTGCAATTTCTTTATGCTCCGATGAAATGTTCACGCAAAGAATCGCAACTCAGGTGACAATCACGATTGAAAATAAAAGTTTTTCTTCTGAAATTCTGATTCTCTTTCCGATTCAAAATTCGAGATTCTATGGATAATCAAACCAATAAGGGAGGAGGAGTGTTAAAAAAACAGGATTTTCTGAATTGCGCGGGCCGAATTATTAGTCCGACCGGTAGCAGTTATTTTTTCGGGTTGGTACACTTTTCGGTAAAGTATCTGTATATTGGTGGCGTATGTCAGATGTTTACTTACGTTGTCACTTGTTAAGAAGGTTTATTGTGTTTCGTAGTTATCCACGATTTCAATTATCTAAAAAATTGGAATCGATGATTAGCATTTAATTTTAAGTTAAGAATGGAAATTAGAGCAGAAAATTTTAGAAACGTTGACTCTTTCTTTTGGCGAGTCTGTTAGGAGTTAACAAGGGGTTAACGAGTAATATAAACGTTTAAAAGAAGGTCGTGACGACTTTGAAGATCATGACCGCTCTGGACAACTCAGCTCAGAAAAATTGTAGAAGAGGATAATAAACGATTGCCAAATTACCACCAGAGACGTTGCGGAAAATGTTGGCATATCAATTGGCTCGCGCCATGAAATCTTTCGGATGTTTTGGGCGTGAAACGTGTGGCAGCGAAAATTGTTCCAAAAGTGTCGAATTTCGAATAAAAAATGAACCGCGAAGAAGTTCGTCAGGAAATCCTGAGAGAAGTCGACAGGAATCCAGACCTGCTCGAAAGTATTATAACAAGTGACGAAGCATGGGTTTAACGGATATGACGTAGAGACAAAGGCTCAATCATCCCAATGGAAGCTTTTTGAAGAGCCAAGACCGAAAAAAGTTCGCGAAGTTTTGCCGAAAGTGAAGGTTTGAAGGCTCAGTGTGCTCTTCGATTTCAACAGAGTCATCTACATGCCGCCACAACAATTATCAAGTGAAGTCGCCGCAGTCCGCCATTATTGGGACGTCCCGGGCGAGGGTTGTCGCTTTGGCTTCTGCGTGTTTATCGGTATTATTTGCAGTTTTAGAATTGCGACACGCAAAGCTCTGTGAGGTATATTTTTTTAATTTGATTAAATGTTTTAGTTGTGAACAAAGGCTTAATGTATTAAGTATTTGGATTTTAAATTCCTTTTTCTATGTTATTTCATCATTGGCGGACGTGCTCCGCAGAAAAGTTCCATGCTGTTCGTGGAGCGCTTTTCTATCTGTGATTCAGAGCAAAATGGGTACCGCAACCATTTAATTCTGTCTGCGCCAAATTTATAGACTCAAATATTGACCTTGATGACTCTGAGACGACTTTTTGTATTTCCGGTACGTGAATGGTCATTTTGATAATTTTATTCTTTATCCCATTTGTTTTGGTGAAACGGTGCCATGCGTAACTTTGACGCCAAAGGTTTTGAAGGTAAAAACGTGAAACTCGGCACATGTATCTATGAAATAGAATTACCATAATTATCCAATTATTTTTCTTCATGATCTTCTCCGCAATTATTCCGTCGTCCTAGTACTGAAATAAATAGGATCGTTTTTCACTCCGACGCTGAAAACTCATCCCAAATTTTATTTTAAATGGCTTACCACAAATGGTTGTTTAGAGAGCTATATTATTTTAAAGACTTTGCAACCAACGAGAAAATCCAAAGAGCGTCCTCGGAATTGAGATTGTTTAAACTAAATATCGCAAATATTTTTACGCGAACGGAAGACATAAAGGTAGTCCTAGGCTGTACGCTGTAATATGTACAGCCCTAAAGGTGGGGTCATTGCAAAAAGTGCGTAATGAAAATCATGTTTTGGGGGAGTGGGGAAAAGCACTCAGAATTTCATGGCATTAGTGGAGGATAAGCCCCTCTGATTCCAGATACATCGAGAAATAAGTTTTACTTGACACCCCGCTGAGTGGAAAAATTGAATTAATTGTAATTATTTCAAAAGTCTATGATTTAGCAAAACATTCGGAATGATTCCACTGCATGTATCGGATAAAACAGTCATTTCTCGTAGTTTTCATTCCAACTTTTAACTCATATTTGGTCCATTTCGAGAAATCCTCGTATGAGCCTGGAAGAAGGAATAGCTAAAAAAATTGATGCTTTCTGTTGTACCAACGCTGTTCAATGTTCCAAAATGCACCAAAATGCACCAAGCGAAACGGGAATTGTGAGAAGATCAATGTTATTTATTTAGTAACATTTATTTAACTTTAAGTGGTCTAGGTCCAGAGTCATGCCACATCTTAAAACATGAGCTACACACTGTTATAATATCTAGACGTACATGTTTGTTGATGCCGTAGAGGGTGTAAAAGTAAACTCATCCACAGTCAGCCAAACTACGAGACCGATTTCAAATTACATAATAAGACATCTGGACGGATTTTTGATCCAATGCAACTAATTACGCCAACTGCTTCGCCTCAATTTCTAAAGGGGAATAACATTTCAGTGCACTTCAAATCTCATTCAGTCGATGAAAGGTATATTTTAAGTGATATTTAATTGCACCAGATATTACATTATATTTTTAGATTTTCTATATTTTTTCATAGCGAGAGACATAATGGAGAAGCAAATTAACGTCGACCTTTTGTAAGGTTTGAATGACTTAAGTGATGATGAGATTCAAACTGGAGACAACTAGATAAATTTAAACTGGATTAGTTCAATACCTGAAGAAAAGGGCCGTTTGTAGAGACAGGGATTCAACGTCAGCTGGTGATAGGGAACGGCACTAAAACAATTGTTCTCCACCGCAAAAGGCTCTTGGTGGGTGCTAGAAATCGCCGAATAGCATTATGGCTTGTAATTGTTGACATAACTAGATGTCCGGAAACTTCAGCGATACGATACCTACATATACTGCCCAAGGTTTTGTCTTGTTGAATGATAGCGTATCACGAAGAGAGAAATGCCCATTAAATCAATTAAAATATATTATCACTTGTAATGTAACTTAAAATGATCTCCAATATTCAATCATTGGTATATCTCACACATTGTTCCTGCTCAGCATACTAAAATTCATTATAATAATACTAGAGTACATTATAAACAGAATCACGTCCATATTTTGAATTACCTGCTGCAGAAAAAGGAAGATGAGGATATTTCTGGTATGACTGCAAGCATTTTTGTATGATCAGTAGATCTACCATTAACACAATCTTTCATGTCTCAGTTTGGAAAGGTAAGATTGATGTACATTCGAAATTAACATTTTGAGACTTAAGTTGCTTTCAGCTATTTCAGTATGGCTCTAAATATGTTTAAACTGGAAATACAATGTTAACATATTTATCGGAAGGCTAAAGAGAGAGTTGCCTGGTAGTCACGGCAACCAGTGCTCTCTGGGCACGTTTACACTGCGCATATTTTTTTCCAAAAAAATTATATGAAAAAGTCAAATAGTGATGCAAAAGTATGTTTGGAAGACCACGCCCCTTCATCCGAGTGGCTGGTATGTTCCATCCTCCACCAATACGGTGGGAGACAGAAGTCTGAGATGCGTCCGAAGTAGTAAGCTACTTACGTTTAAAAACTTTCAAAAGCTAGGCGTCTCAAGACCGATTTTTCGTCGATCATTTACCTCTTAAATGGGCATTCGGAACAATGCAATGTAGTGTTATATCATGGGCAGGAAGAAAAATAAATATTTCCATTATAGTAATTCAGGTCGTTATATCATAAATAAATCATGTCTTTTTGCATTTTCTCCCGCTTTCTGCCATCACCATTCACGTGAACTCTTAGGAAAGTGAGAAATAAGAAAGATCACGGGGGTCCAAAATACTTCGAGTAGAAACGATTGAGTGCGTTTATGTTTCCAGGATAACTAATAACAATGCCATACTTTTTAACAATATCAAAACGTTTAAAATTTGAACCGTTTCTAAATTGATATTTGTGACACGGCTCATGTCGAACATGACAGATGCAGAAAAATACGGGCAGGACTTTTTGAAACACTGCGTTAATTTTTTCCGACCTAAGTCTAAAAATTTCGATCATCCTGCCAGTGGGGAAAGGTACTGTCTCTCAAATCTCTGAGCTCTCTATCCGACAGTGATGATGACTGCGAAAATTACAGCCTTGTATTCCAAAATAGCGTACAATACCTTCTTGGAAGTGTATCTAACTCTGTGTCCTCCCGTGAACATACACACTACCTAACTTTAACGCTTTTTGGTAGATTTCTCATGCCGTTCTAATTTACAACCTCATCTTGATTCCGCTTACCAAGAGAAATCCAAATTCTAATGTATAAAATAATTATTATTTATGAATGCATTTAATGAAACTCGACCCTGCATTTTCCTCAGTTATAAAGTAAAATACTTTCACAAAAATATTCTAATGACGGAGGTATAAAAACTTCGTTTGAGAAACTAAAACTGTGAAATGTCAAGTACAGAACAGCTTCCTCTTGAAAACTAAAATATCGCCAATTCTTAATTTTTTAAGAGTTTTACTTACCTATAGTAGTAATGCTAAAAAGGTGTAAATTAACATGTTATATAAATGGATATTAGATAATGATAACAAAAATAGTTACTCTTTCATGTAAATCAGACAAAAATGAGTTACATGAGAGCGGTGGATCGGAGTGGGATAAGAAAATGGGAGGGGAGCAGCACTACTTCTTTTTACTCTTCCAGGGGCTGATTCTGAGCCACTTACACTGATGTATCCGTGTTTTCTTATCATATAAACGGGGATGAGCCAGGATTGGTAATTTTCTGAAGACATGAGTATAAAATTTTGAAGCATTTTGAAGTTCACTTTGTATATTTACGGCAGTATGCGAAGTTCTCCTTATTTTGCATGACGCCCGCATGCAAAGATGATTAACAAAGGCAAGGCATTAAAAAGCTCTCTCAAATGAATGAGAGGCTATGGAATGCCGAAGAATACAATTTTCGAAGTAAATATCGCATTCAAACATTTATTCTCCATAAGGGACAACAGTGTTTTTGTCCCAACAATGGCGGCCGACGGATTTCCCGTTGTGGAAATGCATGCGACGACTCTACTTGATTGTTGTAGTGGCGGCATGTAGATGACTCTGGATTTCAACAGCGTAGTGCGCCATAATTCTGCCACCAGGTCAAACCATGAATTAGAAGTAAAATCTAGAAGTTCTACACCGTTGGCGTGAAGCAATCTGACGCAAACGCCCGGAACTGCGAGGAAAGCAGTTCGTAGCAATTGCACCACGATGGTGCACTTGCTCACGCTTCACCGCTCGTCCGTGGATTTCGGGTCAATAACAAGACCGTAATATTCCGCAGCCTTCATGTACACCGGCCTTGACTCCGTGCGACAACTCTCTGTTCCCAGTTGAACTGAAGAGAAGCTTCAAGGGCTGTTTTTTATGAGTACAGATGAGATCATAAGCGCATCGCTGAAAGAGCTAAAAGCTTTCTCAAAGAACAAGTTCCAGAAGTGATTTCGGGGATTGAAAGAATTGCTGCGATTAAAGGTAATACACCTGAATGGGACTACTTTGAGTGGGATAACATTTATTTCGAAGAATAAACAATATTTTTTTAGAAAAATCAAAACTCCCGTTTTTCACACACTCGACTCGAAAGACAGTTTGGGAAAACAGTAGACATTAATGACATGCTAATGTCTCCGTGATTAATGTCAAATGGTAGATTCTCCGAGCAGAAGTGACTTTTTCCGTGCTCATTCCATTTAATCCATTGTCAGCATAACTTTGCAACCACGCGCCACTCTCCCGATCAGCTGCTTTCTCCTGCCTCTTACACGGCATCGCTTCTCCGAGCAGAGAGACGAGCGAGCTTCATTTTGGCTCAAGTTCACGAGCGGATAATGGCATGAACCACGCTGCAACCCTCTTGCCTTTGTTGGAATAGCTTTACATCGCCGAGAGACGACGAGGAATGGTGAGGAACATTAGACTAGCGAAACTGGAGTCAAATATACCTACCCCGGAATAAACGCCCCAGCGGAAGGAATGTCCTGAAGAAACTCGCTTCCACGCGTCGCAGCCGATCGAAGTATTTTCTATCGGACTCAGCTCGCTGTATTTTCAAATTAGTAACTATCATTTTTAATTGATTATGTTCCAATGATTTATCCAGTTTCCTCTGTCACCAATCCACCAATGTTTTAATGGACGAATAATCTGCTGTCACAAGTATGGCTATTTGATTTCTATCCTTTGCATGGAAATGATTTGCAAGGTGTTTCATGGATTCAACTTACGCGGATGTTTGATCTACCATGAGAAAGACTCGATATGCTTTAATAACATGTTGAAATGAGTGATTATTATTAATTTTTGACTTCAGAATAATTTATTAAGTTTTTCTAATCACCCTCGGAAATTATCTATACCTTTTCAAGTTAGTAGTCTTGCCTACGCTTTCAACAACTCATACAATCCTCCTCTACATATTTTTCTGTGAGAATTGAATAGCAATCATTTCTTTATAATTTTCTCCTTTTTCATTGATTATCTCAAAAGTTTTATCTTTACTTCACGATGCGAAGGCAAACAGTTTGAATGAATTTTGCCATGCAATTTATTGAAAAGTGTTCAATGAACACTGTTCTTGCCCTCCTACGTCACACTCAGTCGGATGTCAACATATTGAGTTAATTTAGCATTAACACAGAATTGAAGAGACGAATAATGATAAATAAAGGGATACAAGTTGTCTTGAAGATACAGTCTCCTTCCATTAACTCTAAAAAGGGGGGATTGGCGAGACCAAAGAGCACTCTTATATTTGAGGATTTATACTAGCTTTTGCATCATATATTGTTTCTACAAAACTGAAATCTCAGCTTACGTGGGGAGTTGAGGAAGACTAAAAGGGGGCGTTGTAGCTAATAGGTGCTGCAATGAAATAAGTGTGTATTATCCGTCAGTTATCTCCGGGAGTCTGAAAGACAACAGCATTCCCAAAGACACATTCGGGAATATTAACTTTAATATCACCGTATGGAATATTAGGATATCATCATAAGCTTGACTTTTTGGTTCCCTTCCCTCGCATGATTTCAGTTCTATCAGAGAAAACTTACGAAAGAACGACAATAGGACTCAAAAGTGTGGTCAGTTACGCCAACTTTTAATCAAAATAACTGCATGGTAATTTCATTTACTAGTAAAGGAAATTTTTCCCCGTGAATGAATAGTCGCGTTGTATGAAACATTATGGAAGGTAGCTTTTAACACTAAATATCGAAATTCCCGCGGCCATCGTGTTAGCTCCTACTTGGCAATATCACCACCACAAGAGGTTTAAGAAATATATTTATAGCTGAAACCATCATCCTAGTGGTGTGAGTAATAGTCCATCCTAATTGTTACCACGCTTCACTAACCTCAAGGTATCATCAATGGCTTATTTTTTCGAGTTTTTAAATAGACACACGGAACTTCAGTCGTACAAATCACCCTTCGGCTAATATACTTTTTTTCTTCTCCATAAGAATAATAATAATCTTTAAAGGTCAATTAGCCAAATTTATTACAAATATGGTAGATAGATACGTATACATTCTTCTGTGCATAGAAATCGCTACTTACCTATGTTGTATTAGCCTTCAGCCGACGAAAATATTGACGCTTCGACGCCTAAGTGGGTGGTGATGACATGGGTTGGTGGGATTAGACCGTCAGCTACTCGATTGGTGATGCAATATCACCCCGTTTTGGGTGACTAACATCACCTCGTCGGCTCACAGAATCCCAAAGGCTGTGATGGATGAAGTGACATCACCGGCGGTCGGTCATCTCCAGTGATAATAGTTACAATATACTGAAGTAGACAGGTACTGAGGCTGTAATGGAAAAGCACCAAAAGAGTGTCAGCCATATTTCCCTTCAGCGCCGCATGCTTTTTACCTTTCAAAAATTGATTGACATGAGCAGAATTAACCAACAATGCTGTTCGTTTGCTGGCTTAGCATTAGGGCCCTAAGAGCAAGGAAGGCTGCAAATACATTCAGAGGAAGAAAAAATAGGTCTCTTAATGAAAAGAAGGGCTGAATATGCACCCAGAAGAGCATGCTTCCTACGACATACTGGTTGAAAACTTCGAGTTCCACATACCGTTTCCTTAATTCAATGCTCACTTTTGCCGCCTTTCCTCTTTTGGTTGTTGAAATCACCTTCCACTCATTTTAGCCTGTGAACACTGATTCGGTTGATTTTTTCAAAAATGCTTGGATATCTGGTTTGGGAAAATACTGATTAGATGCTCCAATTTTCCCAGCCAAAGCGCGCACACTATGCACACCGAACACCCAGTTCTTTAAAATAATCACAAAAAATTATGTATACCACGCACCTGCTACTCAACCTGATTGTCTCTGCAAACAGGTCAGACGCAGCGACCGCACTATTGAGGCCGTATGACCTTTAAGTAATACCATATGTCCATTTCAAGGCTAACATGTGCGCAAAATTATGAAGTCATAGGTTAAACAAATTATCTGGTAATAGGTATATTGAAAAACACAGCTGTGGAGCCCTAGGGATTATCCGGGTCCCACCTTTGCTCAAGAGCTCTTGAATTAGTCTAGTCGGCCACCTATGAACGAAAATCTTTGGCTCCTTCTCTCCCTCGTCAATAGTTTAGCGTTAAAAAGTCAAACCATATTTGACATCGAAAAATATAACCAGAGAAGCCAACTGGGGTCGCGGGAGCATTCGGGGGGGCTCTTGGCCGTCATATTAAGATCTCGTCATCATCCTCAGTAGCCATGGCATCCGTGTTCCACTAATGGCAGAAAACTCTCCAAAACATTATTTTAGGCCCAGAACCAGTTCTGTACAATATGCACCTACAGTAATAAATAATAGTGGAAAGATACAATTTTTTCTTTCTCACTCCATTACGTGAGAAGTACTTCATAGAGGGCACTTCATAGCGTTGGACGCCTGTAGGCTCACTTCTTCCTCGTCACTCTTCGATGCAACTCTTGGAGCTGTTGCTTGAGCGACAAAGGAGATAGTCTGAACCAAGGGTATCATCGAAAGGAACATGAAATCGCTCAGAAAAACACATTTTAAAAAAATTGGAATATCATTGAAATGTAAAAAATAGTGATCGCATCCTCGGTATTTTACGCGCAATATGAAATCTCCAGAAATGCGTCCGCCTGGTTAATATCCTTTACAACTCCAAACAGTGAATGATCAACAATATTTCGCATTGCAGGTTACAACGTGGCAGAGCCCTCACATGCACGCTTATTTCCCGGCATTGAATTCGTTCCCTTCGCTACTGGGAGATATGCTGGCCGACGCCATCAACTGCCTCGGATTCACGTGGGTAAGTATAATGAAGACTCATCACTCCGAGCTTGGGTGTAACTATCAACCCCTTTAACCCACAACTTAATGATAAATGTCTTAAATCTAATTTTAGCAATACAGTGCGCTATTTTACGATAAGCTGACTATTCACTGCGACCACATACACTTGCTTTCGATCAATAATTATAAGTTTAGTCGACATCTTTCGCTCGATTCTTTTCACACCTAAATTATTAACTATGGTCATTGAATAATTATTCAATTAAAAGCTAATTCAAAGTAGCCAATGTGGATAATATTTGTCATTTTTATATAATACATCTTTATATCAGTCAGAACTCAATCTTTTTGGCATAGAGCAGTAGATAACTTATTACGTGTTCCAGCATTTCTAGAGTATGAAATTCTTTCTCTCTGCTAATCATCGCCATTTGTCTGATAGTGTAAAAGTAGTGGACGTTTATCCAAATCAATACTTTATTTTCGATTGCAACTTGATTTTTTACGTCCCTACAATAAATGGGAAATTTATGAAAGAGGAAAATACAGGTGATTCGGGTCTCCCCGCAGGTTCTAAACCCCCCTCACTTGGTCTGCAAGCCTTCGCTCATACCCTAGTGGGAAAAAGGACAATGGGGAGGGAAAGTTAGCGAACCACAACCCCTGCGAGGCCGACACCATGAGGCGGATTGACATGAAAAGGACGAAAATGGGCCTCCGCCTCCCCGCAGTCCTCGTATCTGTTGGGTTCCCCCAACAACGTCAGAAGAGTCCCCGCCAGTCTCGCTTACGCGGAAACTTACCACACATCTTATGAGAACCGGAGGAGCCCGTTGCCAAAAAAATTGGGATTGGGTAATCCCCGACTCCATTTTACGGTCGGCGTCGTGCGGTCTGGCGGAGTACTTCATCGGCTAGAGATCCTCCGGACCAATGGATGGTCAAAATGGACCAATTGTGGTCAAAAATTGGGCCCTTCGCCTCGGTACCCCCCGCTGACCGATAGAGGAAAATAAAGGTGTTTCGGCTCATGCCGCAGGATTACAACCTCCACCTCGGACTCAAACTGTAAGCTTATCTCCAAGTGAGGAAGCAGTGGGAAGGGAAGGTTAGCGAAACCAACAGCCCCTTCGAGGCCAACACAAATGAGGCGGATTGAGGTCAAAAGGACCTCAATTGGGCCTAAGCCCCCCCAAGTGCTTGTATTAGTTTGGTTACCCAAACAACTGAGACGAGTAGCCGTCGGTCTCGCTTTTGCGAAAAACCTACCGAACATCGTTGAGAACCGGAAGAGTCCGTTACCCAAAATATTGGGATTAGGTATCTCCCTGGCTCCCTTTCAGGGTTGACGCCGTGCGGTCTGCCGGAGTAAGTCCTCGAGTCGGGGACCACCGGACCCATGGAGGGTCAATTCGGGCCAATTCTGGTCAAAGTGTGGGTACATCCCTTCTCTGAGCAGTCCTCGTCAACCCAAAGAGGAATATACAGCCATTTCAAAAATTTGGAAAAAATCAAGTTTCACTGTGTATGCTAGACCTGTGAGCCGATAGAAAAACTATTGGCGGCGGACGCCGACTGGAAATAGGGCCGATCCGATTGTTTTTTCCGGCGGTGCGGTGGCGTGACCGACGGCGTAATTAATCAGCCTTCATATGTTCACCAGTATTGTAGCACATTAGCATATTATTACATTTAGTATTAACTTCTTCTCATTAATATTTACATTCAGTTATATAATACCTTACCTTACCCACCGGCATTACGGCCCTAGAAGAGCCCGTGCCTCCTCAATCATTCCTCTCCAGGTCTCTCGCTCCAAAGCAAAAGGTCGCCATCTCCTTACACCCAATTTCTGCAGGTCCTCTTCCACATCATCCAGCCACCTTTTGTTCGGTCGCCTCGGAAGTCTTACAACCTCTGACCTCTGGCTGAACGTCCTCCGTACTGCCCTATTTTCAGGCATTCTTTCTATATGCTCAAGCCACATCAGTCTGGCACGCTTGACTTCACGTACCAGACTAGGTTTATCATAGAGTCTATATAGCTCGGTATTAGTGCGGATACGCCAAACGTTGTTTTCATTAATTGGTCCGTAGATTCTTCGCAGGATCTTCCTCTCCCACGTGTCGAGCAGCAGCTCATCCCAGCTTTTCATGACCCAGGTTTCGCAGGCATATAGAACCAAGGGTCGAAGAACTGTTCGATATATTCTTTCTTTGGTTTTTCGATTCAATAAGCGCGACTTAAATAGACGCTGGAGGCCAAAGTAGTCCTCATTCCCCGCATTCACTCTTTCTTTGATTTCCAGGCTGTCATCACTATTTTCTGACATAAATGAGCCTAAATATTTAAAGGTAAGCACTCTCTCAAATTGGTATCCACCTACTGCGAAATGTGCTGGAGGCTCATTTCCAGTCCTTTTCATAACCGTAACCTCAGTTTTTTCCTCATTTATGACGAGACCAGCATGTCCCGATTCTTCATCCATTTGCTGAATGGCTTCTCTCAGTCTCCGCTCATTCCTGCAGATTAAATCCACGTCATAAGTATATGCCAGATACTGTACTGTCCTGTTTATTAATGTTCCACCAGGGTTAATCTCAATCTTCCGTAAAACTCTTTCCAATGTCAGGTTGAAGAGGGTACATAACAAAGCGTCGCCTTGTCTTAGCCCTCTACTAACGCTAAATTCTCGTGACAAACTTCCCGACATCTTTATTTTGTTCTTTGTTCCTGTTAGCGTCATCTTAACAAGTCGAATGAATTTGTCCGATATCCTTAGTGTAAGAAGAGTATCATATAGGAATGACCGTCCAATGATGTCGTATGCCGGTTTATAGTGAATGAAGATCTGGTACACTGGCATATTGTATTCATAACATTTTTCCATAAGATTCCTTATTGTAAAGATGTGATCAGAAGTGGATCTTCCTGGTCGAAACCCACACTGATAATCTCCTAATATGTTTTCTGCCCTTGTCTCCAGCCTTCGTGCCAAGATCTTTGTGAGCACTTTGTACGTGACGTTTAGTAGTGATATTCCCCGGTAATTAGCATATTCTAGCTTTCTACCTTTTTTGTGGATCAGGCATATGAGTGCGCAAGACCATTCTTTGGGCATCTTCTTTTCTAGCCACACTCTTACAATGATATTGTGTACTTCCTGCCGGAGTCCATCCCCTCCATGCTTGAGCAGCTCAGCTGTTATTAGGTCATATCCTGGAGCTTTATTGTTCTTCATTGCTCTGATCGCTTGTTCAGTCTCAAGTCTGCTAGGTGGTGGTATTTCGACCTCCTCATGTGCTTGGCAGATATTTCCTACGTCTTCAGCTTCCTCTACTCCTGATCGATTTAGCAAATCTTCAAAGTACTCTGGCCACCTATCAAGCACTCTCCTTTCATCTCCAATCAAATTACCTTCTCTATGATTGATCATGAACGCTCTTGCTTGAAACCCTTTCTTTTCATCTTTTATCTTGCTATACATCTCTCGAGTTTTCCTTTCAGCTGAAATTTCTGCAATTTTTCCCACCCAATTGTTCTCTTTTTGCACCTACATACATGGGAAGCTGCTGTTCTGGCTCTCACAAATTCTTGGGTTGATGCCCATGTCCGTCTCTGCAGCATTTTCTTTCTAGCAGCATTCCTCTTTTCAATGGCGGTTTAACATTCCTCATCAAACCAGCCTGATCTTTTTAGTGGTTTCTGAAAACCACGTATATCCTCTGCTGCTTTCTGTATTGCTGATTTTCTAATTTCCCATTCTCCCTCAATGTCATCTCGACCATGTCCTCCCTGGATTTCCAGAAATTTTTCCACATTCTGGGCAAAAGTATCTCTAACTGCCAGATCCTCTCTAAGCTTCTGGTCATCAAACTTCTACATCCTTGGATTTACTTACATTCTGATCCTTGATATCTTTTGTTGGTATTTTATTCCCACCATGAAATGGTCAGAATCAACGTCAGCACCTCTAAGGCTCTTTACATCTGTCATGTCCCTGCCATGCCTGGTATCAATAAGCACATGGTCCATCTGATTTTTGGTGATCCCTTCAGGATAACATCACGTCGCTTTATGAATATTTTTTCGAGGGAAATATGTGCTTGCCACTGTCATGCTTTTACTCACTGCAAAGTCTATCATCCTAGTGCCATTTTCATTAGATTCCTTGTGCAAACTTTCCCGTCCAATCGTTGGCCTGTATATTACTTCTTGCCCTACTTTAGCATTCATGTCTCCTTATATTATTTTAACATCGTGGCATGTTGTCCTATCGTATATTTCCTCCAGCATATCATAGAAGCTTTCCTCGGCTTCTTCATCTGCTTCTTCCGTAGGAGCATGTGCACAGATAAGTGTAATTGGGAAGAAATTGGATTGGACTTTGATGGTACATAGACACTCATTTACTGGGTTAAAACTTTTCACACGATTGACAATGTTGTTGCGTTCCGCAAAAGCAGTCCAAATGGCATTTGTTGTGTTGCCACTGTAAAAAATTGAGTAATCTCTTGTTTTTATCATGCCGTTTCTTTTCCACCCCTGCTAAAACATTATGTATAGTTTCCTTATAAATGCTTCCACAGAATTTCTTAAAAAGTCCTGTATATATTTCTCAAAGTATTGAAACGCCATTTTACGGAATTCCCTACAACATTCTGCAGAATTCTCAACGACGTTCTGCAAAGTTTCCGTATTTCCGTATGTTTCCGTAGAGTTGCTGAAGTTCTACAAAACAGCTTGTAAGGAGTTATTTTGCTCTGCAGAAAATAACTCTACAGAACATATGTTCTGTATAGTCAGGCTCTCATGTTGTAGTGCCGCTATTTCCACCTTATACTTTATCACCTTTGATGTTAAACTTTCTAATGCTCCTTGTCTATACAGGCTTTGTACATTCCATGTCACTCTCCTAATCGTTTGCCGTTTTCTATGCTTGGGTCGTGTCAGTAGGTCCCGTCCTGTTCCGAGGCTTGATTTTGGTTTCGTAACAATATGTTTTTACTGGGTGAGGGGGTTAGCCTCACGCCAAACCCCCAACCTGGAGGACCAGGTATTTTGATTTTGGGGTGTTCTTCCCCTAGATAGATTGCCTTCTCTGTAGCTTAAGAGTCCTGCGTACCCTCGCAGTTCATCTGCCGTTCCGCCGCCTTTTAGCTCCGCCAGTTGATCTTTATCATGAGCCCTTCCGGCCGATTACCTTCGGCCCCTTGCTAGTACTAGTCATGTTGCTGTCCATCACCAGGGGTGAAAGTCGGACACCCGGCCTAGATCCGCCGTGTTCGGTTAAAGCAGGGCCACCTCGTGCAGGGCGTGGTTCTTCACCACGCTGCAGTGTTGGCTATCACTTCAGCACTGCTTCACAGACGGTCTTGAGAATAGTGTCCTCAAGGTGGCTAGGCCTACCCCCTCAGCTATTCCCCTGAGGTCATGTGAGGCCCAGTGTAAGGTCATCCCTCACAAAGGTACTACCTCTCCATGACCCCTTAGCCCCTCAGTTATATAATGTTATGAAAAAACTTACTTAATAAGTCATACTTACGTACGCGAGAAATGTCTCTCAATATTTAGCGTTTAGGCAAATGACGTATTGAAGAGCTTTAACCAAACCTATCATTATACCCGTGCCTTACTTTGCTATCAGTTATCTCAAATGCGAGCAAAACATACATTGCCGTGAACAATTGTGTCCATGCCACAGATAAAATTTAATAAATAATTTTTTAAATATGATGAAATAGGACTCCCGCGATCATGTTTGTATCTGCTCCAGGCATCTGTGTGTCACGGACCAAGAGAGTGGAAGAGGGAGGGGAGGGGTATCAGAGTGAGAGAGGGGAAGAGAATTATAGTTAAACCCATTATATTGGTTAAAAGCCCGGCCTGGAATCTTTTACCCCCCCTTGTCCTCTTCCTTGGGTTCCGCATATCGGGTCAACATGTAACTACTGGTCAGGGCCTCTTGCTTCCACTTATATGTTTCAAAAGAGACCTCTACTACTCAACACCATACCTTCTCATTGTTCCTCTTTGCATCAGGGCTGAGATCACTCTGCTTCTCAGGTGTCAAAGAAACGTAATTTTGTAACACTTCCATCATTCACCCATCTAAACTTTTCCAGTAAGGTTCATGACATGTACTTAAGCACTCTGTTCATTCACTCTGTTCAGAGGAAAATCCTTAAGGCTTTTTGTTTACTATCCATCAAGACTGACCCACCAAACTCAAGCCGAGAAATCCCAGTGGTGATGGTGGAAGGGAATGTGTGGAGGAGACGCTTCGGTAAAAAATTCCGGAGTTAAAATTCAGGATTACCCTGACTTCACTATTCAACACATTACTTCTGAAGTCACTTAAAATGTCTGGCCCATTTCATTCTACTATCAGAATTTTCTCTAGGTCTACAATGAAAGGAAAAGGAGCGACGCAGCGATACAGAACAATGTAACTGTGTGTTAACCACACTCTAAGCTAAGCAAATTTAGGCGATTCAGTTCCGCTTTATGTTATTTTCATGCTTATAAACGTAAGAAATTGGATATGTTATGATGGATGGATAAAAGGATGCGCTATGGATACTATTTGCATCGTTTAAATAGTATTTGATGGAAAATTATGACTCGACACTGCCTTTGCATATAAAAACTTTCTATGCAATGAATTACTCCCATCCTGTAACGTCCTGTCATCTACACAGACAAGCCTTCGTTGAAGTATATTGTAATTTGGATGATAAATAATACCGTTTTCTTATTTGGTAGGGTAAATCATCTTTTGCGATAACATTCTTTTGATAGATTCAATGATGATTTAGGACCCTGGTTCCTTCTCATATCCTAATACGAGGCGTCGTCTTTGACATCCTTCTAGATACACTCTGATTGCACTGTAGTTTTTCTTTCTCGAACTTTACTTATACTCTTTGGTTAACTACATACCGGTGTCAAATTTGTACATTAAGTTGTTAGTCTGAAAGCCATGGAACCTTGTAAGGGAAAGAAAGATAATATAGAAGTCTTTGAGATGCGGCTATGGGGAAGGAAGGAGAAACTGCAGTTGACGGAAAGGCTTATGAACATTTTGTAAGGTTGTTCAGCGAGGAAGGGAAATTTGTCGATATTACACGTGCCAATTACTCATAATTTCAAGAACAGAAGGACGAAGTATATACGGTACCTTTTTCGATTATGCGGCCTATTATATAATCCTTACAATCTATTATTTTACAAGATTGATTCAGAAGGTATCAAGCGGGAAAGTGAAGATAAAGCACTCATACAGCACTAGAAGCTTGAGCCGAGTGAAATTCACGCCGAAAAAGGGTGGACTCGTAGCTTATGGTCCAAAATAAATGGAGACCTTGCTATTTCCTACTATAGTACAGACTTGATTGGAAGACCATTTTCATCAGGACATCAAATTAGGACATAGGAGCTGCTCTTTTTTTATTAGTTATTAGGAAAATATCAGACAGGAAATAGACAGGGGAACGAACATAGAGGAATGAGACATTCCAGTGCGCCGGATTGGGTGCGGTCGTTTTGGCGCGAGCCATTTTGGGGCAGTTCGTTTAGGCACAGGGATGATTACGCGAAGCCGTTTGGAATCGGGGACGTTTCGCCGCAGGAACATTTCGGTGATAGTGATAGTCACTCCTCAAGGGTGGTTGGAAGGGGATGCCTGGGGATCAACAACGTTCTACACTAAGGGACGTAAGGAACCATTTTACCCGTCATCGAAATACACGAAAAACCGAAAATACAGGCCAAAGCATATCTGGTCGTTGATGAGGGAAATCATGCTGAAGTCTTTTTATATGTAAGCAACACCAAATTAAAGGCAATATTTACAATTTTATTTGACACATTTATAAATACTGCCTCTAGTCATAAATCATAAAGGAATCGTTACTAGCCGAGTGATAACCGAAACGTCCCTGCGCCCAAACAGCCTTTTCAGCCCAAACGGCACTCCTCGCCCAAATGGCCTGCGCCCTAATGACTCGTGCCTAAACATTCCCGCGCCAAAACGGTTGCGCTGGATCGTCCGAGACCAGGAACGTGGATGCCTTTGGGGGCTACGCGAGGAGGAATGGAAGGACAGCGGGGACTACTGGAGTGATAGTACCCTGTAGTGGTGGGATAGAGAGTCAACGTGAAGCAGTTATAGTTTTGAACGTAAAATTGGGAATGAGGGTAGTAGATATTGAGCAGGTGAAAGACAAGATACTAGTAGTAGAAATAAAAGCACGCCCTATAAATTTCGTATTGGTCCAGGTGCACATGCCCACAGGCAGCTATGGGGTGGAAGAGGTGGCTGAGTTATATGGACAGCTAGAGGAGATAACCAGAGAGTTTCCGGACAAAAGAAAACTACTAGTAATGAGCGACTGGAACGCAGTGGTGGGGGAATGGAGGGATGGGTATGAAGTGGGAGAGGGTATGGATAAGGAACGAGAAATGATCGCGGTGAGAAGAAAGTTAAATTTTGTAGGAGAATTAAATTAGTAGCAACAAATATCTGGGTTAAACACCATCTTAGGCAGAGGTACACAAGGAAAATGGCGGGAGGGACTGACAGATACCAAACTCATTACAGAATTGTTCGGAAACGATTCAGGAGCAGTTGGAAGAACTTGCAGGGCTATCCGGCGGATGATTGAGACTTGGATCTTAATTCAGTGATGATGATATGTGATCATAGATTCAAAAGGCTTAGTAAAAGTAGAAGGATAAACAGACGGAACTTAGAAGCTTTGGCTGGGGATAAAAGAAGGGAATACCAACAGAAAGAGGAAGGGAACTTAGGCGAAACAAAGGAAATAGGTACAATCCAGGAAAAATAGGAGAATATAAAAACAGGCATATTTAGAGCGGCGGAGAAAACAAAAGAATTGCGGGGCAAAAGAGGGGCGGAAGGAGCAGGGGTGGGTGGGTTACACAAGAAATGATTGGAAAAATGGAGGAGAAAAGGAAGTGGAAAAACGCCAACACTGAACTGGGTAAGACGAAGCACAATGAGTAAAATCATCAACTACGGTGAATAACCAATCGGGCGAAGGAAAACTGGGGGAAAAGGCGCTGCGAGGAAATGGATAAGCTGAAATAATATGGGGATTGGTGCGTTATACAATAAAATACTACTGCAATCGGGCGATGAGAGATGGAAAACAGTAATAAAGAGTAAGAGCAGAGCAGGTAGGATATTAATCGAGCAAGAAGATATTCAAGGTAGGTAGAGAGAATATGTGGAGGAGTTATATGACAGTGATAGTAGACAAACTAATTTACATATAGAGGATGAGGAAACACTAGATGAGGATAACCTCGGTCCAATGATATTCTTCGGTGAAAAAGAAAGGATTGAAAGAGAGGGCAAGAAAAGCTGTAGGAATGGAGAACATACCTTCGGAGTTGCAAAATAATTTGGGTCAATAAGATAGACAGCTTTTTCCAACTCATTTGATGGCTATACTAGGAAGGAGTATGGCCAGAGAGCTCATTCCAATCCCGAAAAAGAAGAAAGCATCAGAATGCGAGGAATTTGGAAGAACCAATTTGATTTCCTATACTGCCAAAGTTACAATTAGAATAATCAATAAAAAGGTTGGAGAGTAATGCCAATTTCCACTTAGTGATGACTAGTTTAGGATTTGTTAAGGATGGTCAACTCGGGATGCAATTACGGTGATGAAAACACTTGTAGAAAGAAACATAGAGTATAACAAGGATGTTTTCTCTAGCTTTGTGGATTTCGAAAGGGTGTTTGATAGAGTGAGGGCAACTAGAGGTCGCGGGGTAAAGCCTTTGTCGCCTTTGCTTGGTAACATTTATGCTGAGGAAATGATCAGCAGGCATGGGAAGTACTACATCGATGCGGAAATCAAGGTAGGAGGGCAGCTATTACAGTTATTTAAGATCGCAGACGACCAGACGCTGACTAGTCGATCTTAGAAGGAATTACAGGCTTTATTAGATGCTATAGATATTCAGTAAGGAAATTCGGAATGAAGGCATCATTAGAAAACAAAAATAATGGGATTTTCCAGGACAAAGAAAGCGAGGCTGGTCATTGAAGTTGGAGGGTACAAACTCGAGCAAGTAGAACATTTTAAATACTTGGGAAGTACGCTTGAAGGAAATGAGCATAGTAGCAAAAACATAAGGAGGAGAATAGCGTTAGCTAAGTAGGCGTTTAGAATTGAAGGTAGCTGATGACGGGGAAATTTGGCAAGGATGTGAAGCGGAGGCTGGTGAAGAGCTTGATATGGAGCGTAGCGTTGTACGGAGCAGATTCGTGAACCCTCGGAAAGGAAGACGAGAATAGGGTGCAGGCATTTGAGATGTGGGTGTGGAGAAGGTGAGGCGGACGGAAAGGGAGACAAACGAGGAAGTGCTTTCAATGGTGGGTGAGGAAAGGAAACTTCAGAATGAAATCCGGGATAAGGAGAGTAGATGTCTTATACAAATAATGAGGGGCTATAAGTTGCACAAGAGTGTGAGAGAGGGAAGAATGTTGGGGAAGGTGAAGAAGTAGAATTGGTTTCATGGACGGGATGGAGAACGGCATATCTTATACTGAGGCGAAAAAGGTAGTACTAGAGGAAGATGGACCCTGACAGTGTAGAAAACCTGGAGGAGATTCTCTGAATTTCACCAAAACCTACCCTTTACCGTCAGAAAACTAAAAATAAATCACTTTTAAAATTCACCAACAATACTGAAACATAGCCGCGGAATTCACCCGTCTCCGTTCGGTACGCTCAAGCCTCGCCTTTGGCTGAATTAAGAGGCATTGTACTTTAAAACATGGAGTAGAACAAAGGTATTTCACGTGTATAATTAACATTTCGATGTAACCTATATTTTTACAATTCTAATTAAAGAGGATATAAAATGATCCTTGAAGAAAGCATAAAATGTGATTGTTTTATTGAAATACACTGGATACTTCCCTAGCATGCAAACTCACGGATTAGCATGAATACCTATCTCGAAGTCTTTGAAGATGGTTCCCTCCGTTAACGCACGGATAACTGTCGCTGTTAAGAGAAGACTACAACTGCACGGACCTATGAGAGTAACTGTGGTGAGTGATGTTAGACAAACTTATAAAATACAATGATGAGGAGTCGGCAATAAGAAATGTACACAAATACAGAGGCCATGCACTAGAGGCAATGGCTCGCAAATGGCCACACACGACGGCGCCGCGCCGGCATGGGGTCAGGCGGCGCTATCGGCGGCGCCATCAAAACCATCGGCGGCGCACATGTCTAGTCCATGCCAACTCTCCTTCACAATCTCCATATTCAGTATGATGCAGAACACGAAAGGGTACATTTTTGACACTTTGTTTTATAACGCAATTATCCGATCAATCATCGAACAACGACACATCATCTACTTCATAACCTATATACCTTTTTTATTGGCGTAAAAATACATGCGAATCATTAAATACCTCTTCATCTAAGTCAAAATACAAAATTTTCAGGTGAGCAGAGATTTGATGTTAACTGAACTCGAAAAATTAAATTAAACTATACATAAACTCTTAAGCTTTTTTCAGTGAATTTTTCCCTCCTTTCATAGAAGAGACCGCATTAAAATTTTATTTTCAAATATAAGCCGCTGTAAGAAGAATTATATATACTATACTGTAACATTAAAAGGGCAAAAATACAGCGCCATATGATTTAAATTCTCACTGGCCTAATAAATATCAAAGTTCCCAGCTGCACCCATTTTCTCACGGTTAAGCTGAAAACGCCTTCGTAAAATAAGTTTTTTTGCACTTCTGTAAAATTTACTACGTTGATTTATTTATAAAAATTAGTTGAGTAAGCATACAAACTACAAAATTTTCTGACGAGAGATATAAATTTGTCAGTTTTATATAATCCTTTCGTAGTGCATACCGGAACTAATATACTTACGGAAAATGGTTGATTATTTGGGAAAATGTCTTGATAAGTCAAGGCATCTGGCAACGAGTGAGTGGCTGCTATTTTGGTGTCGTTGGAAAGGTGAGATTTTTTTCTTAGGAATGAAGCCAAGTTGATTGAATGAGAAGTAGAACGATCTCGCTCGCTCAGCCCACCTCGAAGAATGAGAGCGAGACCTCGTCTGCTCAACTGTCCCTTCCGCTCGCCCGCAGGCCTCCAGCCCCGCTTGCACCGAACTAGAGACAGTGGTGATGGACTGGCTGGGCAAAATGATCGGTCTGCCGGACGAATTCCTTCACTCGGCCAGCGGCAGCCAGGGAGGCGGAGTGATTCAGGTGAGCTGGGGAAATGAGACCCTTTGAGAGAGAGAGAGAGAGAGACAAAAAATCTAGAAACAAAGCACAAAGCGCGCTCACTCATTGAACCCTTGTTTTCTGCATTCCACCGTAGACCACTGCCAGTGAAGCCACATTCGTCGCTCTTTTAGCCGGCAGAACCGAGGCCATCCGCAGATACCAGAAGCTGTGCCCAGACCTCGAGGACGCGGAAGTCAATAGCCGATTGGTGGCATACTGTTCTGATCAGGTAATGAGTTACGTATTCCTGTATTAAATTAGATAATAAATAATCACCGGCAAATTTGGGGATTTATATACACACACAAAACATAAAATCAATAGAGAATTTTTGAAGGTCATGATTATTATCTAATTTCAAAATTATATAAATATTCAAGATTTTATAATACAAATATAAATTTACAGAATGGTGCTTACGAACTAACGTAATTTTTCCACACCCTTAGGCACATTCATCGGTGGAGAAAGCAGGTCTAATAGGCCTCGTTAAGATGAGGTACATAGAAACCGACGAAAACTTAAGTTTACGCGGAGATAAACTCCAACAGGCGATTGCCAAGGATAGAGATAACGGATTGGTGCCATTTTATGTGAGTAGCCACCGCTATTTTTAATAAGTGTGAAAAAGTATATGGTAGAGAGTTTTAGAATATTTATGGACGATATCCCATATTTTAATGCCTACGTATTGGTATTGCGGAAATATCACCGCAAATATCTGTTTATATATATATATATCTGTATAAATAAGGGCATTGATATGGTCAAGTACATGTGTTGCAAACCGACATTAGGAATGATATTTCTCGATCAATTAGGCCTTTGTTATGCTTATTTTTCATACTGTTCGAGTATTACGTATCGATTCCGCATAATTTAAATTAAATTATCTTCACCAATATGAGTCCAAAGTCATCCAATCTCTATTATCAACCTCGGATTCGGATGAATCTTCCCTCCTCAGTTGAGAATCGTACGTAAGCAGATTTGGCACAGAGTAGAGCTACAACTCCACTTGAAAGATTCATGAATTGATGAGATGAAACGCTAATTTCTATGGTAAAGTTTATTATCATTCAGTATCTACGATTTAAAATTTTCTATTTAGAATTTATATTATTATATCTGTTTTAATTACAACAGTAGTATTAATCATATTTGTTTTTCATCATGTAAATGATAAAAAAACAAATATGACTAAGACTACTGTTGATCAAAAATATAAGTATGGCTAAAAAGTCATTGAATCCTGTATCACTGCTGCTATCCGACAGTCTATTCAAATTTATTAAACAGAATGAGGGAAATGGAGACAGGAAATCCGGAATTCCGCGAAAGAATCTTAAAAAAATAGAGTCGATTCGGTGGCAGCCGATGCGTTTTCCAGGGGGAGCAGCTGGTGCCATATGGGTGGGACATCCACTCGTCAAGAATAAGATTATTTTCTGCGGACGGGCGACTGAGGGTGCGGTTGGTGTAACCAATAGTAGTCGTGGGAGGAGGAAGAGGAGGAGGGGGTGGATGGATTTCAGAGGGAAGGAGCGGTTAAAGCGGGCGCACACGAAGACGCGGAGGGGAATGGGGAGTGTGTGTGTGGGTAAGGAACTCTTCCCTCGGCACTTAATTGGGGGAGGGAATTTCCGAAGGCTTGAGCGAGTCTCCCTGGGGACCCAATTACACTGCCATCCTTACTGCCGAGGGAAAAAAAGAAATATCCCGGGCTCGATAAATTGGAATAGGAACGCCGCCGCGGTTTCAGTCTTCTTAATATTTTCCACCCACACGACCGCCATTCATCGCAAGCTTGACTTCTTGCCGAGTCGCAAACATTGCTTTAAGCCACAGGAAACATTTGAGCTCTTAGAATTGCGACGTAACCTCATCTACTACTTCAATTCCAACGACTGAGGATATCGATAGCACTTAAAATAATTCATAGCAGGATCTTTTACGGCAGCTTTTTCGGGGAAATCCATTCAGTCGCTAGAATATTATTTCAGAGGATTGATATCAGAAAAAAATCTTTTAAAATTACGCGAGGAATATTTCCATTTAATTTAAAATAAAAGGCATAGTAAACTCAAATGAGTGAACTCATGATTACGCGTATAATTAAAGATAAAGTAACATATTATTACAAGCTAAAAATTCATTCATTGTGAATAAGCAGATAAGAAGGCATCATTGATCTAGAGCCGAAATGTGGGCACCAATGGTTAAGTTTCGTTCCGTTGATAAACCGATACATTCCAGCTGTTTATTTCATGTCATCCAATTCAAAAGCAAATTACAAATTGGAGCTCCTAATAAATTTATTACTCAACTGGTTGCACAAAGATTTAACCCTTACGCTTATTCTCTCTTATTATTTGCTAATTAATAATTAATACTATTTAGTTACTTTTGTAACAATCTCCTAAGAGTACCCAGCAGTCATTACGTTTTCATCGCCTTCATAATGGTCGAGGACTCGGAAAGGGTTGTGCAGTTTTCGAAGCCACGTCCGACGTCCGTCATCGGATAAGTGTCCAAGCTGCAGGAGGCTCACACGGTGGACGGAGTGATGATGGCCTCGTGAATGCGAGCTGCATGTGATCCCGCCTGTTCCACGCAGGTCGGAATACACTTTTGATGCTCTCCTGCAGCGATCCATTGACTCCACCGGGCACACCTATGAACAGGACTAACAGCTTCACAGGCTGTCCAGGGTTCATCCGCCGAAGCTCAAAAAGCCGGGCTTGATATTTTTTACGCTTGTCCACATCTTTGGCACCCATGTCCCCTTCAGTGGGAGCCAAAAACGAACATGGAGCGAACATGGAGCGCGAGAGGAGGTTGAGGATAACGATATCAGACGAGTGAAGTCGAGAGAATTTCACACATATTATTCTCCAGGAAGGTAGCAAGTCTTTGATATAAGGCTTGGTTGCCTCCGATTGCCTCGTGGTGCATTTATCATTAAAGGTGAACTGGTGGAATATTATTAATATCAATTATACGCCATTCATTATAAACTTATCTGTACTTAATTACTTGCTCTCTTATACCTACTAGTTAATTATTAGCTCAGGTAGATCGGCTCATTTTTGGTTGTTCATTTCCGCAATTTATTTGCATATCATACCGGAATTTATGTGCACAGCTTCCAGTCTCTTTGGCCGGGGTAAAACTGAAAGATAAAGGTCTCCTTTCCTCTCGACCATAAATCACCACCGAATTGGCTCTCGTTTGATGGCCAAAATAGACGGCAGTCTCTTAATTCGGCCGACAATCAGATGCGTCCCACGCTCACGCAAGGACGCAGCCCATTAAAATGACAGAGAGTGAGAGAGCACGCGTTCCATTTGAATTGAAAACAAACCCTATCGCCAATTAATTTTCTCACCGCAAAACCCTAATGAATATCAGCGGATAAAGCTCTTCCATTAACGCCGTTCATGAAATTATTTCCGTTGTTTCTTTGCAGCTGTGCGCCACACTCGGAACGACGGGAGCCTGCTCGTTTGACAATCTCAAGGAACTTGGACCAATATGTGAGCCGCCATATCTTTCCTTTTTCCTCAAAATATTCAAGATTTTTATTTCCCACCCCTGAAGAAAATGATCCATTCTTTGTAATGAACAGAAAAGAGAAAGTAGTAAAAAGTCGTCTATTTGGTGATAATAAGCTATTTCTAACGGTGGAGATAGAATTTTTAATCGTAACAGTATTGCGACCTTTTCATGACGCTTCACTAGAATTTCTAAAAATTTCCCTTCTCTTATTCTTGTGCGTTTGGACAATCACACTGCTTTCAATGCAGTCCCTTTCTCAGCCTGCCGTCATAATATTCTTTTTGCCAGGTAGGATACAAGTAAAATTTCTCATAACTTATAAACATAAAATAATGTGGTACCTAATAGTTTAAGACTTCTGTGCTTCCCCACGGGATCAAAATAATTCCCTAATTTTGATTAAACTTCAGCGGAATTCAAGTTTACCAAAATGATAGATTTTCCTGGAAACGATGGGAATTTCTATATTCTGTCGCTAAATCTGATATTGTCATACCAGAGGAATAACATGCAGTTTTAACATAAATTCGATAGTTTTTATTCTCATTGCAATCAAAATGCTTACTAAACTACTTATATTTATTGGAAACAAATATCATTAGACAATGAAATATTAAAGTAATTTTTTATTTGTATTCTTTCCGAAGCAATTCATGACATATATCTCGTCATACACTGCTGATTCGTTATTTATGCCTCAAATTTATCTCCATTAATTTATTGAGAATAATTCGGATGTAATCAGCAGATCAAAAATACTTGGGTGTCCGATTTCATTGCCTCCAATTTTATCTTCTCACTAAATTGTTTCATTTTTAGGTAAAGAGGAACGACTGTGGCTTCACGTCGATGCGGCTTACGCAGGTACAGCCTTCATTTGTCCGGAGTTTCGCGGATGGTTGGTGGGCATTGAATATGTTGACTCCATAGCATTCAACCCCTCGAAATGGATGATGGTTCACTTCGACTGCACAGCTATGTGGTAAGGATAAGATGTACTCATTCATCAGTTATTGAAAACGTGTATTTTAAAGTTAAAATGAAACGAAACGTAAGGAAAGGAAATGAGGTGTTTTAGTGCAGAGATCAATCGACTTAATGTACATAAGTGTTAAAAATTAACGGCAAAATCATTGGCGTCTGAATGCGGCGTACATGGGAAATAATTGAAATCGCTTTCCCTTCGACAACTTGACAACACTGAAAAAGCCAATTGAAACCGGGAATATTCAAACTCTATGTGAAGGGAAAATGCCCATTTTGGGTCCACACGTTCCACTAATCCGGTTTAGACCAGTGGAAACGTGTTCGACTCCCAATATTAGGGTCACAGGTTCGAGACCCAGCGAAGGGATTTTTATAAAAATATTTTCCTAGCTTGCACGCTACCCGCATTTGACCCCGCCACTGAGAGACTCAGCAGAAGGCATTGATGGCGCAGATCAAGGAGATCGAACCGACGTCAACCTCCACAGCTGGGGGCCAGAGTGAAGTTCACGGAATCGGTCGGGGTACTGCGATGTGGAAGGCAAAGGGGAAACCACCACATTAATCTCCCTAGAAGATACAGGTAACTTTTTTCAGCATTAACATTAACAGCATTTTAACTGTAGGTATATAAGACGTGATGGCAGTCCTCCCAGTAAAATATTCCGGAGGTAAAATAGTCCCCCAATCGGATCTCCGGGTGATGACTACTGGTAGGGGTACATCGGTAAGTAATGACAAATACACGATAGGAAAATGGAGGGTGAGATCTTTAGAGGTGAGCGGGAAGCTGGAGAACGTGAAGATAGAGATGGAGAGGCTATGGGTAGATATACTGGGAGTCAGCGAGATCAAGTGGGCGGGAGGGGCAGACGACAACTGGAGCGACGTGGATATGGAGTGAAATGTTCTGGAAAAGAACAGAGAATTGCAGGGGCAGGCATATTAATGAAGAAAGGATGGGGCAGGAGAGTGAAGTCAATCTGGCAGTACAGTAGAAGGATTCTGATGGTAAAGCTGGAAGTAGCGCCGACGGACACAGTGATCGTGCAGATGTACATGCCCACGTCTAGAAGAAATGGAAGAAGTGTATGAACAAATTGAAGTAGTCCTCGGGATAGTGAAGGGAAAAGAAAACCTCGTCCTCATGGGGGACTGGAACGCAGTGGTAGGAGAGGGAAAAGAAGGAAATGGTGTTGGATATTTCGGACAGGGCAAAAGAAATGCCAAGAGAGAAAAGCTGGTCAAGTTCTGCATTGGGAAGAATATGGTTTTAGCTAACACTCTCTTTGAGCACCATCCGCATAGGAGGTACACATGGAAGATGCCAGGTGATATTGCCAGATACCAAATAGACTACATACTTGTCAGAGTGGGATACAAGAGCCAAGTCAAGCAGTGCAAGAGCTATCCCGGTGCGGATTTAAACAGTGACCACAACCTAGTAGCCATGGACAGCCACCTTCGATAGAAGAAAATCAAGAAGATAAAACGCGAACCAAGATGGGACACGAAAATACTGGCCGAAGAAGGAAATAGAGAGGGATTCACCGCAGCCGTCGACAGGAAACTAGAGAATGAGGATTAGCTGAGCATCGAAGGAAAATGAGATGAGCTGAAGAGAACAATCGCAGAAGTAGCGGAGGAGCAACTGGTAAGTAAGATGGCCAACACTAAGAAACCATGGATAACGACGGAAGTTAGGAGACTTATAGAAGAAAAAAGAAAATACAAGAACCCCAAAAACGAAGGAGAGGCAACCCTCCACACGAAGCTAAGGAACCAAGTCAAGAGAGAATGCAAGAACACTAGGGAGAATTGGATCGAAAGCTGCTGCGAGGAAGTCAACGAAATCATGAAAAAGAGAAACACCGAAACAGCATACAAGCTAGTGAAGAAACACTTCGGAGAGAGGAAAAAGAGAAGCAACAACATCAGAGATGCGAACGGGAATATATTAATAGAGGATGAAGACATTGGGAATAGATGGAAGCAATGCTTCGAATAACTCTACTGAGGGCCGACGCCACTGGAAGAAAACCTAGTGAATGACAGGAGAGAGGTTGACGAGGAAGATCGGGGTCCACTCAAACGGAGGAGTAAATTCAATAAAGCAGTAGAAGACAACAAGAAAAACAAATCACCCGGAGAAGACAACAAAACCAAGGATAACCTGAACGAGATAATCAGAAATAGCTCCCAAAGCGGAACATTTCCAGAGGACTTTCAAAGGAGCGTAGTGATTGCGATACCGAAGAAGACTAGGACTGAGAGATATGAGGAGAACCAAACCTTGGAAAGAATGGAAAGGATATTTGAAGACAACCTCTCGGGAAATCAGTTTGGATTTAGGAAAAACAGGGGTACCAGGGAGGCCCTACTCTGCCTGAGCATAATCGTGGAGAAAACAATACATGTGAACAAACCATTGTATGTCGCATTTGTGAGCCTGGAAAGCCTTCGACAACGTTGAGTGGAACAAGATGTTCAGACTGATGGAAAAACTCGGAATGGATTACGACAACAGAAGAATTATCTATCAACTATACACGAAACAAGTCGTCACAATGCGAATGAGAGACGGAAGCCAGATGGAAGCCAAAATTATCAAAGGAGTAACACAAGGATGCAACCTCTCACCAGCACTGTTCAACATCTACTTTGGATGAGGCCATACGAGAAGCGCAAGAAACCGGACTGAGCGGAATAAAGATAAACGGAGAAGAAATAAACATGCTCCGCTTCGCAGATGATATCGTAGTCATAGCTGGAGATCGTGAGGATCTTGAAAGATCAATAAACGTCATGGACCAAGTTCTCCGAGAATACAACATGAAAATAAGTAAGACGAAGACTAAAATCCTGGTGTGCGGAAGAGAGAAGCTGAATGGAGAAGTCACCCTGAGTGGAGAGAAATTAGAGCAAGTGTATTACTACCCCTATCTCGGAAGTACCATCACGTGGGACGGGAAAATGTACAACGGACACCAAGCGGTGAATAGCCCAGGGTAAGAAGTCTTTCGTGAGAAAATGACAACTGCTGTGCTCAAACAAGATAGGACTACAAACCAGGAAACAGTATGTGGAAGCCTTCGTGTGGAGCGTAGCACTCTATGTATCGGAAGCATGTACCATTGGAAAAGCTGACCAGAAAAGACTAGAAGCCTTTGAAACCTGGTGCTGGAGGAGGACTATGAAGATAAAATGGACGGAAAAATAGGAAATGATGAAGTGTACAGAAGAGTAGAAGAGGAAAGGACCACGTGGAACACCTTAGAGAAAAGAGGAACGAGATGGATTGGACACACCTTGAGACACAATGGGTTTATGAGGAACATACATAATAGAAGGTAAAATAGAGGTAATATTCCCCAGAGGAAAACCCAGGAATAAGTTTATGGACCAAATAAAGAGGAACGTACACAGGAAGAGATACCAGGAAGTAAGAGAGCTAGCATTAGACGGGGAAGGGTGGAGGGCTGCAGTCAACCCATCTTAGGATTGAACGACCAATGAGAGAATGTGAAGAGAAATCGATTTCACTCGTGATTATTATTGATATCATTAGGATTACTAATAAGGTCCTCGTTCGCGAGATTGCCTTGCAGTAATCAACGTTAGGAGCTTGCTTCACCCCGCAGCCAGTCGAGGTTCCGAAGTTGCAGTCCATTATGCAATGATAATTAAAATTTATTTTTTGAACTTTGAACCCTTTGAAAACATTTTTCTTGACTGAAACTATGGGATAGAAGATATCTGTTTGGGATACAAAATGCTTTTATTCTACAGTTCACATCCACCTATAATATCAATCAGCTGTAGATGAACGTCGTTTTAATAAGCCTCAGGCTACTTTCGGAAAATATTATACATTTTGGCTAATTATCCTTTGCATTTCTCGTTATAATACTTGAAACTTGGTAGAATTAAATGCTTGCCAAGAGGATAACATTTTTATTTTAAAGTATTTTCAATACCTAAACACTCGACCCAAGTTTCGGCTCTCGCACATTCAGGAGGTCTTATGCACGTTCTGGGTACTACCTTCAAAAGTCCAGGACATCTAATTTGATTTAATTATCAAATGAGTTGCTGGAATTTTCTTTTCTCGGTAAATCATAAGAACCGTTTAACGTGAACTCATCTTAGTCGACGCAGTAGCCCAGAGGAAAGAGCGTTCGTCTGTGGCCTAGATAGTCTAGGGTTCAAATCTTGGTGAGGCCTCATTGAAAGCCTTCACATTTAATTTGTACGATGTGCCTTTATTGTTGCCAAATCTTCGCGGGACTCGCAGAATGGCCAGTGAATGGATCTAAACTATCATTGTGTGAGTTTTACGCATATTCGTACTTATTAAAGGCAAAGAGTGGTCTCTTTGATCGTCAAACGGGATAGTTGACCTCCCATTCTAGGGAACACGACTCTGCTTGATTTATGTCTTGCCTGTCGTCTGGTATTCATATCCACTCACTGACAAAGTTAGCAATTCATGAAACGCCAATCATGAGTGAAGGAAGGGACAGAATCTCTAGTTGTTCAATTACTCGATTTAGTGAACTTACCAGAGGCTACTATCACCTTTAAATTGCGTTCAAATAATTAAGTGAAGAGGATGATAATTTTTAATAGAAATAAGTTTTTGGCTTCATCTGCCGAGTTTGTAAATACCAATTACTTGTCTGCGTGTGAGAGATCCATAAGCATGAAAAATTCTTTAAAATTACTTTTAATCGGTTTTTGATGTTTTCTCCGCATTATTTCCTTCGGTTTGCAGTAAGCAATTCTTTTGTCGTGTGAATCAACAGTTCAACTTCGAAGATGGAGGATTATATTTGCTCTTTAAAGATAATTTACGTAGGTCAAAAATCATTTATTACTCCTGAATAAGCATTAAATAGTATTGGCTGAAATAGCCAATGCCATTTGCAAGTATTCAGTTCCTCTCGAGGAGTGAAAGATTCTTCAGCAAAAAGTATTATAAGAATCTTTAAGATAAAATTAAATTCGTAAGTGCACTCAGTAATTTTAACTTTTCCGAGGGAATGGCAGTAATTAAAGTGCTGATATGAATTGACGCCAGCATCTTTTGCATGCTCGTTGCGGTAAATACCAATCTACCACACTCTCAAATTATTATTTTCAATTATTTTTACGCTGATTGACAGAGAGTGCTGAAATAATTTGTTTTATGTAGTTGGCTATAGTTCGACCACTTATGAGAATGAAGTTATCTCTTTTTTCCCATTTCATTTAGCTTTACTTGGGAAAGTTGTTCATGATAATAACTATATCTTATAGGATTTTATTGGTTCTCACATTCAACAGTGAAGATTTACGTGCATATTTAAACAACTTTTCCATGAAAAGCTGAATTATTTAATCAAGTAAATACCATTTGACATATTCAACAGTGAAAAGCTTTGGGCAAAAATTATGCAGCACATTTTTTATGAGGACCATTCAGACACGCACGCGTATGTAATATTCTGACAACAGTTCACCGCGTATCTTCAGTGGTGAAAGTGATAGAATACTAAAAAAAACATCTTTTCCACGTGGCAACTGGCAGTAACTAAGAATTTCCAGAATACTCATGCGTATACTCCGCATAAATCCACGAGTAGTCCACGGAGTAAAAATTGTGAATGTGCGCCATCCAAGATTATACGACTGCTAAGTCCCTGAAGAACCTATTTCTCTTAAAAGATATCCAGTTATTTCTTCATCGGAGGTTTAATATTCGTGAGCCCCACATGAAGATATTAACATACTCTTTGCTGGGTCGAAAATGTCATCTTTTAGTGCTGACGAATGTTCATTGATTTTGGAGAGGGAGACTAACCGCATCTATTTAGGACGAGTGGAAAAGGTTAAAATGCATTCATAATTCTCTCCTCAGCAATGAGTGCACGTGACCACGGTAACTGATCATCAAGAATTACGCTGGGATTGATATAAAGAATGAGGATGTTCATTGGCCTAATAATCAATCCATCCCCCTTCATTCTCGATTACCTGTTCAAGTCTCTGAGACGTGGTGTTGTTCACATTGATTGGTCCATCATCTCACTCGGTCCCTTTTCCTATCCTTCCCGCACCATTTTCCAAATTGCATCTAAATTTGAGTTATAACGTCGGTGTCTCGCAATTCCTTCATAATCAATGTCCAAATACTTTCCACGAGATTTAGGTCTAGTTCAGCCCACTTCAGCTGGGATTTAAAAAAAAATCATTTCCTAGAATTTAGGCATCTACATGTACATATTACCCAGAAAACCACCTCAAGGCTGTGTGGTAAGGGGTGATTTATCAATAATATGCACTAAAGTGTCAAATGTAACTTTCACCAACAGCGCTACACTATGGGTATGCAACAAATGCTACAGAAACTACTAAAATAATCTATAAATAAGCTATGTAAACGTGACACAAGAGTGATGCAGGGAATGTGCAACACCTGGTGTTAGCACTACTTGGTAGATTTAGAAACATGCATTAGGGGACATATGAATTAATCAGCTACACTACCTGTCAACTAACCTACTTAAAAGTCTTGACGCCGCCACTATGGTCTCTTAACGATTGCGGAAAAGACAACATTTTAAACCTTTCTATTCTATAATATATTTCCCTTATTTTATTCTGATGACCGTAATATGTTGGAGTTCGTAAGATATTGATAACTCCGTCGTGAAATAAATAGGTTTTGAATTTACATAAAAGATTGAGTCTTATTTGCAGTCGAAGGTCTGAAAGCGATTCCCATCCAAGCTGTTGCAAGAGGTCAGTAACTCTAACATGACTATCATGACTGCTTTTCACGCATCATGCTGGTCTTTCCTGCATGCGTACCAACTCTGTTTTTAAGCCTACCTCACGATGAGGACCCCAAGCACTGGTAGCCAAGTGGGGTGTAACAAGGGAGAAGTAGCTGCTACATCCAGTATTTCTGAAGATTATCTTGTTTCACTTTGTGCCATTAGCGCACACATAGTATGCAAAAGATGCTGCTCCTGCCGCATCTCCAGTATTTTAGAACCATTCCTTCGTTACATCACTTTTCTTCACCGAGTCCGAGGAGGCACGTTTGCACGTTTGCACACTTGTCCGTTTAAGTCGCAATTCGTTCCCAAGAGAATCCTTCAAGAGACTGAGAAAATAAATCTTTTTTGGTGGGATTCTCTCTAAATCTTCTAAGTATTATTCTTTCCATGCTAAGCGTAACAGAAAATCTGATTTCTTTCGCGCCACTATTTTGTGAACGCCACTTCCAAGCGTTTGCTGTTTCAACTTCATCTGGGCAGACGAACCACCTCTGTCTTCACGGTCACTGGAAAATTCTCTGTTCACAATATCCACGTTATCTGAGTAGTCACTACGATCACAGTCACTATCTTCACTCGTGTTAACAATATCATCACGAATTTCAAAAAGGGACTTTACAACGTCTTCCTCGGTAAAAGTCTCGTCCTCACCGCCCATTGCTGAGGAGAGAAAGTGTGGGGTGGATAAGAGGGCAACCACGAATGGCTACAGACTAACGCACGAGTACCATCACGGTGGTTGAGAGCAGACTGAATATGCTGTAGTGATGGCATTGTAATGAGAAAAGAGAGATAAAATTAAACCCTATCAGAGCCAAAAAAAAGGTGATATTTGTGCATCACATTGGAGTTTCCTTTCCTTTACTCGAGTCTCTTTGTCTGATCGCCTTAGGAGGATCGCTATAGGGGAGGCAGAAAGACTGCGACATTTGAATGGCTCATCGCTGGAAGAGAAAATTAATAGTGAATACGAAGCAATGAGTTTGGCATATTTTCGCGAAGAACTCGGGACGACTCAAAAAATGTTTATTAATGAACGAGGACATCAAGGGCTCTAATAATAATATATTGTAGAAGTAATGAATAAACACTAAAATATCTGTATAGAAACGAAATCGGGAGTTCTCGAATCATTCAAGCGATATTGAAGAACGAATGACAGAAGAAGAGCAGGGGACTCTGCAGTTTCTCTCACTATTTCAAATCGTTGTGTACACGATACCAACAATAGTAAACAAGTAAATTGTACCGAGACAAAGTACTTCTGTCACAGATTATTTAAGGAAAAAGTTCAGTGTCAAACTTGGAGTGACTTATACGATGAAAATGAGGTCTCCAATTCCTTTGCATTATTCTTAGACAATATAAAAACCTGTTGAAATGAGTCTGAAATAAAAAAGGTTACATGTGACAATACTGTTTTATAAAAACCCTGGATAACTGATTCCTTAATGAGAAAAATTGAGCGGAAAAAATATATATTCACAAAACTCCGTCGTCACCCGCACAATGATAGCTTGAGAGAAGCCTGCATTAAATTGAGGAACAATTTTCGCACATCCCTGCGCAACACCGCAAACAACTGCTTTATGCAGCACTGCGAAAAGGCAAACGGAAACACAAAAAGGCAGTGGAATATCTTCAATGAGTTAACGGGAGAAAAGCTGAAAAGTAGTCAGAAATACGAATTAATAATTGAATCTAGGACAATAAAAAATCCAGTTCTTATTGCGAATACATCAACAAATATTTCATTAGCATATTTGAGTAAACTAAAAAATTTCCCAATGCAAATAGTGAATCATTGATAACTACCTCACCAAAAGGTAGAATTGAATATAGTCCTAATTCTTTCTTTCTACAGCCGGTCACCTCACCTGAAATACTTAAAACTGTTAATGCTCTCTCTTCAAGAAAAGCTGCCGGGCCTGATAGGATAAATGCAGGCTTATTAAAAACAATCATACCAGACATCTTAGACATACTCTGCCATTTGTTCAACTTAAGCTTCACAAACGGCAAATTTCCTGCTACTTGAAAGGAAGCAGTTGTTGTACCTATTCACAAAAAAGGAGATCTGCGTGATATGCACAACTATAGGCCGATCTCATTGCTCTCCATTTTTTCAAATGTACTTGAGAACCTTGTAAAAAAGAGGCTATTAAATTTCCTGGATGAGAGTAAATATTTTAGTAGCAAACAATATGGATTTAGAAAAGGTAAAGGAACAGAAGATGCTCTGGAAAATTTTATAACCCCTATCTATCAATCTATCGACTGCAACAAAAAAACTGTTGCTCTCTTCATAGATATTAAAAAAGCTTTTGATGCGTTGAATCACAGGATCCTACTGGACAAGCTAAATCTGGTCGGAATACGTGGCATAGCTCTAAATTGGTTCAAGAGCTACTTGTCGTTACGTTCCCAATTTGTAAGTCTCAAACAGCTACAGTAGTTCAGAGTACATTTGTTCAGGTGTGCCGCAAGGTTTGGTGTTGGGCCCTATTTTATTTCTAATTTATATAAATGACCTATGTGAACTAAATCTTTTAGGTCAATTAACTGCGTTTTCAGATGGTCTAGCTCTGACGTATTCAGGTATGATCTGGGAGGAGGTATAAAAATGCATGCAATCTGATGTAAATAAAATTAGTAAATGGTTTGCCAACAACAAACTGAAATTAAGTGAAAAAACCAAATTCTTATGTTTCAATGTTTGTATTCGTTTTCTGATTGACCTGAATATAGTATACAATTCTCCAATGTGATCTAATTTAGGTTGCAGTGACTGTTTTACACTGGAACGTACCAAAGAATATAAATACCTGGGCGTGATAATTGATGAGCACTTAAAATGGGAGAAACACATTTAAAATGTAACAAATAGTTTAAAAAATTGTGAAATTAAGTTTTATTTCATTAGAAATAAGTGCTCTTTAAGTCTAATATACAACATATATTATGCCCTTGCCAATTCAAAGCTGATCTATGGTCTCATAAGCTGGGGAGTTGCTTACAAAAACTCATTTAAAAGAGTAGAAACAACCCAGAAATCGATAATTAGAATCATGGCCAGAGAAGGCTACCTCTCACCATCTTTTCCCTTATTTGTCAATCTGCGGATAATACCCGTGAGGCAAATGTATGTTTATAAGGTCTTACAGTCGTCTTACCACCGTAGTGGGATTATTATATCATTATTATAATTATTGAATTCTTCACTTCTCAGCCTTTTCAAGGGCTAGGAAACATTCACCTATCCCTCGGGTGCAAGGCACCAAAGGGATTAGGCTCAAGTACTGTTTTAATGTTCATTTAAAAATCTTCGTACTATGGAGCACGTGTTCATTATTGCGGTTTTTTTAATTTTCATGTACAAATGATTTTCTATTCCTATTGTTTCCAAGCTTTTGTGCAATTATTATTATTATTATTATTGAATTCTTCACTTCTCAGCCTTTTTAAGGGCTAGGAAACATTCACCTATCCCTTGGGTGCAAGGCACCAAAGGGATTTAAAGACTCAAATACTTATTATTATTATTGTAAGTCAGTGGTCTAGAATTTCCAATAAAACCCCAAATAACTCAGATTCAATGGGCGGAGAAAATTTCGTCCCAGGAGTTCTATCCACAAGGAGTGTATCGTCAGACTATCTTTTAAAGTTTAAGGGACTCCTCATGAATATATGAACTATGACAATCAAGGCACGTTTTAAAACATGACAATACCTTAAATGCATGTGAAAAATTTACATTAATCAGCGTTAAGTAATTAAGAATGGATATTATAAAAAATTGACGAATGATTTTACAGGGTAAGGAATAGTGGAGCACTTCACCGTACGTTCAACGTGGATCCTTTATACCTTCAGCACGAGAATACAGGTGAGTCCTACTCTCAATCAATAATAACATGAGCAACTGTTTTTTTTAATGTTGACCAATAAGAATCCCTGCCTTCCTCTTTGCAGGTCTAGCAATTGATTACATGGTACGTACTAAATTCAGTCGCTAATCATTACATGGCTCATAGAATTGTACTGCGCAAATATCACTGAAATGACGAAAATACTACGCCTTAAATGCCCCTTATCGACCGACCCACGTGTCAACATTTGTGAGGGGACTTTTATCCAGGGATGTTGAACGAAATTATAGTCATGGTTCCGGTACGGTGCAGAGTCGGCTCAGATAAAGTCACGGAACCGAACCGAAAGTAGATACGAAAGTCTCGGAACGAAAATATCTCGAACGAAAGCTCAAAGGAACGGAAAAGGAACCGTTCCCATTTGGGTTTGGGCTAGGAAAAGTTTCGTTGCCACCTTCCCCCTTTCCGATGGTTCCAGACTTTCGCTCCGTTTGCTTGTGGTGCTAGTGAAGGTGCTTCTTCATGTTTGGTAAGAATGGAAGACAACGGAAAGGAATCAACATGTTCGATGCAATTAATTGCGAAAAATAAAAATCCTGGGAAGAAACTATATGTCAGATGTGTTCTGTGTAGGACAACACAATCTCCCTGTCCGGAAACCCATAAACGATGGAATTTCCTGCAATGCAATCTCTCAACCGGTATGGAGGGGTTGTCGGGGCCGATCTCAAGGAATCGTTGACGACTACTTCTCACCTACTAGCAAAGAAACGGTGTCAACATAGGAATCCTTATGTTATACTTAGTCACTATTTACACGTTCCAGTTTCCTTTCCATTCCTGACGCCAGTCGATGACGTCACATTCAAGGAATCGCCGTGTCCCCGTTTACACGGTATATTTTCCGTTCCACTCCGAGCGATAAAAAATTGACAATCAAGTAGCGATTTAAACCCTATTTGAACGCGAATTAATGTACAACATTTATCAATAGCATGAGATAAAATTGTTTTGTATGAAATAACCAGTGACGATATTCGTAAATGAATTAATAGACACATGGGCAATTTTAGTGTCAATATTCTTTTTATTGGAACTTAAATGTCTTCCATGGCCAGTGAAAATGCTGTACCAACTATGTCAGCAGGTGGTATATTGCCAGCCGGCAAAATATTAATTTGGATTTCCTTCGTAGGCTCTGGAATGAAAAATGCAAAGAAACAAAATCTAAGAAAATGAAACGTTAAAGGCGATATGGAATTGGTGGAAAGTACATCTCATCACCGGCATCCAATTCAGCCTGCTCGCTGATTTCCTCCATTAGTACCATTACCTTCTTTTTATTTTATTGTAAAGGGAGGGATTCCTTATCTCCTTCATTTCCTCGGCCACGAAACGGCCAAATACTTCTTCTTTGGACCCACCGGCCATTTGTAGGCTTTGGGCCATCGACAAGGCATTTCTCGCCTCGGCGACCAAGTCGTCCGTCTTTCTTCTCATCCTCTGTTGAATGAATGGCAAAATGATGACGGAACTATATCATTGTATCGTATAATACAAGTCTGAGTATATTTTTCTGAAAGTACCTTCGTCGAAGCGCTCCGTCCGCATTCTTCAGACTTTGCAGGGGGTGGTGTTATTTTTATTTGGTTCGAGCTCGATGGCAAATGCTGTTGTAAAATCTCAGCCTAAGATTTTGGAAAAAATTTAGCGAATTATTTCATTTCCTGAACGCAATATTATTGTTTTCTGAATAAGGTAGATAGTTTGACTAAGATTTTAGGTTTTTGAAAGGCAATCACTAGTCATTAGGTACCTGTCCACAATTTGATACATTTGGTCTCATTTTAGTGTATACCTCCAAGAACTTTAATTGGTTGTAGCACCATAGCTTTGGTTCATAGAGCTCGTCCACCCCCGCACCACTCTTCTTTTCCTCTAGAGCCTTCTCGTGGGCATACTGAGATAGGAGGCTCTTAATTTTGGATTTTATGTCCTCCAATGTCACAGGCTTCCGGGTGGCGATGGCCTCTCTTACTTCCTCTAAAATTTCCTCCCTTTTTATTCTGTTGATATGCCTTCCATCGCGCACATCGTACAATGAACGCGACTGTTCGTAAGATAAAGAGTATCCTCTTTCATCCACATGATAAATCCGTTCTATAAGATAAAGCAATTAGCTGCTGCAGCAGGTGCGGCACTATTAGCAGTTGAAGTGAGGGAGAGGAGCCAAAGGAGGCGCCGCAACTGCCGGGTCAAGAGATGGAGGAGCCGGAGGAGGGAAGAAAAGGGCTCATATGATTTCCTCCAAAATGAGCTGAGGTTGGAGGACGAAAAGTCGTTCAGGAATTACTTGCGAATGACTGAAGAAACATTCATTAAGCTATTGAGTTACGTAGGGCTCAGTATTACAAAAACAGAAACCTGCATGAGGCAGCCTATTTCAGCAAGAGAGAGACTAGCTGTTACACTAAGGTTTCTTGCCACAGGAGAGAGCTTCCAGCGCATGGACTACCAAACTGGATTGTCCAAATCGTTCCTCAGTGGCTGAATCCCAGAAGTTTGCACTGCTATTTACAGGGCTCTTAAGGCAGAGTACTTAAAGGTACAAATTACTACATATTTCTGTAGGCGATTTTAACTTATTACCTTAATGCAAGATCTAACATCTCACCTTTCGTATATGTTTTATCCTTTTCAGACATTATCAATGGAAAGATGTAAGAAATACTAGAGTTCAATGAATTATTTAACCTAGAGCAAGTTGATACACACATGAATTTAGCATATGGTTCTTCGTTTGAGAGATGATATTGAGCATAAGCAAACAGTGGCAGACAATTGTGCATTATCAATAATTTATTTTAAAATACATATATTTTTTCATGCGCATTTACCATATCACACTTTTCATTACAAACACTTACTTTTTCATGCCTTGTAAACGTTGTAAACACTAACTCACTTTAAAAATTCGCTTTGTCAACCGTTTCCATCAACCAAAGAAGAATGGTGTGCCATTGCGGAAAACTTTCACAATAGGTGGCAATTTCCCAACTGCTTGGGATCTATTGATGGGAATCACATCACTCTCCGCGCAGCGAGGGCCGATGGAGCATTTTACCGACATTACAAAGGAACGGACTCAATAGTGCTTCTGGCATTGGTGGATGCAAACTTAAATTTTATATTTACGGATATCGGCTGTAATGGTCGTGTAAATGACGCGGCTGTCCTGCACCAATCACATCTTATGAGGGTGATTGAGGAGGCAGAAAGGCATCTTCCGGCAGATAGAATAATAGGGGTCAAAAAGTAAACTGCCATACGTGATCATAGGTGACGACGCATTTCCTCTGCAAAGACACATATTGAAACCCTTTCCGTTCAACTCAAGAGTCAGACGTGAAAAACTTTTTAACTACCGACTCAGTAGAGCTAGGAGGATCGTTGAGCATGCTTTCGGTGTATTAGCAAACAGATTCAAGGTGTTGTTATCTTCAATGCACTTAAAAGTGGAGACAGTTCAATTGGTGGTACAGGCTTATACCGTACTGCACAACTTCTTGATGGCTAACAGCCCACAATACACAGAAGAATGCACAGATATGGTCGAATCGCAGACAAATCCAACGCCACACAATAGAGGTTCACAGTCTGCCAGGGATATCAGGGAAAGTTTGGCTGAGTATTTCACCAACGAAGGGAAGGTATCCTGGCAAGATGAAAAAATGAAAAATAAAAAACATGTATGAGCAAACAGTTACATTTTGTTTTTGTTGATGATTTTTAGGCAATATTGTTCCAACATTGTATCACTCCTCTTTCCAACAAACGCTTATACTACTAAAAACCCTAAATCCAACCAAAATGTTAACACATATGAGAATTCTTTACCATTCCGGTCAATTATTTTCCTCTTCATATCTTCCGGAGCCTCGTCCAGCCGCAATGAGACGCAAACAATGAATAACGCATTTGGAAATCATACAATAGATGGCACGAAAAGCGCAGCTTTCAGCCAATCAGCGCTTTCCAGTCCGCAGCAGAATAGAAAGCCCGGCTAATCCTTTCCTGTCAGCTTTCAAGTTTGATCGAGTAGTCTCGCCACCCGGAATAGATTAGAGCGCATGCGCAGGACGCGTCATAGGACAGGAATGGAAAGGAAACTGGAACGTGTAAATAGTGACTAACAGATAAATTTTGAAAACAGCGCAAAAATGAAACTCTAAGATATCTAAACAGCTAACATGTTACGTGACTCAGCATGTGTCCTGTGGGGATGGGGCTCCTACCTTCCTTTAGCCACTGCACCGCCCCTTCCCCTCCCTATCGTCAAGATCGAGCCCGAAAGATGACAAGAAAAATACAGAGGTTATCGTCCTCTTAGTATATGCGGACGAAATATTTGTAAAAGACCTTAAGAAAAGCAAAAGACAATGATAGAACAAGAGGGTATGGGAATTTTAGTTTTCCCATGACTGTCTTTGATTCCGGCCTGGCATCTATTGGACACCCTTGTACTCCTCATTAGCTGCTGCATATAGGATGAACAATTTACAAACGATCAGAGTTTTTTCAATCTCCCTCCCTTCTTCGGAAGAGACCTCCATTCCTCTTCATCAGGCGTCACCGTTGTGTCCTCAAACTCTTTGTATCCGCGCCGTGACCACTTTTCTCCCGTTTTGTTTCACAACCCTTCCACCATATATCCTTCTAAACATTTTCAATAAGGTCCGTGCACTTGGTTTATCCGTCGAGGCAAATCCCTCATGCTTTCGGCATATAACCCAACAAGATTGACTGCCAAACCCATTCCAGAGCGCCAACCGACGGGGAGTGGAAGTGAGAGAGGAGGATTGAGGGAGAGAGGGTTTGGGGTAGAAAAGAGTTGAAACTTCTAAGTTAACAAACTTGAGACGCTTGAGTAAAACATTATCGGAGTATCAATCACTTTTCACTCATAATAAATAGGATTTAGTTGGCTAAAATAATATTCAAACAGTATTCACTGGCACGAAAGAGATTAATACTAAATTTTTCAAATTCTGCATGACGCAAGTGGGCGAAGGGCGCATGATTTTAAATTTGAAGTAAGTGATAAACAAAGTACGAAGTAGGCTAAAGATATGATCGATGGATATCGTGAAATTGTGATATTATTACTGGATTAACTATTTTCAGTTAAAAGAAATTATTTAAAAATATCCCGTATTACTCTGATTACGAAGATTCCAAAGAGTTCTAATTTCCAATTTTACATTCGTAGCTATCACTGATATTATTATGTTTCACATTGTTTCTAGTTGTTATGCGCTCCTGATACTAAGGTTATCTGTTGTCGAAACGCGTAAGATGTTCTCTTTCATGATATTCCGATAGTTCCATTGTTGCGGTTTCCAAGCTCACTTTGTATGCATGCTACAAGGACTCCCATTATTTACGCTGTTGCTGTGCGAGTACGTGAAGGGATAGCCGTCAACGATTCCCTGAGATGAGTCCCGATTGGGCCCGGAACCATGAATGCCAACCGTAAGTCCATCTTGAACTCACTTGAACGGAAACTATTCACAGGAAGGAACGGTTCCGGAACGTTATATATAGTTCAAAATTCTACTTTCATTCCGCTAACGAAACTAAAGTCAAGACATATATAAAGTTTTATTTCGAACCGAAACTACAATCAAAAAGAATGCCTATAGTTTCGTTCCGAAACTAAACTATAATCTTGGTTCTGATTTCGTTTAATATCCCTGCGTTTATCACGCCAATAGCCAACTGACAACGGAACTTGGCAAACCACGATTTATATTTTGATAAGTAACTCATTGCAGGTTATGAACTTCTTCAGCCAGGTAATATTATTACGATATGACTATTTTTATTTTCAGGATTATGGGATAATCTGGGATTACTAGGCTACGCAGCAATTGAAAATGGGTTGCTATTCCGATCCTTCGATTGTATATTTGCATATCAGTGAATTTTGATCAATTTTCACACAGTCAAAAAATGCCAAACAAGGTGATTGTGTGTAGGAAAAACACGTCTCAATATATTTTCTTTCATATTGCGGACTAAACATTTTTAATGACTCATTTAAAAATTAAGTTTAAAAGTGCCAAAAGGTACTAGTTACGTGATTCAATATCCTACTCTGAATTTCAGAACTCTATGAAAAACAAATGTACTGATTCCTGTTTCTTATTCCACTACTAGCACTGGCAAATTCCTCTGAGCAAGCGATTCCGGGCCCTTAAACTGTGGTTTGTGATTCGCAACTTCGGAATAAAAGGTCTACAGAAGCACATTCGGGAGGTAAGTTCCTATTTTTACCTACGTACATACAACTACGTTCCTCTGAATATCACCACTTGGTTGGTCAGCTTCATTTCCATTTCACAATAATTTGGAAGATCAAGTGGAAACACTTAGCTTAAACAACGGCGGAATGAAGACGATTTATAATCCCCCTTAATCCATATTACTGCGTATATACCTACTAGCGCGAGTATCTCGTGAGACGCGCCCACACCCCTGCATCGCATACCTTCACGCCGCGAGAATAGAGAAGGGCCACTTATTAAGAGTGCAGTAGGCGTGACAACCCATCTCTCCGAAGTCAGTTCAATATTAATTTTCGGATGAAATGACGTAGGCAGACTTATCTGATCACGATAGTTCTGATTACACGGAAAGATTAGAACTAATTACTGCGAGGAGCAAAAAATATCAACGGCCATTTTTCTTCCGGAAAGTTGCATACATACCGTAATCAAATATCAAATAAGTATTTTCAATTAATGACAGTATTATTACAAAGGTTAAGCAATGAGGAAAATCTAATAAATTGCTTCAACAAACCAATTACTATCCGTTTATTTGGCCTTGTGGACCATTCAAGTACGATTTTAGAGCGGAAAGTCTAGAGTAAGTGGAACTGAATATGCAAACATTTATACCAGTCGCCGTTGTAAAGGAGCTTCGGCCCGACGCGTTCGGTTCGGACGCGTTCGCGACGGTTCAAGTTAAAGACTGAGTTTTGATAGCAAGCGGAAAGACAATGAAGCAAAACTTATGTTCCAATAATATCATCTTAGATTTCTCCGAGGCTACCGGGTCTTCACTGCGTGAGTGATGTCTGGAGACAATAACGCTCACGTGGTGAAGCCTTGTAGAGTTCTTCATATCATCGTAATTTTGTGGTATTCCATATTTCATAAAATTTAATAATAGCATTTACAATACCACATGCTTAAAAAAACACACGACCCGGGTTTCAACACTTAAGCGTCATCTTCAGGTAACCGAGGCAGGTTTTGACCTGAAGACGACGCTTGAGCGTTGAAACCCTGGTCGTGTTTTTTTTAAGCATGTGGTATTGTAAATATTATCGCCATATCATCGCCGCGGAAACCTCAGAACGAATGTATGAATTGAGCAGGTTGAGTGTGCGAAGAAATTATGAGATCATAATAAACAAATATCAAAATGTATAGATGAGATATGATGACGACAGAGGTAGAGGAAAGCTTTCCAAGAACGTGAGAACAACAAAAACTTCGTCAGAGGATGACAACAAAAACACTCAATACAAACAAAAGAACACTCACTGGATTTCAGAATTTTCGGTGGGTTACCCGCAACTTCATCAGTGATAGGAGTGTAGGAAGAATCGTACTGTATAATTGGAAGAATCACATGTATTAGTTGCATGTGACCTCAAACGAAGTAATCTAAAACCGTTTTGAGAAAACAAATGCGTGATTTTATGCGCATTTAAATGTTTCCCCACTTTTGCTAAAAATGTGTGTCCCATATCATGTCTTTACTTATGTATTGGCTTCTATTCATTACAGAGCAACGATATACTCTTCATTTTAAGGCTTATTCTTTTGAAAATCTAGTGATAACATTCAAAACTATTTTTATTGAATTTGCTATTTTTGTTTACTTTTGACGTTTAAAAAATTGTCAATTGACTTTTCTCGAATACTCCATCTCGAAATCGGCCATAACTTTTTTCATAATCTATGCGTACCTAACTAACATTTCCTAAAATAAGATTCCATGGGAATCCATAACACGCATATGAAAGCTTTTTAAACAAATGCATCTTTCTCATACTCGCCTCCGAAGGGCTCAGCCACAGAGCAGAGCATGTAGCAGATTGTAATACGTGCACAGGCCTACACGGATAGCTACAGTCCATTGAATTTAGAATTAAAAACCATATAACGAACGATTAATTTGTTATATCTTTTATTTATAATGTTAAATAAAGGTTATTTGCGCATTTAACGCTAGGGCTCTACTAAGGGATTTAAATTTTAGCTTATTTTTATTAATTAAATTGCAAGTCATGCAATGGTGCCCTTACATCTTCAAAAAGATTTCTCTCAATGAAGAAACATCATTAAAATATTTATTTATCAAAATATTTTAGAGAGATAGTCCTGAAGAGAAGAGCATCTTACAATAGTTTTCAATAGATCATTTCATTCAATTAAGAAGCTGTATTTTTTCAACTCGAGGAATCTCGCTCGTATCTTTATTTCAAAACTGTTCCCTTATTTTATTGTGTTGTCATTAAATTATCGTAGATCTCTGCATTACCGAAGAAGATCGTTTGAACTGCCTCGTAGCTCAGACAAAAGTATAGTTTGTCGCATTCTCAACTCTGGTTAGTAATCGCTGTCAGTTCCTCCCACTGCTCAATCAGCTCCAGTCGTGTCCAAATGACGACTCCCCGAAGAAGAGAAGCGACGGTCACTTCACCCCTGAAATAAAAGTCCAAGTGAAAATAGTATTCAGACTCAATCCGAAATATGAACATCCCCAGTAATGAAGAAAAATTTGGATAGCAGAGGATACTCTAAGGAAAAATTCATAAAATATCTTATCTCTCTGAAAGATCAATGGGGAAAAAAGCGGAAAGACAGAATTCTTCCTTCATTATATTTTTTCTAGACATCCTGAGAGGAGACAGAAAACTTCAACATATTTCTTTTTTTTTATTTTCCTAATGCAACACAGAGAAATACCTAGCGCTAAAATTTACGTACAGGCAATTGTAAATGAACACCAAATATGTGAACGGAGAAGACAAATTTTAGACAACTTTGAAGAGATTTTCCATAAATTTAAGAAGTTCCATTATTAAACTTAATTAATAAATGCAGAATTAAGACCAGTAGAATTCGTTGTTGCTGAAGCTTCATAATGTCACGTGGTATGCGTACGTCTAGTGAATCAAAGCGTTACGTTAGTGCTCGTTGGAGCAAAGTTGTCGGCTCTGAATCTAGGGGGAAGACATGCAGCCACTAGTGTCATATAAAGGCTATTTATCAGCAACGCACGGTTATCTACCGAAGGCAGTTCACCATTTAAGGTTATGTAACGATACCCCTGAAACCAGTAAGCTGAAGAGGGACCATTCAGGAATATTTCAGTGAAAATTTAATCGCCTGCACCTGCACATCCTGAGAATGGATACAATGTGACCCGTGGTGCCCTTTCAATATACAATGGACGCTCATAATGGTGGTGTTTAGAAGGAGAGATGGCCGATTCCAAGAGGAAAAAGTTCAACAAAGCCGAGATTGGAACCACGGACCTTCCGATTTCGCGTCGGATACTCAGACCATCAAGCTACCCAATGAACTAATAAACCACTGGAATTGGTTTAGGGAGTTATATGAACAAACACCCCCAAGGCATGACCCACAAGAGCGGCCAATAGATGGCACTAGGACAGCAGTTCACCCACCGGCAGAGAGAGAATGACACACACAGAAGGCGAAATGAAAGAGTTGCACAAGCATACAGACAGTGGCAAAGACAATGTTGTAAGGATAGTGATGACACGTAACGGATGTATGTGTGTATGTATGTATATTCCGCTTACATCTGGAACGCCTAGACCGTATAACTTTAATTTATAGTGTTTATTTTTGCATTGGGACAGACATAGTTTTTGTTTAAAAGCATTCGAATCGGTGCAGAAGTTTTTATTTTTCCTTTTTCAAATTACTTAACTAGAGATATAATTTTGAGTTGTCACTATCCGATGGCTAAAACGATTGTAAATTTAACTGTTTCGATCGAAATCGAATATAAAATAAAAGAAGGGAACAGAAAGCGGTTAGGTAACACTTAAAACACAAAAATAATGAAGGTGAGAAGAATGAACGATGGTCTAACTGAAAAAATTCGACAGGACGGGAATCACACAACAGACCTACTCATTATGCGTCACGTGCACACAGGACACGATGCTATAACCCATTCGTCCAGGGATTATAGGAATTGGAAGGGGTTATGCGAAAAAAACACCTCCCAAAGCTTGGTCCCTTAAAGTGGTCATTGGATGGTAGCAGAGTAGCATTTCAATCACCGGTAGAGTAGAAACGACAAACACAGAAGAGAAAATGAGAGAAGGACACAAGAATGGCACGGGCAGTGGTTGAGGGACAGATCAGCCGTTTCGGGGAACGCAGATCCAAGTAGGAAATGATCCGATCTGGCCATACTATACGTCGTACCACGACCCTAGGAAAATATATTTTATTAAACTTTTGCAAATGTCTGCTAAAAATATTGATGAGCGGCTAATATCTTGGTATCATTAAATATACACATCGTGAGACGCAAAGGGAGAGCACCGAAGACGCAACCTAATACTTACCTCAACTGCTCAGCTACACAATTCCAGAGACATGTATATCTTTAAATAAACAGGTTTATTCCACAAAACACACAAAATACCCTTGACCTTGGTACATTAGATAAAGTTACAATAAATAAACATTTTTAAGATTTATCAGAAGCAAAATAAATCACCCCTAATAAGTTTCGTTAGCAAGTTATCAGTATCAGTATAAGGATATCAATAGTCGAGAATGAACATGAAATTATCTTATCTAATTTTTATTACCTCTCCATTTCATAAATGATATCCTCTTCATAATTAGTAACAGTGAAATATAATTTCCCCAATGACACGCACGTATCAGGCTACTTCCCTAACGTCCATGTAATGGGCACCGCTCTCCTGACGAATGGTCCCGGTTCAAGCCCCCGCAGCCTCTCTCTGCAATTCCTTTCCGGCTGTCAAGGATTGATGGGATTACCACTCACAAATCCACCTTTCCGCTTGTATTCGCCGCACTGATAAATGAATAATGACGACAGTCTCCCTCATTGACCGTCTCTCTCATCTCCTCGTCAAATCCTCGAACTCTTGTCTCCTGCTCGAATCCTGAAATCGAATTCGCTTTCTCTCTCTTGGCGGCTCCCTTCACTATCTCCTCGTCGAATCCCCTTTACTCTTTACCCCCAGTACACCCGGTAACTATGACTGAAATTTTATTTACTTTTTCATTGGTTTTGTTTTGTTTGCTCGCCCGATATGTGTGCGCACATATTTTTGTAGTTGATTTTAAGTTATAACCCCCACGTTCAATAGCGATTCATTAAAAGAGTATCGCGTGAGTGAATCTCCCGCGGTCGTCGACCCATGATGACCTTGGCGGAGCTTCAGATGTGAAAATAATCGCTATCACCCTGGGAAGTGTGGAGTAGCTACGTTACAAATGATATCTTTTTCTTTATGTTGAAGTCAAATTCACTGAATTTTATGAGAAATGGTGAAATTACAATTAGGTCGTTAGGTACGATTAGGTCGTTAGCCACAATATGCATTCTGCTTCTGGTCCATAATTCCTAATCACTCATTGAAAAGTTCTTTATGACTTTTGGAAAGAGTTAGGAATACAAATAAATTTCACGGTTTTTGGTGATCTCAGGATTCTCTCCCGGTCAAGTGCTTAATGTGTGTAAATGCCAGTTCATAGTTAAACCCACGATTATGCGTACAGCACGATTCCCATTCATTTCCTGAGCCATGCGTCCTAGCTGCAAACTTTTTTAATCACAATGCCAACAAGTATGGAACAACAACATATACAACCAAAGTATTGAAGGAGCGCATGAATAACGGGTTCGGTCCGCAAGCCGCAATGGCAACAGCGCGCTCAATCTTTCACCACCCCTCAAGCGAAGAAGGTCGCCTCATCGCCAGCTCGAGCCCGCTAAAATACTCGGTTGTTTATTAACTCGTTAAAAATCGATATCACAGTGTGGGTTTACAATGGTAATTTCTATAAAATACTGCAGTAAAGAGCTTCAAAACAAGACCAAGATCTTGCTTCAACTACTTTTCATCACCAAGAATAAGTTGTTTCATACACTAGATAATAACTTTTTTATGGTAAATCATAAAGAACTGAACGTTTAAAGGCAATGTAAATAGGTAATGTACTATCGTTTCCAAAAGTCTGAGTGCATCCACTTTGCCCCATTCTACGGTTTGTGCGGTGGGAAAAATTTTGAAATTTGGCACTACTTGCGAACTGCGTCTTTTGCTGGGCTAGCTTCATTTGTTGTGAGACGACGTTGGGGAATGAGTTACCTGCGGAAGGATCGACGGGGACGGAGTTAAACACGAGAGAGGAAAGCCCCATCGGAATGCACCGAAGGTTATTCGCGCTCATGCGGTTGCGACGCGACGATGGAAGTCTCCGACTTGTGTGATTTTCGCTCTCGAAATTCACATTTGTGCTCACGAGAGACCCATTCTGTATAAGCGGCGCGGTAGCCGCGTGGTTAAGACTGCGTCACAAGGCGAATGTGAAACATTCGCGGGTTCGATGCTCAGTCGTTGTCTTTTTTTGCACTCAAGTAATTTCAATATGACTGTGACAATTAACCTCGAGTACTGTCTCTTTACATCAACGCACCCGGTACTGTTTATTATATTACAGGAATTCAATAATGATGCAGGACAACCTAATACGAAAGATGACTCCTTGAATTCTTATTTCTCCTTAAGCCAATCTATTCACAGTGAATTAATACTTAAACATCTCACTAGCTATATATTTTTGGTCAAACACCGAGTATGGCAAATATTCGCAAGAGGTAAGATTCCTACGCTCGAAACCAATCTCTCTTTTTACCACCTAAATATCAAGAAGCATTCTAGGTATGATATTTTTGGTGATTTGCGAGTGTTACATATCATTGAAGTTTCTTAGATAGGCCTCTTATTCAAACTTCTAGTTCTCAAAGAAATTATATGCTGTGAAAAACAGTAGTGATGCTATAGAAAGAGGGTTTCTCGGCAAGTGGGTGTACGAGCGAAAGTAAATCATACGGCTCGGGCCGAAAAAAGTATCCAGTTATTTATTTACCGTAGTTTTCTGACGATTATTGTCTACTTAAATACTTAAGCGTCTTCGGAAATGAGCGGATGTTATTAGTGAAATTAACATAATATGCAAAATATGATGGCGAAAATATTTACGCTGTCATAATACTGTAACCATCTAGTTTCTAGCCTATGTTTTATAAACAAATAAATCCTAAAATTCATAATCCATAAATAATACAAGTTCCTTGGTTACTTGGTGGTGTTCAATTTTTCAGAGAATGTTACCATTAAATTCTCTTCATAATCCATATCATCTCCAAAAATTATGTAGATTTCTTCTGGTACAATCGGTTGTATAATTTTTTCTTTCCAAAATAAATAATACTGAGAGTAATTTGGCGGTCTTGCGTTGAGTCCGTACCATTACATAGGATATTGGTAAACCGTAGAATACTCCTGAATATGTTCGATGAACGCAAAGCCAGTCGCTTTCAGACCGTCGCAATGGAACGTGATCCTTCTGCCGAGCTCTATGTCGCTAGCAGAGGCAAGATTGTTGGAATGGTGGCCTCCGGTATGCAAATCTCCGAAATTGCCAGAAGAATGGGTGTTCATCGGTGTTTATAGATACGAATCCAGCAACATTTTGAGGACAAAAACATCGGTGCTGTTACTGCAAGCTTTTGGGGGGCAATGACCGCTTCTGGTCCTGGACCATTAGTGAGGACGTCGACTCGAATGAACCCGCTGGAGTACGTTAACGTATTAGAAGATATACCAGGGTTACAGGGTCACGGGTGCATATACAACCGTGTATATGCACCCGTGACCCTGTAACCCTGGTATATCTTCTAATACGATAATGTACTCTAGCGCGTTCATTCGAGTGACTTCGTACCACATCATTTTTTAAATGCAATGCTTGGAAATTTGTATTAGAATATAATCTGATACCGTTCTCAAAAGAGAGATGGAGATGGAATTTAAAGCTAGTGAACAAATCTGGTAAATCTCCGGACGGGGAAACAATTTTTGTACAGAAGAACTGCTCTATATATACGGCCAGACTTTTTTTTTCTAAATAAGCAATTAGTGGTGTTACCTTGGCCGACATGTTCACCAGATTTAAATCCCATCGAAAATCTGTGGGAACTTATGGTTCAGGAGTGGAATTTTGCTGATACAAAATCTGTGGAGGAATCAGAAGTCCATGCCCGGGAGTTATGGGATTCCTTCCTCAGACGGCCTCAAATATGCGAAAACTTAGTCGCATCAATGAATCGCCGGTTACAGTAAGTGGTGGATTCAGGGGGTGACGAAAAAAGAATTAAAAAATCGAAAGAATTACATGTTTACTTTTTTCACTCCTTTCCTTTCGGCTGCATAGAGAGAAGAAGACGAATCACAATCCGTTGCGGCTAATAAACAATTGGTAGAATTATGACAGCGTGAATATTTCCGCCGTCCTTTTTTGCAGATCATGTTAATTTTACTAATAAAATCCACTCATTCCCAAAGAAATGAAGAAAATATGAACTTTGGAAGCTAGTCTGGTGGTCTGTCAATTAATTAAATAGTGTCAACGACAGGAAAGAAGCAGGGATTAACAAATCCCTTTTTAAATTCTTTTATCCTTTTCCCGCCCAGAAATGAATACCTCGCAGAAATTACCCGAGAAGGGGTTAACAAAGAACGGTGCCTCCTGTTTTCGAAAAAATTATGCGGCATCCAATAATATTTTAAAATAATATATCCAGTGGCGTAGCCAGGTTTTGGGTCTAGGGGGCGCCGGGGGGTAGGGGAGGGGGGAAATTTTTGGGGGTGCCGACGCAAATTCACCAGTTTACTAAACATAATGTTACATACTTCTACTGTATATTTGTTCTTGTAATATACCATCCAAACTTGTAGACCTTGTAGAATTTATTTTTGATAATTAAGTTATGAAATTGATTCACGCACGTATTTGGGACTTAAGAGTGGAAACATTAACAGACTTATGGGAGCCAAGACACAGGGTTCGGGGGGGGCTTTCTTTCCCCCTGCTCCCCTCTGGCAACGCCACTGAATACATCCAGAACACAATAATCGTCAGAAAACTACGGTAAATAAATAACTGGATACTTTTTTCGGCCCGAGCCGTATGATTTACTTTCGCTCGTACACCCACTTGCCGAGAAACCCTCTTTCTATAGCATCACTACTGTTTTTCACAGCATATAATTTCTTTGAGAACTAGAAGTTTGAATAAGAGGCCTATCTAAGAAACTTCAATGATATGTAACACTCGCAAATCACCAAAAATATCATACCTAGAATGCTTCTTGATATTTAGGTGGTAAAAAGAGAGATTGGTTTCGAGCGTAGGAATCTTACCTCTTGCGAATATTTGCCATACTCGGTGTTTGACCAAAAATATATAGCTAGTGAGATGTTTAAGTATTAATTCACTGTGAATAGATTGGCTTAAGGAGAAATAAGAATTCAAGGAGTCATCTTTCGTATTAGGTTGTCCTGCATCATTATTGAATTCCTGTAATATAATAAACAGTACCGGGTGCGTTGATGTAAAGAGACAGTACTCGAGGTTAATTGTCACAGTCATATTGAAATTACTTGAGTGCAAAAAAAGACAACGACTGAGCATCGAACCCGCGAATGTTTCACATTCGCCTTGTGACGCAGTCTTAACCACGCGGCTACCGCGCCGCTTATACAGAATGGGTCTCTCGTGAGCACAAATGTGAATTTCGAGAGCGAAAATCACACAAGTCGGAGACTTCCATCGTCGCGTCGCAACCGCATGAGCGCGAATAACCTTCGGTGCATTCCGATGGGGCTTTCCTCTCTCGTGTTTAACTCCGTCCCCGTCGATCCTTCCGCAGGTAACTCATTCCCCAACGTCGTCTCACAACAAATGAAGCTAGCCCAGCAAAAGACGCAGTTCGCAAGTAGTGCCAAATTTCAAAATTTTTCCCACCGCACAGACCGTAGAATGGGGCAAAGTGGATGCACTCAGACTTTTGGAAACGATAGTACACACAATACTACAGATTTATTTAGATTAAACCTCAAGTTTCTTCACTATTAAATGTCAAAGAGAGCGTTCCGTTCGAAAACGCCACAAACCCGGCACTTTTTTTGTTCTCACCGCAATAACAAATGAAATTTATATTGTTTAAATAATCGGCACACCACGGTTAAATGTAAAATCAAACAAAATAAAGTTTGGTGTGACTTGCATTTATATTAAGTACCGTGGTTCATTTTCAATCAGCGTTCAAACTCGAGTCTACATAATTTTAGCACCGACAGTAGTGTGAGCGCTTGGCCAGTTTGCCATATCTGCACAAATTCCCTGAAAATAATTTGTGCAGTTTCGGCAAAGAAAGATGAAAGTAGAGCTAGGACCATTACAAATCTTTTAAATTCCACTGAAACCAAAGGGCTTTGAGTTAAGCTCGCGGATAAAATACACGTGACACATACGCTACTGCAATATACTACTTGTTAATGTTGATCTTGAATAACTTTTAAATAGTATGTACTTTTACTACTACCCAAATATTTGGGCTCGATTCTAAAATATTAGCGATCCCGATACCGATTCTCTGAGTTCGATTCCGATGCGATAGATTTCTAGAAATACATCACTTAATTCCAGTCAATAAAACAACCTCTTAAAAATTTGAAATCCTGTGAAAGAACCGCTTCACAAAAGCATTGAAAGCGTATCTCTGTGTAAATTAAGAATAAATGCCTAATATCAGAAAAGGAGGAGTGGTTTAACGTCTTTGGTATTAAACATCATATAAATATTAACACTCACAATGTTGAGATTGAATACGATAATCTGTGCTTGAACGGTAGTGTTGTATTAAAAATCTCTAATCGTCGTCACCAATGTCTCACAACATTCGGGCATTCTTCATGGATTGATTTGCATTTTTCAAAGGATCCAGACTCTGGGTTCAAAATGGGTTTTGTTTTCACGAATGCGTGGCGCGAAGTAGCAAATGATCGTTCGAAGGTCGTTCGTAGATAAGTTCGTGATTGGAAGTATTAAGAGTATCGGAATCGACTTTTCACCTTGTGAAGTACTCGATTCTAATTCTCGGCTAAAAATCGTAATCGGGAAATCGAATCGACCCATCACTTATTTTTGACTTTTATTAATTTACTTTACGGAGAGCGATTTCCACTTTCCTCGTCGTAAAAGCACGACTGACTGGGTCTGTGCGTCTCATTCCATTTTCCCGCAGGGCGTCCGACTCGCGAAGGAATTCGAGCAGATGGTCCTCTCGGACAAACGTTTCGTCATGGCCGCGCCGAGGCATCTCGGTTTAGTTGTCTTCCGTTTGGCTGGCGCCATAGATGGCGGCGAGGGTGACGGCGACGCAGCCACGGAAACATTGCTGAAGCGGCTGAATGCCAACGGTAAGATGCACGCAGTCCCGGCGTCGCTTCGAGGGAGATACGTCATCAGGTTCACGGTCACGTCACAGCGCACCACTATCGATGACATACGGGAAGATTGGGAACTAATCCGAAGGTAAGTGCCCCTGAAACCAAAATCCACTGCGTTTTTATTCTTTTAGTTCAGAGGGCGGACACCAATTTTCAACGTGATTGTCGAGAAAGATATTTTGACGACGACTTCAATGAACACGAGGGAATGAGTTTCAAGAGAGTTGTCCGTTCCCACAGCCGACGGGAGTTCTCTACTTATTCGTTTTCATTTTTCCAACCCAACGTTATCTCGTGCTGGAATTTTAATGAATAGGGCTTTTCCCAGCCACAGTTCACTTTTGAAGGAGCTATTGTCTAGAAGTATTGTGAAATAATTTACCACTTGTATGTACGTACGCTATGACTCGGCTGCTTATCATTTGCTTAATTCATTCGGTGTAATTACATCGGCGAAGAAGGTCAGCATTTTTTAGGCGCGGAATTTTGGGCAAATTAGGCAACAATTGTACGGTAAACGATTTATCTCGCGATTTTTACACTCTCGCGGAAGAATAAAACACTTTGTAACCTCTACTTGTGAGAATTTGTTGTCGCTTTGTGAGGTTGGCACGCGGAATTGACACAAAAGATGCCGAAACTCGGGTCGCGACAAAAAATCGTCACAAGATGAGTTATTACAAAGTGATTTTATTCTTTCGAAATGGACAACTTCCACGAAGACAAGTTTACGACCATTTCTTTCTTTAAAATGACCCTCAACTTGGCCATTAGACTAAATCTCAGTGCAAACATAGAGTAAGCATGCGACATATATGGTTTTGTGGTGGATCTTGATTCCAGCATAATAATAATTGATTAATCAGAGACATAAAACGCCGGCGTTGCATGATCAACTGATGGTGAGGGTTCAACGTCTACTTGCGTTATAAAATTACTTGGTCCGCGCATCCACCAATAGAATAAATTTGAATAAACACTCATTCAAGCTTTTTCAGAAGGTTCTCTTGCAGCAAAGGGCACGTGACTTCAGCCGCTCAAATCGGTTAATGGCTATCCATGAGCTCCCTCCACGCAAACCAAGAGAGTAATAGTGACGCCTAATTACCCCAAAACACTTCGTCTCACCACAAAAACGACAATTTCCTCGGGTTCGTTCATCCCCAGTGCATTACCTGATCATAATAATCATTTTAAAAATTCTAAACTTTACAAAAGTCACCAAAAATGTTTCTCCTAATAGTAAAAAAAAGTGTAAAACACACTTCCCAAACGCCTATAAAATTGAATTGGCTTCACCGATTTTCGGCGGTGGATTTGGTTTTTCATGTCGCCTCGATATATGAGGTCATTTCTCACGTTAAGTATATTCATTTAACAGAAATGACGTAACAAAATTTGTTCAATCAGCACATTAACTTCATTTATATACAAAAATTAGCAATAGGTATATTACCATAAATTACTATTCTCTCTAAAAATTCTTTCTTTTTCTTTCATTTTCCGTATTGATGCAAAACGTTCGGAATATCCAGAGATTGAACCAATGAATGGGCGTTCCAAAAAATATATCGGAAATAATCTCTGAAAATGAACATTCGGAAGACTTTCTATGCTCTCTGTGCGTAATATTTCGCTCGCATTTCTTTACCTCCTTCCATCGTTTCCGCGCTATATTTGAGAGAGCTTTCTTTCTTCCCCTCGTCTTTTCACACCACGGCCACTGTTCAGAGACAAGTGACTTCATGCCCGCCAACACAAACAGTGATTCAAAGCGTAAGCTTTTTGGAATAAGCAAAAAATATTCGCCGCAGCAACCGTTGCATTGTCTTGCGCAGATCAACCATTCCTACTCGGCACAATGGGGAGATGATGAACTTTTTATTCCAAAAAACTTAACCATTGCGTTGAGAATTGGCGGAAGGTTTGAAAATTTTAAGTTTCTGTGGTGTAAAACACATACATATTATATGCCATGGCATTAAAATGAAATCGCTGAAATATCAAATATGCACGCGGAACGAGAAACGCCTTGTGACGTGTTGTACCCGAATCCAATGAGACAGGCCAAGCGGACGTCTGCAGCTCTCGAAAAAGTTCCTGGTTCTGCGTAGTGGACGATTTAAGGACATGGACCAATAAACTTTCAGATCCATCCAAAACGGGATAAGAATATTGTTCAGTTTGAAACCTTTCCAATCAATTCGAACGCAAGAAATTCGGGAATAGGGACGACTCACCTCTACCAGCCGTCCCGTTTTGACTCGTTTCACAATGAGACCTCAAAATTGGGTCCCTATGGCGACGAGTGATTTTAATCGCTTGCCATTTAGCTTCTTAGCTCTAGCTAATTTGCGAAGTTCCTCTGCTTAACTCCACCTCCGTCTCCCCTCCTTAACGCGCAGGTCTAAGCCATGAACTTTTGTAGAAGCTATTACTCGAATTCTGCTTATATGGGATGGGATATTCTGAAATACGAGCCAATGACGTCATAAACCTTTTAAGGCCGGTCGCATTGAAAATTATCTTCAAGCAGCTGTAAATATCGCAATTGACGCGCAGATGAATGTTCTACCCTGCGTAAATATTTTCGTTTTCTGGGCACCATGTATTTTTAGCAATTGATCGCTGGAAAAAATCACTCAAAGTTAGACTGCATTATGCTTCACAGGTTTTAAGGCTCTTCTACACTCTTTCTCTCTATCGCTCATTGAAGCGTAGCCAATTCCTGTAAAATTTCCAAAAAAAAAAGAAAAATGCCACCAAATCAATCTTTCACAGTTATTTGGCACATGATTAATACAGCGCCACCATTTTCCAAGGGAACACTTTAATGAGTGATGGAGCGAGTGGAATGCATTATTGCGTAATTCGCTCCAATTGTTTCCAATTGACAGGACGGCGACGGCGGTGTTGAGGGAGCGGGAGGAGGCGGAGGCTGAGGCGGTGGTCCACCGGCCGGGAGAGGAGGACGCGGAGATTCATCGTAAGGTGGACCAATTGGCCGGGAGGAGGGCCAAGGTGCCCCTCGGAGGTGAGGACTATTGGCTGTGGGTGCACACACTAGGGGGTGGTACTTATATGTACGCATTTGCTTCTTCGAATTTCTTTTAGAACACCCTAAATTTCTGCCATTTTTCATTTCAGTATTCTGGTACCTGATAGGTTTATGGACAGTACTTATTCTGACATCCTAAATTCTGACCTGTCGTTCTGTTTTTCCTCCGATACGTGAGCCGACATTCTTCAGTGTTCAACCCTTAGGGTTGGTTTGCAGCAGTACGCCATTCCTCTCCTCTGTCTGCCTTTCTCTACATTTCTGTGTACGTGGTGCAACCCATATCATTCACAATCTGCTGCATGAATGACATCCTTGGTCGTCCCCGGCGATTCCTTCCCTCTACAGCTCCTTCTGCTATTGTTCTAACGATGTTGTCGTGTCTTAGAATGTGCCCTACGAGTTTGTCTCTTCTCGTTTGGATATGCCTCCACAGGGATCTGGTTTCCTCAACTCTTCTCAGCACCTCCTCATTCGTGACTCTATCTCTCCAGCTGAGCTTCAACATCCTTCTGTAGAGCAACATCTCCAGGGCTTCTAGCCGCCTTCTCTCTTGTTTTCGTATTACCCATGTTTCGCTCCCGTAGAGGGCCACACTCCAAACAAATGCTTTCATCATCCGTTTCCTTATTTCCAAACTAATGTTCTTGCTGGTGAGTAGGTTCTTTCTAAGATATAATGCAATTTTGGCCTAATGTATTCTCCTCACAATTTCTTTCTGGTTTCCACCATCTCTTGTTATTCTGCTTCCCAAGTAGGCAAATTCCTCTATTAATTCTAGCTTCTCTCCTCCTCTTCTTATTATTGGAGGTTCATATTGTTCTTCATTCCTACAAACCATCACTTTGGTTTAAGTTTGTTTATTCTCATGCCATACTGATTACAGAAAATCCTTCCCATTGTGTTGAGCATCCTTTCTAGATCTTCTTTCGTCTCCGTGATCACAGCAATATCATCTGCGTAACGCAGCATATTTATCTTCTGTCCATTAATTTTGATCCCCACCTCAGTAGTTTCGCGAACTTGGTCTATAGCTTCCTGGATGTAAGCATTGAATATAAGAGGAGAGAGAGCACATCCTTGTCTCACGCCATTTCTAACTTTTGCTTCTTGTTTTTGACGAAAATTCCCTATCACAACCATTTTGTTCTTATATAAGCTGAGTATCACCCGAATGTCTTTATATTTTAGGCCTGCTTTCTTCAGCACTATGAACATCTCTTCCCAGATAACATTGTCAAATTGCCTTTTCCAGGTCAATGAAGGCAATATAAGCAGTTTTATTTCTCTGCATTTGTTTTTCAATAAGAAGCCTCAATGCCAGAATTTCCTCTCTTGTTCCTGATCCTCTTCTAAATCCAAACTGATCTTCACTCAGCATATCCTCTACCTTTCCTTCAATTCTCCTCAGGATTATCTTTATGAGGATTTTCGACGCATGCGATATTAAGCTTAAGGTTCGGTACTGTTCGCATTTTGTACCTACCACCTTCTTCGGTATAGGAACCATGATGCATTTCTGGAAGTCGGTTGGTATCTCTCCCTTGTTATATATGGACCTTATCATTTTCAGCAGCATCGTTTTCATATTTTCACCAGCATTCTTGATTAGTTCTGAAGGAATCTCATCAATACCCGTTGCTTTGTTCTCCTGCAGGTCTTTAAGGGCTCTGTCAAATTCTTCAAGCAGGATGTCATCTCCTTTGTCATCTTCGTTAACTTCCTCTTCCTTTCCTATTACACCCTCTGATAGAGGAGGTCCATCATACAATTCCTCAATGTACTCTTTCCACCTCTTCCCCACGTATTCACCAAACAGCATTTTCCCTTTTTTGTCTTCTATTGTAACCGGGATTGCTGTTTTCCGTTTGTTAAAAAATTTGTTTGCTGTCCTGTAGGCTATATCAGTTTTTCCTTTCTGCATATTTTCTTCCACTTCCCTGCAAATTTCCTGAAGAAAACCTTCTTTTGCTTTCCTAGCTTCTCTGTTAACTAAGTTCCTCAGTCTTCTGTATTTAGCTCGTCCTTGTTCATCAATGGCGTTTTTGTATAGTCTTCTGTTTTCGATAAGCTGAATAACATCTGCTGTGATCCATTTCTTTTTGTTTTCGGATTTAGTTTTCCCAACTGTCTTTTCTGCTGCTTCGTGTTTACACAGGATTTAATTTGCTCCCATTCTTCTTTTTCGCTGACATGTCGGAAGTTTTTAGCAAGGTCGTCCATTTCCTGTGCGTACTGTCTGGCGAGTCCCTCAGTTTTCAGTTTTTCTATTTCCCATTTCTGTTTTACCTTCTTTCTCTTGAGACATTTACATCTGAGTGAGACTTTCATCAGGACCAGGTTGTGGTCGCTATCTATGTCTGCAGATGGATAGCTCTTGCAGTCTTTCACTTGGTTCCTAAAACGTGATTTCAATAAAATGTAATCGACCTGTTGTCTTCTTAAGTCTCCTGGGGCCTTCCAGGTGTATCTTCTTCTCTTGTGATGCCGGAAAAGTGTTTGCAACAACTAGTTGATGTCTCGAGCATAACTCGATTAGTCGGGTTCCTCTTTCATTTCTTCTTCCAAGTCCATAGCTGCCGACAATCCCTTCTTCTGGTTCTTCACCCACACTCGCATTCCAGTCCCCCATGACAACCAGGTATTCATCTCCCTTAGCATGTCTGATCGCATTACTTATTTCTTCGTATATTTCGTCAACTTTATTTCGCTTCTTTGGACTTAGGCATATGCACTAGTATTATTACGGTGTCTTTTGGTCTAGTTTCCAATTTGACTAATATTATTCTAGAGCAATATCGCACATATCCCTTGACACGTGATCCAATGTTTTTTCTTAAAATTACCCCAGTTTCTCCCACTCCTGGTCTGTCTTGATCGGTTCCGGTGTGAATGACTCTGTACTCTCCCGACCAGAAGTCTCCTGATTGGGGGCATCTCATTTCTGATATGCCAAGGATATCAATTTCCAGTCGTTCCATTTCAAGTTTCAGGTTTTCTAGTTCGCTGCACTGCAGCAGGGTTCTCACATTCCAAGTAGCTATTTCAACATTGTTTTTCTTCACCTTGTTTATATCTTTTGCAGTCCCCACCCGGAGATCCGATTGGGGGACTATTTTATCTCCGGAAAATTTTACAAAAGGTACAGACATGGTTTACTGCTGATGCTTGGGATATCCTGGGATCTTTAATGCGGTGGTTTCCCTTTGCCTTCCACATCCTATGCCATTGACCATCTGTTGGTTCTTCCGTCTTCGGAAACGGTTTTCCATTTCCAGGACAAGAGGGTGCCCTGCCCCTTGCAAATGCTGGGATGATGACTTATCCCGGTCATCCTTCGGTCCCTGTCTACGTTAGCCGTCACTTAAAGTGACGTTGTCCCCTCTCTACCACTGGGAGGTGTAGATCAGGTATTTCCCTTCATTGGGTCTAGGACCTTGATAGCATTTCCTAGATCTCTCTGGTACTTTAGAGAGGGAGTCGACATTATATCCCTCTAATATTCTTCATACCGTCTCTCTCATCTTATGTCGTCGAAAATTCCTATCCTCTTCCTCTCCTCTCCCTATCCTCTTCCCCTGTGTCCTCCCCTCTATTGCTCTCTTCAGCATTCCCTCTCTTCAAAACAGCATACCATCCATCTCTCTCCTGTTTCGCCACTCCAGCTCCTCCGAATCTTCACCACAAACTTTCTCTCCTTTCCAAATATCTCCAATACCTGCTCGTTCGTCATTCTCCCGCTTAAGCTCACCCTTCCCATCTTGCCCCATACCCACCAACTACTCCAGCCTACGTACATCCTCCCTTCGCAATGACCAAGTCTCTGACCCATACGACGCCACGTTCCAAATTGGAGTTCTCAATAGCCTTCTATTTATGACTCTACCCAGACCCCCCTCACCAATCCCCTCCTCTTTTAAAGAGCTTCTTTAGCCATAGCAATTCTACACCTTATGTCCCTACCACTGAACCTATTTTCCTCCAAATTTCTACCCAGATATGTAAACTACTCGACTTGCTCTATTTGGTGCCCTCCTACCCTTACTATATTAAGACCCGCCTTCATTTGCTTCCAATCGAATCACATTACTTTCTGCTTCCTACGGTTTATCTTCATCCCATGTCTCTCGCACTGTACCTCGAACGCATTCATCATTGACTGCCCCAGCCCCATTGTCTGGCTGATAAACTAATGCTTGATATTCCGCAAACCTCACTGCCTTTATCAGACCACCTCCTATTCCTCCTAATATACCTGCCTCTATCTCTCCCCATACACCTACCATTTCTTCCGAATACACGTTAAAGAGCAACGATGATAGTGGGAACCCCTGCCGCACTCCCCGTCCTTTCATGGCGCATCCCGATTCTCCATCGGCTACCCTAGAGCCTAAGCCCACTGGTTCATATAAAGATCACGGATGAGACGTCTGTCCCTCCAATCGACCCCTTAATTTCATCAGCCATTCCATTAATTTCACACAGTCCACTTTATCAAACGCTTTCTCAAAATCTGCAAAGAAAAAACATCCTGCCCTTATTCAAAGTCTCTTTCTACTACATCTACATATTAACCCTGTAAGCCGCCTCAAGGTGGAGTGTGGCAGGGGGCAGGGACTCACCAGCGTCCTCATCACTTTTCCTATTGTGTCCCTCGTTCCCGTCCCTCTCCTGAATCCAAACTGGTCGTCACCCAGGTAATCGTTAGCCTCGCTCTACCGTCTAATATTTAGAATTCTCAGCATTACTTTGGCCGCGTGGGATATCAAGCTTATTTTCCTTTAGTTCTCGCAAGTTTTTGCCTTGCTCTCCTGCGGTATCGGAACTAGGGTTTAATTCCTGAAGTCTTCCGGCCACACACTCTATCCTCATAAATCCTACGAATTAGTACAATAGTTTTCCCTCTTCCGTTCTGGCGCATACTTCGTACGTACTCTACAGGTATGTTATCTATTCCCACTATATTATTCTTTTCCGTGTCTCGTAGTCCTTTTTGGATTTCACTATCAAGGATATATGGTCCTATGCAATCACTGTCGATGTCCTCTTGACTCTCTATATCCAACCTATTTGGCCTTATTTTTTTGCTATACAGTTCTTCAACGCATTCCTTCCACCTCTCATGGATCTCTTTTGGATCTTAGATCAACTGTCTTGTCAGTTATCGCTGTAGATCCCTGTCCCTTAATACAGCCCGTCAATTAATTTAATTTCCTATACAGAGCATATCATCTTGCCTCTTTTTGACAATTTTTCAAGGACTTGTTCTGTTCTCTCAATCGTGCTTCTCTTGCTTTCTTTGTTTCCCTTCTGAGCCTGTTTTTTAACCCCTGTATTTCCCTCTGCCGATCTCTGACTGTGCGCTCTTCCATTTCTTTCTCTCCTACATCTCCATTATCGTTCCCTCCGTTACCCACGGTTTTCTAATTTTAGTTTCACTTACCACGCCTACCGTCGCATTCGCTTCCTCCACAATTCCATGTTTCAAACTTCTCCATTCATGGTCTACTGATCTCACTCCGCGATCACCGCCCATGGTTTTATCAATCTGCTCTCGATGCTTCTTTTTCAATATCCCAGTCTAGGACTCTGTATTCCCCTTTCGTACCCCCCTAACCCTACCCATCTTTTTAAGTTAAGAGCAACATTTCATCGCTAATAAGTTGTGGTATCTATCTGCATCCGCTCCTGAATATGTACGCGAGATTTTAGCTCTATTCCTGAGATATCTTTTAGTTTCTGTTACATTGTTTCCGTTCTTGACTCCCCCTCCCCCCATCTGCTTCCCCTCTCGAACTCAAAACGGTAGAGCTCTCATTAATATGAACGCTCTATCAAGCGTTCCAACCCCATCTCGCCCCCCCCCCCGCATTAATGTCTTCCACTTAACTCCCTCTCCTTCCATTCCCCTTTCCCCCACCTCTCCCTCCCTCCTTTTCTTGACCCATCGTTACCTCCTAGTATTCTGAATGAGGCGGTTGTGTTGAGCCAAACTTCGCCAATTGGCCACAAACACAGTAAAAAGAAGATAACAGGGGTTCAGTAAGAAGAGGATAGAAAGAAAGTCTTACTTTTTTCGTCCCCCCGACGAAATTTCGGTTTTAAGTAAAGGCTTCAGTTTCACCCCCACCCCCAGAATCAACGCCAACACAATATAATTGCCGACGCCCTTTTTATGCCGTCGGCTCAAGTGGAAATTCTTCTGAGATACGCGGCCCTCTCTTTCCTCTCCTTTCAACCTCACACACTCTGCCCTTTCTAAATTCAAACCCCCCTCCACCTATAACCCCAAACCTTTTCTTTCTAATCATCCTCTAGAAATTTTCACCACCGTTCTCCTTTGTAAACTCTCTGAACCTTCTTTCTTTAACTCCCTTAAACCCACGCCCAATCTCCCTCCCTCTGAAACCTCCGCCGTCAGAAGTCTCAACCGCAACCCTGATATTGTTATTACTCCCTCTGATAAAGGCTCCACGGTAGTAGTACTTAACTCTGCTGGCTACCTAATCGAAGCTCTCCGGCTGTCGGACACTTCTTCGTATCAGCCCGTCTCCCATGACCCCAACCCTAAATTTTAGGACGATATCATCTCATTCTTTCAAGGAAAAGGCCCCGACAAAGGCCTCTCGTCCCAAGATATCTCCCTCCTCACCCCACCCACCCCCAACCTCCCACTCCCAATTTCTACAATCTTCCCAAAATCCACAAATCAAAAAATCCCGGCTTCCCAATAAGTTCCTTCCGCCACTGAACTCATCTCCGCTTACGTTGACTACTACCTACAACCCTTTTTCCTTTCTCTTCCCTCTTTCATCAAAGACATAACACGTTCTTGAACATTTTCAAAGAACCACGGAACTAGCCGCGCAGTTACTTCAACGGAGTCACCCGCTAGTGATCACACAATACAATGATACAAGGACAGCTTGCTCCTTGATTCCCCCATGAGATTCACAGTGGAAGAGGACGCCTGGGTAGCTTTATTGGTTAGAGCATTCGGTGCGAAATCGAGGGATCTGAGTTCGATTCCCACTCCAGGTGAATGATTTTTCCACTGTGAATTCGCCACACAATTGTACTTTCTTGAGCGCATCCATTCTACTCCACTTCCTTCTGACTGTGACATCTTAATGGCCACTATAGACGTCACTTCTCTATACACTTCCATTCTTCACTCTGAAGGACTTCCCGCTATCCGTATCTTTCATTATATGCGCCCTGATCTCCACTCTCCCAGCTCTGATTTCCTTCTTGACCTCTCGAATTTCATCCTTACTCACAACGCCTTCTCATTCAACGACAAAATTTATGTCTAAACAATAGGTTGCGCCATGGGCAGCCGTGTCAGCCACTCTTACGCTAACCTCTTCTTGTGTGCCTTTGAACAATCTTTTCTTTCTTTCTGCTCTCTTAAACTTCTTCTCTGGCTTCGTTACATCGATGATACTTTCGCTCTGTGGCCACACCGCTTCAATTCTATCAATCATTTCATCTCTTCTCTCAGCTCCTCCACTTCCATCTCCTTTACTTCCAATATTTCTGCCTCCACTATCACTTTTCTGAATGTCAATATTTCTCTATGCAACCTGAAATTCAACACCCCCGTCCATCTCACACCCACTAACAAGCAGCAATATCTCCATTTCAACAGCTGCCACTCTTCCCATACTAAACAATCCCTCCCCTACTCACCATCTCTCCATGGTCACCGTCTCTGTTACAACCCCCACTCCCTTGACCTTTTCCTCTCCAATCTCCACCAGTCTTTCCTTCTCAGTGGTTATCCTGAGCGCTTCCTTCAGAAAAAAAATCCAAAAGCTACGCTCTTTTTTAAAATCGCTCCCTCATAACAAGTGTCCTCGTGACCGAATATCTCTCTCTCTCTGCGACACCTATTTCCCTGGAGTTAACTCCCTCCGACGTATCATCAAAAACCTCTACCCTATCCTCTCTGACAACCATCTCCAAAATTATTCTCATTTCTCCACGGCTGTCGAAATATTAGGAGCCTATCTGTTATTTTTGGCCACTGTTCCTGTGTTTTTTTGTCTGTCTCCCTTTGGAATATTTACACTTATAAAAATATAAATAAGCCACGAGGTGTGGCGGTAGCAAAAAGACAACATAAAAGAAAAACTCACATGAGAAATTTTAAATTTTTGACCTCGGTCTTCTTCAACGGAAGAAATATCCGGAATATTTTTCAACGGATCGGTGCAAATGCGCTCCAAAGGGAAAGCACCTAGTACTGCAAAGACGAACGCATTCTCGGCGCCACGCCGGGCGCAAGTGAGTCGAACGCTTATCATGTACCTGTTTATAGGTCGAGTGTCGCGTGTGTTCCGGGATGGAAGAGCATCGGATATCAAGGCACAGAATCTGCGATTCGTCTGGGGGCAGGTAAATGTAGAGTGACGGTAAATACTGGAGAGCAGCCGGAAAATCGCTGCCCTTGAGGTGTAACGGTGGCCGAAGACGTTCAACGCATTCTTTTATGGATGTTTGGCGATATTCCTGCGATTTGTGAGATTTTATGCCGTATGAAAATAATTCATTCAATTAGTTTTGGGGTACCATTGCACTAAAACTTCTATAAATTAAAACTTATATAGAATAATCCAGCAAGCATATTGACTCAAATTTCCCAAATGCTTCAATACTTCAATACTGAATCTTAGGTAAAGCTCTGAATGAGTAGTAATCGAAGTTCAGAAGTAGACATCGGATTAGAATATTAGAGAAGGGAAGATGGAGGACAAATGGTATAGAAGAAACTATAGAGTAAGGAAAGCAGATAATGGAGGATATGGGATGAGAACTGTTTTTGGAAATGAGGAGGAATGCCAAAGGGTAGAGAGAGAGATTGAGGGCTCTTGCCAACCAATCAAACCAATCATGATAGATTGGCGAATGGTGGTGGAAGGCTTTGCGCCTGAATCACAATCAACAGTCAGTTTGCTCAGCTTTATGCATGAAAATGTATCGACGAGGCAAACAGTGGAACGATTACCAAATTCAAGAATTCTTCTTCTGTATCAGTAAAAATTTTAGTTTTAGCTCTGATATGATCGAAGTCACATCCGGTGTTCCTCAAGAAAGTGTGATCGGTCCTCTGTTATTCATTATTTATATTAATACCTAAATTCTCGAGTTAGCAGTAAATTAAGATTGCTTGCAGGCGATACAGTTACCCACCGTGAAATGAGCGAAAACGCGGACTTAATAGTTCTGTCATCGGACCTTAACAACGTTCATTCGTGGTGCCAGGAGTGGGGGTTAGAATTAAATATCAGCAAATGCACCACAGTCCACTTCTTACGAAAGTCATCACAAAAATGCCATACCTATACTGTGGGTGGAGTAAACATAAAATCTTCAGGTACAGTAAAATATCTTGGAATCACCTTAACTTCTGATATATCGTGGGGAACACACATACAAAACATATGTGGCACAGCATTAAAAGAATCTAGGTTTTGTTAAGAGTATAATAGGAAAATTATCGGATGAAAAATTCAAAGAGAGATACCACTTCGATCTGGTGAGGCCACATCTCGAGTATGCCGCGAGCATTTGGGACCATGGTCAAACAGATTTAATCAATAAAATTAATAAAATACAAAGGAAAGCAGCGCGCTTCGTTAAAAACTGCTACGAGCATACATATAGTGTCTCACAACTGTTAGAGGGATTAGGGTGGGAGCCCCTAGGGACTCGAAGGCTACATGCTAGGCTTAGTTTGCTTGATAAATTCAGAACTGATATTTTTCAGAGCGACATAGAGAATATTATCATGACTCCTCACTACATTTCTAGGTCTGACAGATCCCATAAAATGAGAGAGATACATTGCCGAACATATAGGTACAAATACTCGTTCTTTCCGCGAACAATAAGCGACCACAATAAAAATTGAGCTCCACTAAATACACTCCTTTAATTCATGTCATCATTTCACCTCCAAAAAACTTACACCTTTACACGGCTGGTGACCTAACACCCCCTGCCACACGCCCAAGCGACGACTCGCGGGGTATTGTGTAGATGAAGTTCATGCGTTTAACGTATTGTAATTTTTAGTTTGCTATAAGGACTATTTTAATTGTTGATTTCGCTCATACCAATTGTTGCTCTCTTCAAAGAAGGAAATTTTCTAGAAAGCTCCAAAAACATTACATTTGGTAGTGAGAAACCGCTATGGTAGCCGTTTAATCACAAGGGAAGCATCAGTAAAGGCCCTGATACAACCACTTTTTAGCAAATGTAACACCGAAATGTAAAAGAGGATAATGCATGATTGAAGCATGTGTGTACGAATGAAGAGAGCTGCATGCGTGTTCAATAGGGTGAAGCAGAGCGCGATGAATGCGCTAAAATATTGGGATGAGTGCCCGTTTCAAAGAGAGAAGGGAGAAAGGAATTTCAGGCTTCGTTGATTGCCTCCTCCGCTTGCTCTTAGACGGAGAAGGGGTGGGGGGGGGAATAGAAAAGGGTGAGAGTGGAAAAGGCAATGGGTATCGAATGGAGCAAGAAATGATCACCGACACAAGATGGAATGCCGGATACGAGGAACTTATATTTAAAAAATGTCATTCCTTAAACAACTATAGAGGGTTGAAACAGGATCCCTCCGGGACCAGCTGAGCGATTCCCAAGAAATGTCAATATATTTACGCAAAGAAGCAAAAATAATCTTGTAAAATTGATTTTATAAAATATTTGGAACAACGATAAGTCTGCGCTCAGACCAACTTTTCGACGTGGGAGGTTCACTTTTTATGCATAAAAGTTGAATTGTATTGACAAACTGTATTCATGTTTCTATCCACCTCGCATATGGTAAACTTGGAATACTTTCTATTTAATGAGAATAATAAAACACTAGAGGACTCTTTCTTTTCGGAAGGATGATCAAGGAAAACTTCTATACATACTTCTCTTCTTTAATGAGCTAATTGTCGTGCACGGATTTCATCTATCATTTATACATTTTAATGCAAAACGTAAGCTGCAATATTTAATTAAAATAAACTCAAAATAATAAATGTACATTAAAACTTATATTTATGCCATCAAAACATTTATTCACCGACTATTTTTTTCCAGAAACCCGCGAAAGAAATGAAAACTTTGGATCCTCCCTTTTGCTGGCCAACTCGCCAATGTCTCCAAAAGTGGTCAACGGGTCGTTCGCCGCAGTTTTCGACCAAGGGGACGTCATGAAGGAATTCGCTCGTAAATGTTCCGGATTTCGTCTTGACGTCAAGGATAGCCCGGGTAAGAAAATGGCCAAACACGTCATTCTCATTGAAATCATAAGCGACTCGTGTACCTTCTGGGCTGCGTGTCTATCGAACTGAGTGACATATCGAATGTGTATTATAAATTATGTCTTTAAACATTTGGTAAGAGTATTTCTTTACATTAAATTGAATATCCGTCATGACTGATGGGGGCTATACTGGTGCACATATATATGTGAAAAATTACATGCTACCAATTTGGTTTCTTCGTAATTTAATGCTATTTTAACACTTAGCCTCATGGCACTTGACATATGCTTCAAAATAATTCGATTCAATGTGGAAATATGCTCTCTTAAACGTGAAACAATAACTTACATATCCCTATAATAGTAACCAATAAATATCGAGGTATCATGACGAGTATAAATCAGGGACATTTTTCTTCTTCCAAGGGGAATCTGTCCTCAAGTGACAGGTTTCAACTGAACTGCTCCCTCTATTCGTCGTCCATCTTGTGCTGTGCCACCCTCAGCTCATTGTAGCTCCTGCCATTCGTAATGTCTGACAAAATATAATATTTCTTCGTTCTCCCTCTCATTCCCTCGATCTTCCCTCCTAATATTCTTTTCAGCAGGCAATCCTTCCTGAGGACATGTCCCATCCAGTTCGCCTTCCTTTCTTATCGATCTTAAAATATGAACTTGGAAGGAAACATTATTTCATTGCAATTAATAATATCTTTATGACCAATATGGGGCGTAATTTGGCATATTTTTCATATCTCCGTCAGCTTAGAATATGCTAAGTTTTCTATTCTAAATGGCAAGATATTTTGGACGGGTAGAATAGTTATGAGGAGGTCGTGGAGATTGATGCCTATGAAAATATCCCGTTGAATTTTATGGTGATAAATAATGTCATATATGTCAAGCCATTATTTTTCGAAGTTCGCGATTCACCCGTTCGCCATTCTCCCAGGAAACGTCTCCTTGAAGTTCGTGAACCTATCATGAAAACGTTTCCAAGTCTGTTTTCACATGTGGCGACTGTCTGCTGCCAGCTGGTTGGAGCGCCACGAGAGAGGGTCGACCTGAGGAAGCTGGCAGACATCATCAAGGAACGAAATAAATAAACAAGACGGGCATCGTGATTGCTAATGGAACTTAAGACGCGCCGCAATTTCTTACCTCTGGAATAAAAGCGTTTTCATTGAACTTCGTTAGCTTATTCATTTGCGTTCACCAAAGTGGTGACCCCAAAACGAGTGGTGAACGTTTACGTGAGTGCATATCCATCCGGAATAGGAAGACTACGCCGGGCACCTTTGGTTTTCGCCATGACTCCAGACGGCGAAGACACAGCGAGCGTAAATCGCGTTACCGTACATATCCCCGGATTCTGGGCTGAAAAGCCGGCCCTATGGTTTAAACAAGTAGAAGTGCAGTTCCATTTGGCTAATATTGTCAATGACGTTACAAAGTTCTCGCACGTGGTTACCTCAGTTGGGCAGCCGATATATTGAAAGAGTCGAGGACATCATCATGGATCCCCCCGCGACTGGCCAGTACGAAACTCTCAAAGCAGCCGTTATCAGCCGGTTTTCATCTTCTCCGGAGCAACGCATGCGAGAGCTATTGGAGCAGGAGGAGTTGGGAGACAGAAAACCATCGGAGTTCCTTCGTCATCTTCGATCGCTGGCTGGGGCTTCCATGTCTATCGATTTCGTCCGCTTGATTTGGCTGAGCCGCCTTCCAGCGCATACGCAAACTGTTCTCGCCACGCAAGGCTCGGCAGATATCAGTGCAGTCGCCGAAATAGCGGACTAAGTGGTGGAAGTGACGCCACGGCCCCACGTTGAAATAGCCTCCTCGAGCGTCAGCATGGGAGAGCTCCTTGAACGCATAGAGGACCTGAGCCGAAAATTCGCGGAATTCTCCACCTCGGGCGACGCACCTCAACGATATCGCCCAAGGTGGAGGACAAGAGGACGACAAGTAAAATAGACCTACGAACTATTCGCTGCAAACGGTACCGTCATCTCTACCTACCGGTGGTTGGACCTCACTCTGTCCTTCGGTTTGCCACGAGTATTAGCTTCGTGGTCGCCGATGTATCGAAACCCATCATCGGAGCCAACTTCCTTAATTTTTTTGGCTCCTAGTGGACATGCGCCATCGGCGTCTGATTGATAGCCAAACATCCGCTCACACCAGCGGAAAATTCGCGAACGGCCCGGGAGTTCGAGTAAAAACCATCCACATCGGCAGCACTTGCAGCTACCAGCGCCTCTTGGAGCAACACTCAGACATCACGCGGCCATCGGGGGCGCCTACTACTCCACTGCACTGCACGGAGCACCACATCCGCACCATCCCCGGCCCCCCGGTGTTTTCGAAACCACGTCGCCTGGCGCCGGATAAACTCGCCGTCGCCAAGCGGGAATTCGACTCCGTGATACGCCTCGGGACAGCGAGGCCATCAGAGAGTAGATGGTCTTCACCCCTCCATCTGGTCCCTAAAAAGGGTAATCAGTGGCGACCTTGCGGAGATTACCGCGCATTAAACGCACAGACTATTCCTGACCGCTATCCCGTCCCCCACATAGAAGATTTCACCCAAAACCTGCTAGGTAAATCTGTTTCTTCAGCAATAGACCTGGTTAAGGCATATCAGCCAATTCCCGTCCATCCTGAGGATATACCAAAAAAAGCAATAACCACCCCTTTTGGTTTGTTGGAATTCCCCTTCATGTGCTTTGGTTTATGCAATGGTGCGCAGACATTTCAGCGTTTCATGAATGAAGTTCTACGCGGTTTAGACTTTTGTTTTGTGTACATAGACGATATACTAGTGGCCTCCGCCTCGGAAGAGGAGCATGAAAGGCATTTGAAGGACGTTTTCTCTCGACTGAGTAAATATGGTGTCGTAGTAAATTCTAGCAAGTGTGTTTTCGGCCGCCCCCAGGTCACGTTCCTAGGTTTCATAGTCTCAAGCAGTGGAATTGCACCAGTGCCAGAGAAGGTGGAAGCGGTGCGCAATTTCTCCAAACCGCGAACTGTGAAGGACTTGCGCCGTTTCCTCGGTATGATAAACTTTTACAGGCGTTTCATCCCGAACGCTGCCGCTCTCTAAGCGCCTCTGAATGACATTTTGTGCGGACCGAGCGTTAAAGGAAATGCCCCCGTGTCGTGGACCCCAATGGCGGCCCTCGCGTTTGATAACGGCAAGGAAATCCTCGCTCAAGCAACAGTGTTGAGCCACCTTGATCCGTCATTGCCGTTGGCAATTTTTACGGACGCCTCCGACACCTCCGTCGGTGCCGCGCTGCAGCAACGTTTCAAGGGCGATTGGCGGCCTCTTGCCTTTTACACAAGGAAGTTATCACCCGCTGAGCGGAACTACAGTCCCTACGACAGCATTATTGGCTGTGTATAGTGCCATCAAACATTTTCGTCACATGATGGAAGGCCGAACCTTCACCATTTTCACTGACCACAAGCCTTTAGTGTTCGCTTTTCAGCAGAACGCGGACAAAGGTTCACCGCGGCAAATCCACCATTTAAGTTACGTGTCGCGATTTTCTGCCGATATCCACCATGTGTCAGGGGCCAAAAATGTTGTTGCAGATGCTTTGTCTCGAGTTGCAGCGATCTCCACGCCAGTACGTTCGCAGGCTACGGACGCTGAACTTTCATCACTCCTGCAGTCCGGATGTGCGTTGGACTTTCGGAAAATGTGTATTCCAGGATCAGAGCACGAGATTTACTGTGATGTTTCCACTTCAATTACTCGCCCTTTCTCCTCACTAAGCCTTTTTTAAAGCTGGCTTTCGACAGCCTCCACCAGTTGGCACACCCAGGGATCAAAGCCTCGGCTAAACTTGTTGCCGAGCGTTTTGTGTGGCCAACAATTCGCAAGGATTGCAGAGCATGGGCACGCGCCTGCCTTCCATGCCAGCGCTCAAAAGTGCACCGGCACGTTTTGGCACCGATTGGTACCTTCTCCAGCCCGACGGCCTAGTTTCAACACGTCCACTTGGATATAGTTGGGCCGCTGCCACCCTCCGCCGACCAGCGATACTGCCTCACCTGCGTCGATCACTGCGTCGGTGGCCGGAGGCATTTCCAATGCCCGACGCAACCGCCGAGGCGGTCGCAAAGGAGTTTTTCCGAGGATGGATCGCCCGATTTGGTGCACCTTTACGCACCACTACGGATCAGGGCCGGCAGTTTGAATCTTCCCTTTTTCGCAGATTAGCCATTCTGACAGGGACTAGGCGTGTGCGGATGGTGGCGTATCATTTCTCTGCCAACGGTACGGAGGAAAGGTTTCACCGACAACTGAAGGCTGCCATTATGTACCGCGAGGACGATCGTTGGACGGACGTCCTTCCAGTTGTACTTTTGGGTATTCGGGCAGCCTGGAAGGAGGACATCCAGGTCACCGCAGCCGAGATGCTTTACGGGGAGCCCCTCCGTCTACCGGGCGAATTTTTTGTATCTTCTCCCGAGACTGAGAGCGACGCCACGGACTTCGCGCACCAGTTAAGAGGACACATGCGGAACCGGCGCTCAGTACCAGGCGCACGCCACGGAGAGAGAGCGTCCACCGGGATCTGTCCACGTCTTCCCATGTTTTCATCCGTCACGACGCCCTCAGAGCAGGTTTGCAGCCTCCATACGATGGACCATTTGAAGTCCTCCGCAGGACGCCTGACCATTACGTGGTCCGAGTGCGAGGCAAGGAAACAACCGTTGCCCTGGAGCGTCTCAAGCCCGCCTACGTACTCACCGTGGGAGAAGACCATCCTCCGGCGCCGCCTGTCCTGACTCAACACACCTCGGAGGACACCGCACCGTCGGAGCCTCGACGTACAACCCGATCAGGGTGCAGGGTGCATTTTCCTCACCATTGTGGCATATACAACACCAGATAACCGACCGCGCACCCCCATTTTTTTCGGTCTCTTTTTCTGTTTTTAGGTGCCCCAAAGTACTACCTAAAGGTGGTGTGGCGACTGTCTTCTGCCAGCTGGTTGGAGCGCCACGAGAGAGGGTCGACCTGAGGAAGCTGGCAGACATCACCAAGGAACGAGATAAATAAACAAGACGGGCATCGCGATTGTTAATGGAACTTAAGACGCGCCATTTCTTACCTCTGGAATAAAAGCGTTTTCATTGAACTTCGTTAGCTTATTCATTTGCATTCATAATTTATGCTTATAATTCTCTTCAATTCGAAAAATTACTCTAGAACAGGGTAAAATCATTTTCTTAATCTTTACATGCTTAATCTTTTCGCAATCACTTCGCTTCGTGGGTGACGGGAGACAATTGGATCACCATTTCCTCAATACATTTCCTCATTTACCCACTTTATGAGCTAAACTATGGATCCCATGCGATGACTTTAAATCGCTCCTTGATTTCGGGAACTTATTATCCACTCAGAGAAGCATGTGAGAGAAATGTAGTCTCAAACATGTATCGCGGAGATTATCCCGATGCAGCGTTTAATAATCCACATCCCATTAATCAGGTATTGTCTTTTCCCGCTCTGACTTACGACTAATTTTTCCGACAATGGTAGGGCTATAAGTCTTTCACTACAGCAGTCCCTAGCAATCGAAAATTAATCATTATTGGGCATATAATTACATAAATGGATTTTTATTCAAAATCAAATAGCATAGGAATGGGTAGTATTTCACTGAAGTAATATACTTCAATTCACCAACGATATGATTGTGGGCACCGCTTTTCGTACATCTAACGTGATGGTGGTTGCAGGGAGACGATACTTTCGTTGTAGGAGACGGCTCCGAACGTGTCAACCGAGGATTCCACTCGGTCTGCGCGGGAGTCATGATAACTTGAATGGCAGTGAGCTATGAGTATAGCCATTTCGAAAACGACCCAATTTTTTTACTGTTACCAGGGGTATCCAATTGCATGCATATTCATGGCCTGGGGATTAAGACTACAAAAATGGCAGTGAACAATGCGTATGGCAAGTTCGAAAACGGCCTTAGTCAGACGACGGACAACGGGCAATGCAGGGAGAGTGAGCAATGATGTGCAATTTGGCCGTCGAGTGAAAGGCGGGTGGGAGGAGGTAAGCAAAAGGTTTTCGGAGAAGGGATCTCCCAGGTTTGGATAAGGGGCGGGGAAGGTCGGAGGAAAGTTAGTTAGGAGTTGTGGGTTCATTCTCTTCATTAGCACAGGTTCATGCGTGCTGAGCTTGGCCTATGGGGTCGCTATTTTTTTTTTAGAGTTATTGCCCACGACAGGTATCTCTGATAGATTTCCCATAATTTTATTATGTCCATTTTCCCGTCTGACCACACGTAAGAATTTCAACTGCCGCCAATCCGAGCGCACGTCAGTTGATATAATCTGTGGTGCCGCCGGTGAGAGCAAGCCAAAAGAATTTTGTTCACATTATAGAAATGCCGAGAAGTCTAAACACTAAACCGCACGCTTTGAGACGTAATGGCTTAAGCTACCTTTTCCCCCGCCACTGATATTAGAAGTCATACGTCGACAATGAATGTGCTTGACTAGGTAATGTGCTTGAGAGGAATTCACTATCACTCTTGAATTTAACTCGTTTGCAATATTATATTCCGCAACGCTGATGTAATAAGTGTAACAGGCCCTAGTTTCGTGATTTCGAATTTTTCGTATTTTCTGAACCACGTATTTTCGATCACCGCTATGTTATAAGTCAACTCTCTTCGACGCGACCAAAAATTTGCTCCGTAGAATCGTAATTTCATGCATTCGTGCTTCGTATTATCGAATTTCTCCGTATGAGTTTTGCTTAAATATCGAATTCCACGCTGTAAACCAGAGTCCTAACGATGCTTCAATTAAAGCAAAAATTTTAAGATTTAACTCATGCATCATTTACATTTCTTAATGCAAGGTGAGGTAAATCAATATATGTATTTAAGTCAAAGCAGGTAATGAACAGATGCATTTTAGTGGAATAAGATCCCCGAATTTCTAACGACCTACTCATAAAGTTATTAAATGTGCACTCAATGACTCATGATTATCGCTCTGCAGCCACCTTAAGCTTACCCTTTTAAATCGGAAGAAGTTTGAAGCCCATAATTTCAAATCGCTCTCATGAGGAAAACTCAAGTATGTTCAAGGCACTCGTTGCCGACTCTTGATGCCCGAGGATTTCTTTTCCAGCCATGCGACGCCGCATCCGCGGGATCCTGGTCAGCGGCCGCCAACAATACTCACTGGATTCGCGAATAGATATGGCCGCCATGGTGGGAGACGGAGTGGATGCATTGCAGGGCCCCAAAGGGCGGCCCCTGTCCGTGGGCCCTGCTGGTGGGTCCCCCAACCTCCCGCTGATGAGAGAAGAGGACAGTGAAGATTGGGGCTTGGAGACGCCGCCACTGCGACCCGGGAGGCAAGGTGAGTGGGTTCCCGAAGCGGTAGCTGTCAGAGAGAACTAAAGTCGTCTCACCGAATGGGAGTCGGGATCTTTGACAGAGTCCTCCTCGAGAATTACCTCTTGAGGTAAAGGATCCACCACATATGACTTGTATGTCATTTCATGCATTTTCCGTCCAACTTTAGAAAAAACTTGCCCTCCAATCAATATAGACAAAACCTTTCCATGCCATCTTTTCTACGAACTGAACTTGAAATGGAATTGCGTTACGTGATAGAATCGGTAAAGCATGAGGAAATTCAGTAGTTTTGAACCTAATTCAATTACCATTTTCGAGGAAAAATATCTCTTTACGAGAAGAAAAAGCACTTAGGAAATCGAATAAAAATTATACTTTGGTGCCTAAACATTTTATTTATTTAGTTATTAACAATAAATTGCAAAAATTAAAGTGAAAATGTGGTGTTTCAATAGAAATGGTGCAGCAACCGGCCACCATGGCTGGAAAAAAGTGCTCATAAAATTTATGTTTGTTGAAAAAACATGGGCACATTTTCTCGCTGCAGATCTGTTTCTCCTGTCATTTCATTTGATTATTCTGATTTCTTCTCGTTTACACCAGAATGCCCAGGTGGTCATTTTGACCCAAACGTGATTTCAAATTAATATTTTATTGCATTTTCAAGTAGAGCAGACTTTCCTCTCGTGAATTTTATTCATTTTAATGACTCTTTAAGTGCAAAAAGTTTCACCCTCCGGAAATAATCCATTCATTAGTTATTTTAGAATTTGCCTCGAACGCCCATGCGGGTCATTTTGACCCAGGGGTAGGTTAACATGTTGTATCTTTACCAAAAGTTCTTTTTCATTAGTGTTCGTTTTCTAACACCACTACAAATGTGTATTTTCACAGCCATGTTGTCATACCCACTTCAGTTCGTATCTTCCATGACCATTGGAAAACATTCTCAAGTGGCTATTCTTCCCCTTTCATATTACTAACCTCTGTTTTTCAAGTGGATGCATGGAATATATTGTTTACTACTAACATAACTAGTACAGACAGTTGTGGACGAATATTACTACGAGTAAAAATAGGCTACGTTAACACTTTCTCAGTTTGTGGAGAATGCAATTTTGAGACCAAGGTGCACCATGCCTTGGGAAGCAATGAGTGGTTCGTCTGCCAAGAAGACTTTGAATTATGGTCACGTAGTGAATAGATGTCAAACATAACTCATTATAGTTCTGATGAAGGCTTCCGCGGGGCTTTGATGGAGGTTGATTCCTTCTTTCGGGTCCTCAACATGAACCAACGCGGCGGAAAACCCGAAAGAAGGAATCAACCTCCATAACTCATTATAGTCACATCCTTGGTGATTACTTTTCCGTACAAACATGATGCTTAGGAACTGCTTTTGGGAAATCATGAGATTTTCTACGTTTGATGATAATTCAACTTGATCAAACCCCTCTTAAGGTAGGGGGTGCTGGAGCCACAATCCACCCAACCATTAGATAACGCCCCTCGCGGAGGGCGGGGCCTATATTCGTCCACGAGCTCCAAGAAAGAAGCTGAACAGCATGCCCAGTAGAGTTCAGCTACGGAACACTGTTCAGGAAGAACAGCTTGCTCAATGGAGTTCAGCTAAGGTACACGGTTCACAAAGAACCGCATGCTCAATAGAGTTCAGTTACGGCTCGCTGTTTAGATAGAACAGCATGTTCGATAGAGTTCAGTTACGATGCAATGCTCAGAAAGAGGCGGTGAAAATAATGTTCAATGGAGTTCAACTGCAGAGCTTCTCGTGAACGTGTACAGCAGGGCGTTCAGCTAAGGTAGCGTTCGGAAAAACTTGAATAGGTATTAGAGCTCGATGCAATTTCGATCGGAAATTATCCATGCACACTTCGCATCCAATACGCTGGGTGGGTTACGATTCTAAGGAAAATAAAAATGCAACGCTATTTTATTGACATTCATTTCTGTGGACACGTAACGCTCAAGTAAGTGAAAATTGTAGCTCTACATGAGAAATTCATTCTTAAGTCTAGAGTCGAATATTTAGTGAGACAGCGGAACCGCGGAACTAAATTATTCCGTACTACAGGCGTTTTAAACATTCTAATGCTTTATCCATTCATCGAATGCATCGTCCAACCTGGACAACAAATAGCGGAAAGCCATTCATCCCAGTGTACTTCGCTAAATGAAGCTATCAACGCAATAATGCTCCCGCACATAAATACAAAAGTTTGCTTTACGGCATTGATGATAGAACTCGAAACCAAGAGATTGAGTATTCATACTCGGAGTGATCCATGCCTGGAGTTTGCAGCACGAAAGTTGGAGCATATGTATTTTCTCACTTTTAATAGCCCTAACAACCGCTCCGTATTTCATATTGACGTTTCAGTGGAGCAAAAACCGCCGCAAGTGTCATTTCTACTCATTATCATCTATTGATTTGCGGTAAATGGCAGTTTACATATTTTTCACTTTTTATGTCATTAATTTTTAAACCGATGATTTTTACGTAGCTTGGAGTCATTATTTCCAATCACTTTCTAGAGTGAAATTCAAATATCTAATTAAATGACAGGTTGATAAAGAATACTTGGATTGTAGAAGGAATTGGAGATGTTGTTCATCAAATACTATTTTTCACCACAATTATGTCATTAAATATTTTATTTTATTATGTTTACTAAAATTTGCATACTATGGGTGTTCAAATAGGACCTGAAGCAGTTGGAGCGGATGGAAGTCTCCATTTAGCTTCAATTTAGGAACATACATGATGATCACATGCTATTCTGATATCTACAACTTTATTCCATATTTAGTATGCATTGACTGTTCTTTTGGATATGTTCTTTCGAACTGCTCTGATCCCTAAACTGTATCAAAATGAACTGTTCACCAAAAAGAACAGTATAGCACACCTCTAATAACTAATTCTGGGAAAAATGTTCAAACACTATGTCGTAGTGAAGTGTGGGGTGAACATTTTTACAGAATGACAATACAGAATCCAATCAAAGCGTCATCAAGGAAGTGGCTTGTACATAGTTAATATATCATAGACCTGGCAGCAGTAAATGCCATTGTGATGTATAGCTTGCCGCAAAAGTAAATGTGGATGACTCCGCTGCGCCGCGGCACGGTCGGAGTTGGAATGAAGGGAAAATTTTTCTTGCGTTGGCCCTCCGTGAAGGAATCATGCCGTAGTCATGGTGATCGGATATGGGGTGAAAGACGGCGGAGGATGTTCACTTAACTTTTACTGCGTTCGTCTGATCGCGGTGACGCAGAATTGGTTTATTAATAACAAAATGAGAAATGTTAGGCTCACAGCGGTATCGATTCATAAGGATAAACACCACGAAATCGCTCATTTATTTTCAGCGCTTCCTTCTTTGCGTACTGGGCGATTCGTGTTTGCTGGTGAAAACTCCGTCTTCCTCGACCTCTGTTCTCAAAAGGATTTTTTTCGTAGTTAAAACAGTTTGGAAGTCCGCAGTCCCATCCAATTCGCTCTTTGGGGCGAATCTCTTTTAGCGTTTAGGCAGTTTAGTTGAAAATCAAAGAAATTCCTCCTGGATTTCTACACTCTCAGGATCCTTTCAACCTCTAGCATTTCCTTTTTCTCCTCAGCATACAATCTACCCATCTTTAACCACGTCCATTAAACCTATGCTCTGTCTTCACCTTCCCTGCATACCCAACATCCTTCCCTGTATCATGGACTTCAAAGGCTAACCGTTCACTGGTATAACTCCCAGAATTGGCTTGTGTGCGTAATTTAAGTTGCCTTCCAACCTCCCAGCCTGTTCTTTACCCAGTGAAATCATTTGAATGCATAGGGTCTTCAATTTACATATATTGCATTGACCAATACAATAAAAAATGCAGGTACGCATCAGTCTACATTTGATGATGAGATCAATTATGGCATTCCTTGACCAAAATTCACGGAACTTTTATGATGCATATGACTGATTTATTATGCCAAGTGATGGCTAACTGAAAGTAATGAAGCCTCTACATTAGCTCGATGTTGACTGAAAGTTTGAGTTATGTTTATTACCTTGGACTGTTAGCAGATGTGAATGTTATCACTCGGTTAATCCAAAATCTTCAGTTTTCATCAAAGGAAGTATTCTATTTGTAATTATAAAACAAGATTTGGAGTAAAAAAATAATTAAGTTTTGATAAATTGTGTAAACTTATTGGCCCTAATTAAGCTCTGATATACATTTTTGAGTGGATGATTTGTAAACTTGCATTCATACACAAGTACAATAATTATTCAGTTGCACTGATTACCATTTTCTTATTTCATATCTTCATTGTCTTAAGTGATAGGTAACTGTTCTCTCTGCATCTTCAATTTATAGGTTCAGTTGATGATGAAAATGGTACAACTGGCAGGCGCTCTCGTTCAGTCGGTGAAGACACGCTGAGTGAGCAGATATCAGAAGAATTGGAAGATGAGACCCCAGATGAAGAAGAGAGGCAAATAGGGAAACTGTGTCACAAGTGTGGTCACATTCTTCGAGTCCGCCAGTAATCTATAAACAATATGAAAGCCAAATTCTGATCATAGAGATGTAATCGTGAGAAAATTTTTCTATCAATGAGCAACATGAAAATGGATTAGTAGATTAATTTTACTGAAATATTAGAGGGGAAATGTGTCAATCTCCAATGAAAATGAAGTACACTCTTCAATGTATAGATTAAAATAAATATAAATTCTGCAAAACATCATGCGATGTTCCAACTCACATTTAATAGTGCTGCTAGTAAATATAAAAATGCTTGCTCTATGCATGGAAAAATTCCAAAAAACTATCGCTGTTAAATTTTCCCAGTAAATCATATACTAGGAGTATCTTACCCCACATTATGTTCTGGTGATCAGTAGGTATATAAAAACAACCATTTTCATGTTCTCTTGATTCCATGCTCCTGGAAACTACTTAAACCAAAAAGGGGACAAGTGGTCAAATAACAGAAAAAAAAAATTATGCAGAAATATTTCTCATTCACAACAAGTGAGTAAAAATAATTTTCAGAGCAAAAATTGGTCAGTAAAATGCCAAGTGAATGTGTATTTAAAATGTGTTGTGTAAATTCGGCCCAACAATATCTACACCTACACTATCAGAAGTCATTCATATGTGGCTGTATATACTTAGACGTGAAGAGATTCTCTATTCAATGTTATGACTGTCTTGAGTGTTGAATAAATACATCAAAAATTAATAATATCCTCTGACTTGAAACCTTCGGTGCTCGACTAAATGTGGATGACCCATTGTAATGTCCTTCACCGCTTCATGCCTTTTCTCAGCATTTTAAAAAATCAGTGGTGGTCATGATTTGATGCAAAGTGCTCACTCTATGCAACACCCTCTGAAGAGAGTATTAAAATGTCACGAAAGTAAGACCCTAGAAGAGAGGTAGGAAGCAGACCATGAGTTAACTGAATTTTTAATGTAACAAAATGCTATGAAAAATGCCTGAAATGAAATAGCATGCAGTATATTGCACCAAAGAAACTTGCCAAGCATTTTCATACCAGCATCTTGGTCAAATTTATCATTTAATGCACTCTTAAAGGAGGCAGCCACTTTTGCAATCAATTAAAACCAAATCAATAGGATTAGGTGTTACTAATATTTAATATTCAGAAGAAAAGTATTTTCGATTAAGTTAACATATACATATATGTGTATTTTCCATTATTAAATGTTTCAGAGGTGTATAAGAATAACAACGTAAGTATTTAAATAAAAATGTGAAGGAAAAAGAGCATCACAGGTTTAGTCATGTCGAATGAATAATTGTACGTCAAATAACGATGCAGATACATACACCACAGAGGGGTGGGTGATGCATAGGCTCATGGAGACCAGGAGCATCATAAGATGAAAGTTAAGAAAGATTCGTCTCTTGCTTGTGGAATGAATCAAATAACTGTAATTACACCTTTCATATGCCTATTATTACACATTATTTCCACCTCAGCAAGCACCACAAAAGGAAAAACATATCCCCAAATTTTCCAAACACTTATGGCATGGCATTAGATAGCATGGATGACTATTCCTGAGAGAGGAAAGTATATCCTCGAAAATAAAAACAGGGCAGAGACAGAAAGTGAAGATCCTGGGGGTAGACAACATAACATGGGAGATAGGTAATCTGTAGCCATGCATTAGCACCCACAATTGGCTATCGAGGAGCCAATGACTACACTCCACGGCTATCATGCAAACTGATAGCATGCCACCATGCGGGAATGTTATGAACTACATGAATTGTAGAGTATCATGGTGCCACCAATTTCTATTCTAGGAACCTCCTTCATAATCTGCTATTGTAAATATAATAAATAGCAAATAGTTTTTTTATTTCAAGCCAGTCATTACATGGGCACTATCTTGATCTGCTATAGATTGGTACCAAATGGTACCACTAGGAGCTTGGGGGCATAAAATTCAAATTTTAAGGAGTCTTTTAAATTTTACATGTTGCTGTGCAAAATATTAAGTATTTTATATTAGTTCAATAAATACTGCATTTTTAACTTAAAATAGCATTGATATTCCAAAAATATTTAAATAAATTACTTCCTTGATGGATAATAAAACTAGTTAAAATAAGAAATGCTCAATGTAAAATTTAAAAAAAATAGTTCACTTCGTAGCTTCCTTTAATCACTACCATACAGTACACACAGTGAGGAAGTCAATGTATTACTGTACTTTACATGTTACACACACACCCATCTTCCATTTCCCATTGGGGCAATTTTCATGGGAGCACCTTTGAGGCTTGGTAGTGAATTTCTTCACGTGGTTGCACTCACCGTGCCTTTGTTTCAACAGAGACAATGAAAATAAAATCAGCTGATCTAATCTATGCAATCTATGGAAATACAATGTTATTATCTTACAATGAGTTTACTTAGGCCATCCCCATTCCACTGACTCAGGAGTTCGGTCGAAGTCTTAGAGATTTCAGGGAATCCTATGATTTCTCCAGGTAGGACTGCCCGACCCTTATATCTCTCCTTCTGATTTCCTCTTCAACAACTTTGCATCGTGCATCATAACATCAAGCATTCACGTGAAAGTTGGCTGCAATTTATTTCTCCTAACACCCACTTAATAAAGATATTCTAATCCATTCGGTCTGTGCCACCACAAATTCATAGTGATTCCATACAAAACATCGAAAATTTGCAAAAGGATTCTCTTTTTCTCTCAATTATAGAGAACATGTCAATACCAGATATGGGATTGATTCCATGTCATGACTGGATCATAAAAACAACTACATGACCTTCCCACTTCACTATGAGCATGTGGTCTCTCACGGAACCTTTAGCTTCCAAAGATCCTTGCTTCAGTTTGGGTACTTCCTTAGAGGATTTCAGAGACCAGTCCTTGAGTAATCTATTTTCCTTCACTGTACCAGTCACTTCATAATTCCTTCCCCAAAGAAATTTCACCCAGCTGTGACTTGTAAAATGGTTATCATTTTAGAAGTGAAAAGGCAGTTCCTTCTTTTGGAGCTCTTCTAGCATTCCCAGCAGAGATGGTGCTTTCTTCCCAAATTGTTATTTGTAACTTTCCTCTCTCCTAGGATTAGTTACTCCATAAATGTCCAAATTTGCTAGGCGGCCATCTGGGCTATTGAGGTCAGAGTCCTCTAGATTGCCGATAATACACTACAGAGTACAGAGTAACCCTATGAAGCAGTAGTGTAGTGAACGGCCACCCAGAGGACTCTGATTGAGGTACCAAACTTTATTTTTTAAATCTTATGGATTTCCCCTGATGAGTTGCATGTGTCCAATCCTCCCAAAATATGACATCATTGACTCATCAAGACTAAAGAACATTTCTCCTGTGAAATATTCGCCGAATGCTTTCCATGTCATGGCCATATGACGGCGTGCTTTCCGCGTTTTATCCGAGGCATCAATGATAGTATTGTCACAGCAGAGAATAAATCTATTAATTTACAAAAACCTGACTTTCCTCATTGAATTATACGCTAGCTCTTTTAAATTTCATTCGCGGCAAGTGGTGTATTTTATTAGGAACGGCATTGAACCTACAAAGGGAGAGAATTTCAGCAAACATTTTCACTTCCTAGGGTGCTTTGTTTGTATGAACACGTCTGTAGAAATAGGCGTAGTCATTCTATTTCAGCTCCAGATGAGAGCTGACTTCTCCACCAAAAGAGGTCAAAAACTGAGGTACGGGACACTTCTTTAAAGGAGGATTAATTAAAATTATGGAAAATTGCTTCGCATACCGTAATGTCTTCATCACCTCAAAGTGACTTCCTCGTGTGTTTGAGACCTCTTAGGTGATTTTCGACTTGGGCTAGGCTCACCATATGCTTGGATTTTCTCAGGTTTTTCTTGAGGCACACCACTGGCTGCATGTTCACCATTGCGGAAAAATATATTGCTCGGTCGAGTCCAACGACGAGACGGGAGACCGAAAGAATACAAAGGATTCGGCTATCCTTTCCAAGTTCCCCGAGTCGAAAGTTAGTCGCTAGTCGCCAGCCGTCTTGGGAGTTATGGGATGATCAGGTGCTTAAAGCGCATTCTACAATGAACAGAAGCTGTAGGACGTGAGCTGCATGGCCCTGCCGTAAGCCGTAAGGAAGATGGTGAAGTCCCATCTTCGCGGCTTACGTCTTACGGCAGGCGCAAGTGTCTGCCAATCAGAGCGTGCCATCACTACTGCCTGGGTTAGTCACGGCCCACTGCTTTAGCGGAAGTACTTTTAGGGTTAGAGGTTAATGTCGCATATTTGCAAAGAACGCGGTAAAATTTTTAGAAACTATTTACGACACACTTACATACGACGTACAACGAATATGCAATTCCATGGCACGCATAAACTATTTCCACTCTCATTTGCCTCCGATATCCATGTCGATCTGTTACGGCTTACTTCAGCAATGGAGAATGACTGCCTTATGGTCGAATGTTGTCTTTTGTCTTAGAGCTCCTGCTCACAAGTTGGCCAGGTCCTAAATAAACTTCTTGCGCAGTACACTGCATTTAAACTCAAATATAGCATTATAAACTCCCTAAAGCTGATAGAGAAAATCAAAGACATAGTTATCTCCCCAATGCCAAGGCTAGTGTCCTTTGATATAAAACACCTATTCACGAACGTTCTATCCAGCGAAACTACAGACATAATCAATAAATTACTTTTAAAAAGTTCGGGGTCGCAGATAATACTATTAAAGAAATGTCCTCCACCCTAATAGTTGTTCTGGCACAAAATTGCTTCAGTTTTAACCAAGAACACTACATAAAGACGGAAAAGTCCCAACTCGACTCTGTTGCCAATGACAGCGAAAGAATTGAAGTTCACTTTTTGGCCACAGGCTGCGCCTCAGCAGTTTCGAAGGCTTATAGCAGACGCTTCTGGTCTAACTATACGTGATTTTACGTCTCCTTTTTCTCCGCCAGTACGATGATTTATACTTCAAGAATACTTTAAGGCATCGGATAATAGATTTATGTACATCAGCTACCGAGCCATCGACAAGAATACTCTCAAGAGCGTCGCGATATAAATCACTTACACCGAAGGACTACGGAATTAGGTGATGTGATCGGTGGATTCGTATTCCGAATTCCACCCTACATTTTCTACTTTATGATGTAAGAAAAGGGAAAGGAATGCAGTGACATAATATTTAATGCAATTAATTCGAAAGCTAGTAAAATGCGCATTGAAAGAACAAGAATAGACGTGGGAGCGGGCGGGCGAAGAGGCGAGGAAAGTATTCCTTTATTGGCTGAAAAGGAAACAAGCATCATTCACTTAATTGCTTTATTATAATCCTTGGAAAATTAATCTTTGCCTAAAACAACTGGTTGCCCGTTATAAATACGGTCAAATATAAAATAAACTGTACGGACAGAATACGGTTATAACGGTCAAATATAAAATAGGCTGTAGCAGATGCAGGTCAACTGCTGACATAATGAACAACTTCAGCTCAGAAAAGTCCCTAAAACAAATGAAGGATTGATGGCAAATGCAGGAATAGCATACGCTGGGAATTCAAAACAAAGGATTCACACTGTCATGTACGCACTGTTGAAGGAACTAGGAAATATGTACACTGAACGCAGTCTCTCTCGCCAGCAGATGAAGGAACAGCATACGCTGGGAATGTCAAAACAAAGGAGGCACACTGTCATGTACGCACCAGCCCCTTCCCTCTTGAATAGGAAGACGATGCATGCTGTTTTTCAAGATTCTACCGTCACAGACAGTTTGAGAGCGTGGCGTTGCTGTCTGTCCACAGTGCGCATGCGTCTCGGCCTCCAATCGTCGCAGTCTATCGTTGATTTCAAAAGCTCCCCGGAAGACTAGTGTATTACCGTTGGCCCCTGCTCTGTCTTGGATTACTCTGCACCATTTTTTTATTATTCTCCCGCTTTTGACCTCTGCGCCGTTTTTTTATTGTTCTCCCGGCTCCGACCTGTGCACCGTTTTCATAGGATTACTCTACCGGAATCGACTTTGGGACCATTTTTTTGGATTACTCTGTGGAAATGGAGTATTCGGCTCACTATCTGAAGCACATGAAGTGCAAGGCTAGCTGCCCTCAATCCAGCGAGCATAACCTCTTCCGTTTTCCTCGCAATGAATCGAGGTAAGTGTTGTTATTCCCTGATAATACTATTTTAATGAAGTCAAGGTAAATTTACGAGCAGCAGCTCGTATTACCTTATGTAAAAGTTTCTTTGAGCATTGTGAAGGCTGCTAATGTTGCTCACTAAACCTCGTTTCAAAACTTGTGAGAGTGATTAATAACCAAATGTCGATATTATCCGTTTAACATGTGCTTGAATATTTATTTTAATTTTAGAATGAATTCACGTTGTAAGTGTGCGATCATAGGTTTGATTTTATGTAAATATAAAGTTCCATGCTAGTGTTGATAACTTGAGCATTTTTGAGACATCCCTCTGCAACAACAGAGGGAAGTCTCGAAACAAAGACAGAGAATGATAAAAAATATATATTAATAATGTGATCGATGAACAAACGTCCCATTGTTAATTATGGGAAGGGTCTCTAACTTTCTGATGTGAGTCCGCGATGTTTCGGTTCATATCATTAGTCACCGCTGTTTTCAGAATGTTGTGAGTTCATTACGTATCTCAGTTTCCTGAGTTAAAGCCGCGATAGCACTTAATAACTTTTGAAGGGATTACATACACTTCATGTCCTAGTCAAAGGTTACTTTTTGCGTGGCTGCATGAGTATGTTATAACCATTACATTTTAAGGGAACTCTGTATGAGAGTACTACTGTTATAGTCATTTATAAAAGTTATTTCATTAATAAAGTAACGGGTAGATTGCAAAGTACCACGTTGTCCTCATGGAACTGATTTCCTTCATGTTTTCAACTTGTTTATGGATGTATGAGTTAAGTGCAATATTTTTTTAGATTCCATAGCCATATCTGGCCTGTGTATTGCATTGTGAATTGAGTCCTATAGCAAAATGCATTCATTGTTTCGACAGTAATTTAATGATATCAGTGCTTGCTTTTTATTCAATCAACATCATAAATTATGTCAAATTGCTATCTGAAGCCACACTTTCACTCTAAGCATGAAAACATTCTTAGTAATATGGTAAATATGGTACATCACTACACACTACTACAATATTTTCTATTCTTTTCATTCACCTGTTGAGTGAGTCACAAATTTTTAGTGAAGACTATTGCTGTTTCTATAATTCTACTCAAGATCACGGTCATTCTTCTCTTAACTTTAAGGGAATAACTGTGAAGTTCATTAATGAATAATTCATTCATGACTGCAGAAGTTGAGCATTCAAAGGAAATGTCAGTTGATAGGGCATATTGATATTCTTAAATTTGGTGGTTGCTCATGGAAAGAGCTTAATTGAATTTTATTCTACTAGAGATTAAGTAGGCTGTGGTATAACTGTAATCTTGATTATTGATTAAAACTTAACTTCAATCCCTGTTGGATTGCACTAAGAGCTTTATCAATGTTTAATTACTTTACAGGTTTAAGCAGTGGGCGGATGTTGCTGGAATACAATTCAGAATTGGGGATAAAATGAAGGCATTCTACCTTTGCGGACGCCATTTTCACCGCAATCAATTCCGCAATGATGGTCGTGACACCCTCATCTATGGAGCAACTTCAACGATTACTGGGATGGAGTTGGATAGTGGTTGCCCCCAGAACTGGCAGGTCCATTATGTGCTGAGGAAATGTCACCGAGGGTATCACCCACTCTAGGTATCCATTCTTCAATTCCTGCCAAGCGATCATGCATCGCTAGACTTGAATATCCATCGGGTGACGACATTTGCTTAGAGTCACATACTAAGGAGGCGGTCATGCTACCTAGCGCTGATTCCATATTGGAGATCATGGGTAACTGTGATAAAGTGCACTCTGTGATGGTAATTGGAATACCCGTGAAACTGTTGTTAACCTTAGCCAATATATATGCAGTATAGACCTGGGAGAATTAACATAGCTTCTATGAATCAATGCCTTGGAGACGTAAGAACCAATGTCATTAACCTTCAACCTTTCTTCTTTCACTTCATTAAAATTACCTTTATCATTCATTTTTGCTGGGAAAATTATTTTCCATTGCTCAGGTATAATTATATCTATTTGTCAATTCAAACTGTGTAAAAGCTGATCAGGTGCAGTCTTTCAGCTATCATCAGGCATGCTAGTGAGGAGGGAGAAGGAAAGTTGTTTGAGGGAAGGAGGGAGAATAGGCACTGTAGCTTTGGGTATGCTGCTAATGTGGTCAGGAGGGGTGGAAGATGGGGTTGTCACAGCTGCTTCATGAGATGCCGAGATGTCACAGGGAATGGGTAGTAGTGCAGTTGCAAGTCACATCTAAGCTGAATGGAGGGGAAGTGGGATGCATTTCAAATAATTTTATTTTTACACGCAATAACTTCAATGAAGGTTGACTAGAATAGAACTGAAATTACAGGTAAATGGTCTTTGCTTACACTTTTAGAGCACAATGAATTTTCAGCTTTTATGATCTCTAGTGGCTGAAGAGGTTCCCAAGTCATGGTCGCGCACAGCCTTCCCACCTGAGCAGGTTAACTTTTCGACCTGTTTGTGGCCTTGAAATCCTCAATTTTAAGTTATCCAGAATTTTCCAGGGCTTCATGTTGTAGTAATGAGGTTCGTCATGCACATTTTCAGAATTGAATGTTTTTGCTTAAATATGTCTGCTTCAATGCCTCATTGTAGATAAATGCTTAAAAACAACATTAACCTGGATTTTGGGATAGACATTTCCAAAAGTTCACCTATTTGTTTCACCTCTCAGTCATTTTCCACTGACCACCACAATGAATCTTCTACCCAGGCTTTTTTTCACTTATTTCAAGTCATGAGCTACTGTCAAACAGCTAATTAAATATGTTCAAGTCAACAAGGGATACATAGTATGCATTAGTGGTACAATGTCTACTGATAATATTGTTTGATTTTGATAGGGTAATCTTACATCCAAATAGGTACATGTCAATAGTCCAACTGGTGATCTCTGTCCAAATATTTCTTCAATTGATTGAATTCTATCTTGATATATTATATACCTGCATCTCCTGACCTTTGCCATGTGTACAGGAAATTAGGGTGGTTAATTAGCTATTATGCTTTGTGACAACTGAACAGTTTTCATGTTGTTGTCACTTCTCTCTCCTGATCTGCATTATCCCGAATCATTCTGATTTTTCGTCCTTGTTTGAAGTCTTTGTAATCCAGTTTGAATTCCCACCAAAGGTGATTCGTTGTTCTTTTGTAATGAGTAAGTCAAATTTGTATTGAATAAGTAAGTCAAATTGTGTGACTGCCCCACGTGTTCCGGTGCCGTGGGCAGTCAGTCAGCTTTTGGTCGCCATGTAGAACGGTTCTGCTTGAGAGTTCTCCTTTTTGTCATAAAATCATCAATCTGACGTTTTGAATTTTCAATTATCGTGATCCGCCTGGTCCTTCGGAATATTTATCAAGTACCCAACGCGTACAGTCCTCCATCTGTGTTAAGAAATATGGAATGATATGTGGATAGTCATACTTTTTGCTTGCAGTTTTGCGGTGGTTAGAAGAGTGAAAGCATTTTTGGTAATTTTATTAATACTTTTGAACTCAGTCATTTGTAATTGCTGAATGGGAACTTTATTTTGCCAAAGAGCAACATCTGAACCAAATTGATGGCATGATTATCTATGTAATAGTATAGTAAGTCAGTGTTAATATTACAAATGCATTCATTGCTTGTCCCTTGTTCTATCATATAGAGTCCAGTATTGATTAACATGTCCTTATTCTGATTTCTTACAAAGCTAATCAAGTTCATTGCTTGTAAGGATGTGGTGATATGTTATGTATATGCTTTTTTGGGGATCTAACTAGTTCATTGTGTGAAGCCTTGAAGAAAAAAGAGTTCAGCGTGGAAATATTTGGCCTTCAACGTATTTGTGTACTTATTTATGGTGGTCCCCACTAGCTAATGGTGGACAGTTCATTACCTTGCCTGTAATTAATTATTTCATTATGGTATTCCAAATCTAAATGTGTAAGCAGCTTTTGCATGATACTGGAGTAATGTAACTTTTATGTATATATGTAAATTTACAAAGTATTGCTATTCCTAAGGATCAAAAAATACTTTTTCTATTGTATATGTAAAATTATGCATATTATGATGAGAACCATTAAAGTTTATTGCATAAAATAAATGTCATTATTTATGCTCTATCTACCTCAAAATGTTGCATGGATCGAGAGTTTAGAAAATTGTGCTACTTCTTTATAGATAGATAAAAATAAAATTCTCCAATAGCCGTAAAAAATGGCACCACTCGTCAAACATGTACCACAAAATTCACTTACTGTGTTGGTTTGCGGGAAAGGGGATTCCACAGCAGGGACCAACCACAGCCTCTCCACCAGAATACCCTCCTGTGATGGTTTACGGGAATGTTACTTCCTCGCCAGTGACCAACACAGACACACACACTCAACCCAGTTTGGGATCCTTTTCGAGGGCTAATGGGACCCTGATAAGGATGCCTGGGTTATAACCTGATATCCTTCATAGGGCTAATGGGACCCTACTAAGGATGCCTGGTTATTACCACAATCACACACACACGCACTCAAATCACTCACTCACAACCCATTTTTTATGACCCATTTTGAGAATACCTTTAAAGGCACATTTAACTACTTCCCAAAGGTCTATCTTAGATATGTGGATGACATTTTTGCTATCTTTGATACAAAAAAGTACGATTTAAAACAATTCGTTCGTGATCTAAATAGTTTATTTCCCTCCATTAAATTCACGTACGAAACAGAAAATAACCACCAACTCCCTTTTCTAGATCTTCTGCTGACTAGAAACGGTAAAAAACTTGAATTTGACATTTACCGCAAGCCCACACATACCAATAATTACATTCACTCTAATTCATTTGTTCACAACAGCAGTAAGCTCGCTTCTTTTCATGCACTCGTCAATCGCTTGGTTAACATCCCACTTGGCAAGAAAAATTACTCTAAAGAGCTGAGTAACATTAAGAGCATTGCAAAATCAAACGGCTTTAAAGAATCTGTAGTCGACAATATTGTTAAAAAACATAATTTTAAGAGACTCTTACAGAATTCCACTACACTTAAAAAAGTTGAACCGTTGCGCTATATTAAGCTTCCCTACCACCCGGAAATCACAAAAGGTCTTGAAAAGATTTTTAAGACGGTTAACACCAAGATTTCGTTTAGTAATAATAACAAGCTAAAACACCTATTGGGGAACACCAAAGATAAAATAGACACAGTCAATAAATCCGGTATATACAAAATATCTTGCTCATCATGTGATTTGGCATACGTAGGACAAAAACGTAGAAGCATTAAAACCAGATTTAAAGAACATATGGCACACTTCAAATACAATCGACCAGAAAAATCCAGTATCGCACAACACTTACTCGAAACAGAACACGAGACATCGGAACACAACCTACAACTCATTAAACAAACAGATAATCATTTACTTGACGCTTATGAAAGTTTATACATACACAAACTCAGAAGAAACCTAGTAAATAGCGACAAAGGGCCGATTTCTTACTCTTCATTATTTTCTATTATAGACTTGGATGCTTCTTCTTCTCTATGTTTCACGTAATTTCTAGTTACCCTCATACATCAACTGTCAGCTTAGTTTCAATTTTCAAATTTGGTCGTTATCCCCTTGCTTCACTTCAACGGACGGTTTGTTTTGATTTTTAGTTTTCGTTTGTCCTCACCCCTTCCCCTGCTTCAACCGTCAGTTTGACTCCCCCCCCACCCCCCCAGTTACAACGGCCACTTACGTTCACTCGCCACTCTCTTCCCTCCCCCCTTTCTCCACTTTCCACCAATGCCTTTTGCCCTCTTCAACACCCATTGGTTATTGGTTTTCTTCTCCCCCCCCCTCCTTCTGTCCCTTCAGTATTTAATCCTGGCTGTCCTCCCCTTTCGCTCACTTACAACCTCGTGTTGCAAGTGCTTTTCCCTTCAGCTCGCTGAAGAGGGCCACCTTGTGGCCGAAATACGCGTATCCGACGCTCACCCTCGTTTGTTTCTGTGTGTTTTTCTTTTGACCACGCTCTTTTTGAGCGATTTTTCCCAGAAGTTGGGCCCGTCTGTGTGTTGTGAGTGAGTGATTTGAGTGCGTGTGTGTGTGATTGTGGTAATAACCAGGCATCCTTAGTAGGGTCCCATTAGCCCTATGAAGGATATCAGGTTATAACCCAGGCATCCTTATCAGGGTCCCATTAGCCCTCGAAAAGGATCCCAAACTGGGTTGAGTGTGTGTGTCTGTGTTGGTCACTGGCGAGGAAGTAACATTCCCGTAAACCATCACAGGAGGGTATTCTGGTGGAGAGGCTGTGGTTGGTCCCTGCTGTGGAATCCCCTTTCCCGCAAACCAACACAGTAAGTGAATTTTGTGGTACATGTTTGACGAGTGGTGCCATTTTTTACGGCTATTGGAGAATTTTATTTTTATCTATCTAGAGCTCGTAGAGCTCAATTTCCTTTGATTTAATTACTTCTTTATAGGTTTGCCATATTGGACATGCTTGGAATGTATAGAATCATTTATCTAGAAGGCAAGTATTGCATTCGCGTAACGAGGATGTTTAAATGATTTACTGTACAACTCTTGACTATTTATTTAAATATTCCAGGCGCAGATTTGAGAAATTAGCATTTACAGAAATAATTCTCTAGGAATTTTGGTATTGTTGATATCATTCTCCGGTTAGCTTTGCTTTGTTTCTTTCATTAAGTGTGAAGAGACAAAATTCTTGAAGCGCATTTACTACGCATAGACCGGTTTCGTAATTGCCGCGACGGTTTAGTTCACTCTTTCGGTTCACAGACAGATAGATTTCACTACCATCGCGGCTCAAAACCCATAGCATCGGATTTAGCGTTGAGTTACGCACGGCTGGTACGCACTGTTGGAGGCACTAGGAAGTATGTACAATGAACGCAGTCTTGGAGCCAGCAAATGAAGGAATGACATAAGCTGGGAATGTCAAAACAAAGGAGGCACACTCTCATGTACGCACTATTGGAGGCACAAGGCTCCTTCTCCTGTGAATACTATTCAGGCCATTCTTTAACTTTACTTGACCTTAATATTTCCTCCATAAAAAATCGCCATGCATTTTCCATATACCGCAAGCTCACGTATACTGACCACGTTATTCCGTTCGATTCGAGGTACATGTAAAATTTCTGCCCGCAATTCCTTAATACATCGCCACCTCAAGGTTCCTATGTCAACCGAAAATTCCACTAAAGAAACCAATATTATCAAACAAATAGCCCGTGTAAATGGATAGAATCCTACCTTAATTGACAATTTGATTCTAAAAAAGGAAGAGGAATCTCACCTTGAAACTAATATACTCGGGTGAAGGGGATACAAAGAAGAAAAAATGTTGCTCCATCCGATTTTTAGGTCCCATCTCTAATCGCATTGTTTAAGTTTTCCTCAAACACGAATTTTGTATATCTATTTTAACCCCATGTAATTTTAAGAACATGTTTGTAAAGTGTAAGGATCGCATAGACTCAAACCAGAGAAGTGGGGCGTGTGCCCTAAATTGTAATGACTGCAATAGTGTTTACATTGGGCAAACACAAAGAAATTTTAATATTGGGACCAAGGAACACTGCAGTGCTTTTAAAAAACAATTGTGAGAATTGGAGCAACTTTGAGAAACACCTATGTATTATGCAACGGACATTGCAGTGACTTTGTAACCAATAGTTTACATTGTAATAACAGTCCACGTGAGCTCAATGCTCTCGAGCAACTCGAAATTTCGAGAAGAATGCATCAAGACTCTGATGACTCAATGAATGCTTGTTCCCTTCCCCCTCCCCCAATCCTTGAGGCAGTTATACATACTATACTGATGCCAGACCACCTCTCTCTCATCTCCCCTCTCCACCCAATATACTATGTATAAGAGAGTTCCCGACCTTTATTAGCACCTGATGATGATACTAATGTATTGAAACCCGGGTCGTGCTTTTGTTTAATCTCTGTGGTGTATTAATAGTTACAATTAAATATGGCTATGGAAATATACTACAAAGTTACCTAAGATACTGTTTTCTTTGTTTTATGCCCTAAAAATTATGCGAACAACACTTCGAGGCCGATAACTAGGAGGGGATATATGTAGGTATAAATGGAGGGATAATTCTTCTCCCAATAATGATGGCTTATATGTCGTTCAAAAATGTTCCACACGTATTCTATCTCGACAAAATATCATTACTCACACACGATACACAGACTATCATACATAAATATTGAAATTCGTAGTCCGTAATACAATTCGGATCCCTTCTCGAAATCAACCAGGGAATGCTTTAACCAGTCACAGCTTAGGCACGTCGTAAATAAAGAATCTCCGTTGAAAATATCGCGGACATTCAGAATTTCATCATTCGTTAGTATCAAGCTTCAACTTTACCTTGAATCGCACGATCTAAGTCGGAAATGGAGCATAGTGTACCGTAGTTCCTCTATAATTGCATGAAAGCATCGCTCACCAACTGGAAATCAGAAAATGTGCTTCGACTCTTCATTTGTGCTCTCGTTCCGTCTCTCATCTCAGCCATCTAAGTGCAACATGGCAGGAGAACGAGTTAAGTCACACAATTACGCTGATCGGTCCTCACAATCAGGCGAGCGCACGTAGTTAAGCTACCGCCCAAATAACATTACGAAATTTAATGGAATTATTTGTTGTTCTTAAATATATATATATTTGTCTACTACGTATACCAAATTAAGCGCCATCCGATAGAATTTTGACATCGTAGGTCCGTAAGCGGAAGAACTTTATGGAATTAGGGAAATATGAGGAAAGTGTAAGGATCTCAAAGGATTACAAGGAAATGAGGATTACAAAAAGAAAAGATGTCCTATTCCCCAGAATTTCGTAATTCTCTTCAGAAAGCCTGTGCTTGCTGGGTGAGAGTATTGGATATGTGTTTGTCGGTAAATGGTCGAAGTTTTCTTCTGAAAGGCGGTCGGCTCCTCCCCGCATGGATGGAACCGAGAAGGGTGCGATTCATAGTCCAAGCTAAAATAGCTCCCTTTACTAAGTGTCACTTCACCATAAAGTTTAATTTTATGGAAAGTGTGTTTCACGAACGCTTAAAGTGTTTCACCTAATGAAGTAGGACTTTGATGTTTAAAGTGTAGATTTTTATTGAGATACTCGTGCGCTGGCAAGGGAGTTAGTGAAATACTAGACAATCGACATTGTAAAAAGGAGACAGGCAATTCATTTGTGAGAATCCGGTATTGTTGTTTTTGGTGATCGAGACCTTCTTTTACTTTCAATTTGATTTTTATTGTATTTTGACGTTTTTTGTATTTTTTGTTAGTTTAGATTGAAACTTGGTACTCTGTGTGTATTTACTCTTTATATTGGGTGCGGGGGTTCACGTTATCGTGTCTACCTCGACGTTGGTGTTGCTTTTGTTTAAATTTTAGTTTAGGAATTTCATCACTATTTCTCATTTAATGTAATTTGCAACATCAAATGAATATTTCAATCACTAGTTAATATTTTGTATCAGGGATATTCAATTATTCCTTATCGTTCAGTTGCTGTGAGTGAATTAATGTCTTATGTATTCCGGGAGATTTAATGGTTTCATTTAATTCTAGCTCATGTATTATTGATATTATCCATCTGTGTCTATTTTGTTACTTTTTGTCTTCATTTATAATATTATTTATAAGTTATTGCTTTCCTATGTAGGGTTACTTATCGTTCATTGTATTTTCATGATACCTAAATACTTAATTATAGAGCCCGTAATTGGAATATGGGTCCCATCAGAGCAGCCGAGTACTCCTGGGAACACTGTCTTTGTATAGAACTGCAAAATTTTGTACCGTGCTCCACGAGCGTTCGTCAATTACGCATTATTTCCTCAGCATTTCCCCCACCCCTCCAAAACAGAAGACTCTTTTGCACGCGATGCAGCCACAACCTCATCCTCCAACGTGGAATATAGCGATTCCACGTCAGGTAAAAGAAGAAAAAGTAGAACGACTTCACCATGCAAAACTGAACACCGGAAAGGATCCAAAGCCTAGAACAACCTCGTGTACAGTAAGCCCTCAAGACCAGTAATTAGTAAAGAGCATTTTTGTTGAGAAGGAAGACGACCTTACCTTGACTTTTGAAGATTTACTCCAGTTCTTGGACGAAGTCAAAGGTAATAAAAACCAGATTGGCTGCACAAGAAAGTACACAAAGGAAACAAGAGAGTTATTTTACATTCTGAAACAGGCGGAGAATGCGAAATTATCACGAGCCCTCCAAACAAGAATCACCAGACTACGAAATACTCTAGCCAAAACATTGACCCGCAATGACTCCGAAGATCTCCCGACAGACCAAGAGGAAAAATAACCTTCTAGGACAGAACCCAAAATATCAGTCGATTAATTATATATTTTTCACCTTTCTTTTCTTATATTTAATTATTTATTTACTCATTTACAATTTTTCTCTCTCTGACCACTCACCTCATCGTCGTCGACCTCTCGTCTTTTCTACCCAAAAATGTAAGACGAAATAATGGCCCAGTTCAAATGCCTCGGACCAACCTACAATAGACGCCTCCCACTGATTGTCTTCAGTCAACTAAAGCCATAGACATGGAAAGTATAAACATCATCACCTTAAACACCAGATCGGTGCGGAGTCAACGGAAATGGGCCCTCCTAGTCAGAAGAACTAGAACTCTTAACCCGGACATCATTCTCATGCAAGAAACCAACACCAACAACCCCCCAATCGAGGGACTGCTGCCGCAATACAGCATAGTTTTCAACCCTCCAATCACACCCTTTACTGGCACTGCAGTGGGGATCAAATAGAGCATTAAAACCAACCACAGCATCGAAATAGAAACCATTTATCCCGGACACTTACAAGCCATCTCCGTAAGAAAAGCATCAACCCCACCCCTGCATCTCCGAATCTTCTGTTACTACAGCCCGCAGGACAACAATGAACACGCATAAGTGTTAAACAAATTGGAAGAGGAGCTAGACAACTTCCCCACACCACTCAGACCAGAAGAAGCGATCACCCTACTAGGAGGAGACTTCAACCTAATCCTGGAAAAGAAAGACACATAGTCCAACATCACCAGAAGAGGGCACCTATGTAAAAAAAACTCCGAGAAATCATAAAAAAAGAGACTTCTAGACATCTGGAGAGAGAAGAAACCAGAAGAAGCTGGGCACACACACCACGCACCCAACACCTCCGCCCGCCTAGATCGCTTCTACATCTCCCAAGATAACATAGCCAGCATCAAATCCATAAATATCATTCCATCCTTTACAGACCACAAGGCAATCTCCACAATACTCCACACAAATAGAAAACAACAGCCACCACCCTACTGGAAGTTCGATAATCTACTCCTTCGAGACCAGGATTACAAACTTTTCACAAAAGAGCTCATTAGTCATCACACAAACGCAGGATACGGGAAATCCTAGCACCAAGTGGGAAGACCTAAAGAGTACAATTAAAGACTATACAATAATGTACAAAAAATGGTCCCGCGCTCCCGATTCAAGTCTCTACACGGAAGAGAAATATAGGCTGGACGCAGAACGAATACTCGCCACCGAAGGATGGACATTCCTAGTGGAAGCAGACGCACCCGCAGCAATAAAACTAGCCAGACATGCCACCAAAAGGAAACTCAATACGATAAAAGAGCTAAGCATAGAAGGACGCACCGTGACAGACCATGCAGAAATTGTAAGTTATATAACAAATACCTTCATTAACACCTACAAAAGCACTCCCACAACCAATTTTGAAAATATCAACAGAATGTTAAATTGTGACGTTCCTCCCGGGAGGGCTCAGCTGAGATCGGACACTATGGGCGCCAGTACGGGAAATGGATTCTGCCCGCACTCGGAGGAGGGAAAGGTTGTGGGATGAAATAGATTCAATAAAAAAAAATAGGAATTCTCTCAGTATAGGCAGTGTCGGTCAACCACTCGTTGACTCGAACACCTGTTCATCATCGAGAATGGGGTTGGGTAGGAATAAGGGGAAAGGTAAAGAAAAGGAAAAGGAACAACTTCTAAAAAACAGAAAACCCTGACTACTCGTCCGAAGGGGAGTCCAAAACCTAACGAAAGCCAAGAGGAGAACGAGACTCACCGCGAAACCGCTCGCGACGGAGCTCTCGGACGAAACTGCCCCCTTCAACCCGAGCCGTAGCTCATACCTCCCCTCTCTGCCAACAGCGGTCTCCGCGGCTGTTTAGGTAAACGTAAAAGATAAAAGAAAAGCAGTGGGCTTACTGGAGCGCCAGCATTTAAACGTTACATCACCCCCCCTCCCCAAAACAAACGTGCCTTGTTTTAAACAAAAGAAAACAAAAAATAACCAAACTCGTCCACTGCAATGGCTCAATACACTGGCTTTTAATCCCGAACGTGCCATTGCCCGGAGGCCTTACCCCCTGTTCTAACCAAATCATAAATAGAGTCAGCGACCTTACGCTTAACTAAAAAAGGGCCAATGAACTTTGGTTCCAGCTTTGCCGCAGAATACTCTCCGGCATCTGACCGAGGGAAGTTCCGTCGCCACACCAGAGCGCCGTCCGGAAAATGTACTTCGCGGCGACGCAAATTATAATAATGCGCTTGACGAGCAGACGCCTTTTTTTTGTGCCACCGCGGCCGCCAGAGTCATTTTCTGGATGGATTGTCGCAGCTCTTCTACATAGCCATGGGGTTCAAACTCTGCTACCTCGCCGAACTCTGACACACGGTACAAGTCGTCGGGTTTTCTCAATTGCCTCCCGAAATTTAACTCCGCTGGGGAAAAGCCAGTAGTCTCCGAAACAGAAGTCCTCAGCGCAAACAATAAATCAGAAATCGATTCGTCCCATTTGCGTTGATTTTCTTCGCAATAGATCGATATCATGGTTTTGATCGACTTGTTCGTCCTCTCACAGGGGTTAGCTTGCGGTACGTATGGAGCCGTGTGGCAAAGTTTGATTCCGAACGTGTGACAAACCTTCTTTAAAATTCGGCTGACGTATTGTGGACCGTTATCGGTCACCATTATTTCGGGACATCCCCAATGGTTAATTACCTCTGTACGCAAATAATGAGCGACTTGAGTCGATTTCACGCTTCGCGAAGGTACAGCGATCGGCCAACGGGTGCTAGTATCTAAGAAGACTAGCACGTAGCGGTTTCCCTTCAATGAACGAGGTAAAGGGCCTATAATATCTGATGCAATGACCGTCCAAGGGCGCACCATTTGATGCATCTTCATAAGTCCCGGGGGTTTTACCTGAGCAACTTTAAAACGTTGACAAGTTCGGCACCGCCGAACAAAATCGCTTACGTCTTTCCTCAATCCTGGCCACGAATAGAAGTTACGAATCGTCCGAAAGGTTTTGAAAATCCCAAGGTGACCGCCCCTCGGAGAGGAATGATTTTGCTCTAAAATTCGCAATCTCAGTTCAATCGGAACCAACATTTTCCAAACACCACTCGAGTCCTTAGAATACAATTGGCCATCTGAAATTCGTAACTCAGAATTTTCGTCGGGATTTTCCTCCACCTTACGCCAGAGGTCTAAGTACCAAGGATCCTTGACGTCGGGAGAATCCAAACCCGAATTACTCTGTAACGCCCCGATCCTCGACAAAGCATCAGGAACCACAAGATTTCCGCCTTTACGATGGATAATCTCACAGTCATATTGTTGCAACTGAGATATCCATTTCGCAAGCCGTCCTTGAGGATTCGAAAAATTTGCCAACCATTTTAATGAGGCGTGGTCGGTGATCACCGTAAAAGGATAGCCCTCTACATACGGCTTGAATTTATTTATTGCGAATAACACTGCCAAGCACTCTCGTTCAGTAGTACCATAATTCCTTTCTGCCGCGGAAAGGGTTCGAGAACAATAAGCAATAACGCGCTCCTCACCGTCGATCTTCTGCGTTAAAACACCTCCTATTCCTATGCCAGAGGCGTTGCATTCGATAACAAACGGTAGGTGAAAGTGAGGGCAGGTCAATATGGGCGCAGATAAAAGGCATTCTTTTAACCTTGTGAAAGAGACCTCCTGTTCCTCTCCCCAAAGGAATTTTTTATGCTTTTGCTTCAACGAATCAGTTAGTGGCGCGGCTATGGAGGATAAATTTGGAATGAACTTTCTATACCAGCCTATAAACCCTAAAAATCTCCGAAGTTCCGTGATATTCGTGGGGGAAGGATAATTCACCACCGCGGACACTTTCTCAGGATCCATTTCTAATTCCCCATTCCCGACAACATAACCCAGGAATTTTAATCGCGGCTTTACGAAATGGCACTTCTCAATATTTATTTTCAAGCCTGCCTTCCGTAGACGGGCGAATACCTCCTTTAAATGTTTTAAATGCTCTTCAAAGGTTGAACTCACGACGACGATGTCATCTAAATAAGTAAATGTATTTGGTTCCAACTCTGCACTAATGACTTTGTCCATTAGCCTTTGGAAGGTAGCGCCCGCACTGTACAAGCCGAATGGCGTTACCTTAAAATGAAAAAGCCCGCGTCCGGGAATAGTGAAAGCGGTAATCTCCCTACTGCTTGGGTCAAGTTCGTATTGCCAGTAGCCTTTTTCAAGATCGATGGTCGATATATATTTTCCCGCCCTAAGTTTGTCTAAAATACTCGAAATGTATGGCAGGGGGTAGGCGTCCTTCTTACTCATGCTGTTGACCTTCCGATAATGCACTACGAACCGTTTGGAACCGTCTTTCTTTGGAACCAATAAAACGGGCGAGGACCAAGAACTATTTGAAGGTTCAATGATTCCATTAGCCAGCATAGTATCTACCTGAGAGTCGATAGCCTTTTGAATCACCGGGGAAACGGGATAATACCTCTGTTTGACTGGGACGTCCTTTTCTAAGACAATCCTGTGTTTTATGACGTCCGTACGGCCGGGAACGAGATCAAATAGTTTGAGTTCTGAGTCCAAAAAGTTCATAAGGGCGATATCCTCTGCGGGGGTGAGGTTGTTTACGGGGGGTACTCCCTCCAACTGTAAATTGAACCCTACGGAGGAAGCCCGTGAAACTACCACCGGTATAGATGTCCCATCGGATAATTTAACAGAATGATTGGAAAAATCTAAACTAGCACCAATGCTTTTCAAAAAATCCGTTCCCAGCACTATGCTATAGGGCATAGAAGGGAGAACGTCAAAGTGCACTATCACGACTCTGTCTTTTATCCTTATTGGGAGAGTTACGGCCTTGGTAACGGAAGCCCGGCGGCCGTCTGCCATTTCGAGTTGAGCGGCCCAAGTGCGCATTGGAATTTTCAACTCACCTAACCACCTTTCTATTGCGGCATTTATGACCGATTGGGACGCTCCCGTATCGAGCAAAACGGGCCATGCTTTACCGTATATATTAACCTCCACAAAGATTCGGCCGGTGACGGAGCACACGGGGGAGTGTGGCTTAAGCATAAATTTTCTAACGGTTTCTAACCAATCGTCCCATTTATTGTCCAGGCCCACCGGCTTGTGCCGAAACTTACGACGCCTACAGCCTGGATTTAAGGCGTCGCTCCGGCGCTTCCCGCACAACCACATGTTCGAATAGTTTCCCCCTTTCTCCCGCATCGGTGGCAAAATTTAGAGAGAGATTTCTTACAATGTCGAAAGAAATGATCGGCCGAGTCACAATTCCAGCAGTTCATGCTAGGGGATTGTTTTTCTACGGCAGAAGTTGGAGCGGAAGCTAAAACTGAACCATACTTAACGCATTTCTCTCGCAAAAACCCAAATTCCTTATCAACCATATCGGCAGGTTTTGGGGGCGGGAGGTAAGACTCCCTTTTTACTTTTTGTTCCTCTGCGGCTCGCCCAAAGAGCATTAATTCCCTCATAGAGGAGAAGGTATTGGGCGGGATTTGCCTAAGATAATCGGGGTGTAAATTCCCGTAGGCTAACTCTACTAATTCGCCCTCTGGTAGGGGTCGTGTCAAACGCCTATTCATTGCGGAGAAGCAAGTCAAAAATTCATTGATTTTTTCGCCCGCCCCCTGCGTACGCACGAACATATCCTTTCTTAGCCTCATATCATAATCACCCGGCAGATATGCTTCACGGAGCCTATCCTTTAATACGGAAAACGTACCTAGCGATTCTCTATTAACTCTGAACCATAGTAGTGCCTTTCCCTTAAGAATCTCGGAAGAGAGACGGTACATGACGGCGTCAGAGGCATCATTATCGGCCTGAAATTCGTCGCAAGCTTCTAAAAATGAGGCAACGCTCTCTGCTTCCTCGCCACCGAAGGAGAGTCCTTTTCTCACGGACAATTTTGTCCAACCTACGGCGTCTAAAAGCGGCCTTTCCCTGGCATTTGACTCTAATAGTTGACGCAACAAATCCGCTAACGTGCTCTCTTCTCGAGGGAGAGAAGCTGTGGCTTCTTCTTCTTCGACTACTCCAGAGAAAAATCACCGGAGTCAAAATTTCATCAGAACCAAATTGCACTTTCTCCGTCTCCGCCGATGACGTCGCAGTTTCCGTGAGCCGAAACGAGGACTTCAATGAAATATTTTCCACCTTTCAAACATACTCAACTGCCTCGGGCGCTGAACTCAACATGGAAAAAAGCGAAGGACTCTGGGTGGGCTCATGGAGGTCGAGGACCGACACACCACTCCCCATGAAGTGGAACAGTGAAGGAGTCAAAGTGCTTAGGGGTCTTTATCGACAACGATGACGAGAGAGAGGGAACAATAACGGAACAACATGTACTAAACAAAACGAAAGCAGCCATTGGTGCGTGGATACACAGAGCGAAGTCCCTCTCACTCCTGGGCAGGGCCAGAATCACCCCACACCTATGGCACATCCTTCAAAACTATTCACCGTCATCATCAACAATAAAACAAATTCAAACCTTACTTCTTGACTTCGTCTGACAAAACAGAAAACACTGGGTAAACAAAAAAATACTGGCCTCACCAGTGCGTGAAGGCGGCCTCGGTCTGATCAGCCAGAAGTCATAGATGATCAACACAGGAAATCCATACTGCCAACCTTACCAACCAACCACCTAACAACCGCACACTCTATAAAAAGCTCCATCAAGACCAAATCACTGAAACTGCCTTTAAATAAATCCAAAAATTATAAAGAATTTCTATATCATCATTACAAAAATGACTGGCCTATACCAGGACCCCTCACAGGAGATCCGGTGAACTGGAGGACCTTCCGCACGTGGCCTTGCATCGGCCGTGACGCCGACACAACGTGGAGGTTAACCCACAACGCCATAGCCAACTGCAGTTTCTGCTGGCGTCCGGCTTGAAGGAAACAAGCGAGTGCCAATGGTGCCCAGGAGAAGTAGCCGACACCTGGCACATGCTATTTTCCTGCTGGAAAACCAAGCCATTGTGGAAGCTCGTCTGCAATATTTTAAAGAAACTACTAAACATCACTTCAATAAAAAGAAATGACTTATATGCCGGTTTACCCATAAAGTCGTCCTTCAGTAATAAAAGACTTAGACTAGCTAATTTCATCCTGACGGTAGCGAAAAGCACCATATATTGGACGAAATCAACCTAGTCAATAGACAGAATAAAATAGATACGAAATATAAAGAGGAAATGGAGAGAAGACTGCGACGGAGAATAGAAAAAGAAAAAGAATGCCACAAAATAACAAATACGTTGAAAATCTTTCAAGACACATGGGGAGAAAGTAATATCTTACTAACGGAAGAAGGAAATTTCAACGAGGAAATTTGGAGGAAATAGTGACAAGGACAACCCCCGATCCAGGCGAACGAGAACAGGCTTTTCGGCGGCGGGGTTAGGGGTCGAGAGATTGTTGTATCCAGCCCCTTTGGATCGACCCTCCTGACGCCTGCCAACCCACGAGAGCGTCCTGGATCGAGGTGAAGAATATTACCAAAAACAGATAATAGTAAAAGATTTAAGTTTCTCCTGGTGAATTACATTTATAAACTCTTCTCGAGCACCAGTTGAAGCCAATCAACTGGTGCAGAGCCCGAGAAGAGTTTATAAAGATAATAGTAATTTTAAAAAATAGGGACTAAAATAAAATGATGAAAAAAATGAACAAAAAATTAAAAATATGACGAATGATGAATAAATAAGGAGATGATGAGAGCATAAAAAAGCAGCCCATACAGTACCCTACAATAATAATAAATATCGTGGAAAAGCAAAAAAAACATTACGCATACTGGGGAATGAACCTAGCAATGCCGGTAGACTGTTAACAACAGTTGACATTGTGGGCTGGCTCATTGGCTCATAGAGGGGTTCAAAACAACCGAAGGTCAAAAAAGTTAATGGGAGGTTTCCTCATCGCATGATACGTTCCAATGCAAGCTTTTTGACACCTCGAGCGACCCGATCCGACCACCTGAAGGGGTCCCGCAAGGCGCCCGAAGTAAGTAACCCGCCAGACCGAAAAAGCGGGCTGCGGCGGCGGTCCACCTAGGAGCGCGTAAGCGGCTAAGTATTGGTCTGACAAAAAAATTCTATAGAACAAAAGTTCTCGGGGAGGTCAAGTTGCGTCAGAAATAAACCAAAAACTGACAAATTTCTCAAATGTTTGAATTTTTAAAAACGCGCTTCATGGATAAATCCGGAAAGTGTACGTTTTATTGGCCTTGTGGAGTTTCTGTTGAGTCAGAAGAGATGAAAACAATTTTAAAGATGATCCCTTACGTCATGATTACCTCAGTAGCAGAGAAAAGGACTGTCAGGTGACGGTATTCCAACCCTAGACTCACGTACACAAATCGAGAGCATTACTGACTGCTGACTCGACTACCACGCAGCAACAACACAGCAGAGACAGATCGGGAGAACCGGGAGATGTATAATGAATGGGTTGAACTAAAGCGTTCAATTTCAAGACCAACAAACTTGCGAAGAGAGAGGTTCATAGCATCCCTGGACTTTGTTTGATATCAGTTTGAAGAGAGGGAAAATTGAGTTAGAAGAGGACAGACAGTTTTCTGAATCAATGATAAAAGACAGGAGAGCAACTATAGTTAGCGTTGATAGAAAGTGGGTGAAGAAGAAAGAGAGGAAAATGAAGAGAATGGAGAGACAACGGAAGCTCAAACAACGCTCCGATCATGATATCATCACTGCGTTTCAGAAAACTTCCTCAGTTAATTGCCCTGGTCTTAAACATAATGAAGATCCTCAGCAAGAACAGGCTACCATCAATGATCCTGGCGAGTAAAAAAGTCATTTATTATTATTCACCTTTTGAGAAAGGGAACAATTCTTATTTAAATTTTTTCTATACGCATAGAGTACATGCCACCGCCAAATAAAAAAAGGGGGGAAGAAACTCTCAATTCTTACCAAGGAGTCACATAAGCCCTTGATAGAACTCAAACTAGAGATAAATTTGGTGCTCACATCGCAAAAAAAGACACTAGAATCCACTTTGAAAGCAGTTGCTGACTCATTGAGTCTTGAGAATGAAGCCCTTCCAACATTTAATCCGACGGCCTCACTTAAGCGCAAACGGAATGCCAACAGGGAATTTGTCGTGATTCGCTGATTAGTTCTGTTGCCTCCATGCTAGGGCCATTCTTTATTCACTGGGATGGGAAATCATTGCCGGATAGAGAAGGTGAGCATACTTCAACGAATTCGTTCGTTAATTTTAAAATATTAGCCTTAAATATAAATGGTTATATTTTGCTCGCAGATTCTAAAAAGCATAATCGGATGCCAATACTTTTCACGGCTCTAGACTTAGAACAGCTTCTTGGAGTCCCACGCCTTGACACAAGCACAGGACGCACTCGAGCAGAAGCAATTTTTGGACTTCTTAGTGATTGGGGCTCAGAGAATAAAATTGGCAGCAAAATTTTTGATAGAACAGCCCAAAACACTAGCCACACCAAGGGCTGCTGCACCCTGCTTGCAGAGAAGATCGCCAATGATTTGATTAACTGTGCCTGTCGATATCATGTTGCTAAGCTGGTGCTAGAGGTTGCCACCACTGTCTTGCTCGGGGATTCCAAGGATCCTCGACTCCCTTTCTTTGCTAAGTTAGATGAAAACTGGAAAACCATGGATCAGTGTAAGATCGATTAAGCTTAACATGATCGTTGAAAAAAGACGAATTGACGCCAAGTACAAAGGTTTACTTACCGAAAAAAATTCTTTTATAGTAAAGTATCGCACGACAGCATCGACGCGGAAAATGAAGAAAATTCCAGAGGCTGAAGACAATATTAACTTCTGTAAACGCTAGCCTTAGGTAAAATACCACTCATAATAATCACCTGCTCATTATTCTTTTTACACGGAAACCAATGTCATATTCCTGGCGCTTGTTTCGCAGATAAAGCAGCCTCGCCGAGACAGACAGAGACCCTCTTGAATTGTGCGTGATTTTCTTGGGTGTCCAAGTCAAAGAGAAGATATAAATTCAAGAAACCTGAGGCGCTCAGCATAACGCGCTGGATAGCTCGTGCTATTTATGCCATGAAAACGTGGATATTCGGGCGGCAGCTTCAGCTGTCATCGCGTCAAGACTCCCAGCTTCTGTCTCTGTGTGTGTTTATATGGGTAGGCGGGGAGTATTGAGATGACGGACGTACCCACACTTTGACCATAATTGGTCCGAATCGACCATCCATTGGTCCCCGATTGGATGACGTACTCCGGCAGACCACACGTCTACGCATAAAGGGAGTCGGCGGATACTCTATCCCAAGAATTTGGGCAACGAGCTTCGCCGGTTCTCAAGAGATGTGTGGTAAGTTTTCACGTAAGCGAGACTGGCGGTGACGTTGTTGGGGAACCCAACGGCTACGAGGACTAGGGAGAGGCGGGGGCCCGTTTACGTCCTTTTGACGTCAATCCGCCTCATGGTGTCGGCCTCCCAGTGGTTGTGCTTCGCTAACCCTTCCCACTCCCACTACCCTTTTCCCACTGTCTACCTGTTCCCAGGCGATAAGCGTCGACCTTCTAGACCGGGGAGTAAGGTTATAACCCAAGCGAGGTGACTCTTAACAGATGTGTGTTTATATGCAGGTCTATATGGAGGTAGGTTTTTAGCCCGCGGGGAGACCCGAAACACCTGTGTGTTTATATGCAGGGTCTATGTTAGGTATTGGTTTCAGGCGCCTCTAAATGACTTGGCTTTTCTCCAGCTGCTCTATTCCAACAGGAAAGTAGGCTCTCACTGGGAAGCAGCACTCCAGAAGTTTCCACATCATTTATGGTACCTGTCGCCCAAACTCGTTTGCCTTTCATTATTTGATGACGATGTGATGTGTGAATACAAAAATAGGATTGTTGCTGCTTTGCGAAACAAGAAATGTCCCAGTGATGCTTCCATTCGCGCTGACGTGAGACTTAATAATAGTGTTGCGGACTTACGCCTTAAAAACTTTGCACTCAAAGAGTCTTTTAAGTTTTTCAAAGCCATTAAAATCTCTAATAGCTTCCTAGCAAAAATCCCCTCTCAATTTAAACAGCAGCAGATTTTTTAAGAGGCCAGGACAATGTCACACACTTTAAAGTCGTCCATAACTGTGCAGAACGTGCTGTTCAATTTGCGACCCGGTTTCTGAAGGGAAATAAACTAACATATTCTGAGGAACAGAGGCAATTGTTTCTGTTAACTGTGGCAGAGAATAGAAAGAATAACAAACTTAATTAGCGTGTCCTCAGAAAAAACCATAATTATTCTTTCTGTAAAAAAATAAAAATTTTTAAAATTGAAAAATTTGTAATTTTTTTGTTGTAACCTAACATAACTTGACCTCTCCGACGAATTCGGTTTCATGAATTTTTGTCAGACCAATACTTAGGCGCATACGCGCTCCCAGGTGGGCCGCCGCCGCCCGCTTTTTCGGTCAGGCGGGTTGCTCACTTCGGGCGCCTTGCGGGACCCCTTCAGGTGGTCATCCTGTAACTCCGCAATCGGCACGGGAGCCTTTTCGTCGGGTGGGACGTCACACCGACTGCAGTGGTATTCAGTATGCAGTGTATTCTATCGGTGCGCCGAGGGGCTTCCGTCGGTAAATCCTACCGACACGGAACAGCTGTCGGTGCCGAGGGCAATCAGTCGGTTTGCTTGAGAGACACCGTAACAAATTGACAACGTATTTAGATCTATGTCTGAAATAGGTTTATTTCAGACTTGTAATAGTGATATAATTTATTCACAGGATTAATAGAGATATTATATGTAATGCACAAGTTAAAATAATGATAATGAAAGTGACGGCCTAAAAGAAAAACCTCTAAACAACTAGGACTCCGATGTGTAGCATTGTATTGATCGCTTGGCTCCTCAAAATGTTTACTATTTGAAGCTATTAAGTACATATATTGGCCAATATTTTGCCTCGGAAGCATGTTGGATCACCTTATTATAGTATGTGCAATTAATTCTCAGAAAATCCTCCGCAACAAATGTCAGTAATTATCGCGGCATAATATATATTCTCAAATTTGAAATTTTACCCATGCGGTCTAATTTGGTTAATTCAGCCACACATGAAACCCACTTATACACACTACAGTAGTTTATTATCTGAGAAAATAGGCTATATCGTGCCGCTGTGAGGCGTTTTTTTGCGCTTCAGTCCCTGTTTTCACAACTAAACAAAACATTTTGAAGCACCTTTAGAACTGAACTGTCACTTATCATTATCCCTCAATTATTTCGGATAAATACATAAATACTGCCAATAAATGAACACACTCGAACGACAAATTTTCCACTTAAACCACAAGAAACGTTCCTGCACGGCGTGACAAGCTAAAAACTAGGAATTAGGTTGTTAAGGAGTGAAGCAAGCTTCAGTGAAACTTAAGGGCTCCTGACATTAATTAATATATATATTTGTACTTACAATGACATAAATGCTACCACAGCAAAGCAAGGAAGTATTCAACGACATACTTAGCGGCACCTCCTCTTCATTTTCTCTCATCATAGTTTTTAATAATACTTATCCAAGTCATTTTTAGATTCAACTTCGTTCCACGAAGACGCAAAATGAATGTTACATGGCACGAGCGCGCAGCAATACCATTGCTGTACACACGAATAAAGCATATAAATGCGAGCATTTCATAATCACCCCCACAAATATGGACTACATGGCCATTCTATATTCATGATAATACTGTTCAATTAGTTTCAACTATTAAGTCGAACCATCTTCCGAAGGTTTGTACTCCACACGGAGGCAACTTCTGCTGCTAGAAAGACCAAATATATACAACACGATAAACTGTCTACATTCCATCACACGCGTTAATTTTCACATACATATAATGAATAAATTGGTATACTTTACAAATCATTTTTCTACATACATACAATCATAACACACTAGTTCTCGTTGCACCAAACATCTCTTTGGAAAACTTCATGTTTATAAATAAGCTACTTGCAATGTAATTACAATATGGAGCACTTTTCTTATTGCACAAATATACATTGTCATGCACTCAATTCACAGAACTTAATTATCCTCCTCCTTTCGACATTACTGTGTGTAACTGACTTTACTTACGACATTACTGAGTCTGTGTATTATAATATATGTCACTGGATATTGTTTTGGTTGATAACCGCGAGAGCACTAGGCGGCATCCTTCATATGTTTGTTCTATCTTCTCCCTCGTCTCCATCGGTTGAAATGGACCATGCGACCCTCAACTTCGGCAACACTCGGAAAATTGGAAGGGAGGGGTATATTGAGAGGGAGGAGTTATCAAACCGACTGGAACAGCGCCCGACTTGCTTACAGAATCGCCCGAGAAAGCTCCGTCGGTAAGGGAACCCCGACGGGGACCCTGTCGGTACGGTAATCCATTGCCCTTCGGTAGGCTGCCGATCGGTACGGAACCGACGAAATACAGATTGACCTCCATGAGGTAGCGCGAGGTGTCAAAAAGCTTGTATTTTGGAACGTAGCACGCGATGAGAAAACCTCCCCTTAACTTGTTTGACCTTCGGTTATTTTGAACCCCTCAACTCATGCTGCTGCCAATCTCCCAAATGAAAGTTAAGCGCGACTTTTATTAGAAAACCTGAAATGAATTTGCATTATTTTTAAGTGTAATTTACTCCATAGTCATCATACTAGTTCGTATTATTACAGAAGTTGCCAAGAGAACACATGAAATTTATAGGGCATGAATAATTTCCAAAAATGAACTTCACTATCAAATATTTAATCTGAATTATAAATAGTTGAACCAACGGTGGCACCGGCAAACCTTTGCTTTGTTGATTCGATCATTGTACATTTATGAAGAATCAGATTTTTGAGAAAAAATTACATGGTCGATCGATACCCCCCTTGATGCAGTATACTAATAGGCCTCAGGAACAGTTTACAATTTGTTTGATTTTTTTTATAATTTATTTCAAGTGGGAGTTAAACATCTTCTTCCAACTCTTCCTCAGATTTTTTTATTTTCACTAGGGACCGCTGTTTACAACCCCGAAAGAGTTACAACGCTGCCATATCCATCTTTCAAGTTTTATACTGCTGCCAAAAGTGATCAAAACTTGCTTCAGGGTTCGATCATCAATTCCATTGCTCTACATTCTCATTACGATACCAGGATAAGGCCCGATAATCACCTAATCGAATAATATAGTTCCAGTAATGGATTGAAGTTGTTTAGTCGGCATTGTCAATTGTGAGTCAAGTTACATTCTTTGATACTTTTATAAAATTCATTACTGTTAAATTAGGCAAAACAACACATTTGTAGTAATTATTACTTAATTGGTATTCATCCGCTTAATAATGATAATATATTCCGATAGAAAACAGATTTGATCATCGGAATGACTAGCGAACTATCTCGCTCATACCACCTTAAGTGTCCTTTGCTCTCATCCACGTTCTCGTCCCCCGTAAGACCATAAAGATTATCTTTAAGAAACCGTCCGATCACTCTGTTTTAGGCCTCCCTTACCCCCTTACTAAATTCATTTCAAGGTCACCCACGTATTCCCTATATTCCGCGTAATACCCAATTGTGAAGTCCAAACTATTATAATCGGCTTTTTTGGACGGCCTTCAATAGTTGCATGACTCTGTTTTTCTCTTAATTTTTCATTCCTGATCGTAAAACCGTCGTTATTGCCTTCTCATATATTCTGGTCCTTTTCGAGATGCGAGGGAGAAAATATTAGAGATAAGCAAAGCACAGATAAGCCTTTGGTCCTGATGGATTTATGCCACTCCAGACCGTAAACTTGTGAATGTCAACATATTTTCAGTAGTGTTCAACACACTCGCAGGAAGGAAGCAGGAAGAAATCTGAAATGTCAGAAAATCGAAAATTTTCTATTTCAACACTATTGGTTCCATCTATGTAGGATAAATTCCATTTGCATGTATATAACTCACTCCTCTCTGAATTTGACACGATGTGTAAATTCAGCTGACTGTTAATACAAAATTGATTTTGTTTCGCTCTGCATAATAAATAAATCTCGTCCTCCTTAATTGATTTTGATCGAATTCAATTTTACATGAACTGCTAAACGAGATATTCTCTATAGATCACCTTTTTTCATCAACAGCTAACGACCATCGATAGTCATTCATCAATCAACGACGACAATCTACGACGTTTCAAACCCTTGATAATAACCGATGTAATCGAAGAATTGGCATTGACTTATTTCACCAGCTCTCGAGGGCGAAATCAGTTCCCGCACAACCTTAGGCTCAAATAAACGGAAGCAGCGTAGGGAAACAAGCTTCAACACGCCTCTTCCTCGCTGTGCACAGATGCCACCCGGCAGGGATGATGTGGGCACTCCGCCTGCGCCCTGAGCAATAGAACCGAGAGGGAGAGAGAGGAGCGAAGAGACAAAAGCAAAGCGGCCACCGCCGCCGGCAGATCGGCTGCACGGATTGGTATAGAGGCACTGTATTAACCAAATAAAGGACCTCTACATTGGTACAGGCAGCCGGGCGACGTAACACAAATAATTTTCAACTACGCCGGTGAATTCATAGATGGCGATGATTGATGACATTCATCGGTATCGACGCGATTCATCGTAACGCGATCACTAAAATCATCGTCGATGAATCGAATCATCGCACAAGCCTAGGTAATATTTAATCATGGCCTTGTGCGTACCATTGAAGGGTAAAGATTCAAAACAATGTATCAATGCCACTACAGAAGAGCAAATGTTTCATGCACATAATTATTGCAATTTATTTTTCCCTTGTCCTATTATTCATAGTAGAAACCAAGAAGACTCCACAAGGACGGCAAAGTCCCAGCTCGACTCTGCTGTCAATGGCAGCGAAAGAATTGAAGTTCCACTTCTGGCCACAGGCTGCGCTGAGCAGTTTCGAAGGCTTATAGCAGACGCTTCTGGTCTAACTATACGTGGTTTTACGTCTCCTTTTTCTCCGCCAGTACGATGATTTATACTGCATGTCATACTTTAAGGCATTGGACAGTAGATTTACTTACTTCAGGTACCGAGCAATCGACGAGAAAACTCTAAAGATCGTTGCGATATAAATCACTTACACCGAAGGCCTATGAATTAGGTGATGTGATCGGTGGATTCGTATTCCTAATTCCACCCTACAATCATGGGCGTAGCTAGGGGGTCCAGGGGGGGGGGGCGCCCCTCCCCCCCCCCCCCCAGAAAAATTTGCCAAATCGAAATTGTGGCGGCCACACGCCACACAACGCTGGCAACCGCGCGCCTGCGGCCGAGCCACGATACGGCGACGCGGTCCTTTTCTGGAGAGTTCGCTAGACCGACAGACTCAGGGAGGTGGGAATATACTAACGTACATGGAGGCCGCACGAGGCCCCGGGGCAATGGGAATGGCTGAGGCACACTCCTGAACACTAATCCGCAACACTTTGGTCGAGACTTTACATATACCAGCGGCTAAAAACAGCAGTCGGAGCTATTACCTATTTTTACTGTAACTCTCGAACGGTTTAAGCTACATCGATTTATAGGATATATGCTCAAGGTATATAGGAAAAAATCCTGCAAGTTTCATAAAATTCTCTATTGTAGTTTAAAACACCATAAGCGTAAGCCTGAATCTCTCCGCTACTCGACCTAGGCGAATGCGGCTCACGGCGCGCGGCTGCTCAGCCTACGGGTTGCCTAGGGTGGTCCATAAAAAATGAAAGTGTTCAAATTTTTCTTGCCGCCCCTTAAATCAATGACAATTGGCTAGAAAGTTATTTTTGCAAAATATCAGATCGACACGGTCACTAGAAGCCGTGCCCCACGCAGTTTAATGTTTTGGCGTGAACGCCCTTGGAATCCTATAGGGTTGGCAACACGGATCGGAAGAATTCTTTTCCACGAATACTCGAGGCGTGAGCAGGGACTTGGTGCTGTACATGCAAAGTTACTTTATTATGTTTAATTGCCTGAGAAATAAATATATTGTCCATTATAAATGTATACTGTACACTTTGATTCATTTACGAGTTCGCACTCAGCACTCACTTTGCATCAACTTTGGTTCACTTGTTCTGTTGCGGTGGAACTGAAGCCCTAAAATGAAACAATCCAAGGACCACTTCTCATCTCTACCATGGTATGGGGAAAATTCAGTTCTACTGTTTCATTTCATGCCGAAGTCCCTTGCCTCGTAGCTATCCTAACTGTATCACCCGAGTGACCGTTAGTGATAACGCAATGAGTGCAAAAAACCTTAGTGTCCCATCAGCTTTACGTGTGCCTATTCCACTAATTGGTTTTCAGTCAGAAAACATTTTTGGTAACAAACTTCCATCGAAATGACAAGTGCTGAAAAATCTTATCCATTACGTGAATGGTTGAAGAAAAGACCTTCGTGAAAGTGCGCATCATGTGTATGAAAACCGTATAACATTTTGGCAGAAAGGAGGCATCGTAACCAAGAAAATATGCAGGTGTTTACAGCAAATAGAAAACCTATACCGAGAATGGAGGCTTCTAGTAACCGTATCGATATGCTATTTTGAAAAAATATTTTTCTAGCCATTTGTTATCGATTTAGGGGGCGGCATGAAAAATTTGAGCACTTTCATTTTTTTGGAACCCCCCTAGGGTTGCCTCTTCGCCTCGTCAACCAACTCACATGCCTTATCCCCCCCCAATCTCCCTGGCTAGACTCTTCCAGGCGCTCTCTCTCGATCCTACGAGATACTTCTGGATGCTTCCAGGCCCTCGCGCGGCCGAGAATATATTGCGCCGGCGCGCCCCGCGCAGAATTTCAGTTCTGTTTACTGTCGCGTTTTATCTCTCGCTCTCACGAAGCCAGATCTCATTCAGCACCGCGCTCATCCCTGCGCACATCCCTTCACTACGCAGTGTCAACGTGTTCTACGCATAGTGTCAGCGCGACGAGTGTTGTGTTTATTTCAGAGCCAGTTTATTTTTCAGTGTAACGATGGTCCACAAAACAATCAGTGTTTCACCAGTTGTTTTCGCGCATGAATGCGTAGTGTTCTGCAATTAATTAAGTTTCGCGCATTATTGTGATTTTTCCCTTCTGTTCTGTTTTTCTTTTGGAGCAACATGAAGAAAGTTTCAGATATTCGATCACTTTTATCAAGAAAACTCTTTCTCCTACTCCAAGAAATAATCTACGTGAAGATGATGATCCTCCCAGAGACGACCGCCTATCCCACTCATCTGCACCCTCGACGTTTGAAACTTCAACGAAACCCACAGGTGAAAATATGGAAGTAACCGAGGAAAGAGCATCAGAACCGACATGCTAACGCATCTGGTACTGTACACGAGAAGGTCGTAAATCAGAGTAAAGAAGAGATTGAAGAAAAAAACTTTACTTGAGAGAAGTAGCTGACATCATTTCCTATCTCAGTTGGAGTTGCAGCCGGTCTAATTCTTCAAGAAATTGAAAGGGAAGTGCAGGAGTGAGGGTTTTATTCATTGATGGTTGATGAAGCCAATTATTACAAATGAGAACAGTAGTGAGCAGTTTTGAGGTACGTAAGAGGATTGGAGTCCATCGAAAGGTTATTGGGTTTCTTAAATTGCTCCACAGCAAGAGGTGCCGAGTCGCTAAACCGATTCAAGATGTTTCAGCTAAATACAGCTTGGACGATACACCAATGATTGGACAATCATATGATTGTGCCAGCGTAATGTCAGGAAAGAACGCAGGTCTTCAGGGGAAAATGAAAGAGTTACACCCACATACAATTTATATCCACTGGTTACCACACAAAGTAAATTTGGCTGTTGTCCATTAATGCAGCGATATCCAGTCAGCTAACATTTTCTTCAACACTCTTGAAGCCCTTTATATGCACTATTCACAACCTGGTAATCATGCCATCTTTGCAGAGATTCAAAATAAGCTAGGCATTAAAGTTGGAAAAGAAATGGGGAGCTTAAGTAGTACAAGATGGAGCTGCCGTTACACAAATTGTGACGTTGCAATAAATAACTTCAACGCAATCAAAGAAGCCCTTGAGGAGGAAATCAATGACGCACGAGATGGTGGAGGACATCGGTTTGTTGAGATCTATCACAAAACCTGAATTCGTAATTAATCTTTTCGTAATCCACTCAGTTTTATCGGTGAACAACGTGCTGAGTAAGTATTTGCAAGGCCCAGATGCGACGTTCCGGAGAGCAAGTTCAGTTATTCCCAGCATTCAAAGCACTTTTGCAGAGCAGAAATAATTTTGATGGCTTATGCGCCTAGATAGTAGAATTTGCGAACAACGATGACATTTTGCTTAGGCCTGTGTCTGTCTCAAAGAAAAGAAGGCAGCAGCTGCCCGCAAAAATGAGCGATTACTATGTTGAACCTACCGTTGGAAAAAGTCAGCTGACCGACCTACCATCAGTAGGTGTTAAAATGGGGATACGAAGACAGTTTCCACCAGAGACCGCCACTTCATGGCGCCTCCATCTTGGATTTAGACAAAAGACGAACGACATTGTATTGGCGGGCGATTTGAATGACGTTCTGGCGTGCCGCTCGCGCCCGTCCGCCCCTCTTCCGATCCCCCCTAGCCTCGCATGGAGAGATAAGCCACCATATGGCGGCAGTGGCGGCGGCGGAAGTGGGCGGGCGATAAGGCCGGTCTCTCGGAGGCAACCCGTGCATATGAGACTCCCTTTAGGAGAGAATTTTATTTTTTACGGCATTAGTGAATTTTTTTCTTTTAAACTCGAGCGGTATGGTGGACAAGTTACTATCTCCGAGTCATTCCTTCGTGTCTCAAAGTGTGCGTGTTAAAGCTCCCTTTAGGAGAGAATTTTATTTTATTACTGTATTAGTGAATTATTTTTTCAGTATTCGCAATTTCCTCGTGTGGGGGAGTGACCGACGAGCGTGCGCGGTGCAAATAAACTCAGTTGATCGTGATACCCAGTCTGTGCGCAGCATTTTCCACAGGCAGAAAGTGTTCGTCCAGATGAGTGCCACATTGATTGGCAACACGAAAAGTAATTCGGACATTCTCTAAAATTTTCGAAAATTCCAGCCATTCCAACTCGTTCAATAAAATTGAAATACCTCCCCGTTGATCAACGAGTGCAGCTCCCGAATTGTTATTGAGCGCAAATAGTCTCTCACCCACGAGCGATGTAAAAGCGACGGAGAAGTTCGCATGTACAAGATCATCTGGTATTGGTACAGTATTGTTAATATAGTCATTTAATGTTTTTTCGTGTGCAGTCACAAAATCTAGATCGGATTCAAAGAGATCAAGTCCAAATCACCACACTCGGATGGGATGATCAGCAACCTTGCGTATGCTCGTCCACCACCCGCTCGAAATTGCCAGGCGATGTGAATCTCCTTGTTGGAACTTAGCACAGCACCGCGACAGTATAGGGATTTGAAAACGGTAGGAAGAGAAGATGGTTTAAGAGGAGGGCGAGAACGGGGGGAAACAGTCTTCTTTTTATTTGTGCTTTCTCGAAGTGTTTCCTCGATTTCTTTCTCCAAAAGTTTGAATATCTCGTCAATTTCACTGTCCGTAATCTTCTTCCTTTTCACCGCTTTCTGGTGTTGGTTGCTTTTCTTCGTTACCTTACTCCGCCGTCGAGGATCGGTAGCTGAAGACTGCTGTTGCTGTTGCTACTGCTGCTGCTGCTGCTCCGTGACAAGCGGCTGCTCAAGAACCTCTCCACTCGACGACTGCATCTTGATTGAATGGAAAAAATATTCGTCTCTCAGAACACATTCGTTTCTTTAACCAATCACGTTCTGCCTCCCTATCTAAAATGAGCTGTAAGGTTCACTTCGACGTCTGGCGGAAACAGAAGTGATAAGAGGTTCCCTCTTCACGGACTTTGGAGTTATCTTTCTAACCTCAGTTTCCGCTCAGTTGTCGTCAACGTTTATTTAGTAGGTATCTGCCGGAATAAAAATTTCAAGGAACTTCTCAAACTCTTTATCCGTCATCTTTTTATTCTTCTTCTTAGCTGCTTTTTTTCTGGGTTTAGTTGTCTTCTTTTTCTTTTCGCTGCCGTCTTACGTTGAGGTTCAGAGGCTTGTTGCTCCGGCTGCTGCTGTTGCTGTTGTTGTTCGTTGTGCACTGAAGGCGGCTCCCCAATACACTCTCCACTCAACGCCTGTATGCTGATTGACTGAAAATATGTTTTTCACGTATTCCACTCTCAGCTCACAATGTCCGATTATCTTCAACCAACCACGGACTTAGGAGTTATCTTCCTAACCGCAGTTTCCGCTCAGTTGACGTAAACGTTTATTTCAACATCTGGACGAATCAGAACTTGATTTCTCCACTATTTAGCCTCTATTTCTCTCGATAAAGCCAAAAGGTTTTCATTATTATTTTCGGGGGATTTCTGATTCCTCTTCTTCCTCTTGTGCACGTCTTCTCCGATGGAAGCAGGAATCTTGTTTATCCGACTACAGGATTTTTTATTTGAGTCATATCCTGTTCTTCCCCAGCAGTCTCCGCTTCCAAATAGCAGTTTCCGCTAACGCGCAGCAAACTTGAGAATTTAATTGACATCGACGATTATCTCTTACTCCCGAACCAAAAAATTTCGTAAACAATGTAACAACTTTGCAATCGTTTTTGCGTGCATGGAGGGAGATTTTCACGAATTGTTGAACTGAACGTTAGGTGGATTTGAAGAGAGCATACAGGCAGCAATACTCTCCGCATAAATCAGATTCAAAATTTTGTAGCCGTTTGGTATTCCTTCTAATCAGCTTAAATTCTGAGAGAAAATTGAGTATCCCGATCACGAAAGGCTCGATCGCATTAGAATCGTAATATTCAGCACGCTGCGAGTTGATGACGTGAACAGCAACCCAATGCGTTCCGGGGCTGTCGGATGGGTAGAAATTAATTACATACGTGCCTGGTTTGTGATATTTCGGTAGGGCATCGAGGGAAAGACACCACGAAAAGAGACGAGTGAGTGGATTACGTCTTGAGGACGCGCTCAATCTCGTGAGTTTGCATCTCTCTCTTTCGAAGTTTCCTAATGACTAAATTAAATTTATCTCCTTATATTTATTTATCAAAATCTCCGCATCATATTCGGCATAAACGAGTACGGTTACTGCATTTTGTAGATTTTGTTGAAATTTTCCTTGCAGGCGTAAATTTTCCGGGCGAGTGAGGCTAACATGGTCCTCGTGTCCCGACCCTTCGCGAGTCAGATCCCATGCCAGGACGAAATATCCATGCTCAAACATTTTCTTGGTTATTTGGTTTCCGATATCTCCATGAGGCAATCTCAAGGCTTCATATAGTTGGTGATACGCGTTCGTGCAGAATTGTTTGGAAGGAGCATGAAAATCACTCGTATCCTCTGCAAGGATATTCACGATCACCCACAAAGACTGAGCATTCTTACAAGCCGTAATAATGAAAATAAAATGGATTTTTTTTCTTCTGCCTAAAAATGAATTATTCTCTACAATCACGACGATGAACGAATTTGGAATCCTGCCTAATATTACGTTATCATTGTTGAACATTGTGCTATGTGCGGGCATCGTAAATGTTTTGATTTCTACTCGCTTTTAGGGTAAAACCATCGGCGTTCCATCAGACAAAAGTTTCGCGTGAGCCACCAGAATGGAAGGATCGAGTTCGCATCGTGTAGCATAGTGTCGCTTCTTCAATTTTCAAAATGGCATCCTCCCCTTCTTCCATTAAGAAGAATTCCGGCTTAGCGAATGATAACTCTATAGTGACGTCAACATTATTAACTAACAGCCTCGGCTGATTAAAAGCATCCACGTGCAGTTTACCCACCACTTCTTACAAAGCGCTATCTTTCAACCACCTTTGCCTTTCCAGAAAACCTGCGTTCGATGAATCCATGCTGTCTAAATCCGTTCCTTCATCGAGCTCCCACCCACTGCAAACCATATGCGTTGCGAACTGCGTCGGAGTCGTAATAAAGCAGTTTTTCCAAATAATTTCGGTATCCATAATATTCTGAGGACGTCACCTTTTTCGCGTTAAAATAAACGTTGAATTTTTCAAACATAGAATTCAGGATGTTGTTCACGACTCCCGGCTGTTTGGGGTCCGCATTCGTGTAAAGAGTTACCCCTTTTTTACTAACTTTAATTTAACTTTGACCCTAATATCGTTTAGATCGAGGTATCTATCACCATTTCCCTTCATTGAAAATTTCAAATCAGAGTTTGTGTCGATTGCATTGACTGGATAATATTGTGTAGTCCCGCGTTCGAGAATGCTAGTTTGGATGGGCAGGTGTTTGAACAAGTACAAACACGAAGGAACTACTTTCTCCATCTCGTTTGATGTATGCTCCACCAACACTCGAGAAAGACTGACACAATTGTCTCATTTACAAAAATGTATCCCTCCATCCAACCCCGCTTTGGTTCTTCTTTTTCCACACCCTCTTCTTCCCTACCCTCATCTTCCCTACCCTCTTCTTCTTCCCTACGCTTTTCTTCATCCTATCTTCTTCCCTTTCTTCTCAATTATCTGTATCCATTGTCCTCATCTCCGTCGTTTCTTCTTCGTCTTCTCAGGATCAGGTTGAGGATCTCGCTTATTCATCTGCATCACAGTCACAGTTTTGCGTTGTCTCTTTGCTGTACGCAAGCCCACCACCACCATTCTTTGCAACTTGTCTTGTGCTCTTCGCTTTAAATTAGCCCTTGCCTCTCCGAAACGCGTTTGTAGTATTTCCTTTCCTGATTTCGTACCGATATCGGAGAGCGTTCCAATCCCCGCCTTTACCGCTTCTTCGCCATCTGCTTTCAGTCCAGAACTGACTAAAGGTTTTACATATCTCCACAATCCACTGATTAAAGACGCTAATCCGTGTCCTCTTTGTTTAAAATGACTCGCTTGATATAAGGAACCAATATCCCCACCCCTCTGATTTGCAATAAAGAAGCTTATATATCGATCCACATCGTTTGACATGTTGAAGTATACTAATCATACTAATGCTACTTCTTCTTTTTAAAGTGCAAAATCACCGCCGCTGGATCAAATCCATCGCTAAATGGAAACGGTTTACCCATTTTATACTCACTATATATATATATATATATATATATATATATATGTACATCTACATATATATATATACATATATAGTGGAATATATATATATTGGTATATATATATATATATATATATATATATATATATATATATATATATATATATATATATATATATATATATATATATATATACCCATTGAGAGAAATATCTCAATACTACCAAATTCCTTTCGTTTGATAGGATAATTATGTGGGTTTTGACAGATTTGTTGCCTTCCCCCTCCCGTGTTGATGACTCTCAAGCATCTGATCAACTTGTCTCCAATATATTGTCGTTTTATTAAATCAGTGTACGAAAAGTGTTCCTGTATGTCTCGTTTCTTCTGCTGCACGAGCAGTCCTCTCTAGCTTGGTGCGCGTTAGCGGAACCTGCGAAGGAACACTCTCCTTCTTCTCCTGAGCAACACCACCTTACATATTGGCGCGCGTTAGCGGAAGCTGCGAAGGAACACTGCCCTCCTCCTCCTCAGCAAAACCACCCTCCAGATCAACATTCGTATGTACGTTGCTAATTTTATTGATTTCAACGAAATACTCTGCTTGTTTCTCCAAGGGGACGCTATCGCGCATTGAATCCATCAAATGTTTAAGTGAACTGTATTTTTTAACCAATTTTACGGCGTGATCTGGGAGGATTCTAATCGACACATCTTTCACGGGAGATTCATACGCAACTGGCACAGAAATTTCTATCAAGGCGACGGTCCACTCACCATTCTCCAGTGTAATTCGTTCTGGTAGCATCGTGCAAAATTGAGCGATTGTATTGTTTGGGAAATAATTACCAGAGCTATCGCTGAGAAGTGTAACGTAAAAATCATCCTTATCCGTCATACTGAAGCCTTCTCACGGAAGAAGCCGGAACACAACTGTTGAAATCAACACCGTAGCCTCTCAATTTAACAAAATACTCGAGCTTCTTACCCTTACCCCTACGTTTGAGAATTTCATTAATCTGAAAATATGTACTTTCGGACAAACGAACTTTAACCAACTCTTCCCTATAGAATGTTCCTTTTATTTCTTCTCCATTTAAATCTTCCAACTGGTACGTAGGTACGTTCAAACCTTGCGAGATAGTTTTAATCCTAAATACTTCCTTGGAATAATTGGCTGTGTATCCTTTCGCGAATGTATTTCTTTCTATGCTGATTTGAAAGTGATCACCCACCGCAAATCTCGTTTCATTTTCCGGTTTTCTTCTTCTTTCTAATAGCCTTTTTGCCACCGCAAAAGCATTCGAAATGTTCACATTCGAGGAAGCCACTCCGATACTGGAATGCACCCGATTGTTATAACTTTGGAACAATATCGGAAGCAATCGCACGTAATTGAGCGTATTGTTCTTGGTGAAATGTTTGTACATTTTAATTTTCAATGTCCTGTTGATTCTTTCAACAACGGCTGCTTTGACGACTGGCTGGTTAGTAGTATAAAATTGCATTCCTTGTTTCTGGAGGAATGTTTTTCATTTTTCGTTGGCAAACTCACTCCCCTTGTCGCTTTGAACTTTCAATGGTTTTCTTTCCATACAAGTTGCACGAAAAGCCTCGATAACAACTTCAGCTGTCGCATTTTTTAAAGGAACAGCCCAGGCATTTTTCGAAAACAAGCCGATGACTGTTAAGAGATATTGAAAAACATCATTATGATTCTTCAAATTGCTCATATCGTTAAGGTCACACTGCCACGTCTCATCCATGTAAGAGACGTCATAATAATTTCGAGAAAAAAATTTCCTGATTGGTTTGTGCAAGGTAAAAGCATCCTGCGAATCCAGTCATTTTTGAATGTTATTCTTGGATAATTTTTTTCCCGAAGCCTTCCACAGTGCGTCTGTGGTAGAAAAACTGGCAGGATGGGAAGGTTCGTAGTAGATTTTACTCAAAGATGAGGAATCCAAGCTTGCATCTCTTCCTCCTTTATTCTCTTTTTTATGGAGGATGACGGCGGAGTGTATGGCTCCTTTATTCTTCGTTTCCGGTTTTCTCTTCTCAGCGGAATAGGTTTCTGCCTTCATGTCACCTCTCTATATACGTTTGTGAGTGCCGCTGGATTTTCGGGATAAACTTGACAGGCTAAATATTTGAATTGCGACCGATCGCGAAGATTTCTAAAGCACACAATATACTTTGCATTTAAAGATATCATACGTGAAAAACGGGATTGATAAAAAACATTTTGACTGATTAAAATGACAGATATTCGAATGATGCGAATCTTTTGTGAAAATCTCACTCACTTTGTTGTCACTGAAGCAGTCATGCATCACATCATCAATTATGTAAAGAGTTGGTATCTTTTTCGGATTCGAGAAGCTTTTAGGAAATTTCCAACTGAACTTGACCTTTGGAATGCCCCTAACCTTCTTAATATTGAATGCAGATATTCTTCGCCCAAATCGCGTACTTGAAACAGAACTGATCATCATTTCTAACGTTAATGACCGCATCTGTGTTTTTAATTTTCGCCGTGAGCTCGATAAATGTGAATCCTCTCAGGGGTTTATATTTGTTAATTCAAAGTTCCAACCCTTGGACCATCGATAAAACCCACCCTGAACCTTTCGACTGGTGCTCACTCTTTTCCTTCATTAGTTTACCGATAATTTATAAAATAAAAAACATAGTCTAAAATTTCATTGACGTCATCGGATTGCAGCACACGAACGTTTTCGTTTTTTAAACTGCGTTCGTCCGATTCCTCATTTTTCACAAAGGTACATTTCAAAATCACGTTAATTTTCAAAGCTAATTTTTCTAACTGTTCCCTGATTTTTGCGGAGAGTAGATGTTAAATGCTACCTTAAAACGTAACAATGTCACTTAGCTCTTCAAATCCACTCACCCAGTATGTCTTTAATCGATCTCGCACAGCTGACTCAAGTTCCACAATCGGTCATATTTCACCACCAATTTGATTCCATAAATATCTTCGGTGAACTTCACTCGTTTCATGGCTCGGCCTATATCGGTAATACGTAAAACACACGTCGCACAAAGTTTCAACTGCCATGTTTCAGAAACAGATAAGGGAAACAGTACCGTGAAAGGAAAAAATCCGCAACTTATATTAAATCACTTTCCCGCCAAATGCTTATGACGCACACCTTCCCAATACTAACGGCACACATCTTTCCTGCCAAATATGACGCACAAGTTTCCCGCCAAATACTAACGGCGCACATCTTTCCCGCCCAATTCTGATGACGAGCCATTTCCACCCACTATATCACTCCGTTTCTTTACCTACCACAGTTTTTTTCCCCTTCACTTTCAAGACATTTGCACTTTATTAAACCCTACTTTTTTCCTTACACTCCTAAGACACGAACACTTGCTTAATTTAAGGCTAACCTTTAATGCTGCTTTTCATCAGGGCTGCAAACTCTGGTTGCTCATGAAAGGGATTTTGAGGTTATAACACAAAAAAGCTTATTTCCACTACACATCTTTTTTTTTAAATGTTTTATTTACTTTTACCTTTTCAAAATCTTTTTTGACACCTCTAAGAATAAAAGAAAGAACATAAATGAGTATTCGAGTTCCGACATGTTAAAGTAAAACAAAGAATATGGTAATAAATAATTACCTTTAGTTAATGGCTCGGCGTCATCTCTACCATCTGCCGTCTACCATCCCACACAAGTGTCCAAAACTCCTCCACTTGGGCAGTGTTGTATGTTGTTATATCCTCGGCATTTTTGAAAATGCCGAGGTACCGTTTCGGGAGGAAGATCTTGCCTTTTACGGCCTCCGTGCTCCTTATTAAGGCTAGGAACACGGGGCCGTATCGGGAATTCTCAACTCTCTCCAATTCTAGGATCTTATAGGGATAACCCGGTTCCAACTCGTCCTTCTTGATGAAAGGTGGAGTGGAGGCGTTTACTACCTCCAATCTTACTGAAAGAGCGTCCATCTGAAAGTGAAAGAGCGTATCAAGTCAACAAAATTATGGTTTAATTCGAGGGTAATAGAGAGATGCAGATATAATAGTACTTACGTCTTCGGCTGCTGGAATTCAAATGACGGCCTGGCAACGCCCATCCAACACACACCCCGCTCGGATTATCGCTCAAGTGGGGTGAGTGCTCACAGGAAGCGAGAGCGATAACAGGCGAGCGAGACAGTCAAAGTGAACGTTTCTTGGTACTCTGAGAGATTTTATAAACACATGTCGATATTATTATTTTCAAAAACTTATCAAACTCTCTTTCCATACTTTCTTAATGGACTTATTATTTGGTCTTTAAAAAGACCGTGCGGCTTGATTTTTTTTTCGGTTTTCATTATCGGTTGTTATTTCGGTTGTTATTATCGGTTTAGTGTTTTTTTATTTCGTTTTACACAATGGAGTGGGTTATATCCCCATTTCTAGTTATGCATGACTGCCCGATTACGGAAATCACGGGCGTCATGTATAGCATTTCCTCGGATTGACTAAAAGTCTCCGCCCTCCACCGAATAGTCCAATTTCGTTCTCCACCAAATATTTCATAATTTTCCCAAATTCTTTCCGTTGCGATCAGTAAATGCATCGTGTACGTCATGACTTCGTTTGCTATTGCGGGAATATCAGGAGGAACTTGTAAATACAGACACAAAGTATTCGCCGTCATCATTATCACTTCTCTCACTGTCAGTCTCCTGTTCTTCTTCGGTGACCATTTCCTCATTCTCATCTTCTCGCTGAAGAGCTTCAATGTCCAGAAAAGGAAAGTGTTCCAAAGGAGGCATCGCAGAGAAATTTTCGTCCTCTCAGTACGGTGGAATTTATTCTGTGAGTTCGCGGGAGAGGATCCGATTCTCCAGGTCTCGCATGGAGAGATAGGCCGCCATATGGCGGCAGGGGCGGCGGCGGAAGTTGGCGGGCGATAAGGCCAGTCTCTCGGAGGCAAACCGTGCATATGAGATTCCCTTTAGGAGAGAATTTTATTTTTTTACGGCATTAGTGAACGATATAAAAAAACATATTGAACAGCTCATCACTTCGGTCACTCTCTTACAAATCGAGAACGGTGCATCCCCGTATTTCACTACCAACTTTGGTGGTCGACTGTCTTCACATGCGAAATAAACATTGGTTAGTCGGTAATCCCATAAATAAATCCCATTTAGTAAGAGTTCTCGGCAGCTCCAACTCTTTAAATATATCTTTATATCTTTTTAGCCACACATTCGTTCTCACTCTATTTTTGTGCGCTTTACTTAGCTGAACATTAACTACTAATGCAGACAACTCGATCCTGCTGAGATCCATTGAAGAGTAACGAGCGGGATTGCTTTTCACGCGAGAGAAAGGAGCTAAGGGAGTGGAGGGAGAGTTCATTGCGTCATTGACTCTAATACACATGCGGGAATATAAACTTTATTCCAACTAGAGGAAATAAGGGGAGAGGTTAGGAAAGGAGAGTCGTCATTCCACTCTCGCACCATGAACCCGACGGGCGTCTTGTCATTCGTCCGCAACAGAGATATTGAGGGACCGAAACGAAAGTCTCGAATTAGCGAGCACTTAAGACACCGAATGTTATAAATTGTCAACAATACAGACAGATGCCGTTTGCTTCACGAATTTGTCAAAGACGTATACTCAGACATCACACATCTCGCTGATAAACCGAGCGAATTATTACAGTATTCTTCGTTATATTACAAGCCAGATTTTAGCATGAATTTTGAAAGGATGGCTGGTGAGAAACGTCGAATTCAAAATAAAAAATTGGAAACAACATTATTTTGTCAGGAGTGTATGCCTCTGTAACAAACATCAATAGCCGACGCAAATAACACGATCTCGAAAATAAACTTATTAATAACCGATGCAAATAAAACTAAGCCGAAAATAAACCGACATATAAAGCTTAACCGATATATACAGCCTTTTTAAAGGCTACCTAATCAATCCACATATACATGAAAGAGATGGAGAAGCACTTGTAAAAGGAGTTTTTAAAAAATAATTCACTAATGCTGTAATAAAATAAAATTCTCTCCTAAAGAGAACTGTAACACGCACAGTGCGAGACGCGAATGAATCACTCGGAGATAGATACTTGTCCACCATACCGCTCGAGTTTAAAAAAAATAATTCACTAATGCCGTAAAAAATAACATTCTCTCCTAAAGGGAGTCTCATATGCACGGGTTGCCTCCGAGAGACCGGCCTTATCGCCCGCCCACTTCCGCCACTGCCGCCAAATGGCGGCTTACCTCTCCATGTGAGGCCAGGCGGGACCGGGGGCGGGGGAGGGCCAGACGGATGCGAGCGGCGAGCTGCCAGAACATCAATCGAATCTTCCTCCAATACAATTTCGTTCGTATTTTGTCTATGTCCAAGATGGCGGCGCCATGCAGTGGCGGTCTCTGGTGGTAACAGTCTTCGTATCCCCATTTTAACATCTACTACTATCTGATACCAACCCCAACCCTCGAGACTACTGAAAAATCAATATGTACAACAGGGTTTTGGATAATGTTATTTCACATTTTCAGCACCGGTGTGCGCCCGTTTCCCTGGCAAAGGCAGCGGATGCCTTACACAGTTGAACTTGGCTGAAGCTGAAGATATCATAATTAATGACAAAGCAATTTTGAATATTGATGCCCATTCCTTAAATTCTGATGCAACAGTATTGAGAAATAAATTTTTAAAAACAAGGAAATTGAGATTAACCTTAAAAATGTCTGAACAGAAATAAATGAAGACATCATACCGAATGTTTACAGACTAGCAATGTGACAGAGTAGCAATCGGCCTGCCCTTCAGCTCGGGCGGATGTGAAAGATGTTATTCCGTTCTGCGACGAATCAAGTCGTGCATTAGGTCTACAATCAAGATTTTCAAATCTATCCATTTTTCACATCGAAAAAGCACTTGTTAAAGAAATGGTTACCGGCACTACCATCATTAAACATTTCTGTCAAAAAAAAACAGAAAATTCCTTTAAACCCAATTTTTTGTTACTTCTCTTTGTTTTCACTTTAAATTAATATTGAAGTTGTGAATATTTAATGTGTTAGCAGATAACCGTTCCAAAGTTTACTATAATCCCTCTGAAAATGTGTGAATCCTCGTTGAATATAAAAACCATTTTATTTTCCAACTCGGTGTGATCATTTTCTAGCCTACAACACTACCCACTACACAGTATTTTACAAAAATTTCATCATAAATTAGGTTTATTTAAGTGCTGAGAAGGTTAAATTTAAAAACATTTCCCCGGAGCCCCTCTTAAAATGGGGGTCTCCGTTCCCACAGGCGCCCTGGAGGGTTGGTGGTCCCATGACCCCCAGACAGATTCCCTAGCTACGCCCGTGCCTACAATTTCTAATTTATGATGTAAGAAAGGGGAAAAGAGTGCATTGGAATAATATTTAATGCAATTAACTCGAAGGCTAGTTTATTTCCGGTTTTTCGATGCCAATTTACGTAATTCGATTACGCCGCTAGAAAGAACAAGAATACACAAGCTAGAAGGTGGGCGGGGAAGCGAGCAAAGTACCTATTCCTTTATTGGTTGAAAAAGAAACAAGTATCAGTCACTTAATTGCTTTATTATAGTCCTAGGAAAATTTATCTATGTCTAAAACAACTCGTGGCAAAAAACCTCCAGTCCTTACACAGTGTTCTTGGTAGTAACTGTAAAGATAAGAACTGTTATAGTTTGTAATTAACTCGCTGAATTCTCAGTTGGCATACACAGGAATATTATATTTCCTATCAATGAGCATACATTAGCTAATCCGAATTTTGTTTTTTTTCAAATATTGGTCCAAAAATCGCCATTGAAATTTGAAGGAGGTTGTATCTTGCAAACTATGCAAGGAAGACATTGCAATGAGAGAACAAAAATGTATCTGTGTATATAAAATATTGTGAGTGTATTTGCGTTGACTGTAAGTATAATTATAGACGTGTAAGTATCGCCATCAGCGACTTCCCGACACCGACCCCCACCCCTGCCACGTGGCGACCGACATCCGCTCTGGGCTGTCCCACGCTCGAAAGGTGCCGACATGGAGATGCATATACCTTGCACCTGAGGTGACCGCTTGCCGGCCAATTACAATACGCCAACCGAGCATCACGTGGTAGACGCCAAGCTAGTGGGGGAGTCGGTCGTCGAGATGGCGAGCAGTCGGGCTTGGGACGCGTTATGTGATGTATTAAAGTATCTTTCGTGCTAAGAGGTCTTCTTATTGCCGTTCCCTGCGACTCTCAGGAAGAACCCGAGGGCGAAAACTAACGCTGGTGTCAGAAGTGGGATCATCTCCTGGAGATTGCACATCGGCGTAAGCATTAAAACGGAAATGGCCTCGAGGGTTAGTCTGGGGAGTGAGCAGATGCACGATTGATCAGATGCACGCGAAACTAGAAGAGTTTCCGCTAGAAAACGAACGTTTACGCACAGGTAACGTTGAAAGGGGGGCGCAGGAACTTCTCCCTAATACAAACAATTCCTTTATTTGCAGGGTCCGTCGACCAAGAGGCCGCGCTTTATTTTGAACAAATTGACAAAAGTGCTGCCGCGTTGAGCGATTGGAACGATGCAGAGAAATTACGGAGTTGCAGCGCAGTTGCGTCTAGGAGTAGATGATGCCGAGTACGTACGGAGTCGTGTTGAGTGTCGGGAGGCGAGGTCCTATGAAGCGTTGAAGACCTTGCTCACGGAGAGATACACACCAAAGCTGAGCGCACGCTTCTTTAGGGAAGAACTCTCGAAACTGCGACTGGGACCGCAAGAGGAGTTGGAGGCGTTCGCCGACCGGGCCCGGCGGGTCAATGCGCGCACCTATGACGCCGTGGGCACGGCGGAATACGTCGCTTCGCTGCGCCAAGAGGCCGAACAGCGGGCGCTGGACACCTTTCTCAACGGCCTCCCTGGGGAACTGGGGAGGCAGTGCAGGCTGGCCAACCCTCAGAGCTTCAATGATGCAGTCCGGGATGCGCTTCGGTTCCAAGAGGCAGGGCGACGACCGAGGGAGGGCCCTCGACCAGGCCGTGATTACCGCGCTGAAGGGACCGAGACCAGGCGCCGCTGACAATTGCGGCGACGATAGGCACCTTGCACTGCAGTTCCCCGAGGGCCGGCGGTGCTACACCTGTGGCCGCACGGGCCATCTTTCGCGAACCTGTTTAGATGGCCGTTCGGCGAGGAGCGCGGGAGCTTTAAACGGCGGAGGGGTTGGCGACGCCGCCTAAGCCAGCATCCTCCAACGGTGCTGATTCCTCGAGTGGAGCAGAGGGGAGCGGCCAGAGACCCCTGGTGGTAGAGGTGAGTAGAGAGGGGAGAGTGTTCCTCATGCTAATAGACACGGGGACCCAAATTTCCCTAGTTACGCAGGAGGGGATCCGAAGGCCTTCGTGTAAGATAACGGGTATTACCGGTGATGTGCTGCGACAATACGGAGAAAAAGAAGTCAACTTTTCGGTCGGGGGGAAGGAGTATGTAGCGAGGATGCAGGTCGTGTCCAGCTTGGGCCGGTATGGGGGCATCTTAGGGTTAGACTTTTTGGAAGAATACCACGGGGTCATGGACATAGGGTTTAGATCGATTCGTCTTGGGAGGGAGGTGTCGCGTCTGGATGGTCAATCAGGACAGCCGAAGGAGCGCGGCACAGAAGAGAAGGGACGAGATGAGTTTTCGGGATCTGCGGATTAGACTGGCGAAGAAGGAGATAATACACCCCAGAAGTGAGAGAATAATTGGTGTATACGTATCAAATCAAAAGCTACCAATGGGAATAGAGGTAATAAATGAACCGGAATTAACGGAAGTCGAGGGTTGTAATGTCGCGCGTAGTTTGTGTAAAATTGATGAGGGCCAAGTATCCGTATAATAGCAAATTTTACGCAGGAATGAAATTATTTTAAATAAAGGAACTGTTGTGGCCTCCATTAATGAAGTAGAAGTCCAAAACGGAGGAGAGCGGAGTACTGGTTGGGTATGTGCCGTTAATCAAACCCTAGCCAGATAGATTGTCGGGGAAAGTTGGACCACCTGGAAGCTTTTATGAGAGAAACCCTCATGCCTGTATTAGAAGAATTTCGTGACCTATTCTCTGAATACAGCCTCCCACCACCAAGAGACATTACGGCTCACCATATCCCTACAGGTGATCACTGCCTATATATCAGAAACCATACAGAGCTCCAAACTACCAAGAGCCTATCATCGAAGAATTGGCCCAGAAGCAACTAAAAGCCGGAGTTATAGTGCCCAGTAAGAGCCCTTGGGCTTCCCCAGTTGTGCTTGTCCCCAAAAAGACAAACGGTGGACCACCTAAGTTTCGGTTCTGTGTAGATTTTAGGGCCCTAAATTCTATAACGACCCCTGACCTATACCCCCTCCCTAATATTATCGATACATTAGACCATTTGGGATGATGCAATTTATTTTCCACAATAGATATGACTCAAGGGTATCTACATATCCTTATGCACCCTGATTAGGAAGAAAAAACGGTTCATCGTGGAAAGGGGATTGTATCATTACAAAAGGATGCCCTTCGGACTTATAAATGCTCCGGCTACCTTTCTAAAAGTAATGGATGAGGTCTTAAGAGGATTGAAACCAACCCAATGCCTCGTTTATTTGGACGACGGAATTATTGAGTTCCGGGATAAAAGAACACGCACAGCGGTTGAGGAGCGTCTTTGAAAGATTCAGAGCGGCAAAATTAACCCTCCAATTTGACAAATGCTGCTTTGGACAAGATAAAGTGACTTACCTCGGTCACATTATAAGCAAATATGGAGTGCATCCAGATCCTAGAAAAGTGGACGCAGTGCAAAATTGTCCGACCCCAACTACGACGAAATAATTGCAGCCCTTCCTGGGACTGTCTTATATTAGCGAAGATTTATTGCAGATTACTCCAGCATAGCCAGACCCTTGACCCTCCTCTTGATTAAAGGAGCAAAGTTTTGTTGGACCCCAGACTGTGAGGTGGCGATGAACTCCTTGAAGAACGCCCTGGTTAGCAGCCCAATTCTTAGTTACCCTGACGTCTGAAAACCGTTCATCGTTACCACCGACGCGAGTAATTTTGCTTTGGGTGCAGTATAGTCCCAGGAGATCGAGAGGCTGGAACATTCTGTCGCTTATGTATTCCAGCAACCCGACCCTGCCGAACAGAACTACACTACCAATGAACGCGAATTGTTAAGCGTTGCGTTCGCTGTGCAACAATACCGTCGTTACTTATATGGGCAGAAATTTACGATAGTTACGGATCACGCGGCCCTGAAGTGGTTATTCAGCCTGTGTGACCCGAATAGCCGTCTGACGCGGTGGACATTCAAGCTTGTAGAGTACGATTTCGAAATGATGCATAGGGCCGGGAAGTCTCATCTAAACGCTGACGCACTCAGCGGGAAAGTGCGACAGCTGCGGGTTCTTTCCCGGGAGGATATTGTGGAAGCCCAGAGGGAAGATATCCAATACGACCGTTGGAGGTCTCTCCGCGGATTTGGTGATTTGGAGGGAATACTCGTGAGAAATACCACCGAAGGCCCACGGGTCGCAGTTCCAGAAATCCTGCGCTTCGAAGTGATGACGCAAAACTACAATCACCCAACAGCTGGTTACAAGGGGCACAGTCGACAAGACGCCGGATAGAACAGCGGTACTGGTGGCCACGGTTAGCCAAGGACGGGCAGGAATTTCTATGTGATTCTATTGAATGTAACAGGCGGTCATCGTATGGAAAGAGGACAGTGCCATTTCAAGAATTTCCACGAACGGAGGGCAGTTTTGAGTTTATTTCGATTGACATTGACTGCCTTGCCAGGACTGATGGAGGGAATAGGATTTAATTTATCTATAATATGTCACCTTTCCCGATATGTAGAGATGGTGCCCCTGGTGAATCAGATGGCAGAGACTGTAGCGGGAGCACTTGTGAGGAGGTGGTTTCTGAAGTACTGAGTGCCGGCGAGGTTGCTGACCGATCAGGAGATCAATTTTACTTCGGAACTGTTCGAGGGCGTGTCTCGACTGATGAACATACAAAACCTATGAACGTCACCATTCCATCCAGCCTGCAACGGTAAGGTGGAACGAGTTCAATCGAACTATTGCTAACGCCTTGAGTCATTACGTGAACACCAAACAAAATTATAGGGACCTGTGGTTACCGTTTGCTGTGGCGACATATAATACGAGTGTTCATTCCAGTATCGGCCACTCACCTCAAGGGGTTGTATTTGGTCACCCGATTTGGTCCCCGTTTGAGATTTGCGAACGTACGGTGGAAGGGGTGCACGACACCTATGCTTTGGAATTACGTTCGAGGTTAACTGAGATGCAGAGAAAATGCCGTAGAAATGACAGGACGACGAGGGCCACTATGGCGGCGGAGTACGGGAAAAAGTGCAAAGATGTGAATTATCGGGCCGGCCAGTACGTGCACCTGACCAATCCGTGTGTGGGGAAGGGGAAATCTAAGAAATTTCATAAGCCTTGGCGGGGCACCAACCGAATAATTGAAGTTATTTTGCTTAGCAACGTGCTGTTGCAACTCCCTTTCCGTCAAACTATTGTTCATAAGAATAGGTTTAAATTACATCGCGGCCGTTCTCCTCCTATCTCTACCACAGGCCACACCTGCGAGAGACGGAGAGGCCGACCAAGGAAGGAATCCACGCGAGCAGACGTCAGCAAGGACGTAGACGAGTGGACAGTGGATGCCGACGACACCCCCAAAGGCCGTCTTCCCACCTAGCGCAGCGGCTGAGATGACGGCAGGTACGGCGCATTCAAAGGAAGGCCGTCCATCTGACTCCAAGGCCGTTGCTGATCCCGCAGCATACACGATCGTCGACCCCCCCCCCCCCCCCCCCACGCTCCCTCTCAGGGTCACCCCTTCTTATCTGCTGCGGCCCAGAGAGCGCGCTTCCTCGGCGCCGAGTGTGAAATCGCCGTAGCAGAGAGGAGAACCGCGAACTTAATAATTTACGCCCTCAGCCCCGTGCAAACTCGGACGAGGATCCGTAACCCTGTGGAAGTGGGTGAGGGTTTTGAGTGCTTGGTGTTGTGCAAGAGGAGATGTGGATGTGATAGCTTCTGACAGTGGTGTTGTGTTTGAAAGAGTAAACAATGTAATTTTGTCGGAACACACGGGTTATTGTTTTTCATTTTGATTTGGAAATTTTGAGACAAGAATATATGTACTTAGCCGACGCCATGGACGATGCTAACGAGTTGATCGATAAACGGGGTAGTGCTTTTTGTTGTATAAATTTTCTGTCGTGACCCGGTGTGTCAGTACACCGCATATACCTCCTAGTGGTGGGTCGCGGGCAACAGTATGCTGGCTCTCAAGGTAGTCCTTTCAGAAGGGATCCTAGCTTGAGCAGAATAGGGAAAGCGGGCCTAGGGTATTACTATTCTTTGGTTTCTCTTGTGGCATACTGGCGAAAATGTGCCAAAACTGACCGGTAGAGAGCCGTAACCGTTAGCAAGGAAAGGTGCACGTGGTGCGGGTACTGCGAAGGCTGGTAACCTTGCATACTCTATGACAACTTACTGCTAAACGTCAAAATGTAAAATGTTGCCTCGGACAGCCGAAGCCACGATGGGCGGCGGAAGCTGAATAAGGTTGGCCCATCAAGATACGGACTGGAAACGAACTGGACTCTCGGTAATTGGAATGTGAGAGGAGTGTATGGAAAGGAGCATGAGTTGCTGAATGAAATGAAAGTGAGACGAATGGATGTTTTGTGTGTGTGAAACTAAGCGTAAGGGGCGGGATGCTGTTACGTTAGATGGCGGTAGTATGGCATTGTGGTCAGGAGTTGAGGATAATGTACACGGCAGTCAAGGTGTAGGACACATTCTTAACGAGAGAGCTAAGTTGCTAGTAAGGAAGTACGCATTAGCATACCCTAGGTTGCTCTGGGTTCGCATGAAAGTAGGTCTTAGGAGAGTTGTGATTGTGGCGTGCTATGCACCAGTGGATGGAGAGAGTGACAGAGTGAAAGATGAGTTTTGGGAAAAACTGAGAGAGGTTTCGAAAGAATGTGACCCTGGTGAGGGAATAATTTTACTAGGTGACATGAATGGGTGGGTTGGTGTGAGGCGGGATGCATCTGAGAGAGTGGTTGGGCCATTTGGTGACCCTTGAGTGAATGATAATGGTGAAAACTTGGCGGATGTGTGTTTGGAAAAAGGATTGTGTCGAATACATGGTTTAAACATAAAAGAATAGATTTTTGTACTTGGAAAAGGGGTGATTGTAAAAGCATGATTGATTTCATTGTTTATGATGAGAGATTGAGGGAGTTAGTGTGGGACAGGTTAGGTGATGAGGGGTGCTGAATGTGGAACAGACCACTATTTGGTACTCTCCAAAGTGAATCTGGGCAGAAAGTGGGTGCCAAGGAAGAATGTTGCGAGTAAGCAGTTGAGAGTAAAAGTGGAAAGGTTGCTAGACAGCGAGGTAAGAATTCGGTATGGTTGTATGCTTGAGGATGCTCTATCCTTGAAGCAGAGAGAATGGGACGAGCATATCAGAAACGAGAACGTAAATGATGCGTGGGAGTGTTTAAAAGGAGTGATTGTGGAATGTGCTGAAAGTGTACATGGAAAAGGAGTGGTAGGAAGAATGAAAGGTGATGCTTGGTGGAATGAAGAAGTGAAATTGCAGTCAGAGTAAAGAAAGAGGTGTACAAGAATATGATTGCTGCCAAATCTGAGGAAGATCGTACTAAGGCATGTCAGATTTACAGAAAGAAAAACAATGAATGTAAAATCGTTGTGAAAGAGAGCAAAGAAAGAATGCGTGCGGATGAAGCTAACAAAATGCAGAGTGATTTAGAAGGTAATAAAAACCTGTTATGGAAGTGGGTAAGAAGGGCTAAGATTGGCGAAGGTAGGGGAATGAATGCGGTCAAGAACAAAAGTGGAGAGACCATGTGGGACGAGAGCAATATCAGGGAATGCTGGAGGGAGTATTTTGATGAATTATACAATAATGATGCAGGCGTTGAGGATGAGCTTTGTGGAGTGGTATGTGAGAATGGAAAAGGATATCAGTGAGAAGGAGGTCACAACGGCTGTGAGAATATTGAAAAATGGGCAGGCTGCAGGCATAGATGGGATATCCAGTGAAATGTTGAAGTGTGGGTGTAAATTACTAATTTATAGGCTGCGTGAACTATACAGTATATGCTTACAGGTTTCTGTTGTTCCAGCAGATTTGAAGAATGCTATCATCGTTCCGTTGTACAAAGGGAAGGGAGGAAAGACCGAATGTAATAATTATCGGGTCATTAGTTTATTGAGTACCCCGGGAAAAGTGTTCAGTAAAATATTAATCGAAAGAGTGAGGAATATTACTTCCGACAGAATATGGGGTGTGCAGTGCGGGTTTATGCCTGGGAGAGGATGTAGTGACCAGCTTTTTGCACTTCAGCAAGTGATAGAAAAATGTGTGAGTGTCCGAAAGAAAGTGTACTGTGCATTTGTCAATTTAGAGAAGGCATATGACAGAGTAAATAGAAAGAAGTTGTGGAACGTTTTGAGACACTATGGAGTGAATGGGCAGTTATTGAATGTTATGATGGCAATGTATGACAATAGTAAGGCAAGTGTACGAGTTAACAGGGCTCTGAGTAATTGGTATGTAATAAATCGGGGTGTAAAGCAAGGATGCGTAATGTCTCCATGGCTGTTTTATGTATTTATGGATAAATGTGTTAGAGACGCATGTAGTGAAAACGACGATGTTTTTATTGGAAATGTAAACTTGCGAGTTCTTCTATATGCGGATGATGCTGTTTTGATCTCAGACAGTCAACAGGAATTACAGAAGCTCATAGATAAGTTTTGTGAATCAACGGAGAGAATGGAATTGAAGCTAAATGCGTGCAAGACTAAAGTAGTAGTTTTTGATAAGGAGAATGGGGAGAATAACTGTATGATGAGGGTGAATGGTGAAGTAATTGAACAGGTGGATGATTTTGTGTACTTAGGTAAGATGTATGCGAAAGATGGAAGAATAGATGAGGAGATAAAGAGACGTGTGAATGCTGGAAGGAAAGTGGTAGGTAGTATGTGGAGCATATCAAAGAATGAGTGCTTGCCTAAGGAAGCGAAAATCGCCGTGTACAAGTGTACTTCTCCCCGCTTTGCTATATGATAGTGAAACATGGGTATGTCAGGATAGACATAAGAGTAGACTAAACGCCGTGGGTATGAGTTATCTGAGAAGTATTTGTGGTAAAAGTAGGATGGATAGGGTCAGGAATGAGTGGGTAATCAATGAGTGTGGGTTAAATGCTCCAGTTATGGACGTGTATGAAAGGAGTGTGCTTCGTTGGTTTGGCCATGTTGAGAGAATGGATGAGAGTCGAATAACGAAACAGATATATGAGAGTAGAATGAATGGTGTGAGAGGTAGAGGTAGGCCGAGAAAGTTGTGGTTGAATGTGGTTGAGGAAATTCTTAGGAGGAGGAATATTAGGAGTCTTAAAAACAGGAGGGCGTGTATGAAACAGTGTATTGGGGGTAAATGAGGCAAAAGAGGTTTGCAAGGATAGATCAGTATGGAGGAAATTATCGAAGCAGAGTTAGGTGTACAATTATGTATTAAAGAGTGAAACATTTTGACTGTGCCTACCCCGAAAGGGATGTAATTTAATGTATGTATGTAATTTTCTGTCAGCCGTGAAGCACATGCGGGAGGAGTATATTCAGATGAAGGGAGAGTTTGAAGTTTTCTTGGGGCTGATGGAGAAGTGTCCTGCCAAGAGAGGATTAATTAATATGGGAGGACACCAGCTTAAGGCGGTTTTCGGGACCCTAGAAGAGGGGGATTTGCTTAGAAAAAACCACAGGGTCGCGAGGGTCGAAAGGTCACGAGAAAGTGATAGGGTAGCCATTGCAAATCAAGTCACGATGATTAGTCATCTAGATTCTGGGAAATTTGTTAACACTACCCGAACTTTGAAAAGGATTCTAGATTAGTTTATTCAATGGGGGAACCAAGCGCTCGAGCAATTAGCGAATTGGAGCCGAGATATATCCATATATCTGCAATGTTCCGGGAGGAGGAGACTCTTTGCCTAACAGGCAATGCATTAGTAAACGCCTGGATTGACTTAGTAAACTTCCGCCAAGCCATTGAAAATAGTGTCAGTGGTAAATTGAGTTCCGTCTTAGTGCAACCGGTTCACTTCCTGGAGCTTTTCAAACAAATGGGAGACAATATTCAGCCACCCTCGCATATGATCGCCCCCTGCAATAACCATAACCTTTGTTTTTTTTATGAAATGGCCACTGGCTCAGCTGTGGTCAAAGGTCACTGATTACAATTAATTATAGAAATACCTCTGGAAAATCAGCCCAGATAGAAAATGTATACCACCTGGATCTAAGGAAGCACGTAGAATGGCGAATGGGGGATATCTTATTAGTCAGTGCCGACCGAAGCTCGTATGCCATAGTAGGATAGGAAAGACATGAGTTCATGCAAAGACAGGCCTTTAAACATTTGCCCCGCTCGTTTCGCCCTGCGGACGAGAAAGTTGAGACTTTAACCTGTTCATGTCGCGACCGAACACAACTGGTTGTCCGGGTGACGTTTAAATTACCACAGGCGAGATTCCATCGGATCCGATTAGGCTGGGTATTTTCGGTTGCAGAGCCCGTGGAGGTGACCTTTTCTTGTCGAAATTTGAGCGATGTTGCCAAAGTGTTCACTAAAATATTAGAGTATAGTGGGATCAGAGGGAAGCCCAAGCCTGTGACGTAACCAGCGACTCCTTCCGGTTAGTGGCCGCCATCCATGGCATTTCCAAAGATGAGGAAGAGCCGTTGCGACTTGCCCTTCCCAGGGTCTCTTCACCGATAATCAAGTTTCGAGACTCTGGTTTCAGTAATGGTACTTATCACATTAAGTTGCGAAAGGAAATGGATTAATTGTTAGGAGAGTGCAGTAGTCGCGCCAATTCACATTATATACTCCATTGTCTAGAGGAAGTGGGATGGAAGATTCAGACTCGCGCGTGTTGCATTGGGAGATACAGATTGGACAGTTGTGTGTGCTGCAATCGCCATCGTACTCGGCAGGAAGAGACTACTAATAAAGAGAGAGAGTTATCATAAAAAGTTTTCTATCACGGCTCAAAATTTCATGGCTGTTTATGAAAAAAAGAAGCCCAATGTAGCATCTGAAATCGATTTTGGGAGACAACTACAAATCACTGATAATCGCAAAAAACTGATCCCTATAGTTAAAAGTTATTTTATGTGGCCGACAGGAACTTTCACTCAGAGGACATAGGTATCAAGGACCATTGACTTTAGAATAGCAGAGTGAGAATTATGGCAATCCTTTTGCACTATTGCATAGTTGGAGGTGATGAAACATTAAAGATACATATCACAACTTGAGGATTAAATGCTTCATACTTATGCTACAAAATACAAAATGACATAATAGAAGCATGTGGTGACATTATCCAAGCTCAACTAGTTGAGAAAATCAACGACACAGAATGTTTAAGCATTTTGGCTGATGAAACTGTTGACATTTCTGGAGTAGAGCAGTTTACTTTGGGTGCCAGGTACACATGCAAAGCTAGTGATGACGAGACTATTTTATGCGAAGACTTTTTGAAGTTTGTCCCTGTCAGCCATACTAAAGGAGTGACGTTAGCTAATACCCTCATTAAGTCGATTGGGAATCAATCTAAAACATTTAAGAGGGCAAGGCTATGATGGGGCTACATCCATGAGTGGCGAGTTTCAAGAATGTGCTGCTTTAGTACGTGAAAGCTTTCCCCAACCAGTCTATGTACATTGCGCAAGCCACTCATTAAATTTGGCTCTTCGCCATTCTTGTATCATACCTGTCATATTCTATACTGGTAGCTTTGAAGCAGAGTTGGTTGTATGGAGAAGAAAATGGTGAGAATGCAGGACAAAGCGACCAAAATATTTTATCTCTTGCTTGAATGAATGTGATTGCATATTTTTCCTTCCTTACACAGATTTTTGAAAATTGGTGCCACAATTCCTGTTACAACAGCAGCATGTGAATGTTCATTCTCAACTCTGAGAAGAGTGAAATCCTACATTAGAAGCTCCACAAGACCGATTAAATGGCTAAGATCATTGTCAGTACACCGAGATGTTCCAGTGAATTCAGAAGAGGTTCAAAAATAATCTATCACAAAACAAAGCAAGGCAACTGGATTTTATCTTGTAACCATTTTCAAGAGTACTATGCCCAATTCCCGATCTTGAATATGTTTTCAATAATTTTGTAGCGTAAAAGAATTGCGTTCTGTCCTCAATAAATACAATAGTTTGAGAATGTACTTCATAATGCACATGGCTTACTTATTTTTCCTCTGTAACATTCCTAATTAAGTCTCTATATATCACATTTTTGCTGCAGTTTTATAGTTTTTTTATGATGACTGAAAATTGCCATTTATGCTATGATGATTTAATGGTAGTCCCCCCCCCCCTCACCCGAAATGAATTCCTGGGATTGCCCCTGATGACAACCAATCCAATAACTATAGTTACTATATATCTATTTACAAAAATTATTGTAAGTTTGTATGCTTCAAAAACATCAGCACAGCATTCTTTTGTTTACTATACCGATGCATGGTGCTGCCCTCTGGTGGCCCTTTGTATGCTTCACGAAATAAAGAAGGCGTCAGTTCCCGGATGAAAGCTAAATGAGCAGTACTTGTTTTTAACAACAACTCCTTCCTTCCACTGACGTTACGGTTTGAGTAGGTTAAGAAAGGACATCTATTCAATCCGACGACAAAAATAAATAAAAACAAGAGTAGGCAGACGAAAAATTAGAGGGGAGCTAATGAAAACTTGTAAAAAAGTTGCTCCTTCAGAATAGATCTCCATAATTTTCATCAATTTAAGTCTGTTTTCATTAATTTCATAAATTTCCTCAATTCTGCTGCGTTCATTTTCATGATTCCGTCTTGTCTTAGGGTGTCCTAACAGCACCAATCACAAAGGGGCCAGTTAAGGAGGTATGCAATGGGACGACCACCCTTTCTCATAATTCCTGGTGAAACATGAAAAATGGTTATCATAAACTATTCACACCCCCAAGGCCCACAGAAAGTTGCAATCCACTTCTTCCAAGTGACAACAGACCTTAATTCAACCCTTCTGAGCTGTTCCGTGTCTAACACAGTCATGCAAAATTGAGCTGTACTCATTGCAGACAAACTAGAACTCTAATACAACCAAGAAACAGTAGGGATCAGCTTATGTTTCATTTCTATGTATCACATAGTTAAGCTTTTAAAGACATTTACTTACACACCCACCAGTTCTCAGCTAACATAACACTGCTAACATAAGTCACTTTGCATCGATCAACCTTCGGACCATCTACCCATCAAAATGAACGATATCAATCTTTTTGAAAGAAAATTTCATAATTCTGGAAGGAAAAATCATTTGTTAGATCCATTTGCTCCACAAAAAATAAAATAGCAGACAACAAAGAAATCCTTCAGAAGTGAGGAAGAGAGCAAAATTAAAATAATGAAATCACAATAGATTAACCCTAAACCACAGGTTTAAGTTAGGAGTGATGGGTTTCCACAGATAACATGAACATATGTACAAGACGAACTTTTTGCCCCATATAATACATATGACAGGTGACCACACCAGAAGAAAGTACGTATGTATGTAGCCTATCATTGATTTTTAAAAAAATTATCAGTTATATAATCGAGAATAAAGAGGATGTAAAAAGGGTGAACTTGATGAATTATCAAACTGACACAAGACAGTTTAAAAATTTGAATGATATTTTTACATATTAATTTATTAAAAGGATATTACAGACAAAATGCATTTTCATTGAAGTAAGGCACACTATTGACTGTAGGAAGCTTATTAAAGCTTGACATCCTGAAGTTAAAGCTAGATTTCATCATAACATGGATAACACTTTTCTAGCCACTAACAAAAGAGTAAAATTTTAAATTTCATTATAGGATCAACATTTTGATAAAATATGAACTATACACAAAATTTTGTAACAAAAAGAAAATATGTAACCAAAATAAAACCCAAACAGCCCTCTGCCTATTGCTGATGGATACCTCAAAATCTTCACACTACCATGCAATAAATATTAAGCAGTATGCATGGGATATTAACCTTTCACAGTGGGCACATGTTTTCATTACGTGAAGAAAGAGCACAACGATGCATTGAGGCAGTGCTCACACCAACCATGCTTTAACCATTTAACACTTGCATTCTACAAATTACACAACTTACAACCTTTCTCAATTTTTTAAGGCCTTGCAAGAGGATGGGCCTCTTAGCATGAGGTGAGGGAAGGAAAACTCAGCGCTGACACTCCTCAAAGGTCATGCCGCATCTTTCGCTAGAATGGGCCTCATAGCAGTCTGCCATGGTATTGTCAGCGCTAACAAGAAAAGACTGGAAAAGCCAAATTGAACAATGACTGTGTTGGGAAAAATAACACTTGGATTTGGGAATTGTAGATGGTTAGAACAAGTTTCAGAGAATAACATTACTTAAACAAGGATGCTAATAGTTGCAATTTCAAACTGAAAGTTTCTCCTGAGAGAAAACAACCTTGTCAAAGCTTCCTCCATGCACCGCACTAAGCCATGTCAGTCAAATATCATTCTGTGCTCATCCCCTGATACTTCACTATTCTGCGAGCAAGGGGTCTGCAGCCAGCATTGCCAGCAACTGCACAGTGGCCAACATGAGCACCTAAAATATTATTCCTTAAGAATTGGTTTTGGTCACCATGACAGCCAGCATTTCACCAAGCTCGACATGTTATGTGAAGCAAGTTCAGCGTAAATTAACCCAAGAACATCAAACACAAGGAAACATTTTTGATGGCTTAAAATTCATACAATCAATAAATAATTTTGTGCCACCATACAACAAGTTTTTAAAAAATCAATAGAATTAGGCAACCCATCAGAGAATCGTATTTTTCAATGCATTTGATGATAATTTTGTTCAGGATTTTGCAATAAGTATAACTTTAAAAAATCAGGAATGCACTTCATTAATCAAGTATGTAGTATGAATATGGCAAATAGTTCACAAAACAGAAAATTGAGCATTAGACTGAAGTGGAAAGATTCTTTTTGAAAAAGCATCCACAGCCCACCTCATCTTTCAATACGATATGTAGCAGCAAAAAACGTTAACAAAGCTGCCTGTGACTCAACCAAACAGCTGCACTGTAAAACTAATGTCACAATGTCTATGCACCTATCTGCCAATTATGTACATTCAATTAAATTGCAACCCAAAACATTCAACACATTTGCTGAAGATGATGCCAGTGGACACATGTCAACAGATCCTTCTAGTAACATACAAAGAGCAATGTCGTACTGACTGGTAGAAAAAGGCTCATATGATTCTAACCATCTAAGATTTCTTCAGAATCTAACCAAATGAGAGCCACAACAAACACTTTCAGCTATGAAAAAAGGTGTGGGGGACAAAACAGTCCCATAAATAAATACAGTAAAACAATATCCTCACACAAATGTTGATAACCCTAAGCAGTACAATTTCAGTGTCATAACTTTCCTGAATATTACAAATGGTACAAAATTTTTCTCAAACTATGCTTAAAGTAACACAAAATCTTCACAATATAATGACAATGATACCTCAACACAAAGTACAAACCAAATGCGGCTGCCAACAATGAGTATATAAAAGAACACACCATAAATGTCAACCAAATCCTATTAAACTGGGAAATAGTCAACTGACACTGGCAAACAAAGAGGAGTCCTCATGTATTCCTCATGTAGTCCTTATGTTTTCCACAATAGTTAGCAAAATAATTTTTGCCCAGCACCACGTTAGTTAGACCTACATTTTTATGAATGGCACAAAAAAGGTTAATGGCATGGTATACATCTCAAAATGATCAGTAAAAACACACTAAGGGAAGCCTTTTCAAGATATAACACCAAATACAAAAATGTTACTAAATGAGTGTTTGTATTTTATTGTAGTGTGGTGCAAAGTTAAAAGTGCAAAACTAAGCTGCTAAACACCATTACAGAGACCTGAGTAATACTGGGATAAACAAGATGGATACGCAAAGAGAGAGATCATGTAAACATCCAAACTTAGGAAGAGTGTTTTCATAAAGTCTCTAACCTATAACGTAAAAGCACTCATTAATCAAGTTCAAACCAACAATTATTATCAAATGCAATACTTTTTAAAGGTTTTAAATGCTTTTGAAATAACCCACCTTCAAATATTGATGCTCAAACTTTGAAAAAGAGAAAAAAAAAGAAATTTCAATTCTAGTACCCCTCCAGCCCACTACATCTAAAACAGCACACTTCTACAGCAAAATGAGGGATCAAGCAACCCCAAAATACATCTCCAACTTAGTAATCACATCAAATTTTTTAAGAAATAAAGAGCATTTGTAATGCTGTAAAATATGCTCAGAGCAAATAGGTTGTTAAAAATAAAACTGGCCAAAAATAACAAACCAGGACTCAAATAAATATCTTAAAAAAATACACACATCTGAAGAAGCCATTTAATATTTACCAATTAACTTTGCACCCCAAGCTTTTTGTGCGTAGTGGCATGGTAATAAGACCCAATAATCGCACATCAAGCTCAATATGATTAATGGTAAGTTTATAATAAAAATTGTTCAATCTTGTTTCTTCAACCTCTCACGTGATCCAACTTCTTTCTCAGGCATCCTTTCTCACTTCTTTCTGCAGATCAAGCCACAAGGTGGTTGGCTGAGGAAGGGACAACTCTCCAAGGTTTATAATTGTCTGTAGGCCAAAGAAATAAAATTGTACACTGCACTAGAATCATGTTAGAGCAATGGCCAAAACGATACAAGCACCTTTGGGAATCAAACACATTACTTGAGGCAAATGTACCACATAATCATGAGCATACTCCAAAACATTACTACATTAATTGGCAAAATATAATGTCAAAAATCATTAATAACATATAACTTTCAATTTAAGGAACTTTAATCAAGTCCAAAAGTTTAAATTGGATTCTTCATACTTAGTAAATTAAGGTGCTTTAAAACAAACACCTTCACCTTCTAGCAACTCAGCACTATAACTATGTCTATGTACACTTGGGAGAAGTCCAACTTTTTCAGACTACAGCTGCTATTCTGAATTATGGGGGCAAAGTCTCGGGGAAAACACTATTGCTTGCTCCACAATAGCTCTCAACACAATTCAGAATCTGGTTGAGAAAATTAAGACTCTGGTACCGAAACTTGATCATTAATCCCGCCCCTTCCAGTATGAAAACCTTCCAGTGGAGTCATCCAAAATTCAGGCAGCCGATCACAAGCAATGTTTACATTCCTTACAAACAGCTGAGGCTTTCGTCATGGAATATGTGAGTCTGGTGCATGAAAATATTTTCAATAAATAATCCTACAAATGTTATTCACGTCTGTCTTCATATACAATTATGATCCTTTACTTTGAATGCAACAGAGGGTTACATATTTGTATATAGTGTAGACCTTATTGTCGAGTTGATCATAAACAAATTGTCATTTGCACAAACAACACTAATCTGACAATGTCAAATATACTAATTAGCTGGACTACAAAAATGATTCTAAAACAGCATTAAACAGAAGTTTATTTTAGAAATTGAAATAATTTTTGTGGCCTTGGACTAATGTGTGGATGTTGGCCATTGAAGGACACTTAATTTGGCATTTCATTTTCATTCAACATTTTGACAAAACCCAATGGATTGTATCTCCAGAAACTTGTATCTATTGGTGACAGAGTATAAAATAAAGTGTGAAATGTGTACCAAATGATTTATGCATTCCAAAGCATTAGCTCTTGAAAGGTTCATACATTATAAATCAAACATAGAACGTTACTTAACAAAGTAACATAACATGCCTGTTCCGTATTCCTTTGAAGAGTGCACCTCACCATTTTATTGCGTTCTTTTCTCTTGTCAATTGTTTTAAGTTTCAGAGTCAGCCAGAGGAGGGCGCTGATGACCATGACCATTTTTACCGTCTCTCCCTAACCGAAGCAGTCTGATTCCACCAGTGCTCAAGAAAACATCTCTCCCTCTCTCTCTACTGGCCTGCTGAAACCGCTGCAGGCTGTCATTCGCCCACTCAAACCACTGCACAGTGGTTGGAATGACCCGTTCTGCCGGACAAAATTCGACTGTGTGAAATATCTCAGATCTTTTCAAAACTGGTTCCAGGTTAAAGTGCAATATCCAAACTATGATAAACAATTATGTTTTTCTCACTGAAGCTATTGTACCCACACACAGGAGAGTTTATATACGAGATAATTCGCTCGGCGCAGTTCCTCCCGTTTTCAGCGTCAATTTTCGGAATTTCTCCTGCAGATATCAGTGGCTTCAAAGGAACTGTAATTACCGTTTTTATTATGACCAATTCCTTGTGTTTTAATTCAACCTTAATTGATTTAACAGTTTTTTCAAATAGCGATTCAGGGCAAGAAATACCAGCGAGCAGTAAAAAAGTTATTAATCACATCTTTCATTTATCTTCTGTGCACTAGAGTGCACTGCTATCAGACCTATATTATCTTGTACAGAGTACATTTGGAAATATCACCCAACAATATTTAGCTGCGTCTAGCTGCGTTTCTTTAAATAAGACAAGAAAACGTAATAACGTGCCACGGCGCTGACCGCGCTTGCCAGCCCGCCGCGCCGGACGGACGGAGCTACACACTTGATGCGTAGCAACCGAAGTGTTGTTTACAAATGAGTCCACTCAAGAATAACATAAGAAAGCAAGCTAGCATATTTCGGCGTGATATGGACCAAGGGATCTCCCTAGATATTCAGTTAGCCCTCCGCTCTGGCAAGGAGTGTGTCTTTCACCAGTTGCTCTGTGAACGTGCCTTAGTTTGTGGGAATTTCGTTGGAGTACAAATATGGGTAAAACTGACAGGTTTTTATGTGTGAACCACTGCCTAAATAAAGGAATAACACATGGAAAGCCATTTAGAATACTTCAACATCTTGCGGGAAAAATGGTCCGGAGGCACTAAAAATGATCGCTCTCGTCTCTTCGAGTACGTGATAAGGTATGAGAAATTAAATATTTCTCCATTTGTAATGCGACATATTACCTTTTCTGATCACGATTGTACATGAACGTAGTCACTATAAAACGGTTGGCCCACATTTTTTTTTAGGAAAAAAGACTTAATGGTGAACCAAGGGAAAAAGTTGCGAGGTTACGTAGACGTGTCGATGTCTTCGTTTCTCATGTCAGGGAAAGATGGCAAAAGAGTGGCAGAAAGCTGCAATTGTTTATAAAAAATAATTATGAATGGCTGAATGAAGAACAGAGCTTTCTTTCCGATGGCGAAGGCTGCGAAGACACCATGCCCAGCACCTCAGGTGAGTTGAATTTTTATAATGTGCCTCTTTTAAATGGGAAGGCTCATCTGACTTTGAAAATTAATTGCACCACATATCTCTCGGTACAGGAGTCGGCCGACCACGGAAAAGCTTTGAAACTCTCACGGCACGGTCGAAAAGGAGAAGAATAGAAGATTTGCGGGACGCTTATTCCGCGGAGGAGCTAACAAGTGCGTCATCCACAGCCTTACGTGATGATGGAAAAGGGGCCGCTGCGGAAATAGTCAATCAATTGTTTGACAGCCCTAAGAGAGCATTCAAAATAAGAAAAGCGTGGGAAACTGAAAAAGCAAAGGCTACGGTGTCATGCTTTTACACCCCTGATGAAGCTCTCAACTTGATCGTGCAAGCCAATCTGACCAAATCACAATACCTATTATTGAGGCGAGGAGCTAAAATAAGAAATATAGACCTTTACCCCTCATATGAACAGGTTCTTTTGGCCAAGAAAAGATGCTACCCCTCGGACAGTAGCATTACTGTGACAGAAAAGACTGCCGAGGTGAAGCTGCAGGCCTTACTGGACCACACGTCGCAAAGATTAGCCCTAGTTCAAGAACCTGTATTAGACTCCTTGACAGAGTTTCAGCGGACAAATCTCACCCTCATGTCTAAGTACGGACTAGACGGAAGCAGTGGACATTCAAATTACAAGCAGATGGTTCCAGACCCAATATTTACCGACAGTAGCATGATGGCGACAACAATTGTGCCTTTGCAGCTTTATGCATATGTCAACGAGACAAGCCGCGAGAAAGTAATCGTGTGGCAAAATCCCAGGCCATCTTCTACTCGGTTCTGTCGCCCTTTAAAGCTGCAGTTTGCCAAGGAAAATACGGCCAAAGTTTTAGAAGAAAAGGAGCGAGTTGCTCGTGAGATTAATTTCCTAAAGGCGTCAAGAGTAATATGCAGCGACCAGCACATATCGGTGAGACATGAACTGCACCTCACCATGATCGATGGTAAAGTTTGCAATGTTTTAACGTCCACTGCTTCCTCTCAAACATGTAATATATGTGGTGCCAAGCCTACGCAAATGAACAACCTGACGGCTGTCTTGCAGAGGGATGTCAACATGAGTGCATTGCAGTATGGATTGTCCACCCTTCATGCATGGATAAGGATTTTCGAATCCCTCCTCCACATCGCGTATAAACTTGGGATTAAGAAGTGGCGAATATCTACTGCTGATGACCGAGCGAAGGTTGACCAAAGGAAAAAGATGATTCACAGCAGGTTTCGACAGACCATGGGACTTGTTGTGGACGTTCCAAGGCAGGGTGGTAGTGGATCTACTAATGACGGAAACACCGCCCGTCGATTTTTTCAGAACCCTTCTGTTTCTGCTGAAATAACAGGTAATTAAATTGTAACGGATGAACCTTTAGTCGTATTTCCATGGAGTTTCTTTTCTTCTTTTGAAATACTTCGCATATTTCCTTCCAGGACTGGACGAAAACCTAATAAAAAGATTTGCAGTCATATTGAATGCCTTGAGCAGTGGGTATGAAATCAACATCCCAGTTTTCAAGGACTACAGTTTTCAAACTGCGCAAGAATTTATAAATATATACCCCTTGTACAATATGCCGCCAAGTGTGCATAAAATATTGGTGCATGGTGCTAGTATTATTTCGGCTCTGCCGCTACCAATAGGGCATTTTTCTGAGGAGGCTCAGGAGTCGCGCAATAAAGACATGAAGAGATATCGTGAATATAACACACGGAAAATATCAAGAGAAGCGACGAATGAAGATATGCTGCATATGATGCTGCTATCGTCTGACCCCTTAATATCGTCCCTAAGTTGTTTACGCAAGAAGAAGAGGGAAAGTGTTTCATCTGAAGTGCTCTGTTTATTAATGTCTCCCAGATGCGTAAATCTTCCAAATGAAAATGAGGATTCTGACTCATCTCTCTCGTCATCCTCATAACAACCAGTAGAAATCTCGTGTAGCCTCATTTCATTAAGCTTTGCAGCTTCATATTTTGTGACAATGTTATAAGTTTAATTGGATTTTTAACTTAAGCTTTTGTTTTTAAATTCAGATTACTTAATGTAATTGTTAGTTGTTGCCGTGCTATTGATTAATCATTTTTAAGAATAGTACTTTTCCAAGAAAGACCTTATAAAATTAAGGTAAATCAGAAGGATAAGTCAATCATTCATTTATTATTGTTAAATTAAATTTTACCTTAGTTTTCTCCATTAGTACTACTCCCAGTAGCTTATGTAGCGATGTGTTTAATATATAATGCATCTTTATAGATTATTTTTTATGACAAACTTGTACCCTCAATGTCTTCCTGCAAACGCGAATGTTTTTCATTCTTGTGTATAAGTAATTAAATAAATAATTTCATGTCAAACCACTGCCTAACTTTCGTTTTTTATGTTAATTTGTTACTTGGTGCCTTCCTTACGAAAAATTTATTAAAATAGTGGATGAAAACTTCAAATTTTCCACCCCACGAATTTTGTCCGGCAAACGGGGTCCCTCCGACCACTGTGCACTGTAGGCTGTCGTTCGCTCGCTTGCACCGCTGCAAGGTGTCGTTTGCTCGCTTGCCCGCACCATGCCCACTTCCCTGCATGCTGTTCGCTCACTCGCCTGCACCACATCTGCTTGCTGCATGCTGTCGCTTTTTTGTTTTTACTTTTATTAAACTTGTGTAACTATCATGAGATACATGTGGAAGTAATTTTTAGTAACTCTTTATACAGTCCACTCATTGCCTTTTTTACTCCACATGATTTTGGTCCTTTGGGCTGATTCTGCGCCAAGATTTTCCAATTTAAAGTCTTTGATTTATTTAACATTGATTTTGTTTTCCATTTTGTTGAACTGAATGAGTGACTGTCTCTCTCGGACCACGTTCCGGTCCAATGGTGTTCTCAAATCGGACTCAGTCAAATGACCTCTCTCCTGAAGCTTTAGTTCTGCTAGCTGGACTCATCCAACATAATGCCGTTAATCGTCTTTCTCTTTGCTTGATATTATTTTTAATTACATTTCTTTGTATGAAATTGTTCCTCTCCTTAGCCTCAACCTTCCCTACCCCTCCTTCCCCCTTCCATAGGGCAAGGGCCTAGCCTCATTGAAACACCAGTTCCCGTAAGATCACTGAAGTTAAGCCATGTTGGGCCCGGACAAAGGCTGGATGGGTGACCATTCATACCTTTACCGAGGCGCTCTTGTCCCCTGTCTGCATGTGGCAGGCAGGTTAAAAATGGGGCTGGCACAATGGACCACTTAACGTCTAGGTGCCCGAGCTCCCGTCGAAGGCTCCCCCAACTAACAATCTACTTGCTACTAATACTACTTCCACTTGGCAAGCTGTGGAAATTTCAACGTCACGGTGAAGGCTGAGGGTGAAGGTCACAGAAGTTGCTTATGGTGGATGGAACATACACCAGATGACAGACAATGCATTTAACGGACCCTACTGGCATCTCTTTCACCACGATTTCAACACTGAACCTGTAGGACTATCTTTTCTTTCCATTTTGGGGGCCGATTAAAACTTCACGATGGATTTTGCAACTTTTGTGCGCAAGGCCAATCGTTTAAGATGCAGATGTGAAAAGTGCTGGGTTTCTGTCCATCAAAGTGAAATTACTGCTTCCCAGTCCCCTCTCACGGACACTTTGACTACATGCTTAACAGGTTATCATGAAGAGATTATAGAAAACAGATGGGATTTTGACCACATTTTAAATCTTTGCCTTTCCGAATACCCCTCAGACTACAAAGAGAATACTGTTATAAAATAACAAGACGAGATGGGCGAATTGAAACCAAAGGAATAATTTTCTCCTTACTTCCTTCATTGGAAGATAGCCCTCAAACTTCCGCAGAAAATGTCATGAGTGCTCATGCGCAACCACCGTCAACTGTTAGGCTACCAAAATTGGAATTGCCTCACTTTTCAGGAGACAGTCTAAGGTGGATATGTCACTTTATAATGCATTCAACACGACTATTCACAACTGTGCTTCTATTTCTCCTATTCAGAAATTTATATACCTCAACAGCTGTCTTCAAGGCGAAGCATTAGAATTGATCTGTGGTCTTCCCCTCTCTGAATCAAATTACCGTATTTACTTGTGTAAGCCGTGCCCTCGTGTATCCCACACACCCCCATTTTCGGGCAGGCTCGTGAGGAAAAAAATTATTTTTGTCAAAAAATCAATTTTTTGCCCTTGAGCCTGCATCATTTTGTCATATCATGAATGCACGTTCTTTAATAGAAATTCTGTGCCGAAGGTAAGTGTTGATGTACATCTTTCTCATGAATTTATTGAGTTACCTTTTAATATCATCACGATGCACAGCCTGTTTTATTGTGCATCTTTTTCTCCTAATATCACACAGTAATCACAGTTGTATACGATCACATCATTCAGTTATAAAAATGGCATCTGTTCGAAATGAAATATCCAACTAAAATAATGGCAGAACTATACACAATTTCAACCCGTGATCATTCGATTACGGATATCCGTCGGTGAATCAACGTATAAAAGCAGAATGCCATCCGTACCTGATAGATGCCTGATAGTGGTGGTCTCGTCTGATTTCTGTGCAGTAGCTGTGGGCTGGGACGATTTAACAGCACCGGAATGTCTTGGAAACACACGGTAATACTAAACTCAATGTAATAGCAGTTATTGTTCTTATAAAACTAAAGAAAAACACATTCGTGGAAATAGAATCGTGAATCACTAATGAATATTTATATAATTATAGTTCTCATTTTTAGTTTTCGTCACTGCTACTAAGATCTGAGAAAATCATACGTCCTCACTTTCACTGTCCAACACCTCACTGTCTTCGTTGCCATCCATGTCATTTGATATACAACATTTCTTAAAGCTTTTTATGACTAAATCCTCTGGAATCATCTTCCATGATGCCAAAATCCATTGACAAATCTGTGTCAACTCTGGTTTTTTTTTCATTTTTCCCGTGGGAGTTTCTTCATGGATAGTGCTTGCCATCCACTCTGTGTACAGGCTCTTCATGTTCGCTTTGAATGGTCTATTTATGCAAATGTCTAATGGCTGCAACATAGACGTCATGCCACCTGGAATTGTCAGCTGGTCAGTCTTTCCCTCTTGCAGCCTTTGTTTTACAGGTTCTTTAAGATGCCCACGAAAACTGTCGAGTACTAACATGCTCCGCAGCCATAGTAAGGCACCAGGACGGGATTCCCACATACATTTAATCCAATCTAAGACCATGTTACTGTTCATCCAACCATTTTCTTGCACCCTGACTATTGTATCGGCTGGCTATATAACTTTCTTGGGTAGAGTTTTTCATTTAAAAATAACGTAAGGTGTGAGTTTTTTCCCATCTGCCATTACTGTCAACATCACTGTACAACATTGTTTTTCATAGCCACCACTTCGTACTTGCACAGACTTCTGGCCAATTTCATTCACAGTTGTTTATGATGGCACCTCGAAGTACACTGTTTGGTCTGCATTTCCAATTTGTCCCAATAAGTGGCAATGTTTTTTCCGCTGAATTACATACCTCTGAAAGCTCTCCAGCTTATCTTCATATGCATCAGGTAAGCACTGGGAAATCGCCATCCTTCTCCTAACTGATAGTCCGTTTCAGATTAAAAATCATTGTAACCATCCTCTGCTCGCCTTTAAGTCTGCCGGAGCAACACCTAATTCTCTCGCTATTTCTCTTGCTTTCTCTTGCCACGCCCCCTTGCGGCAGCTTTCGGGATCCAATGTAGATTCAGATTTGAATACCTATCAGTCCTAAAATATGTGATCTTACGTACGATCTATACACGGTAAGTGCTTTGTCACGTGGTGTTTCTGATATAGCCTTTCTTCAAGTATTGTTGTACGCTCAGACTTTGAAAAACGATGATTTTTATTTCTAGTTACTTCAAAATACTTTACGGGTTTACTACCACACCATACTTACCAATTCACATCGATATATTCACTTTGGAGAAACTAACGACAGGAATTTGAGGTAAAATGGTGCGTGGCTGGCATGAAAATCTGGAGGATTTGTGTAAGCCGCACACCACCATTTTTTCACCGGCATTTTCAGAAAAAAGGTGCGCGGCTTACATGAGTAAATACGGTACCTCATTGCCTGAGATTTGTTAAAGAAAGGATACCATAGCATAAGAAAGTTGGTGTCCTTGCACATAAGTAAAAGAGTGGATATAGCCCATGCTCTCGGGAAATTCTTCGCTCACTCTTCGATCATTTCATTCCAATTAGCAGGAAAATGTTCAAGCATTGACTGCGCTGGAACATGACATTACAAAAGAAAACATCTTGCTTTTAACCATTTTACTTCGAAAACTTGGACTTTGGAACTTGCAAATGGTTGTAGAATACATGTGACGAAACTCATGAATTACCGCAAGCATCTGAATTATTAGAGTTTCTAGAAAGGGAATGTGCTCATCTGTTGATGTATGTGTTAAATCTCCTGATGTCCTCATTACTTCAATGAATAACCCCAGACTCAATTCAAAATCTGCATTAGTCTCAATGAATGCAAGTGCCTGCCCAATGTGTCACAAGGAAACTCATTCAAATTATCATAGCCCAGAATTTAAAGAAAACTCACAGCAGGAGTGGCACTCCATTGTACATAAAAATGCTGGTGTTTTAATTCCTTAGGAACATCTCATAATAAGGAGTCTTGTAAATCCATGCAATGTTGCAAAGTTTGTCATCGCAAACATCACTCCCTCTTGCACGTTACTCATCCCCCTGATCCTTCGAAGATAAATGAGCCCCAGCCCTCTGTCTCTCCTCTCGCACTGGCCGGACTTTCAAGTTACTCTCAATCAGCGGCACAATCAACCTCATCTGGTTTAGCTGCTTTACCATCCATAAAAAATAAAACCACAGTGCTTCTGGCAACAACTCTCGTCTCTCTTTCTGACTCTAACAGGAATTCTCACATTGTTAGAGGGGTCCTGGATTCAGCAGCACAATGTAGTTTTATTACGGACCGGTGTGCTCAGATTATGAGTTTCACGCAGGCGTGCAGTTCACTCCATCTCGGGAGTCTCTCAATCTCATGTGAAGACAAATGGCTTGGCATTCCTCAGCATGGCCTCAATTAGCGGCATATCTGTAGCCCATGAACATCCAATGATCATTTTGGAAAATACTACGTCCCGCCTTCCTCGAATATCTATTTCGCTGAAGTAAAACAAAAAATGAAGTCACTCGTGCTAGCAGATCCAACTTTTGACATCCCTGGTCCAATCGACGTATTATTGGGAGCTGATTTATTTCCATTTGTATTTATGGGAATGAAATGTTTTCTTGGAGAACGTATGCCAATCACTATGGACATTATCTTTGGATTCATCCTGATGGGTTCCACTCCAATTACTTCGACCAATGAAGGTGCCGCTAGTAAATGTGCATCCCTAATGGTTGATGCCTTTGATCCTAACTCCGCTATTCAACATTTTTGGAAATTAGAAGAAACTCCTTCCTGTCTCATGCCTGTTTTGGATAAAGTGTGAGAAGAGCATTATAATGCAACTCACTCGAGAGATCGAACAGGACGCTACATAACTTGTCTCCCTTTCAAGAAAGATCACCAGCCATTGGGTGACTCCTGCACTAATGTGAAGCACTAAAGTGAAGCGCAGATTTTTTGCCTTGGAAAAGAAATATTCCCAGGATCCAGATTTTAAAAGAACGTATGTTAACTTCATGAGTGACTATTTTTCTTTAGGTCACATGGCACTCTGCAATCCATCACTGAAATTGCCACATTATTTCCCGCATCACCATGGAGTATTCAAACACTACAATCCATTAGAAAAACTCCGTGTTGTGTTTGATGCAAGTGCCCGAACCTCATATCTCAGGTGTCCTTGAATGATATTCTGCTATCAGGGCCAAAACTACAGAACAATATTTGTGACCTCATTATATGCTCTAGACTTAATGCTATTGTTTTTTCCTGTGATATTCGCCAGATGTATAGGAAAATCAAGGTCTATCCTGACGATCAGCATTATCAACTGATATTATGGCACATGGAACACTCTACCCCACTCTCAGTTTATAAACTAACACAGTAACTTATGGAGTAACAAGTTCTCCTTTTGTGGCCATAAGAACCTTGCACAAACTCATTCAGGATGAAGGCAAAAACTTTCCCCGGGCCACCGAGGTATTAAGGCCTCATACATATGTGGATGATATTGTTGCCGGAGCTGATTGTATTCGTGATGCTCTCTCTCTCCAGAATGAACTCCTTCTCAGAGGTGGCTTCAAACTCAGAAAATGGTGCAGCAACTCACCCCTCTTTCTATCTAAGGTGCCAGAGGAATACCAAGAAACTCCCCTTTTATTCAACACACCAAATCAACCCCTGTGTTGTCCACTTGGTCTGCATTGGAATCCATCTGATGACTCCTATTCCTTCTCAGTTAATAATTCTGAGGGGCCCCCCACAAAACGCTTTGTCCTCTCTGCTATTGCTACAATTTATGACCCTTGTGGGTGGTTAACACCAGTGGTTCTCTGGGCAAAATATTTTATCAAATCGCTGTGGACTCTAGGACTTACATGGGATGAACCCATACCCATGGATCTCTTAACGCAACAGCATCATTTTTTAAGGGATTGCCACTAATTGGTAATATTAAGTTACACTGCCCACTTTATTTAATGGAGCAGGCCAGCATCCAACTGCATGGATTCAGTGATGCATCAGAGAAAGGTTATGCTGCAGTTGTTTATCTTAGACAGATCCACAAAGGAAAGGTGAAGATTTCATTTGCTCATTGGAAAATTAAAAGTCTCACCACTGAAACGAATTACTCTACCACGTTTGGAACTCTGTGGAGCTCATTTACTAGCAAAATTGCTAAATTACTGTCAAGTGCTACTATCTTCCCATAGCCACATTGAATTTATGTCAGCATGGTGGGATTCCACCATAGTTTTAGCTTGGATTCGAACACCACCCCATAAACTTAAAACATTTGTCTCCAACAGAGTTGCTGAAATTCAAGAATGGGTACCTCCTCATCACTGGAAGCATGTCATCTCCGCCTACAACTCTGCCGACTGTGCCTCGTGTGGCTTGATGCCTTCTCAACTCCAGGATCACCCACTCTGGTTGAGATCTACCTGACAGAATATCCTCAACAGTTAATATTTGCTTTTCTACAATGCAACCTGAATGGAATTTGCTCTCAAAATTCTCTTCCTGGCCAAAACTAATGGATGTTATATCGTTTTGAAGACGATTTATCTACAACTGCCTTCACTCTGAACAATTAGGAGGCTCAGTTTTATAACTGATTTTGTTGTGCTTAATAAAGAAAATCCTAGCAGTAACTGCCTTCAATGACTTGATCCCTTTCTCGACGAGGATGGATTAATGCAAGTCGGGGGACAGCTCAAACATTCATCACTCCCTCAAGATAAAAGGCACCATATTTTGTTACTAAAATCGCATCATATTGTTGATTTAATAATTGATGATTATCATGTGAAACATCTGCATGCTGGACCTCAAGTCCTACAATCAATTCTCCCTCAACATTTTTGGATCTTGTCTGCACCATCCATCACTCGCTCCCTCATCTTCAAGTGCATTACATTTTTCAGATGCAAACTCACCAATGTACCACCCTTAATGGGCGATTTGCCTCACGCAAGAGTCAATCCAGCGCAAGCCTTCCATAATACGGGAATGGACTATGGAGGGACTTTTCAAGTAAAAGCTCATCTTTTAAGACACACTCAATCTGTTAAAGTGTATTTATGTGTTTTTCTTTGCTTATGTACTGAGGCAGTGCATCTTGAAGTGGTGACATCTTACCGCTGAGGTCTTTATTGCCACTTTAACTAATTTCGATTCCAGAAGATTTTGTTTTAATCTATATTCCGATTGTGGCACAAATTTTGTTGGAGCCTCGTCAAAATTAAGGAAGGCTTTCAAAAGCCTAATTTAGTCTTCAGAGCAAAATTTATGTTATTTTGCTACACAGCATTCCATTAATTTTCATTTCCTCCCTCCATCAGCTCTGCATCAAGGGGGACTGAGGGAAAATGCAATTCGAAGAGCTAAGTACCATCTGTCTCGAGTCATCGGGAGTCAAATTTTAACTCTATCGGAATTTATTACTCTAACAACTCAAGTGGAAGCTATGTTAAACTCCAGACCTCAAACTTCCCTGTCATAAAGTTAACCTTCATTGCCAAAAAAACTTAAGAGAAGCACAAATAAATAAATGTTCCTTCCATAGCAAAAATAATTCCAACACACACTCTCTAGAAAACCGCGAAACTTCAAAGAAAAACTCGCTTCTCAGTGGCTTCAGAGAACGTCAAAAAGTTAATACACAGAATCACAGAAAACAGCGAACTGACAATCACCAAGCTAAATTTGACATTAAACTTAGTAAGAGTAAATTTCCGGAGCATAAAGAACAAACATGCTGATGTTGAGCATATATTTGAAAATACAGATATAGTAATTGGAACAGAAAGCTGGCTCGCAGAGGATATTAGCGATAGCAAAGTTTTCCCGACAGGATACAAAATCTTTACACGTGATAGACCAGATAGGACTGGCAGCGGAGTATTTTTAGTAGTTAAATTGCATTTGAATAGTTCTGAACACAAATTAGACAACAATGAAATAAAGAGTGTATGGTGTACTATTAAGCAACAAAACAATAGAAATAAACATGTGTTCATTTTACAGACCACCAGATTCCAAAATAGACATTTGTACAATTAGAAACTCAGTTATCAATGTTATAAGCCTCATTCACGAAATTCGTAGCCGCAATAAAGGACAAGAGCACCGAAGTATCATGGAGATATTTTTTGGATATTCTACATAAACCAATTGATAAATATATTCCATACTAATTCAAATAGGGGAGTAAAGAACCTCATTGGTATAACCACGAAATAAGGCGGGAGCTCAGGAGACAAAGGCAACTACACAACCTATATACAAATTCTATTAAGTTAAGGAACAAAACAACGGAGCTTGCGGCGAAAGAATTAGATGTTGCTCAACACTCAAAAACGCAGAAAATAATGTGTGCTACTCTACAAAACTTCAAGAATAAATCCTCTGTGAATTACCAGATGAAAACCCCAAGTCATTCTGGTCTTCTGCGAGAGAGCTCCGGGGCGAATCATTGACAGTAGTCTTTGTTGGACACAAATGTCAAAGTGGTCACCAACAGTATTGACAAAGCCAACTTATGAAACCACTACTTCGAAAGTGTATTCACTAAGGATGACACACTATACAATTTAGACATTCCGGACGTGAACAAGCCGATGGCGGATATAACATTTCAGCATGATGGAATAATTAAACATCTGCGTTTGATTAAAAGTAACAAGTCCACAGATCCAGAAGGATACCTGCACACGTGCTCAAGGAGTTAGTGCCACAGATTGCACCATTCTTAGAAATTAATTTTGGAAATCATTATCCGAAGGCAAGGTCTGGAAAATAGCCAATGTCACACCAATATTTAAAAAAGGAAATAGAAGTGACCCAGGAAATTATAGGCCTATATTGTTAACATCACTTTTATGCAAGATCCTCAAACACATTGTCCTTAGCAATATTATGGCATTCCTGGATAATCGTAACCTCTTGCACAGCAGTCAGCATGGCTTCCGTAAGGACAGGTCCTGCGAAACAGTTTGCGCTTTTCCTTCATGATATCCTAAACTCAGGTGAATCGAATAAGCAAATCGTCGCGATATTCCTTGATTTCAAGAAGGAATTTGACAAGGTTCCTCACAAAAGACTCATTTATAAATTGTATTATTGCAGAGTTAATAAAAAAATAATGAACTGGATAAGGGACTTTTCAGTGATCGAAAACAAAAAGTAGTTATTGATGGTTTTAGCTCAGATATGGTTGAAGTTACATCTGGTGTTCCTCAAGAAAGTGTGATTGGCCTTCTTTTAATCATTATTTATATTAAAGACCTAAGCTCTAGAGTTAGCAGTACATTAAGATTATCTGCAGATGATACAGTTACCTACCGTGAAATATGAAAAGATGCGGGCTTTGAAGTTCCGTCATCTGACCTTAACAATGTTCATTTGTGGTGCCAGGAATAGGGTTTAGAACGAAATATAATTAAATGCACCACAGTACAATTCCTGCGAAAGTCATCCCACAAAAGCCATACCTACACCGTGGGTGGAGTAAACATAAAATCTTCAAATACAGTAAAAGATCTTGGAATTACCTTAACTTCTGATATATCGTGGGGAACACACATACAAAACACATGCGGCACAGCATTAAAGAAACTAGGTTTTGTTAAGCGCATAATAGAAAGGTCCTCGGATGAAAAAGTAAAAGAGAGATGCTACTTCGCTCTGGTTAGGCCACACCTCGAATACGCCGCCAGCATTTTGGACCCTGGTCATAAAGATTTAAACAAAAAAATTAACGAAAAACCTACGAAGAAACGCAGCACGCTTCGTTAAAAACTGCTACGAACGAACATAAAGTGTTACACAACTGTAGGAGGGATTAAGGTGGGAGCCCCTAGCCACTCGGAGGCTGCACGCTAGGCTTGGGCTGCTTGAGATATTCAGAGCGATACAGCGAATGTTTTCATGACGCCTCACTACATTTCGAGGTCTGACAGAAGCAATATAATAAGAGAGATACTCGGCCGAACAGATAGGCACAAAAACTTTCTTTCCGCGGTTCTTTCCGCGCACAATAAGCGACCACAATAAAAACTGAGCTCCTCCAAATACACTCCCATAGGACATGTCACCATTTTACCTCCAAAAAATTTAATTTTTACACGGCTGGTGACCTACCACCCCCTGCCACACGCCCATGCGGCAGCTCACATGGTAGTATGTAGATCATCAGATCCTTCCGAATTATCTACATTGACACCTGGATATTTCCTGATAGGAAGACCTCTGCTGGTTCTTCCCGAAGAAGACAAATCGGGTAGCCCGCTCAACAGGTCAAAACGTTGGAGGATGATTCAAGCTTTTTCCCTAAGAATATGGAAATGATGTCACCTCCAGTATCTTCATACACTGCAGCAGCGAACAAAATGGACCTTTTCCAAAAATGGTGTATAAGTAGGAAACTTAGTACTGGTGAAAGAAACCAATACACCTCTCCTCTCATGGCCTCTGGTGATTGCAGCATCTCCGGGACAGGATGGTATTGTCCGTGTTGTTCACCTACGTACAGCACAAGGAAATCTCTCTAAGCCAGCCATTAAAGGTTTCCCTTTACCTATCGATTCTTGATACTTGTCCATTCCTTAACCCAACCCTACTTATTGTAATTGTATATTGATATTTTTGTAATAATGTTTGTTGTTTTTGAACTAGGGGTTCAAGGTGGGGGAAGATATTCCGTATTCCTTTGAAGAGTGCACCTCACCATTTTTTTGCGTTCTTTTCTCTTGTCAATTGTTTTAAGTTTCAGAGTCAGCCAGAGGAGGGCGCTGATGACCATGACCATTTTTACCGTCTCTCCCGAACCGAAGCAGTCTGATTCCACCAGTGCTCAAGAAAACATCTCTCTCCTGGCCCACTCACACCACTGTAGGCTGTCGTTCGCTCGCTTGCACCGCTGCAAGGTGTCGTTTGCTCGCTTGCCCGCACCACGCCCACTTCCCTGCATGCTGTTCGCTCACTCGCCTGTACCACATCTGCTTGCTGCATGCTGTCGCTTCTTTGTTTTTACTTTTATTAAACTTGTGTAACTATCATGAGATACATGTGGAAGTAATTTTTAGTAACTCTTTATACAGTCCACTCATTGCCTTTTTTACTCCATATTGCCGGACAAAAATGCAACTCAGTCTATTTGAGATTTTGAGAATGGGAATTCAATTCAGCGGCAAGTCTTGTGACGTTTGTTATGTATAAACTAATGAACACAAAACAGCTACCCCAGCTGAGAGAACAGTTCTAATACCTATGACAGTTCACCTGAAAATGATTCAAAAGCATAGTTTTCACGTATCTGTAAGGTCATTATTTTAATTGTAACAACCATAAATTAATCCATGGAGCAGACAACTATTGGATATATGAGAAGGACATACGTGTATGAGCAAAATGATGCAAGGGGTCCAGCATCGTCTTTAAAGTATTCATTCATTTGCAGTTATCATTAGAGAAGTTACATATCATTATGTAGGATTCTTTTACATTAATCAACAGACAGACGACTTATGGATATTCTGTGAACTTGTACGGTGAACGGGAATTCAATTCTGACGAAAAGTCTGTGGCAACATTTGAGACATAAAGTTGCAACATTTGAGACGTATATGCCTTACATACAGAAGAAAAACAATTGAGAAAAAAAATTGAGAAATAGAACAACTACAAAAAGCAACTTATGACTCCTGCGAGTTTATAGATGCTTACTTCAACAGTTACATTATCAAATAATGGATAACAGAGCTAAGAGAACAATAATAATATGAATAATCAAGAGTTTAACTCAAAATTGTAACAAAGCATATTGTTTTCGTGCATCTATAAGGTTATTTTGTAACATTTTTATTTCTACCACACATACATCAGAGTAGATATAATTTGGATGCATGAGATAGGGACATAATGATGCCAAAGTGTATCAACAAACAAAATGAATTGGAGGGTCATTGATTTCATTCGGTGATCAGGCATCGAAATTTGGCTCTTGAATTCATGTGTGACAGCCAGGGAAAGTGAGAATGGAACTGATTGTGATTAGGCAAGGTGGGCAATATCTCAAAAGTGAATATTAATCCTTTTCATGTAGGGCAGGTGGTTCTATTGTACCTTAATATGTAACCCTGGCTGAGAGATTGGAAAAGTAATGTAATGTATAAATAAAGCAACAGGGCTCGGTCGAAAAAATGCCAGTCTACGGAGAGAAGTTAGACAAAAGGAAATGTCAAGGAAGGCTCCCAATTTCATGCTTGTACTCAACTTCGCTCACTTTTCCTTCCCATCCAGCTCGGGATATACGTATGCCTACTTTTTATGAGAGGGAGAGACTTTGTTCACTTGAATATACATATCGAAACATCAATCCCACTATTATTCTTTCAATTTTTATATCTTTAGGAACACTTTTCTAATTCTTCAGATAAAAGCCTTCAAACAGCGTCCATCCCAGGCACCATCCAACATTCAGAATCGCAAAAAGCACCCAAAAAATAAAATAGTGACTTCCACAAGCCATTTCCATATTCAGAATAGCATCTCAGGAAGCTGTTCTGGCAAATAGTGTAGGCCCTGTTTAATTCAGAATAGCAGCCTACATTTTGGGGTTGGACAATGCTAGAAAACATTTTTAAATCTTAGCACAAAAAACGAGACAAGTCTTTCCCGGGCCACAGGACTTCTTTACAGTACAATTCAGCAATCTCCAAATCTATTAACTTCATACATAGAACCATGGAAGAGAGCATGTGTGTTCATGCTCTGCTCCACCAGCAAATACACTATCGAGTTTATAACAGCCATCAGTAATGTTCATAACTTAATTAAATGACTGATGAGTAATCTGGGCATGTTTTTTGCATTTTGCAATTAGAATCAAATTGGCAGACATTCGGGGTGGTCATAAAAATTAAGGTTCATAGCAAAACAAAAGGTGGACCTGACATCCCGGAAGTCTTACATCTACAAATTTTTCTCCAGTTGATAGCTAGATGGATGCCAGTGAATATAATTTGTAGTGAGTATTTAGCTCAACTGGTCACGTTAATGTAACATCCTCAGTAGTTTTATCAACATGAGAAATTTTGAATTTCAGAGAACACTACCAAAGCCCTTCTGTTGAGGGCTGGTCAATACGTAAGTTGTCAGTGCTAGTCGAGGAACAAAATGGATTCATATTCTGCTGCTTCATATTCTACATAGATTGCAGCACTACTAAAAGAAACTAAGTATGTATACACTCATATTGTCTAGTTGATGACTAATAAGATTACTACCTTAATTTTATTGGTTCAAGATTAATTATAGCTGCCATAACTTGCATCTTTTACTACAAACAGAATTCCTAAACATTTTTCTTCTCCAGATTATTCAGACGGCAAAAAAAAAATTTTACAGTTAATAAATGAAATGAATGTTTTACAGAAATGAGAAGTAAATAGGTGTAAATGTGCTACTTACATTGATAACTTATTAACCCTTTCACTACGTGAAGTATGCATTGTCATCAGTTGCCTCTCTGTATGCATATGAAGAGAATGTATCGTCATCATTTTTACTGACATTCTTCATCTTTCCACCCACAGAAATTAAAATCCAGCACAGTGAAAGGGTTAATCAAGAAAAAAGTCTAGTGATGACATACCTGGCCAATAATGGGGCTCTCAGATGAGAAAAAGCCTTTCTTGGTGACAACAGAAATCTCAAGCTGCCTTGAATTTAGCTCACCAAGGGATATCAAGTACTCAAAAGTTTCATCGTAAACTGGATTGCAGTTATCTTTCACAGCCTACAATAAGGAAAAAAGAGCATTACATTTTAAACACAAATATTCACATCAGTGATGATACTTGGGCACACACACATACATACATATCAGGCTTTCATTCACTCAGACTGCTCAGCGGCAAATTCATTTATAAATGTTCAAACATAAATGTAGAAAGAAAGTGGATTGGAACACACAAAATCAACAAGCACAATGGTGATATGAAGGAGTAAAGATGGCAGATTCCAAGGGAAAAAATTTGACCGGACCGGGAATTGAACCACAGACCTTTGGATTTCGCGTCCACTGCTCAGACCACTGAGCTACCCAGTCTACTAAACCACTGGAATCAGCGGGAGGTTTATATGAACAAGTACCCCCCAAGGCATGACCCACAAGAGCAGCCAATAGATGGCACTAGGGCTGCATTTCACTCACCGGCAGAGAGAGAGTGACAAACACGGAAGGTGAAATGAAAGAATAACACAAGCACACAGACAGTGGTGAACGAAATACAACAGGATCCTTACAAGATTCTGGGGAAAGCATTCATAAGATCCTAATAGTAAGTTGACTGCTTTCTTACAATAATTAATTTTTATCTGCAGTTTCTTGCCATCATTATAATTTATTTTCCTATTTCATCATTGCTTTGCTTCTTCAAGGGTAGGAGTAAGTAAAGCACCTTTGTCTCTCATGAGGGTACTTGTCATCTTGGACCTTACTGCCAATGCCACAACATAGGACTCAAGGTTTCTTCATTCCGATGAAAGCCTTAGTATTTTCAAAATATTTTTTGATTCTTTAATCTCCACTATGGACCCTCTTTAAATTTGCAATGGCTCCTTGCTCTCGAGTTGTCTAAGTATGAACAACTTGATGTATTAAAAAAAAAGTGTGTTAATAGTTCAGATTCAAATTCTGAAGATTCAAATGGATACATTCTTGATCCTAGTCCTGAAGAGGAAGTAGAAGAATCTCAGTTTACCAAGAATACCTGCTGTAATCCTTTGGAAGGGGTTGACAGTGCTAAAGCCCCTCGGCCTTTTAATTTTCTTTTGATGATATTGGGAAACAAGTAGGGCAGTTGAATCATCACACAATCCCTTAGAAATTGTTGAGTAATTTTTTTATGATATACTTATTACATTGATGGTAAATGAAGCAACATTTTACGATCACACTTCCAAAATCCTGTTTCCACAATCCAGAAAAAATTATGATCTTCTTTGCTTTGTTCATTATGATATGAAATATTCAGGATTGAGAATTTATAATCTATTTTAGGAGGAAAATTTTGTTAGAAAGGCCATTTTTTCCAAATGCAGTAAGTGAAGAAGGATTTTCCTTGCTTGGTAGTATTACCTACAGAATGCGGATATTAACTACGGGCAACGTAATGCTGAAAGAAAATAAAATTTTCCTTATTATCAACTACAGAACAGGACCAGAATCCTGAAAAACCTAAAATTTGGAACATTTAAAATTTGGTTATACTTCATTCAAAAATATTTGTGTATGGTTTTTACACTAGCCACCATGTGGCGCCACTATTGCCCATGCAGGTGTTTCACACGCAGAGTTAAAGCCACAGATTCAGAGAAGTAAGAAGAGGAAGTTTAAGGCAACACATGTGGTGTCCACACGGGAAGTTCATAATTTGGCAAGTCGCTGTGTGTGTTCGCCTTCTCCTGCATGGAGTCTGTAAACTTGCATTCACCAAGGGAGATGTTTACCTTGGGGTTTCGTTGGGATGCTATCCACACATTCGGCCTCTGCTTCTTTTATGCAGCAGAGAGGTATGCTAAAATGTACATTTGCTGTCCATGGCTTGCATACTTCATCTCGCTGGGTGTACAAGACAAACATTCAGAGTTCCGCTCTTTTTTGATAGACATATGGCAAAGCTAAGCGCGTCTGCATGCAAAGACAAACTTTGTTTTGCAGAATTCGGTAATAGTCACAAGCACGCCATTCGACGAATGCTCCATGTGAGGCGCCAGCTTTACAAGTGAAAGGTTCATATTCAAGCGTTGGAGATGTCGTCAAGAGCAACGACTTCACATGCTGACACCAATTGGCGAATGAATACGGAAGTAAAAAAAATTTGAAGCTTTGCATGATCACAGCGTATTTGGTACACAAGCATTTTCATGGACGCGTCAAAGCAAATGGGTGCGACCAGACACATCTGTCCTTCATAGTGATGAAGCTAACACTTTGCGACGCCCACGTCAACTTAATGATTTACAGAAATGAAAAATTCTTGAGTGTGTGCTTATATAACTCAGCAAATTTTAAATGAAACTACGAAATGACTTCACGTGCCTGCAATTTGTTCCATGCATCGTGGCATCCCATGCACAAGGCACATGAAACAAATGGCCAGCTAATGTGCTGGCTAAACATGCGAAAGTTTATGAGAACTCAACTTCGCTCACAGATTGCCAAGTGAATGAAGAAGCACGTGAATGGTTGCTCACGAAACACTTCACCTCGTACGCCTGTATGTTAGCCCAATGTCAAGCAAGCACTGGTATTTTCAGCAATTTATGAGAGATACATGGTTATTCATTTATTTTCCCTCTCTTCACCACTTTCCATGGCACGATTACGCACTGATGACAGCAGTGACACCTCCTCTTTGTCTTTCTACTGAATCTCCATTAGCTCTCTTTTTGAGAAGGCAGCCACTTACCCCTTTTTTATTTTTTTTCCTTTCAGCATCGTTAGTATTCCTTCCCTGGTTTTCATCAGTGTCCTGTAAGTAACTGTTGATTGGGAAACCAACAACTCGGCTCACTCAGGAGACGTATAGAAATTGTCCATGGTCAAGCAATATCCTTTGTCGAGTAGCGGCTTCATCAGTGACAGCACATCTAGTGACGACATGGGATTATGGCCAAAGTCCTCACTGAGAACAGCTCCCTTCCCAATAATTATCACACTCGACCACACATATCCACTCTCTGACTTGCATAATACAAAAAAGTTTGATGCGACAGTGAGTCTGCTTCACCGGCATGAACCAATGCCATCCCAATCAACCTTTGATAAGTCTTTCATCAATCGTATAAGCCCTCTCTGGGGTGTGGAGCGCCTTGAACTTCCCCTCAAATTTCTAGTGAACCTCCCAGATTTTGTCCAGTTTTGCATTTGGGTGGGTTTGGGGATCGTAATCGGCATTATAAACAAAATACATATGCTGCCTTATTTTTACAAATGACCAAAAAGTGGAGGTGAAAGCATTTATCACATTGACCAATAATACTCCGTACGTGGCTTTCGCACAATGCTGTGTAATATTACAGGAGCCAAAAACACTCGAATCTCTGCAGTCATAATGCGCCACTGACTTTCCCCACCACTACTCCCCTAGTTTCTGATCTGACTGCACATCGTTGTCCTGACTGCTTTTGGCCGGCGCCGAGTGGCTGGGAGAAGGTGCATGGGTCTGATTTCAACAGGGATGAGTGCTGCATGCCTGGTCTGGAATCACCCAGTGCCACACCCCTTAGGAGTGGCTTGCTCGGTATTTTGTAGATGTACTCGGTCCCAAATCATTTTCCAATGAGACACTTAAGTAACAATTGGTTTCACTCACTAAAAACACAGCCATTTCATCAACAAAAAAGTTCAAAATACTTCAAAACACTACACTCAGGGTTCAGATCAAAATTCAATGAGGATTTCCCTTCAAAAGGAAACCTTGGCAGTGCTGTAGGAGGATTCCATACCAACATTTCAGCCCATGCTCCTACTTGCAATGGTGTTGCTGCATCTTGCGAATCGGAGGTTATTTCCACGGCAAGGCTTGAGTCAGAAGCCAAGTCTTCAATGTCCACATCTCCAAGTCTGATCAAGTGAAATCCAATTCTTCTCCTACATCCATCGCTGAAGTATCCATCACCACTTGACGAAAATGGATATTCTCACAGAAAGGGCCACTACGACTACCAAGATATTTGAAAACATGGAATTCATGCAGAAAAGTGAGAACGATATGTGCGTGCTGAAAATCAACAAGAAAATGAAGCATAAGCAATGCACTCTGATGGACACAGACAGACTTTGCTCATATATACGAACATTGTCCCTTTCATACCCTCTAGCTTCCAAACATCGAATGTAGAACTACGAGTACCTAAAGCATCCGGAACACATGCATGGCAAGCTACAAAGGCACCAGGACAAGAAACAGACTTCACACCTAGTAGCGAAGTCTGTCCCTCGGCGAGGCACAGACTTCGCTTCGCACTTTGGGGATCGCCGTCCTTGCCTGTCGAAATAATTTCTGTCACCCCTTTTCTTTAATCCTAGGGAAAATCCATGCGACTGTGACAATTTGTATCCTTCCGTTTACGGGAAATTTAAACAGGAGAGGTTTCCAGGAAAAAGGCTTGATACGTGACGATGATCCAAGAGAAATCCTATCCAAACTTTGCTCACACTGTTAGGGGTACTAGTTATCAAAAAGATCGCAAATAGGTTGTATAAACATAACAAGTGAAAATGAACTTGCTGCAATTCGGTTTTACAAAGGAATGCAAAATAAATTGAAGAACCTGTGGATAAATTTTGTTATGAAACAGTTACAAGCAGTTTCACATCTTTGCAATTACTGAAAAATAACGGGAAAATACCATTACATATACCCCCATCAAATCTCCTTTAGAAAGCCGCTGGGCTAGAGCGAGCTCTGGACCCTAACATGTTTCTCTGACGGCTGAAAAACGAACCACAAGCAGCAGTCAAGAATATTCGGGCATGAGGAGAAAGAAGCAGACTTTTCAGGCATGCCCGAGTATACTTGGGTGTGTCATAATGTGCTCGTCTTCGTGGCCTGAGTTTTCTCCGGCGCATCAGGGAAGCAGTTAAGACTTTTGCAGAGTGTGATGTTCCTCCTTTAAGATTGCATCAGGACCATTGGATGAGTAATCCAACAATCTAAATCTTGGAAATAAATTTTTAATTACATATTTTACACAAATTTTACCCTCAACAATTCAAAAAACTTGCTCTTTAAGATTTCTTCCCCAGATGTAGTAGACGACCAAATTCAAATACAAAGACAAACTTGCCAAGTGTAGAGAACATCAAAGAATAATAAGACTTGTTATTCAACACAGTTTACAACTTTTGAGTAGTTTACAAACTTCTAAGTCAATGCAACTCTATTACATGTTTTGCTAGTCATACAAAGACAGAACTGAAACAAACTCTCATGAAGATTTGTTATATGTTCGACATCAATGCCCAAACTACGTAAAGATCAGTTGGAAGTGACCAATAAAATATGTTACTGATGTCTTACCTCTGTCTTGCGTTTGGAGTCTTTTGATCGTTCAGGGAGTAAGTATAACTTTACATATGGGTCTGGTATGTTACTGGGATCAGGCATAGGTAAGTTCCTGAAATCAAAAGAAAAGTATGTTAACCCATTGGATTAAAGAGATGGCAATTCACTGGGTGTACACAGCGTTGTCTTTTAACTTGCATAATTAATTAAAGGGATGAAATTTAGATGCAAAATCTTTACTGTCGTTTTGCAGAAAGATAGAAAATATAGGTAAAATGCATTGGAACCCCTCTTTTTTTTATTTTGCTCATTATTGTGACATAAATCCGCCGCCTCCTTCATGGTCACGGCTGCCAGCCTGCTATCGCTGCTTGGTGTGGAGAGCTTGCCCCCTGCTTGCTTTATAGGCACTCCTTATCCATCAAATGAGTAATTGTCTTCGAAGTGCTTTCTGCTAACATTGCTTATTGTAGATTTGCTCACCACTGCAATCATTTCGCCTGAGGATTAGATTAGATTGAATTGGGGTGGAGGTCCCCCGAGGAGGACCTGAGACACCTAGAGCTAATGGTTCTTTGTTCTGACCACCTTATTCGTATCCCCCTAAGAGACTGATGGCCTTGCTGAAGGCCAGCATGTCCTCTATGGGGATACCCCTAACTTCAGCTGGTTCCAGAAAGGTAGATCACAGGTGCCTAATTCTAGTCCTCATCAGGGCCGGACAGTCACAGAGAACGTGAGATGTTGTCTCGTCCTCTTCTTCGCACCGTCTGCATCTGGCAGAGCCCACAAGCTTCTGAAGATGGAGGTGCCTCATGACCTGATAGTGTCCAGTTAGGAGTCCCACTATCGTGCGTCGTTGACTTCTGTTTAGCAAAACGAGTATTCTTGCCAGTGCCGGTTTGGGTCCTTCAATCAGGAGCTTGGCTTGTCTGAGACCCTGTGTGTTCTGCCAGATCTCAGAATGATGGGCAAGGCCCCACTTCTTGATCTCCGTTGTCCCTGTTGAGGGTGCCATTGGGATGAAAGGCTCAGGTCCCGTCAGTGTGTGGTTTGAGCCTTCTTTAGCGAGTTTATCCGCTATCTTATTTCCGGCTATGCCCATGTGTCCTGGGACCCAGCAGAGTTCTACCTTTCCAAGACTATTCAGTGAATTGAGCGCTTTGTGACATTCAAGAAGTAGTCTTGACTTACACCATGGTGACGCCAGGGCCTTTAGGGCAGCTTGGCTGTCGGTGCATACGTGAAGTGGTCTGCCTTTGAGACCTGTTTCCTTGACAGTGTGGGCACAGGTCAGCAGAGCATAGACCTCTGCCTGAAAAACCGTTGCGTAAGCTCCTAACGAGATGGCGAGCCTTTTGTGTGGGTGCTGGCAATAAATGCCAGCCCCTTCGCCTGAGGATATGAAGCATGCTCATTTGAGATGACTTCTTTTTCAAGGAGTCAGACCTGCCCAATGAAATGAGAACATTTTGCTGTGAACAACTGTTCATGAGAAGATATAACTTTGCCATCACTTTCCATTACACCTCATTCAGAATCATCACAAGGATAGTCAGCAGTTTATTCTAGAATGTCAACCATCCCCGTGCTTCATACGCAGATAGTTTGTCTCCTTCGCAATCACTTCTATTCACATGCCATCACTGCCAGCAGTGGTGTTGTTTACTACTTGAGCTGTAAGCACTCCTAAGCAAATCTTCTTTGAGGTGATTTATTTATTCTCAAATAAGTTACCGTAGTTTTTTGCAATCAGATTCATTTCTTCTCATTATATGAAATGCGACTTCTAGAGATGAGACCGTTGTTTTCCGAGATAAGGGATGTACAGAAATATATGACATCCTCTTGCTGAGAACAGCGCATCACCAGAAGCAAATATTTTGTGATCATTATTCTTTTCATTTCGCCTTGTTATAAATTATTAAAGTGTAAGACAGCAGTTCCTTCTAGAATATCAATAGCTTATAAGCCCTGAGTTTCGTATGCAGATGGTTAGTTGGGCATCGCACGCGGGATTATTTCATTTGTGCTTGTTCTCCTGAAAATGACTAGAAAAATGGAAAAATGCTACTTGAGTAATGAAACAGAGACTGCTCTGTTTGAGACTGGTAGCTTGAGCAGTAGCGCAGAGGAAGGTTCATCCGATGAACTGGATGGTATGGATGACAGTGTTTGAAGGGATGCAAATATCGAATCTAGTCATGAAGACGAGGTGGATTAACAACCGCTCGAGAAACGGGAAGAATTTGACAGCTGGAAGTGGAGTACCAGTAATGGCAATGGGAAAAAACTTATGTAATTGTAACTTATGTAACTTAATATGTAGTGCACCAGGCATAAATGCGAGAGTGCTTCAAAATTTACCCGATAATGCTAATGAGTGTGATTTTTTACGCTTTTGTGCAACCTTATTTTTGGGAATCGATCTGTTGGAAGACTATCCAATTTACAGAGTCGTTTTTGAATGGAATTATGAGCCCCAAAAGTTGTTTGACAGAGGAATGGTTCTCAGCATCTGCTGAAGAGATTCAGCTCTATTTTGCAGTGAGTGTTTGGATGGCACTAGTGAAGAAAAATAAAATTCAGAAATACTAGAGTCTGCGAGTGGTCACTGAATAATTTCCAATAATTCGCCACAATACCATGGGCAGCCAAAATTTTGTTTTTTACATTATCGACATGATGCTTCATAATGTATTCTTGTTGTATAAAAATCCAATGGCAAAACAGCTCTATTCAATGACTTTGGTGAGAGTCCGGCAGAAAAAATTCTGGAGAATGTAACCCTATCGGAGTACAAGAGGCAAGGGCCCCCAACGTCAGGCCCATCACCTACAAGATTTCTAGCAGTCAACTGAGCCCACTTTCCAAACCGTATACCACCAAATGTGGTGAAAAACAACCATTTCCGTGCTTGAAGTGTGTAAATCACAGGGAAAGGAGATTGAAAGCCGGTGGGAGTGTGAGCAGTGCCATATTGCTGTTCATGTACTGGAAAGTTCCAAAGATTATGCAAAAAACTATGATAGTTTATACATTTATTATAAACAAATTATTATTTATTGTTTTTATCGACACTACTGGAACTCACACCTAACAGAACACTATGTAATGCATCAAAATGGTAAAAATAATGACAGGTGCTGGTCGCTTTCAACTGAAGTACTAAGGCGAGAAATTTTGTTTACAGATTTAGACACATGAATTCAACAAAAGGTTTCTTCAAGGTTTCACTCGATAGATCATCATAAAATAAATTCACAAGGATAAATGGAGTTTGCTTTTAAAATTTGTGATAAGTTTTGTGAAATATGATTTTGCAATAATTATATAACATTTGTAAAGTTTCACATTTTTGCAATTGTCACAATAATTTATAGGAAAAAAGTCGCACAAATAATAAAAAATGCTAATACTTACCCAACTATATAATTAAAAAGGTGTAAAAATCACTTGCTTATTACACCATTATCCTCAGAGATAAAAAATATTATTCTTTGCAAAAATGTTGAAGAAGTAAATCGTAATTCTGGGTACGGAAATCACTCAAAAAATAAGTCAATGAGTTAATTCTTTTTATACATACACCCATCAGCTGCCGCATGACAATGCCAGCTTCCTTAGACTTCAACCTACATTACCTGTGTTTTTGCCAGGCAAAAGCCCAACAAAAAAATCACAATAAGAAATAAAAATCATAATATAACTCTAACCATAATCAAATACAATAGGGCACCAATTATCCACGGTAATGGAAGGGGGTGCCAAATCACATCACCAAAAGCCACGGATAATCCATTCATGTTCAATTTCCAAGTAGTTATGGCTTTGGTTTCAGCACCATGTCTCTCTCCAAGTCTTCAGTGTATATTTTATTGAAATACTCATTTTTTTCCAAACCATTTCATCTATCTGGAGGAAAGCCTGGGTGCTTTACAATCACATGGTATTCATATTGGAGCCTTAAAACAGCGTCCAACCCAGGCGCCATCCAACATTCAGAATAGCAAAAAGCACCAGAGAAATAAAATAGTGACTTCCAGGAGTCATTCTCATATTCAGACTGGCAAAAAGTATCCAAGATGCCATTCTTCAGAAAAAAAGCATTTTGAGAAGCTATTCTGAGGAATATAGTCCACACTTTTTCACTCACAATAAATACCAAAGTAATATATTTTATTATACATATTATGCAGTATAGAGATGCCTTTGGTGGAGTTCCTTGATCAATCAGCAACTGACACACCCTTAGTCACTAACTCAATCATCCACAACTTCTTAAGAGTATTCAACATGTTACACTTTCTTTTTCCTGAAGGATAATACATTTTGAATAAATGATTTTTCAGAGGGAAACTTCACAAATAAGGTGAAACCTCAAATCTATGCCCCCAGAATGTAGGCTTTCCCTTAATTTACAGCAATTTTTCGAGACCCCCACAATTTTGATATTCTTGGGTGCAAGCTCATCCTGCTATTTACACTATCAAGTTTTGAAGAATGCCACAATTGATGACGTCTGATCTGGAGAGAAATGGTGGCCAGCGCACTGAATGCATACTAATTGACAACATATGCCAGTGCAAAAATTATGCGACCCAGAATTTGTAGGCAAATATGTTGAACATTGAACAAAAAATTATTGTTCATATGTAACTACTCCATAACAATAAAATAAAAAAAGAGAATAAATGAACTCTCAAAGGGATTACAATATTTAACTTACTTATGTCTACATTTATCGTCAAACAAACAAATAGATGGAAACAAAAAAAGTAAACATAAAAAAAGAGAAAATGAAAAATAAATTAAATAAAAGAATTATTATTATAAAAGACTTAAATCACTATCAATATTAGTTTACAATGCATAAAAACAATTAAACAGATGGACTAACTTAGCACAAAATTGTAATAATGATACAATTTATGGCTAACATAGTTACATAAATAAATGGCAAATCACCCTCAAATATGATTTAACAAAGATAAAAGCTCCACAGGTGAGTAATACGCTTAAGTCATAAGGACTTGTTCCTCCTTCAATGAATTAAAGAGATTGGACTCAAACATATGAGAGGTGGAGGAATTTTTCTGTTTTTTCTCGGAGTGTTATTGTCTCGGACTCGATTTTGAGCCATCCCAACTCCCTGTGATAAGGAGAAATATACTCATCTCTGCGGAGATCAAAAGCAAATCAAATACATGCATTTAAGGTATGTGTAAGATTAAGGTTAAATCAAGGATTGGAAAAACTAAGGTTCAAATGAGCATTTTCCTCTTATTACAAGGTAGAACATTCCAATGGAATTTTAGTTGCCATAGTACAATATTAACCCTATTACAGTAGAACCTTGATCTATCGTTTTTCAAGGGGATGGGCAAAAAAAACGATGGATGCGGGAAAACGATCAATGCGGGAAAAGATTTCCCGCGAGCCAAAACGAGATTAAACCACAAGAATTTTATGGTAACTTTTCACAATAGAGGGGAATCTTAAAGGAATTTCTCTTAAAAGCGGGAGAATTTTTAAATTTAATGAAAATACTTAGTGCATCACTAATTTTTCGTTTTACTACTAACTGTTTAAAATATTTTATTAGCATTACATATCCCAATAGTGTCTCGGATGATAAAAGCAAATAAACAAGGCCCATTATCATGTTATTGGATGATCCTCAAGCCCGCGCACCGACCTATCCATGCATAGAAATTTATTTGTTTCAAATATCCTTGAGGGTGAGAAGTGTGCCTAAAATTGGTTGGGGAGGATGTAATCTTTTTTCGCGCTTTCCATTGTGCTCTGCTGATGGAGGAGTGCCACCTGTTAAAGATAGAGCGAGCTTGACGCTACCAAGTGTACTCTTGTTTATCTGGAGCAATCGCGTAACCCACGAGGCATGGAGCAAGAGAGGTGTAGCAGGTTATCGCCATCTGGTTCAGAGAGGCAAAAGTTAGCGGGCAATCAGGTTGAAATGAGAAATTCCCATATCGGCGGTTGGAGTTCGGCTTGGCATTACTAAATGAACAGCAATTTCAAAATAATAAATCATTTTGATGGGCCATGGTGCCTAAAAAACAAAAAAAAAACATTTCTGGCAATGCAAGCCCACGTCAGACAACGGACGAGACGGAACTTAGCCCATGCTCGCAGGACTTCCACTACGACAAACTAATGGTTGAAACATTTGCGTTACCTTCAGCCGTCTTAAAACACCTATTCTGAACAGTTTCGGCTACAGGCTCAGAAATAAGTACTTCAGGAAAATGAATAGACATAAATACCTACTTTAACTGGCTAAACACAGAAAAAAAAGAAAAAGGAAAGAGCACAGGGCACGTATCGTTTGGCCGCACTTACTAGAGGCCCGAGAAGTGACCATGACGAAGGTCAGGGAGTGACTGAATTGCCGAGGTTACAAGCCACGCCCGCTGCCCGCTGGTTGGTTCCGCGAGAGTCACATGATGAGAAACCCCACCTCCCTCCCTTTCCTCAGCCACTCCCCCGTTTAAGCCCATGTGGCCCACGTCATTTGAAATAATGCACTGGTTACATACAAGAACTGGGTGAGACAGGTAATTGGGGGACCCTGTTTTCCACCGGGAGGGACAGAGCAGGTGGAAGACCTTTCACCCTCACAACCCTTTCCGCGGAAAGGGCCCCACCCACTGAGGGGCGCATTCATGGAACGTCACTTAATTTTGTTAAAGTTTTTAATCGGCATAAATCTACAGAACAAGAATTATATGAAGTTTGTCCGTTATTTTCTGTTACATTTGATACCAAACACCAAGGAAATCCGTTGATATTTACCCACATGGGTTATATCAGATCTCGATATGGTGCCGAGAGCGAGCGTATGACAACTACTGGTAAGATAGCATTGAGAGGATAATAGGAAGAAAGGTTAGAAGCTCATGGCAAAGGAATGCGGCCGCTAAAGAGCGAGGTAGGGACTCGTTTGGGTAGGAAAGGAGGAATGCCAATTGTCCTATAGGAAGGAGTTTGGGCCATAAAGATAAGAAGGGACTCGGACGGCAAGGGCTGCCCGTCCGTCCTGCGCGGAGCGTCACCTAACTCCCTCCTCCTTTCCCGCAGCAAAAATCCCAAAATCTTACTTCGGTGTAAATTTTTAGTTTCGTCTTTTTCAAACAATGAATGCGGGAATTGCGATGTGGGGACCGTGATTTGGAAACAATCAAAGCGGGAAAACGATACTTCGGGGAACGATGGATGCAGGAATTATTAACGTTATCAGCATGGAACTACATTTGGGACCAAAGACGGCGAAAGATAGATGCGGGAAAATGATCAATGCGAGAACGATGGATCGAGGTTCTACTGTACTCATAGTAAGAACATGGTTGGTCCATAAAAGGCTATTACTGAGGATAACACCAAGATCTCACGCTGAGAAAAGGAAAGGAATATTTTCATTGAGAATTGTAATAGAAGGGAACCCATCAAAGGAAACTGTTGCTTTTAGACAGGACGTCCAATTATTACGGCTTTTGTTTTGCAGTGGAAGCAATATAACTCTGCACGGACAGGTCGCACCAATGTTGAAATCAATTCACATTGAAACTTGGCACTAATTCAGGAAACACCACAATGTAACATTGTCACATGTGTAATGAATAACCTGCTACAGGAAAACCTTGTTTGTGGGCAAAATGTGGACTCCAACATGGCAAGTGGCAGTGAACAGTAGTGGTAGTTGGTGGGTGGGTGGATGGTGGAGGGAATGGAAAGGAAGAGCATTAGAAGGGGGTGCTAGTTGTTGGTGGACACATCATCGGAAGATCCGACAGTTGGATGATTGAGATAATTGGCACTCTACTGCATATGTAATATGCTATAAATGATATTCACTTGGTGCCTTGAGTTTTTGGCAATCTCGGAAATGATACAAAGATAAATTATGGGAAAAATTCAATAAAAGGATGGCTCTGATCAGGAAAAACCAAAGGTATGTGGGTGGCCTACACAGCCATAAAAGCTAAGGCAATAGACTGCCAAAGAAGAGAAGAAAATTTTTAAAAATGTACCAAAAACATTTTTATGGAAGTTTGTACCAAACAATTAAGACAGAAAATCAGTATTATCTATTGATCAATAGTAAAATACATCAGTTTATCTACTATCTATAAACATGAAATTTGCACCCAAATTGAATGCATTAACTGGTACTCTCTTCTACCATATTAGGTATGCAATATATATCAGGTCATTAGAATATATCAGGGACTGGTTATCACAAAAAAATCAGCTCACCTCTTATAATATAAAAACAGAGGAAAGAACTCGAAATACTCACACTACTTTATGGATGACAACTATAAATCTCTGCCGCTGTGTACTATATCGAAGAGTAAGCTGTATTCTGCCCAACCCAACATCACCAGGAGACCTACCAAATCACAAGAATACGTAGGTCATCGGGTGAAAATTAACCATTAACAGTAGTTATTTTTTTATTGACTCAGATAAAGTAACACCCAGCCCTAGAATATTTACTCATACAAAGAATTTTCCCTTAAACACCTTAAGATAACAGTCAAACCATGGATCAAGCTGAAAATTCCTTAACTGAATAAAAATCATAGTGCCATGCATCTCCAAGAATTCCCCCACATTTGAAACAGCTTTTGACTAAGTATGGTCTTGACATAGCACCTAGCTCTGAAGTCACTCACTTGGCAGCGGCAGTTGAGCGGAACCTCAGCTCTGTATCATCATCATCAGGTGGTGGGATGGAAGCAATAGAAGGAGGCTCGGCATCTACAGTAGATGCTACCTCACTGGTAATCAGCTTTGATGCACTTAGAGATGATGCAGATGTTACAGAGTCATGAGATGCTTGTTTCTTCAATGGACTATGAGCTATAAATCAAACGAGAATTTGAGTAAAACATTCAATTGCAGAACTTTGTGAATCAGAGTGAAAGTAAAAGACTACGATTGAGTAATCTGAAAAAAGTTTCTGATATGTGGTCAGGCATGTACAATTATACCTGACATTTCAATAAATGACTACATAAAGCTGTTCATTCTCTCATGTTTTGTGGCATACTTATAACTGCTTAGCCCAGTGTGTTTTGGAATACATACAGTGAAAATAATAGGAACTAAATTTTGATGTAAACAAAGAATTAAAATTATTACACAGTAATGACATTTTCCTCTTCATCCAATGAGTGATCAACCTGAAGGTTGGTTCGATAAAGCTGAAAAATACATTGATTAAAAATAAAACATTGTATCCACACCTCAACTGGCATACTAGCAAATTGAAAATTCACACCATGTAAGCAACTGTCAAATTTAACATTCCAACCCAGGCTTGATCTAACACTTGTACATGGGTAAATCGTTGGATTGGACCTATTGGATTCAAAGATCCAAGGAATTTTTCTTTCATTTTAACAAACATCTATACTGGATCCAAGTTCACCTACAACATTAATTGGATCCAGAATGTTGGGCCTTATTAGATATATGTAAGGCAACAAAGTGATGAGCAAACAATACTTTAGTTTTAAAATTCTAATCACGACTTAAATGAAACCAGTGAGGCCATTTGGATAGATGTTTGATGGTGCAAACTTTTCCAAATAATGATGCCACTCTTGTATGCTGTTCTGGCAGCATGGCAGACAAAAAGCTGAGCGAGTTTCAGCCATCAATTGTCACAGCCAAGATCTGCACAGCCAAGGCCTGCCAGCTGGGGCAGAGAGGACACGGAAGCCGGCAAGGACACACTGATGCAATGCACCCCGCTACAGCAATGATCACTTTACAGGGAGCGCTCCGTCAAAATTACCTCGTCTTTGATGAATGCATCTTCCACAAAAAAGAGTTTTTTGGGTTGTTCCAGCACTAGCATTGTTCAATGATTTCATTGCAGCACTCCATGAAAATTAGTGATTCAAACATGATATATATCCTTTGCATGCCATGAATTTTTCCGCTGACGGCCCAAGAGAGACCACTGGCCAAGTGTAATTATTCTCCACTTACAGTTATCCATTAAGTGCTTTCCTTGTTGATAGTGCCATTGTTTTGCGTAACAATGATGGATGCTACAGACATACCTGGGTCATGTGTGGGCAAGATAGTGGTTCGCATTCCACCATTCTAACCTAAATAACTGGCACTTAGGTTCTCAAAACATGAGAACCAATTACCACAGTGGCATGACCCAAGACAAAACCAAATTTTGGTACATCGTCAGCCACCTCAAGCACCACCACGTAGCTGAAATCTAAGATGTGGTGACCAAACCTCCAGACAGGAAAATATGAGAAGCTGAATGGAGAGCTCATCCACTGTCTCTCGACATCACAAAGTATGTAGCAGCTGTGCGAATTTCCACAGAGAAAAAATCATCCGCCTTGACCGGGATTCGAACCCGGATCCCTCGATTTCCGGCCGAGTGCTTTAGCCAGTTAAGCTACCGAGGCGTCCTCTTTCCGTTATGTAGCAGCTCTTGCAACATGAGATGATTGGCTGTAGAAAACCCTAACAGTTCCTCCATTGCCTGCAGGGTCTCACTGGAACATCTTTGACCAACAAATCCCTCTGCTCCCTATGGACTACACGTCTACCTAACTACAAGTCATTGTCACGGCGCAGGACTGGATGGACTAAGAGGCCTTGGCCGACTTTGCAGATCAAGTTCATGACCTCATGCAGCACACACAAGTCTAAGCCACATGGCCAAAGACACATTATTAGAAATCCTATTGCACCAAGTAGATGAAATTACTAATCAAACTAAGCAGGTTACTGCCCTTATAGCCAAGAACTCCACAGCAAATCCCCGATCCAACCATTGGGAGATATCCTGGAGCCCATTTCGCCCTAAACCAATGACCCCAACTCCCACCTCAGTTCCCCAGACAGTGCCATCGAAATAGTCTGCCGGTACCACAACAAGTTCAACAGGAATCCTAGGGGTGCTAGCAGTCATATTTCTTCCAGCCTCAGCCAACAGGAAACATGTAGGCCAGTGGGTAGACACAGCTAGCAATTTGTGCCCCAAATGAGCCGCCTTTTAGCCAGACTTTACAACAAAGGTAAGCTTTCTCGCAGACACAAGTCTGATTTGGGTGTTTACCCCCATGTTCATCAGAATACAGTAGCAACTTGATAATACGAAGCACGAAAATACGAAGTTTCAATTTTACGAAGCATTACTGTTGGACCTGATGAACAGCCTATACTAAATACATGGCACTTTTCGAAAATACGAAGTTTTGAAAATATGAAATTTTCGAAATTACTAACCACAGACCCAGTCCCTTTTCACGAACCTTGAGGGGAAATCACTCTTTTGCTCTCTTTTTGCTCTCGTAGCTAAAGCTAAAAGCTCTCTTTTTGTCGTCGTAGACACCTAACAAATCAGCGTTGCTGAATATAATCTATCAATTGTGTATATTATGTGAATTTTAGTGCATTTATCTCTCACAAGTGCCTCAGTCACACTGTTATTTATCAAGTTTTAGTCGTGGATAATTTAGTTCTCAACTGATGGGGAAAATGGTAGCATGATGCAATTTTTCCCTTAGCTAATAGCGGCAGTTTTAATTTATTGAGCTCTTGAGCGGTAAATGACACGATTAAATGATGGGAAATAGGACTGGGATACCTGTCGCAGTTACTATACCTAAATGCATGGCTTCACTATGAGTAAACCCGCGTATACTCCCGCCATTGGCCATATTTCGTGAGACGATAGAAAAAAAAGTTTCCAAGAATTTACGAGGGTATAGCCGTCCCCACGATTGGTATAATTTTGCATTTAAAACGGATCATTTCAAATTTTTGAACAGATGACCCAATCGGGGGAGTGGCTCAACAATATAACATTGTAATGTACTACCTGTGCCCGGCATACGTTGCAATGCCTTTTTCTGGGTTCCAAATCAGTCCCTAAAAGAATTTGAGACCTAGTCCAGTGAATTCCTTGTACCTGCACAGGAATTGGTAACGTACAAATGATGGTATTAGTTTCCATTCCATGCCTATGCAGCGGTTTTTAAGTAAATTAAATATTCTATCATTGAAGTAGTGCAAAAATTCAAGATTTAATAGCTTAAAAGTCCAATCATAGGAAATATTGCGATGTGAGTATGTAAATTGAGCGCAAGTATTAAATAAAAATACGAACAAAGAGACCACTGCACCAAATCTTATTCCACGTACAAATAAATTACGTACTTTTTAACACAAATTATGCCTTTGATATGATTCTGATTGACGTGATTGAGCAACTTGTAAACGATCTGCTTCGTTGCTTACTTTTGTTCCTCGCTTGTTTGAGAAGCTTGTGTGCCAAAACTCATTTGTTGAAGCGACTCACTCTTTACCTATTGTACAATGAATTTAATAATTCAGTAACCTTTGCAGGCACGTGCACGACAACTCATCAAAGTTTATTTGGTATCTGATGAATGGTATTGGAACACATAGAACATGGACAAACAAACATTCATTTTTATGTATTACATGACTAATAAGGGCAAGTTTTGCTGCATTTTGCTCATATCTTATAAACCTTTACTAACATTTGCCTAGTCAAATGTTGTAATTATTGTTTGGTGGAATTAAAGCTGACAAAATTAAACTATCACAATCTGATGAATGGTATTGGAACACAGAGAAGACGAAAAATAAACATTTTTATATATTAGATAAGACCTGTGATAAACTGCTATGACACTTCAACCTGAAGAAGTCGTCGTCCGCGAAATATCGTCCTATTAAGTATAAAATCAATTGTTGGCGAATTCACTTTGTGGAAATTACGATTCATGTTAAGAATGGAAGGCAGGAAGTCGGGTTTAGCAGAGCATTTGATTGATGAGGGCCATAGATCCAACTTTGCCCCGAGGCTGTTGCATGTTTGTGAAAGGGGGGGAAGTTGGACTTCCTGGAAAATTTTGAAATTCTACATTATCACAGAGTGCACGGGGAGAGACTACTTAATGACATAATCCCTTCAAATGCCTCACCCTTGTTCTCTGTGCCAGTACCCTCACCTCCATCCCCGTAGTCCTTGAGCCTGACGTCACCACCTGTTTGTTCCTTCCCCTGCAGTTTGCCCAATCACCTCTCATTCCCCCCCCCCCCCCCCCCCCTTATTTCAACCACTTCCCTCTCCTTGAGATTTCATATATAAGCTGTCTTTTGGGGTTTTTTATTCTGTAATCTTGATAATGGCCTGAAAAGGCCGAAACCGGTTGATTTGTGGTTTAAATATATTGGTGGAAAAAAACTAAGTGGTTTCATTCTTAACATGACTATTAAGTATAGTTCTTTGCATAAGTAAACCAGAAAACTGAAATCTTTAAAATAAAATCCCCACCGAAGCCTTCTCTTTCACATTTAGAAAGATCTAAGTACGGAAACACTACTCTGCGAAAACTTATTTTTGTTATTAGGACTTTACCACAGAAAGAAGTTAGGTTTCAGCCTCAGCTACGGCAGATTATTTCCGTGACCCCTACCTCTTCCAAAGTTCCTCTTGAGTTAATATTACAAAGTTATGCTTCAAACAGTTAATCTTACTTCGTTTTCGTGTTGTGTGCTCCACAGCACAGTCAAGCATAGAAGATGTAATTTGCAGAGGGGAAAGAAAATAATTAAATAATGGAATGGAGAACGCTGGATTTGAAATATCTTCGCAATGCCCATTTAGGATGATGTTTCTCTTTCACACTATTCTGAATAAAAAGTTCCAAAAATCGTGGAGTGATTCGGTAATCACTTTTTAAATACAAGATATTTCATTAACTTCTACATTTTAGCATACCGAAGTTGGCATATAAGGACACCAATGGATAAAATGGCTTTCAGCATAACACCCACAAAGCAAAGAGACTATGCATAGAAGGATAACGTTTATTTATTTACTGAATTAGTGTTTTACAGAATAAAACTACAAGTAACTCAAAGTGAAAAGGGACTTGGTTATGAGTTAATGTTTCTTACTCGAAGTTCAATGAGCGGTGAAACCGTTTGGCTTGGAATGAAATTATATTTCTTCCCAATTTCGTATATCCAGCAGGCAACGAGGAAGAAACCACAAATAATGACCTGAGAAGGATTTTTTTAAATGGACTGAGTCCTTTGCTGTTTTTACCTATTATTGAGAGATAAAAAAGGGCGATTGGAAGCACGGTCAGGCCAGCTACTGTCTTAACTGCGTAGATGTTATAAATATTGATAAGAAATGGATTGGTGAAGCGCCATCATTGCCAGCGAAGGCATGTCCTGGGCGGCAGTTGAAGCATTCGTTCTTTCTCCACGAACCGTGATCTGAGGTTCTATTTTCTTCGGTATCATTCTCTACAACCTCCACATAAATATCCCATCTGTCCAAAGAAATCTTGCCATTTAGAACCGGAAATTTTGAATACTTCGAGATGATTAAGATATGGAAAATGTCTGGATCACGCCCAATTTGTCATCATGCGATTAATAATTGGAACGAAAAAAGATTTCTTCTCAAGTTCATATATCCAGCAGGTGACGGGAAAGAAATCATCAACAATGACCTGTGAAGGATTATTTTAAATGGAGTGATTCTTTTGCCCATTTTATCTGTGATTGAGCGATAAAGAAAGGGTGATTGGAAGCGCGTTCAGGCGAGCTACCATCTTAACTGCATAGATGTTGGAAACAACGACTGTTTACGTGATCATGGGATGGGTCGTCCTTTATTTTCATTTAATTTACTTCCCCTGTGATGTGGCATTTTGCCGCATCCTCGTCACGGTGGGACCGCCACCTCCAACAATTTGGCGCTCTATAGAGCGGAGTGCGAGTCTCGTTTGTGACTTGAAGAGAGAAGGTCTGAGACTTCATAGAGAAGAAGTCGGTTAGACATGTGGGCAGGAGCGGCCACTCATGCCTTCAGGAGAAGAGCAAAGGGTGCTACAGTCAAGGCAAGTACGCAAAAGATGTCACATGTCACTCCCTATTATTAATTTACAATTCACAGCCAGAACTACACCATCTGGCTTTTCCCTCAGTGCACCACTCTACAGTCCATTACATTACATTAGGACACCAATGCCCAGACAGCCAATTGGAAATTATTGGAAACTATAGACAGTCAACACTGCATAATATGATATCAGTATTATTTCCTCCACGAAGAAATAACTCTACGGCAATATCTAACTAGACACAAAATATTTGGACATTATGAGAAGGAAGGAGGTCAAATGGACTTAAATGAATGGAGAGCTCATTACTGGTTAGGCTGGAGAGGAAAGGAGTTGAACAAAAGATAGCAGAGTGAATGGTTTGACAGAAAGAGGTAGGCCATGAAAGCGTTGCGTGAATGTGTTATAAAAGAAATGCCCAAGAGGATGAATACATGGAAGTCTCCCAGTATCGAAGAGCATGCATGAATCAATGTATACAAGTGAGAGGGAAGCAGAAGTGTTTTACTGGGATAGGGCATTATGGAGGATATTATTAAGTTAAAATAGTTTCCATGGTCTAACAGGAATAAATCCAAACAGGAAGTCCTTTGACTGCTCCTGCCCCATAAGGGAATTGCACGACAGGCATTTATGACTGTAATACAAACATTCATCACTTCATCCAACACGACTCACACTGTGGAGTTGATGGAGACTCTGACCCAGACACATTATCCTTCGTCACCAAAGGAGCTGGCACTCCTCTGTCACTTTCCGACGTTTCCTTGGACTTTTCACTTTCATCATCATCTTCCTCCTCATTGGGCTCCACATGCTTCAGAATCTGGAAGAGGAATTAAGAAATTATATAAAACCCGAATAATACCAATGGAGAACTTGCAAGGTTTTTTTACAGCTGTTTTAACTCATGCATCATATAGATAACCAGAAATGTTTCCTACATATTCTTTCCTTTCATTTGAGCGACCCATATTTATTGAACTACAGTCAATGGAAAAGATGATGTTGTTTCAAATGCTGCTTTTTGCGCGCCATTTTGGAAGTGATATGCGTGACGTCACACCTGCTGTCCACCGTACGAGTCATACGAGATACCGGCGAATAGTTCTGCGAGTATCACCGTTCACTTACCGTTCATTTATCTTTAGCCTCGTGATATTTCATTGAAATATTGCGTCTGAATTTCGGAAAGTATATATGTATTTTGGTGTGCAATAATTTAACGATTTATTAGTGTTTCATCTGCATGGAAGTTTGTGTCAACTCAGATAATCTGCCTATGAAGTCGACGCTCTGGTGATGATGGAGTACTTATAATGAGATGCGACATGTAAACATAGTCGGAAATACAAACCGCTAAATCACTTCCTTAATTATTTACTGTGCTTTTCCTGATAAATTAATGTATTATATGTTTGAAATTTCTATTGCAGTATTTCGACATTATTAGAAATGTGATCTTTTCGAAAAGTTCGATTGTAAAATTTAATTGCAGTTCCATGAGGAAGTATGACATCGATAGTGCAATAGGACGCGTTTGACTGAAAAATGTATGCACAGTGAAGTGCAAAATATTGCCGGAACATGAAGTAACGGCAAAAAATTGTTAGTCTAGCCTTATGATCAGCAAAGAGTCTCATGAGGAGACATCGCGAGACCTACGGTGAGGTGAGGTAACGCCAAAGATTTAATTTTTTTGTGACTGGGGATAGATGTAAAAAAAGGGTAATTGCTTTTTCTCCCATAGGCCCGGGTTCGCGAGAAAATTGTAGGTAACTCGAGAATTTGGCTCATCTTCAATTCGTCGCATTAAGACATGTTCACACGATGCATGTCCTTGCAAGTATATACGCTGATAGATAGATGCATGGGCAAATTATCTGTATCATAACAGGAGCTTTGTTATGTCCACGAGTTCATGCATTGGCGCAATTTGGGGCGTAAATACAATGCAATTTTAATGGATTTAATGGATAAGATTACGCATCTGCTCATGTGTAATTAACAACAGTTTTACGCTCGTAAAATAATTATTTGCCGTGGTGGTGTGGGTTAAGGCATTGTGTGCACAGGACTCCAGTGTAGTACAGGATCGTGGCCATACTACGTAATTTATTTTTCGGTTTAATATGTTTCAGGAATAAAGTAGAATTCCCAATCCCAAACAGGTACAACCATCACTGCATCATTCTTAACTTTCCAACTATTACTTGGATCTTCAACTAACCCTTCAAAGAGAGTACAACTAGTAGCAAATTTTGGGATTCTATAGTTCACCTGGATTTACACTTAAGAGGTGGAAGGTGTGTCGTTGGCCGCACATTTTGTAATCCGAGGATACATTTTAGGGAAGAGAGAGAGCTCCGATCGGTCGTGAGTCTATTTGAAGAGTGTTAACAATAGACAAAGATGTAATTTTTATCGTAAAGCGACGTATTCACTGTGAATTTCCCAGCAATTATACTCGAATGCTGATATTTGTTAATCAAATTTTCGCTCACCGTGAAGAATTTTCTGACATGAGAGAGTTAATTATAGGGTATGTAAAAGCAGAGGTTTGTGAAGAGGTTCATTTAAAACGGCATATTTAATGTAAGCGAAACGTGGATCGAAGGATTATGGAGTGTTTTCCTAGCACAATCAACCAACGCAGTTGAAAACCCGGAAGACCTTAATGTTCGACAACATACAAAAATGGTCGTAAATTATGTTACCCACACGAACAGCGTTCGTGCAGATACAAAGCATCTGGTGATAACTTCATTAAATGCGCTTATTGTGGAGTCATTTTTTACTTAACATGCCTATGTGATATCATTTGAAATCATGCCGCATTACGCCATGAACATAAGATGAAATCCCTAGAGTTTCAATACGCATAACAAGGTAAAGAAAATACTGTGTTATCATGCCCTACATTTGTAATGAACTGGAATGTATTAACTTTCTCTCTCCCGAGGTCGCCATTTCGATTCCTCAAAATGTTACAAAAATAAATGCAATGTTAAAATAGTGGAAAGAAATCTTATAGTTGCAATTTTATCGCGAACCCAGGCATATGGGGAAAAAAAATCTTACACTTTTCCCACGTTTCTCTCCTGTTTCAGAAAAAAAGTTGTGTTGTTAGCAGCCTAAACCAGTCTCTACAGTGTAAGAAGTTCTGACAATGCCGATGACATGCGACTTTAAATTAATGTATATGGTTAAACTTCGCTTCGGTTCCGTTACTTTGTAAGCGGAATTTCCATCGTTGGTAGCAGCGTAGATGTTTCCGTGCTTGCATCCATTGAATACTCCACCGTTCTAGGCGTAGCGCTCCTGCCCTTAGTCCCCAGTGACGCCGCCCGGAGTCCCTGAGACAATGCTGGGCTTCCCACCGCTGCGGCCTCCGAACGACAGGTGTGACGTCAGACCTGCCCGATCTGACCACGCCCCCCTTTTCGCCCGTTTTTCGTGCCCTTGGAATTTCAACAACTTTGAGAACTTATATCTCGGAAACTAAGCGCTACTTACGCCTTGGGTTTTTTGCATTGGGCAAGATTCATCATCCTCTATTACCTCTATTTTTCCAAAAAACCTGCAAGATCTCCATTGCTTTCCCAAGTGTTGCCCCATCGCTTTAAGCTATCCACTGATTAGTTTCAATTTCATTGAGCAGGAGTATTGGTCAAAACAACATGCATGTGGTCAAAGGGCAAAAGGGAGAAGGGGGGGAATGGGCACTTGTATTATTTTTGACCCATCTGTTTGTTCCTCACAACAAACCTTTAGGGTAGGGATGAGACAGGGGACTCACTTAAGGGCCTAGCTCTCACCCCCACCCCACCCTCATACCTCATTACCTCTTTGAGATGAGGATCAGATGCTGTGATTACTGGTCAGTCCACACCCAAAGGGATTATTCCATATGTTATTATAGCATATTTATATGAGAGCACACAAAGTTTTACTCACTTTCATCTGCATGGACAGCACAATCTTGGAATCAGGGCCAGAGTGTTTAAGTCCGAGTGGTTGATCTTCAATCTGCATCAGAGGCTTATCCATTAAATCACACAGATTGTAGCTCAGGCGGCCAATATCCTGCCCCGTCTTCTGGTCAATAACCTAGAGCATTACAGATAAGCCAACATGAAATACTACCTTAACACCTTATCTGCCAAAATCTGGTACTACAAAAATATAATTACTGAGTTGAGGGGAATAAAATATCAACCAGCAAAAAAAACAAACCTTCTAGTTCGCAGAAAAAAATGTTACTCTTTCAAGCAGAGTTCGTAGCAACTTAACCTTTCAGCGGGCGAGCCTCTAAATGTAGCATTAGCACACGGAGTGCGTGAATACTTGGTCTGTCCACTATTTAGCCATTTAAATATATTAGTATCGAAGAATTACTCGCATGGTCAAATAAAAAGTCAATTTTAATTGATATACACATTATTTCGCATAGGAATACATACAAAATTCATAAAAATTAAATATCATGCGTCACACTGCATTAATATCATTGCTACATGACTCACACTGTTGATGTTTTAGAATGCAATTTACATGCAAAAACTTTACAAATATCACACTTAATCGTAGTATTTATATTTTTTCCCTGACCGCAGGCTACACATCTATCACGTTTTTAAACCGATTTTTCTAATACTTCATCATTGTTTCTCGGTTGGTATCTCGATAGAAATGAGGTTACATCCCTCAGTAGACTGTTTACTTTAGAATGCTGTACCAGGTGCTCTTTCATCAAGATTAATGATAGACGCTTTAAGAATACTCGTCTCTCAATTTTTTTATTGTTAGCGTTGGCATAATAGAGAAATTGCACATTTATTCCAGCTATATTCAAAAGAGCAAAAAATAAAGCCAATGGCCACCTCCTTGTTCGTCGGGAAACAGAATATGTACTGCACATTTGATCCACTCCTTCCACGCCTCCTTTGGTACTGTTGTGATCCATGAAAATACGTGGTTTCCCTGTGTTGTGATCTATTTCATTCGTGTCATGCATTGTTGACAAGAGAATAACTGATTTGTTTTTTCCTGGCATGTAAGACACCAAAGTTATATCTTTTTGAAATTCAAATATAGAGGTCCCAATCACTCGGTCTTTTCTCAGCAAAAATTCAAAAGGTATTTCTCTCTTTGTTTTTATGCACTACGCCAATTGTCTACAGTAAGATTACGATTTTTCCATTAATATGGCTAACTAATCTAATCACAATATCTCCTGGGCTATTCGATACCAAATATGGCCCATCCATTTGTTTTTCCACAGTAAATTTCTACATTGTTGGTGAAAAACATTTTGGCATCGCACAATCCAAAGATTTTTAGCCCATACTTAGCCGGTTTGCTGGGAATGTACTGAATAAAACTGCATCTTCCCCGAAATAGCTTAACTTTTCATCAACAGTAACAAATTCACTGAGGTTACAGGTATTCTTGCAGTTCGCTATAAACAAATCCAAAATTTCCCTAATGGCAACCAATTAGTCAGCTCTTTTTCACTCTCCCTGTGTAGATGAGTCATCAAAACGTAAACACTGCAAGAGAAGGAGAAACCGTTTATAGCTCATACATGATCTTAGGATTTCTATACCCATCCCATCATTACTCAAAAATTCCTTCACATTGGTATGACTAGTTCTCTTGACTCCTAAGAGATAATCGAGGCCAAACAATCCCAGCAGTACACTCCTACATGCTTCCCTCATATCTCTATTTTTGCTGTATTGAATAGTATCTCGTTTCCGGCGAACATATTCATTTGTGTACCTCAAATTAATGTCAATCCTGGATACATCAATCACACAATGAAAAGCTGAAATTTCATCCTTGATACCTTGTGCGTGTAACTTTGGCCCGGCAAGGATTTCCACAGTTTTTGCTCTTGGTTTTTGACTTTTTCTGCTGCCGTTTTTTGTGCCATATGCACAAATTGTCTTTTGCAATATAAATGTTGTTTCCACTACTGACACTCCATTCATCTTCATCCTCTTGGTCAAGCTCCTGCTCAGGAACCGAATTGTGGTCCGAACGAGCAATATCTTCATCCTCACCATCCGAAGTTTTTAATGAGATTAAAACAGTTTAGGGTGAAGGAGTTATAATCGTACGAGTGTGTTCAAATGGTGTCGTGAATTTTAAAACGGCCGTACTGACATTCACGATGAGCAGAGGAGTGGAAGACCATCGATAGTGACTGATGAGCTCGTTGAAAAAATTGATGAAACTGTTCGTGGTGACTGCAGATTGACTTTGGGTGAACTTTCAGTGATGTTTCCACAAATCTCCAGATCCTTGCTGCACAAAACAATCACGAAAATGCTCAGATTTCATAAGCTGTGTGCAAGGTGGGTCCCAAAACAGCTGACTGAGCAGCACAAAGTGAATCGAGTGACATCCTTCAGAGAATTTTTGGAGCGGTATGAACTTGATGGTGATGATTTTCTTCCCTCTATTGTTACTGGGGACAAAACTTGGGTTGCTCACTACACCCCTGAAACCAAGAGACATTCCTCCCAATGGCATCACACCTCATCACCCTCAGTGAAAAAATTCAAAACCACAATTTCACCCAAAAAAATCATGGCATCCGTGTTTTGTGACCAAAAAGGCATCATTTTGATTTCTTACCTCAGGGTGAAACCATAAATGCTGTACGGTATTTTGAGTTCCTAAAAAAATTGCAGTGGGCGATTCAAAACAAAAGGAGGGGAATACTGCAGAAGGGATTTTGCCTTCTGCACGACAATGCCAGGCCCCACACCACCTACGTCATGAAGCAACTTCTCGACTCGTTTTGATGGGATGTTTGGAACCAACCCCTTATTCCCCCAATCTGGCGCCGTCAGATTATCATCTCTTTACCTCCTGGAAGATACACATGGGTGGAAAAAGATTTACAACCGACAGGGAAGTGAAAGAGGAGGTGAAGAAGTGGACGAAAGATGTGGCGGGAGAGTTCTATGACCAAGGCATCAAAAAACTGATCCCTCGTCACGCTACGTGCATCTAGAGGGAAGGTGACTACATGGAATCTTAGTCGACTAATATACTGATGTAATCCTGTAAAAAAAAAATTTAATAAATTTTTTGTAGCCTACAAAAATTTTGTACACTTAATTTCTGGATATGCCTCAAATATTGTAATATGAAAAAGAGAATGTGAAATATGAGGTGCAATTGTGCTTCAAAGTTATCTTTTAAGGCCCATCCATGAAATAAAATTCCTGACACTAGCAGGCGCACAGTGCACTTTGTGCGCCACAGGTGGTCTTCCAACAGAATAATAATGCCCACAAACATTCAAGTGGTGGAAAAATTGTCATATTTTCACTAACAGATGCACAATGAATAGATGAAGGAATACGTAGCATTTTCCTCTCTTCATACCAAAATTTTTCAATTGCTGTGAAAATTTCATTCACTGGCACACGGAGTGCGCCAGCACGACTGCTTAGGGGTAAAAACAGATTGTTCAACAATTGCGACGTTTCAGTCTTGCAGGTACGTTTTTTATGGGGACAAAAAAAATTTTTTTCTCTGAAACTGATATCCCACACTGACAATGGATTTGAACCTCTGAGTCAACTGTGATCCCTCCTCATTCATCCAACAGACAACATTTCTCAGACATGCAGTTGCCTCAAAAATGGTTCCTTCACATGGAACTAACTTGGTATACCATCTGAGCACTATCTGCAATTTCCCAAAATCCCAAAAATCGGATGAATCAACCTCCAATCATCCATGCATGCCGTGTGGAAATCTACTTTTCATTGAGTTAGAGATCAGGCAATCAAGCATCTTCACAAAATTTTCCCGGAGTTTGGAATATGCCTAGGAAGCTTCATAGCGCATGTTTGTACATCATTTCTTGACTAGAGAACTCATAACTCTGGCATAATACCGGTAATATCAATTTATGCATACACAAAAGCAGTGAGTGACTGGCGCGATCATTTGCACCAGATATAGAAATTAAGAGGAATATATTTTCGATAGAAAAAGATCATACGCTCCATGTCAGGCATAATATATGTACCTATATTAAGCTAAGACAGTTAAAAGATTCTCTCGCGGATTCTATGCCATGTATTCATGTTATGTATTTGGTGCATAAAATAACATGCCCGTCAATGTTGCGAAATAACAATCATTATTCTCCCTTTGATTCAGCTTATTAGTGCGAGGTTATTTCCGAGATGATGGAGCTGAAAAAAGAGCCTCTAGAGGAGTCCAGCTAAATGTGTACCTTCTTTCAAAAGTATATTGTATATACAAGCCACGCACTTCAACAGTAAAGGTGAGACAGTTCCTTTTGCACTCAATCGGCTACTAACGATGCTAACACTAAAAATCAATAATTTTCGTTTTTCACTCTACTATGCGAAAGCTTCAGTTGCGGTTCTGTTCAGATTAGGTCGCCTGATCTTCATTCATTAAATCTCAAAATTCAAATAAAGATTTGATATTGAATTAACATGTGGGATATTTTTGCTTATCATTTTTCCTATGCTTAGGATCAAGCAAGATGGAGAGAGGGAGGGGAAGGAAAGGGAGAGTTGGGGAGAAGGTGTTGAGGGACTGACTGTCGGATAACCGGCGACTGGCGATCTACGTTGCATAGACAGCTTGTGAAATTAGATACGTCTCACTTGGGTCGCACAGTTGCATTCTCTCTCACTCCAACCTCCTCTCTGGAATACTCCATGCAGTACGATGAAAATGTTTGTGACCACCCATCCTAAGCAGAGTGCCATCAATGAGGAAGAACTAAGTGAGGTTGAATGTGATCCCCATTAATTTATAATGTTTGCAGAAATATTCAAGAGTCCTTATTGACGAGAAGGTAATGTTGACTGCTGTATGTTAGTGTCTAACTTTTCTTATTTCTTATTTTTAGTTATTAGCAATCTGTGTTCTCTAATTTTTAATGAATACAGCATAGTCTTCTGTCACATAATGTTGCATATTTCATGATCCTTTGGATACAATTAGGGAGAGATTTCTTGATACATTATTCTAGATAAGCATAGTAATCGAAAAAAACCTTTTGCCATTGAAAATTGAACTAAGTGCTAAATTTAGAACTGGAACCGAGAACCGAAGCTAAGAACCACACTGGAACCTACCATTGAATGATCGGGCCAGTTACTGGAATATTCTGCTCATGAAACTATCAGAAAAAGGCGTAAAGTTCATTTTCAACTGCCTAAGTTAAAGTTGATGTACATCTTTCTCATTAATTTATTGCGTTACATTTTAATATCGTCACGATGCACAGCCCATTTTATTGTGCATCTTTTTCTCCTAATATCACACAGTAATCACAGTTGTATACGATCACATCATTCAGCTATAAAAATGGCATCTGTTCGAAATGAAATATCCAACTAAAATAATGGCAGAACTATACACAATTTCAACCCGTGATCATTCGATTACGGATATCCGTCGGTGAATCAACGTATAAAAGCAGAATGCCATCCGTACCTGATAGATGCCTGATAGTGGTGGTCTCGTCTGATTTCTGTGCAGTAGCTGTGGGCTGGGACGATTACATAAAGTAAGCGATGACATAAAGTAAGAGACATAAGATTACGATGACAGCTCACCACAATGGATAATAGAAGCTGGCTTAGAATGTGAAAATGCAGAAGAAATAGGGAAATGCCCTCGCCTCCATGTATGGGTCTGCTGGTCTCCCACAATGGTAGAAATTTACTGCAGGTCAGAGGAAGGCCTGCGCCCAGTAGTAATGGCACAATTGTAACTTAAAGGTGGTACATGTATCTTTTACCTCCCCATCTGAAAGAACTGACTCTAAGAGCACTGATGTTTGAAAAGAATCACCCACCCTCCCCTATGCCAATAAGAGACCGCTCATTTAACACTAAAATTATCCACTACATAAACTAATTGACATGAATATTTACACACATTTTCTTATAAATGATGGAATTATCAGTACAAAAGGTACACAGTTGCATACTTCATGCAATATTTGGCTCTTCCAGTAAAATATCCTTCCATATAGAAACAATTTTACATATCATTAAAAATAGAATTATAGTTAGAATATATATGTAGCAACAAGCTCACCTTTATATGAAGAGTATCAGCTTGTGGATTGTTTACCAAGAAAGTAAAGCCTTGTTCCCACACAGGATCTCCAGTTCTCAGCTGAATAGTAGTTGTTTCTTGCTTCTTTCCCAAAGTAAGAACAGCACATGGATTCGGTTTGCTGGTAGTGCGTGCACTCTAGTTCATTTTTGAGGAGGACAAAAGAGAGTCCAAACATGTCAAATGAACAAACAAAGAATGCTTGGCATTCATATAGGCAATTTTAACAAATATTACTTCATTAATTTTGAGTTCATTTTCATAGTAATGATTTAAGGATGAATTTTAATATTTGTTTAACTAAAGTTACAGGATAATGAAACAAGATCAGATTGTGGACCACAAATGCTTAACAAAATGAATTCATCCACTAACTATTTAATAATATTTTAAGATAAGATATAAAAATGAATACATTAGAGCATCGAAAAAAAAAAAAAATTTTTGAGGATTTATATTAAGATAATCACCACTGTAGGCAATAAAAACATAGTAATTACTTAACATAAATGTAATTATTGTCTGAATGAGGATTTTTAATCAAATTCATGAAATTTTATTAATGATAATGTACATCGTCTTTTCTAAGCATGCCAATTACACTAGACACTCAAATTCTACTTGAGCAGCAGAGCCACAATGCCATGCAAATTACACATGCTGTTACATCAACTTCAATCCCCTTATACTCATTTTTTACTTTACCAAGTTTTACAACTTAATTGTAATGCTCAAAGTGTTCAAATGGGCAGAAAATAGGCATGTAGGAGAACATCTTGATTTTTTAAATGAAAGAAGTAAACACTGCCTATTTTGCATTAATTATCTACTGGTTAAACAAAAATAGTTTCTTTTATCTGTGTCAAACAAGGCAGGCACTATCAGACAAATACATTTCCAAGGTAACAAATAGCTAAGATTGAATAAAAACACATCAAGAGCATTAAGAAGGCTAGGTCATGTTTTGGTGTATTAGATAAGTATGCAAGGGGAAGTGTCACACATACCCCAATTATTTCCCATTACTTAAACGTTCTATACATTGCTTTTCACTTGATTAAAATAATTGTTTTAAGGTAATACATATGACCACTTCTCTTACTGAAGTCAGAAGTTTCCACTAATTAAGCCTAAAATATTGACCAAAAATGCTCATCGACATAGTAATGTCCAAAATAAGATCATTTGAACAAATACTGCCATTTTGGCATCTGTTTTTAATCCATGGGAGTTTTCTTAGAGCATTCACAGCTCATCTTTCAATTAAGCACGTTGAAGGATGCACATCAAATTAAGGATAAGGTTAGGCAACAAGCAATATAGATTTGCTTGGCTAAGTTTGGCAAATCAGAGCAAAGGTAATGTCAGGGTTTCAGGATCAGTAGGGTGGAAGTAAAAAGGGGAAATTCAATCTTTGGACAAAGGAGAGTCACCAATTTGTCCAGCCAGATCACCAAGGCCACCACGCTATGATGATGAATACACACACTTTAATAATTATTCACAGGAAGCAGATGTAGACTCTGCAAACATCCATCCACCTTGCTTAAAACATATCCCTGAATCACACCTGGTTTGCAAGCTAAGTTTAACCCCTAGTCAAAAGCATCTAAATGACAAAAAAGTAAGACTTAGGTTAGAATGAGAGTATTTCAGAAGCAGCAATGACTATCAGAGCACATTTCATTCCAATTATTAATGAGCAAGCTAGCAAAATGCAATGGGAACTGATTATAGTTAGAATACTTTACAAGTTAATCAGACATAATAATTAAATATGCATTCATGTACAAAACCAATCATCATTTATGATTCTCAGGATTATTGAAGAAAAAAAATTACAACCTAATTATTTTTGCATTCACATCAGTACAAGCTCTGAGGTACGGAGGAATCACAAGCTAGTGGAACCAGCAAAGTAGACTTGGTTTGAAAGATAAATCTTTGCTGAAAGGGGAGATGATGAGCCAAGGTCCTTTCCAGGGAGAAGGCCAAAAATTAATCACATAAAGGTTTTGGTTCCCCATGCCAGCCACATTCCTTCCCTCATTTTCGTTACTCCTTCATTTCACACCCAATCCCTGGCTCAGGAAAGGACCACAAACTTCAGTTTCCCCAGCCTGATTCAAAAGTAGTCTTTATAATAGTTTCTCCTACTATCTAATTACTTTCAGCATAATTATACAATTATAAAGAGTAGTACAACCCTAACATGAGCTCAGAAACATATGTACAAAATTATTCATTAATTTATTTTTAAAAATTACTTCAGCATTAATTTTTATAAAAATGTAACATCCCTTTAGAGGAAAGCTTATCTGTGCCAATATTCACAGACATCACCAAAACTAATACTCTAAAAATATACATAGAATTACTAAAATAGATATAGAATTTAAGTATCCACTAGATTACTTTCAGTAACTTACTTTGCATGCAAATATGATGGCTAAAAAAATGGTCAATACTATTCCACAGTGATAATGAAAATTAATGGTCATTTAAACATATCATCATCGAAGGTTGTGTCCTGTTGAAGCGCATTGCAACTCCATAGAAATTCACCTTTTGTGAAGAACATAATTGAAGGTAAAAGAGAGGTAAAAAAAACCCCACAGTAAGACCCAGGAAAAAATTCATGGACCAAATAAAGTACATAGGAAGAGATACCAGGAGGTAAGGGAACTAGCATTAGATAGGGAAGGGTGGCAGGCTGCAGTCAACCAATCTTAGGATTGAATGACCAATGATGAGAGATTCACCCCATACCTCAAACAAGACCCTAATCCATATAAGAAATTCTCACTTTCCCAGAGGATAAATTATATGCTCAACTCTAGGCAATCATTCCAACAAAAATTGATAACTTGCGTCATCACTTTTCACATTTTAAGGAGGTACCATTACCAGGCAAATACACATTGCTTTAAACTTCACAATCATTAAGTCTGGGGCTTTAGATTATCCCTCCAGTGAATCTTCATTGCGTATTAGTTTAAAAATTACTATCATCGTTTGATTATTGTTTGCAACTTACCAAATGCTAGCAGAAGCAAATTGATGCACTTCGCAGTCATAAAAAATCCCACATTAAGCCCGCTAATTAAGAGCAATCCAAAAACCACTGAGCAAGGGCTCTGGGTAATAAGTGAAGTTCCATTAGCTACTTACTGAGAAAAGTCACACAACTAATGGTAAGCCTGTAATTTGAAAAAATTCACTCCCATATCCTACATAGCATCATTTTTTTGGGTTTCCCAATCACTCATTATGTATTTCCTACCTTCAATTAAAGGCCATTTGAACTACAACCCAGAAACCCAAAAGACACCCATATCAACCCTTATTCAAAGAGCAGTCTCTCCTACCTCTACCTCGTATTCAAATAATGATCGCAGCGTCAAACATTAAATCAAATATTGGCAGTTTCCCCCAGGGCATGGAATCATTTATGACATTATGTGGTATGCTGTTTACTTCATTCAAGAACTTAAACAAATAGATCATAGAGAGCACCATTAGTTGTTGAATGGGTGGACATAGTTTTAAGTTTGGCTCCCAGATAACTCCGCATTATGCCAAAGGGGTTGGGGCAGTGATGCACTGTGGAGGGTGGGGGTGGTTGGCAACACAGGGGCAGTGTACAGAGCACCAGGGAAGTCCAGAGGAGCCTTTCCCCTTCGTTTGTAGCCCTTACTCACCATGGGGCGCACAAGTGAAGAGAGTAGAAAACGTTTGCCTTGTGTTGGCAAGTTTGTCAAACATGTAGACCAAGCTGGGCCACTTTCAGGTGCATTAAGTTTCACATATCACAGCCCCATGTGCTGCTTCCTCAGCAATATGGAGAGGTAAGTGACTCAATATACTCATTTAAACTTATTCATGCAGTGAAATGCAGAAAAAAATCATTATGCCATTGCCATTGCCCTTACCCAAATGATATTTTGCACAGCCACTCTTATGCTCTATAACAAAACTATTTCATCAAAATACCATCACACATCTGCAATTAGATTTATATTTTATAAAGCCAGAGTAATTTATAGAGACATGCAGCTTCCTTACATGAAGTTTCCTTCATTTAGAAGTCTGAAATCCAGAGAGAAGCTTGCTGTAATCCTAACCTCGATGACATCCTCCAACATAAGCGATCAATCTGTCCTACTTCTTTGCTATTAGTCATCACCAGTGATAGTGTATTACATATGGCTTTAAAGTTCTATCAAGCATTTTCTATCAAACTATCTTGTTCCATCAAACCATAACATGATCTATCAAACATTTATGCATGTATTATGCCTTCCATTAAGCCAGCCTTGTTCCTAGCGATGAAAATTCATCTATGGTTGAGTATCGTCAATAATTATCAATATGACTATGCTAGCCAAACTTGGATTTTGCAAGGAAAGACCAATTATTTTTTCTCTTTTTCATTTATTCGTGGTATTATTTTGCAAAATTTGTAAGTCACTCCGGATAATAAAAATCTTCACCAAAAGAATTGTATTTTTCTTGTTTTCCCATGATAACCTTTAACCCATGAATTCAAAGTACCCAAGTTATTTTTTCATCGCTATAAGTAATCATAATTTATTTTCACATATTTTGGAAACTGAAGCCAACCCTGTAGCTAAAACAATCTCTTAAATAAGCTGCAGCATAGGGAGTTGTAGGTTTAGTGACAGGGTGGTGCCCATTAGAACTAAGGTTGAGGAGAACAGACATCTGAAACACCCCATAATTATGCTGAGATTATTGTTCAATGGATGGTTGTTATTATGTATTTTAATGAACTTGCTCAACCAGTAACATAGATGTAACATGCATCATTATTTTCCTTCCCTAAGAAATGCTTAATCTTGATGAAGGCTTCCGGAGAACTTAGCCTGAGGTTTTCAAGATGTCTAGCTTTGTGCAATACCATGGTGGCCATTGTATTTTCAAGAATGAAAGAATATACCAGCCAAATAATTAGGCATACATTTGGATATAACTACATAATTATTGACCTCCGAGAATACTTTGAATGAGTTTGATGTTCTAAATTTTAAGTTCCAGTCATGTTAACGCCATAAATATAACATCCAAATGTAGCCGCAAACCGGTATGAATACCTAGTGACACAATCTCCTATAGTTCATAAACATGATATGTGAATGTGGGAAAAAAATAAATCATAAAAAATTGCACTAAACAAGGTAGGGATTTCACACACCCTTTGCACATGAGTTCATGAGGGAGGAAGAAATTCATTGCACTGAAAACACGTTGTTGCACTCACATCCTTATCTCCCAATTCTACCTAGATGAAGGAAGTAGATCAGACTCATTTCATTATAGTCTTTAATTCTTATGCTTTATTCTAAGAGCACATGGCATTCACAAAAATGTGTTCAAAATATTAGCAATGGCTTACCTCATGTGAACATTTACAGAGTGCAAAATCAAAACTCTCACTCATATCTTCCATCAATGAAATTGAAATCAATTTCTGCAAGTTATTCTTGGAAAAAGTGCAACTACTCAAAATAATCTAAAATGTATTGATTATTGAGAGGAAGATAACCATCTATGGTCATCTTTCAACTCCAAAAGATTATATGATGTTCTAAATAATATAAATACACATTCACATCACGCCAAAACATGCCTTGACATAAGAAGACAGCGTTGACAAGCAAATGGGGTTAACATCAAAACACAAATCACTTGAGATCTTAAGCAGACAAATATTTTTCAGAATATTTCGGTTAGGAGTAGAATTACACAAATTGAAAAACACCTAATGACTACGAGCTAATTTTCCCCAGAACGACAGTTGCATTTGCAAAGCAGCTTATTTTATTGCTAGCAGACTTCTTCTCACTCGAGAAACATTCGTCCTTCAATATAATCTTAAACAATGCCCTGTTCTAAGGTTGTCATTGTTCCTTCATGGTTTATTCACGAGTGTAAACAAACATGAGCACACATTCAATCCCCTCACTTGTGCAATGACACCCACTCAAGAGCCGCCGCCAGTGGTTCCTTACAGCTCCCAAATGGAATGAGTGCCCAGTGATTTGCAGAACAGAGTAAAATTGGACTTTGTAAATGGTGCCATCTGTAGGCCAGGTCTTTGAACTATGTCCTTCATCTACTTAAGTCCCTCTAGGACAAGTGCACAATGTAGCTCCTTCAATCATGCTAACGGAACAAACAGCATACCACGTCATAAAGCCATTGATTCTTCCCCCTGGTTTACCCCTCAACAGTGACCATCTCTCCCATCATAATCGATACAAACATGATATACATTACACTGTTTGCCTGCACTTCCAGACTTCAATGACCTGCATGTCATGACTCTCAATCTATCAGGAGTTTTTAGCAACAAAAGAGTTTTAACCAAAGGCAGGGACACAATCAACATGTACGTGTGATGTGAGACGTTGACGGGACAACGGGAGAAGGGGACCGCAAGTCAGCGGACACAATCGACGTTAACGCGGCCCGGAGTAACAATTGACTAACACAGGCGCAGCTAAGAGATCAGGTGTAAACAAGTGTGAAAGTAAATAAGTTGTCTTCGCCAAGAGATATCTTCAGCAGTTGGATGTATCTGCCGACAGATGGCTCCCATTCCCGGATTCTCAGGACTATTCTGATTGGTTTTTCGTGTGTACGGGACACGGGAAGAGATGAAAGTTGCCCATCTCTCGCGTACAGGTACTCCCCGTAGTACACGTTGATTGTGTCTGTTCGCTATACTTTCCCGTCAGCCATCTTTTCGCGTATTCCGTTAATGGCTCACGTTACACGTACACATTGATTGTGTCCCAGCCTGAAGCCTCAAACAATCAACATAAGCAACCTAAATCAACTCAGCCATAGCAACAGTGACATGGCTCAGGAGATTTTAACGCTTGAAAGAGAGAACTGCAAATACTGACTTCAAGAAAAATAATCATGGATAAACACCCAACTAGACAGATTTCACTCAATTTACATTTTCCTATGATTTACACATTTTCCTTTTGGCTGCCTCATAACTGTAAATGAGAGTTTTACTGTACATCGAGTCCATTATGGCAGCTATAAAAATGAGTAAACATCAAAACTAAAAACCTGCAAAAGATAGGTATCTGAACTATCCTTGAAAAATTTGTATACTGGCCTGATTATCCCATCACTAATGAAATGGTTTACATAAAAATTGTCTATTAGGCATATGAGGTTACCACAACATTTCGTAAGGCTGTAACAACTTTGAAAACATCGCCAATGTTGGTGTAATGCTGCAGCAGCATTGAAAAAAGAAGGTTGTATTTGTAAGGTTAAATAAGGCTTCAAGCACGTTGTTTCTGTGAGGGTCCTTCAGAGCGTTCTTCGAGAGAACCGTGATAATATTTAGTGCATAAACAAGGTTGTCTATGCAAACTCTCCACCAAGTTCTAGGAGAGGTCCATCAAAATTTTTGGCATATGAACAAAACTTCAACCTTGCTTTGTCAATGCTGCCTTCATAGTACAGTAAGCATTAATAATACAATGTTACATCGACAATGTTAATAAAGGTTTCTGCAAGGTTCCTCTGCCTCAAGTACGGAAATGCCGGACGAATTATAAAAGAAGACAGGAGAAACTCAGGACATACAACTAGCAGGAGAAACTTTGCAAAAACAGCCTTGTTTATTCAATTCTACTGCAGCATTATGGCATTATTCATGGAACAAGGTTTAAGTTATGCACACACTCCACAAATTATCACGGTTCTCCCCAAGAACCTGTCGGAGTAACCTCATAGTGTTGGTTTTCTTTGTAGTGTTTAATGCTTCGCCTCATCGACAAGAGATTATTCAGAAAAAATTGCACGGATGCAATTGTAGCAATTCCATTTCATTAAAATTACAAAATTGTGACACATGTCGGTGTCAGAGTCAGTAAGATGGATATATATAGATAGCCATACAGACATGTACAGAGGGCACGGCAGAGTTGTGATGAGTAGTTATCTCAACAATACATTTCGTGTCCAGTATGAATCCAAATACTAAATCTGGCCAAGAGATGGCACTGACCACAACTGCTGCCACTGATGAACTTTTGAGGCTTGCTATGCCAACTTTAGAAACTAGAGGATGGTTTTACCTGGCTTCATTCATTGTGATACAGCAACATTATCATTAAGTGTACTTCCCATTATCATAAAATTTAGCAATTCCATTAGCAATTAATGAGCATATTTAGACAGCTCTGACAGAGAACTTTTAAAAAATTATCAATCCTTGCCAAAGTACTGTTATGCAACAGGAATACATATCAACACCTTGTGTCCTTTGAATGTTGTGAGCCTTATACTGAGTCAAAATCCCCATACTTTGGCAGTTATGTGCCAAGCAACCTACAGTGGGAATGTAGGATCTGAGTCTTTCCCGGCGAATGCTTAGAATGAAGAGTTCTCGGGTTTCCAGCCAGGTAATGGTGTTAAACTGCACCGACGTTTCGATGACGTAGTCTGCCATCGTCTACAGGGTGAATCACCCTGATTAATCAGATTCACCCTGAAGAGGATGGCAGACTACGTCATCGAAATGTCGGTGCAGTTAAACACCATTACCCGGCTGGAAACTCGAGAACTCTTCATTCTACAGTGGGTAGGTCAGCTTTCCTCACCACTAGTCTCTCTTCATAACAAGCTGGGTGATAATAGCAGAAACATGGTAAAGAAGCCATTAAAAAATTGATCTGTTTCTTCCAACGACATCTGAAAGCTACTTTGATGGAACATTTGAATACTAAACTTGCAACTTTATTTAAGGATTAACATTTTGATAGCACTGAAGAATTTACATTGCTTAAATATTGTGGTATTAATCTCGCCAAAGCATTGCAATGTTGGCCTAGCTGCAACATTAATAAGCAAATGCTGAAAAACACACATTAAGGTTGCAACCTTGCAACTGCAATGCTTCTGTAAGATCAACGTGCTGTCTGGGAAGAAACTCAGTGCAATGATGCACCGAAATACATCAGTGGGCCACTGTTTGTAACTATATTATGATGAAGAATTGTTGTAGAAAAACCTTGCCATCTAATTTGATGTTTTCCTTACATATGGAACTGAAGGTTAAGAAACTCTGAAGTTACACCAGGAAGTAAACATTGTTAATCTTGAAAAATAGCAACACCAAATTAAGGGGTCTGGTTGAGATAGTGCCAGCCATTATTTCTTTGTTTTCATGTTTTTTTCAGTATCATTAAAAATAAAACTTTTACAATAATTTCTTTTCTATTCACAATTAACTTATCCTTAGGCTCATAGGAGAGATATATTAATTGAAAAGATTTATTTTTCAGAATAATATTAATGGACTAGCTGGAACTAAATCACCTAAGATATACAAACTACCAACATGTAGCTTGGCAATGTCTAACCATAGTCTTAGTCCAAGTATTATTCTTTCCAACTTAAAAAAATAAATTTATTTAACATTAAAGAAAAAGTATTTCTTAAAGAAAACGAGAATAGTGTACCTACCACGACAAACGTTGTAAGATTCTCAAACATGTCACTGATGTTAGAAAAGAGCAAGCCATAGAACTTCAGGTTGACAAAATATGACAGCTTAGGCCATTTCAATGATAGTCAACCACTGGTAGACAGGGACAACAGCACTTGGGACAAATCACACCATCAAAACTATGAGGAACTCAGACCATGTTTAACTTTGGAGATAGAGAGGGAATTATTGCAAACACAGAAGCAGGCAATCACCCCAATGAGCATGGCTTGCCAGCCAATTATTATTAACCATGAGTAGAGTCCATCAATTATCTTTCAATGAGCACCAAGAAAGATCACAGATTGACTGGAGGCCACACCACTGAAGACCTAAAATGGCCAAACAGACACACCAGACTTCAAGCTGCACCCATTGTCTAAGGCAGTTCCAGTGCCTGAAAACCATTACAGACTTGACAAAGGTGCCCATCACGGTACCAGAGGGTCTTAAAGCCATCCATCAGAAGTTCATATGTTGCCAAAAAATTACATTAAGCCATCAACCTAGCACTTCTGTTATGTATATTTGAAGTAAGAACAGGAAAATTAGCAAACTGACATTAGCCAAACTCATGAAAAGACATTGGCACCCTCCACCAGGCTGACCTGACTGATAACTTGAAAACAGAAAATAAAATGAGTAAAACAAACCATTGCATAGATATTACTGATTTGCAGTCACTAGAGTAAATAAATAATCAAATCATTACATTCTGTAAATACAGAGAAATCAAATGCAATAGAATTTTCTACTCTATTTAGGAACATCTAAGCCTTGCTTTTCATGAAAAATCATAAGGAAATACTAAACATGGAGAGTCATTGCAAAGAAGAAACAGGAGTTCCAGACTAATTTCCTCCTTCAAATATAAGCTATTGCTAATCAAAAAGAAGACAATACTGATCTAATCTGAGAGGAGAAACTTTCAAAAATAAATAAAAATGAATAATCAAACACCATACTAGAGGTATTTACAAGTCAGAATTATGGAAGGTATTTAATTCCTCTTCATGAACAGCCAAGTTAATTTCCATGATTAAATGTCATTAATCAGAAAATTTAACACAAAATTAAAAAAAAGTTGACTCAAACTTCATTATTCTCTGACAAGCCTGAACCCTTCACCAAAATAAAAAAGGATCTCAAACTTAGAAGGGACACAACCACATAAAACATTAACATTCAAATGTAAAAATAATAACATACACAACAGAACAGGAAAAACTTGCTTTAATTTATGCATCGAATAATTATTTTTCATGACTTGGTAATTTACATCAGCAGCAAAAAGACCAATCATGTCATAATTATACTTAAAACAAACATAATACTAGGGAATAATTTATAGAATGCAAAAAATCCCATCAATGGAAATGCATTTCGGTGAAGACATAACCAGAACAAACATGCTCATAATAGTGTAAATGAAATAATTGAACCTATTCTCGCTAATTACCATGGCAAATAGCCAGTCAGCGAAATGCCAAATATTTGCCTCTAGTCAATCGATGCATTAAATTAAGCAAAAGAGGGAAGATGCAAAGTAAACATGTTTAAGCATTCCAATTTTTTTCAGAGAGCTAACCTTCTTAGAGCCAGATGACACCCACTGGCCGTGAGATCTTTTCGCCCAAGCGCTCTGGAAACAGTTCACAAGAAAGGGTTTGGCAAATGGTTTAGAGCATGATATTAATGCAGGTGATAAAGAAACTGGTTTCTACAGCAGTTATAGCTAAAGTATACCTCTTCCGAATCGATGAACTGCCAAGTACTGAGGAAAATGTGATGTGCTTGATGCCTGGATACGTTAACATTAATGAGATGAAACATTTCTGCTGAGCTCTCAGGTGAAAATGGCCACTCATGGCCAAGTACAAGAGGCCACAAATTGAAATTTGGCAATAATAAACGGCCACAGCCATAGTGGCTATTTTTAGCCACCAAGACTATATGGCAGCCACAGCCACTTTGCAATGCCTTTCAATGCAACCTATCCTTTGCCTTTTATGGCCACTCATGGTCATGCAACGATTCAATAGCCAAAAGTGACCATTTTGACTCTGGCTTCTATAAACAATTTCTCGGAAATTGCAATTTTTGGTGGCACGCACTCCCCTCATTTGCTCACTGGCTGGTCTCAAAGCTCAGCATCTCTTTATTTTGACATTGAAAATATAGGCTTAGATTAGATATTTTAAAAACCAGCATGAAAATGCAGAGAAAGGCTGAACAAATGCAAGAAGGATAATTCATTTACAATTCCAACATGGATTCAGAAATCAATTCAGCATGACATGTCCTGCAATGCTTTGATTTCCCTAGTCAATTCATAAGAAATTGAATGAGCATTAGCTTAAAACCTTGACTCAATTGTTATTTTACTCAACATACCCAGATCCCTCGATACTGTTACATCAAAGGATCCACGCTCAAGTCCCAATCAAGGCAAAAGTATTTCCTCAATAGAATTTTTGTACTTTATGCCCACTTGTAGGTGTCTCCATGAACGTGATACAGTGGTTAGTCCCTTTTATTCACATTGGCATCATTCACTTTCTATAATATCACAACCCAAAGGCAATTTAAAGACATTAGCATGTTAAAATAAACTTAAACAAAAATAAAAGTCAAAATTCTCAAAAAATCTTTCCATGTAAGTTTTAGCTGCTGCCTAGTTGGCTGTGAACATGTCCACAGCATTCCTTGTTGCTAATTCCTGCATTGTTGCATAATGAGGCAGTTACGCCCTTGTCATCATCCTTAGCAAGGGTATCATCATGTAAGGCACCATCCCTATCTTCCAGAATCGTACCCATGGTGGTTACAGCATAAGAGTTGACAGGGCCAGAAACATAAGGATAGGTAAATGACAAGAGATCATGGGATGTACGCTAGTGGTGTAAAATGGTACCATAAAATTATATGCTGATGCATTACCCTGCTGGAACAGTCAGATCCATTTACATAAACGTTAGGTCAATTGTAGAGAAACGGCTGATGCAAGACCGTTGATCCGATGTTGAGCTCAATTTTACGTCAATATTTGACCCTTCGTTGAGCAACCCTCAGAGCCGTTCCGTGTCAATGCTTCATCAAGAAATATTTGTTCAAAATCAACGTTCATGTCGGTTTTAACTGGCAGTTGTTATTACCAGAGTAGTGCAGAATATTAACCTATTAGGATACTGATCATGGTGAGTATAGATATTACATAAATTCTCTGAACGACTCACAGGAAGAACACTGATAGACAACCCTTGAAACATGTAGTTATATTAGCTATTGGGATTAGACGGGCATGATAAACCTTACTCATGTTTCAGCAAAGCTTTTTGTTAACATTATTCGGCTCATTGTTGGTAAATTGGCCTTCATGGGCAGTTTTTTATCGACATATTGAGCATCTTCACCCTCTCACGGAATAACCTCCTCGCTTAGTCGCTTGCTTTTCATTTGTTTCCTAGTGAGAAATTACGTTTGAAATGTGTTTATGTGGTTGCTATGTGTAGTTATTTATGAGTTAAGCCAACTACTCTGCAATGAAAAATGTCTCGTTTTGATGATGATTGATTCATTTATTGCTGTGACAGGAATTGATATCCAGTGCACTGCTCGCTGTGGAAGAGGAGTCTGCTAAACAGTGAGCCACGTGAATGACTTCTTTTTTGGAAATTTATTTATAAATGCGGAGACTGGCCAACTGTTGTAAATTACTCAAATGCATTCATTTATTATTAGCTGCCTTTCATTTATGACGGAAGAGTTTACTTGAGAGAGGTAGGTATTACGTTATTTTTACATTTTGGACTAAACCACGTGAAATTCATAATTGACGATTGAGGATATCCTAATGGTTTAGGTTTTTCTTTTTATGCAGAAGTGTATGCTGAAGGAAAGGCCAGTTATGTAAAAATATACAAACTCGAGTGTTTAGAATTGAGTGAGACGTCATTGGCCACTACCTGAGAATTCCAACTACGGCGATAACTTTTCCCAATGATCGTCTGGCAATTAGCCTTTCCATCTCTCTTGGAAGATAATCGACACCAATTAGGAGACAGCGGTGTAATCAGTGAAGATGATAGGTACCATGCACCAGTGATACGGACTGTAGAATCCCCTAGTGGAATTTAACACGAGTGAGTGGTAGTGGTGACGAGTGGTACAATATGAAGATTTCATTCATTCTTAATAAGCCACAAATACTTTTGCTTGAGTCAGTTTTCAATGAGAGGTATTTGACACTGCAGTGGTTTAGTAAGTAAAATTTATTGACTTCATTCCGTTTTCTTGTGAATTCTGACGTACAACCTAACGTGTATTCACTGTGCATCCTTTATTTCGCCATGTGTTTATTTGAATGCAAATGCAAGTTTGTGTTGCTGTTTGGATTTGCCATTTTCGCTTAAATAAAAGATCCTAAAATGAAAATTGCGTGTTATTTGCTAGCATAGCATATCATATTGTAGTTCGTAAGTCTGCTGGGGTAGGATTCGAGGGGGTTACTAGTCATTATTTCCTAATAGGAGAAAGGAGATGGAATCCTAAGTAGTGGCAAATATACAATCATGTATAGTGGAGGAGAGAGTGGTGCAATAGGAGTGACAGGCTTCTTAGTGGATAAGAAATATAATGCAGCAGTTCTCAATTTCAAACCTATAAACGAAAGGATATGCACCCTAAGGATGAAGGCCCGTTTCTTCAACTTCACATTCATATGTGTATATGCGCCGACAGAAGGTTCGGAGGTTGAGGAGAAGGATCTTTTCTATGGGCACTGGAAAGTGAAATGGATAGAATCTCAAGACAAGATGTAAAAATAGTTTTAGGGGACTTCAATGCAAAGGTTGGTAAGGAGGAAGCATAGAGAGAAACCATCAGGAAGGAAAGTCTCCATGATGTGTCAAATGATAACGGGCAAAGATTGATTGATTTTGCCAAGGGAAATTTAATGGTGGTAAAGAGTACATGGCTTCAGCGAAAACACATAAGGAAGGCCACGTGGTGCTCACCGGATGGGAATACTTTCAATCAAATTGACCATGTGATAATTGATAGGAGACATGCATCCAATATACTTCAGATTGACAGCTGCAGAGGAGCGGACTGTGACTCAGACCATTACATGGTTTAAGTAAAATACAGACAACGTATTGCAATGTACAGATCGACTGGGAAGGAGAAAGCACTTAGGAGATACAATGTCTCCAAATTAAAAGAAAAGGAAATGGCACAACAATACGAATCCGACCTGGAAAAGAATTTGGAGACTAAACAACAGAACTGGGAGAGAGAAAGTGTAGAAGAAACAGCTGATGAAGTTCTCGGGGTAAAAGATAAGGTAAAAAGGCAAGGATGGTTTGATGAAGAATGTAGAGAGGGAGAGAAATGAGGCAAGGAGGAAAATGATTGATAGAAGAACAAGAGCAAGTGTAGAGCTTTACAGACAGAAGAGAAGGAAGCTGACAAGTTATGTAGACGGAAAAAGAGAGTTTGTGAGGGGAAATGGATTACGGAGCTGGAGGAGCAACACAATGCCCAGGAAGTGCGGAAATTCTATACTAAAATACATGATATAGGAAAAGGGTTTCAACCACGGACAATTTTTGCAGAGATAAGGAAGGAAATATGATTTGGGGAAAGGAAGAAATCCTAGGACGATGGGCTGAATATTTTAGTGAACTTTTGAATGCCATTGCAGAGAACATGATACCAGAAGTAGCTGAAGAGGAGTGTGGACACCAATGGCAAGAACCTCAGACAGATACAATCCCAGTACCAGTTCCAACGACAGGGGAAGTGATAAAAACCCTAAAAAATAATAAAGCACCAGGAAGTGATAATATTTCAGCAGAGATGATTAAATATGGAAGTGAACAGCTTACACTCTTCATTCACCAGCTGATAGTGGATATATTGGAATCAGAGCAGATGCCCAAGTAATGAAGTCTGGCTATTATTTGACCAATTCACAAGAAAAAAGATAAGGCCAACTGTGAAAACTACCGTGGCATAGCTCTGTTAAGTGTGGTCTATAAAGTCTTAGCCAAAATCTTGGCTAGGAGTCTTAACCCATTGGTGGAGCAGATTCTTGGGGACTACCAATGTGGCTTTAGACAGGGTAGATCAACAACAGGACTCATCTTCATTGTTAGACAGATGATGGAAAAGTGCTATGAATGTAATGTGGATGTGCACCAATTGTTTGTGGATTTTCGGCAAGCGTACGACAGTGTAAAGAGAAATAAGCTGTTTCAGACTATAGTGAATATGGAATTTCCAACTAAACTAATCAGACTGGTACAAATGACCTCAAAGAATACAACATTTAAGGTCAAAATAGAAGGGAACCTCACCAGGGAATTTGAAATTAATCAGGGCTTGCGACAAGGTGACGTGCTATCCACCATTCTTTTCAATGTGGTACTGGAACGGGTGATGAGAAAAACAGAAGTCAGCAATCCAGGTGGTACATTGTTCAGCCGTATATCGCAAAACCTAGCCTATGCTGATGATGTCAATATGATATCAAGAAGACTAAAAGACCTCAAGGAAGGACTGGAGAGATTGGAGATGGAGGCAGGAAAATTTGGGCTAGAAGTGAACTCTGCCAAAACACAGTACTTGTTCTCTTCCAGGAAAAGTATGACTGTTAGGGATAAATCTATAATATTAAATGGGAATAAGTATGAGAGATGTAATAACTTCAAGTATTTGGGAGTGCTGGTGACAAAAGATAATGAAATACATGAAGAAATAAAAACCAGGATTGTAGCAGGCAATAGGGATTATCGAGCTTTATTGAAAGTGCTCAAGTCACGCAACCTCAGTCGGAACTTGTAAACAAAGATTTACCAAACAGTGATTCGATCTGTGGTCATATATGGTTCAGAAACGTGGACCATGACCACGGAAGAAGAAGAGCTACTTAAAAGATGGGAAAGGAAAGTACTAAGAAAGATTTACGGTGCTACAAAGGAAGGTGGACAGTGGAAAATACGGAGAAACAGAGAACTCGAGGAACTCCACAAACATCCTAACATAGTGACAGAAATTAAGAGCAACAGATTAAGGTGGTTAGGACATGTCGAGAGAATGCCTGAGGATAGGATGGTGAAAAAGATATTTCGCGGCCATCCTGGTGGTAGAAGATTGAGAGGGAGACCCCGGAAAAGATGGTTGGATGATGTAGAGGATGATCTGTGAAAGATGGGAATTAGAAGATGGAGAACGCATGCCAGGAATCGTGATGTCTGGGCTTAACATTGTTGGAGAGGGCAAGGCCCTACATGGGCTGTAGCACGGAGGAGTTAGTTAGTTAGTGAACTGGATAAGGAGACTTTCTCAGTGATCGAAAACAAAAAGTAGTTATTGATGGTTTTAGCTCTGATATGGTCGAAGTCACATCCGCTGTTCCTCAAGAAAGTGTGCTTGGCCCTCTATTATTCATTATTTATATTAATGACCTAAGTTCTTCAATTAGCAGTCAATTAAGATTATTTGCAGATGATACAGTTATCTACCGTGAAATAAGCGAAGACGCAGACTTTGAAGTTCTGTCATCTGACATTAACAATGTTCATTCGTGGTGCCAGGAATAGGGTTTAGAACTAAATATTAGTAAATGCACCACAGTTCACTTCCTGCGAAAGTCATCAAACAAAAGCCATACCTACACCGTGGGTGGAGTAAACCTAAAATCTTCAAATACAGTAAAATATCTTGGAATTACCTTAACTTCAGATATATAGTGGGTAACACACATACCAAACATATGCGGCACAGCATTAAAGAAACTAGGTTTTGTTAAGCGTATCATAGGAAGGTCCTCGGATGAAAAAGTAAAAGAGAGATGCTACTTCACTTTGGTTAGGCCACACCTCAAATACGCCACGAGCATTTGCGACCCTGGTCATAAAGATTTAACCAAAAAATTAACAAAATACAAAGAAAAGCAGCACGCTTCGTTAAAAACTGCTATGAACGAACATACAGTTGTGGCGACTGTAAATGGTGCCATCATCTTTTATATTGTTGCCAAGGAGGCCTTGCTGATTGCTGATGTTTATATAACTAAGTCACAGGACTGAGATAGTAGAGGGTATTGATAAAGGCTCTAATAAATTGATTTGATAAACGTGGAGATCTCCTCACTTACCCATCTCCACATAGTGTTACACAACTGTTAGAGGGATTAAGGTGGGAGCCCCTGGAGACTCAGAGGCTGTACGTTAGGCTTAGGCTGCTGGATAAATTCAGAACTGATACTTTTCAGAGTGACACACAATATTATCATGATGCCTCACTACATCTCTAGGTCTGACAGACGCGATAAAATAAGAGAGATACTCTGCCAAACAGAAAGTTACCAAAACTCATTCTTTCCTCGCACAATAAGCGACCACAATAGAAACTGAGCTCCTCCAAATACACTCTCATAGGACATGTCACCATTTCACCTTCAAAACTTTACATCTTTACATGACTGGTGACCTACCACCCCCTGCCACACGCCCAAGCGGCGGCTCGCGGGGTAGTATGTAGATGTAGATGTAGAGGTAGTAAGATCGTTGAAGGAGAAGGCATTGTGGGTAAGAATAAATTCGGAAAGTTGTAAGAGGAAGTTAGTACTGGGTATATGAGGAGTTGGCGTTGGGTTGAGTTGGCTGAGAAAATGGCAGATGGAACGAAGACCTTCTGAGTGGGGAATGGAAGTGTACAAGGAAGTGACATCTATAGTGGACATAAAAAGTGGTGTATTTTGTGGAAGTGAGATGGTATTGAAATAATTTAGAAAATGGTGTGTATCTTTAATAAATGAGGTGAGGGCATGAACATGAGGCTGCAGATAGTGATCAACAAATGCCGAGATGCGTTCAGTAGGGAAATGCAGGAGGAAACAATAGGACGGCCGGGGATGTTAGGTTTTTGAATTTCAGGAAGGATGTAGAAATGAGGGGTTTTGGGGTGAGGAGCGTAGAGAAGGGAAAGGTCACACTTAGTCAAACCTTCTATTGGACCTTTTTGGAGGAGGAGCGATGTTAACTCATTTGCAAAATCAGGAGTGGGATCTGAGGGAACAGGCCTGTAGGATGAGGTATCTGAAAGTTGCCTTAAGGCTTCGTTTACATAGTCATTGGTGTTTAGAATGACTACCGTGGAACCTTTGTTGGATTGAGTTATTACTATTTTGGGATAGTGGATGAGTTATTGCGTTAATGTTTAGAGTGAATTTTTTTACTGATGGTATGCATTATGTTAGACTGTGTTATTACTACTCCAGTAATGAAAAATTAACATTATGTCAGCGATGGAAAACCTATGTGTCAGAAGTGACATGCCAAGACATTTCTGGTGACAGAGATTGTTTACAAAGGGTCATTGCCCAGGAACATTAAACACATACCGTGATATTATTTTATGGTAAAAATTACATACAGAATACTTTAAAGTAAACTTTAATTAAAAGTAATAACCTACCAACCAAATGTATTACATAACACTATGCCTGATCTGGCAATTCTGATTTCAATCACCTTCTGTATCCATAAGGATAGAGGAAACTGAGGGATTAGAGGAGACAGAGACACTGCTCGACGAGACATTTCACGAGTCAGGTAAAAAAAGCAAGATTAAATAATAAAGGAATGGGATTTAGTATGTAGTTGCCAACTCTTTCAACATATTCGACCGAGGCATAAGACCTTATGGACAGAAACAACATACCATTTTGCACACTGGGTAATGAAACCGTAGTAAGCAAAAAGAGAAATATAAGTACACATTTTGAAATGAATCAGTATCAGCTACTGAAAAAAAGGAATATATTTCAAGGCAGCCTACACCTCAATAAAAAAAAAAGGCAATTTAAGTCCATTCCAATTGCAGAAAACTAATACCAGATAAATCAAACAATGGCTTTCATCACAATATTTCTTCCTACATACTTTTGCAAGACCTTTTTCTCAGAGTTAAATAATATTTAAACCAATTCAAAAACTGACTAAAACATGCACTTGCTTGGGCTTTAAGTGTACAAAATGCCAACCTTCAATTGAAAATTTTCCGAATGAAATTCAGCGTCAAGCAAGAAACTAAAGTAAAGAATTTTTGTTGTTTATTTAAAAATTAATAACCCAAAAATATAACTCCTTTTGTATACAATGTGCAAACATCTCTACAATGGGGATATATCTGGGAGTGAGATGGCACCCGCGTAATGTTAAATTTTCTCATTGAAATTTGACACATTGAGCTCAAAAGAATTGCCATTAATGCTGTAAGTAGGAAAGGCGTTGCTGTTCCGATTGGGTTTTTTTAACTTCTATAACATTTTTTTATACCAGGGAGGTATGTACCTTTAGGCTAAAAATGTTAAATAATTTTCCCGACTGGTATAGTTCCAGAACTAGAACAGGAGAGACAGGGAAAGAGAAAAATTATCATAGTGTGGAATATTGCACTGTTTCTGAGCTCTCACCTGAAATAGCACTTGATGCCATCTACATTACTGATTTGGACAGGGTTTTCATGTTTTTCTCGCAAACAATTGTTGAGTCATCCATGTACATCTCCTACCGGAACCTTGAGAGTTGTCTTTCCTGCAGATTTGATTCCTGATCACACCAGAGGTTCCATCAATACTGGGTGAAAGCTGAGTTTTAAATGGTTCCAAATGCCAGTTAAGACTCTAGAATCACCCTCACCTCATTGGTGATAGCTCATGTACATATTTCTACACATAAATTACTATCCTCATCACCACTAGATAAAAATAATATTTTTCACACTTTTGAAGATTCTAGTTCATACATATCTGCCATACATATGCTGTTCCCTTTTGTGGAAGGCATAGTAAAAAGTTTAATTCTTGGTGACAAACCAGTAAATCTACCACCACTTGAATAAGATCTCTTCCATTCGGCTCAATCTTTGCTCACCTTTTATACATATTGCTTTTAGACTCACATTTGCACTCCTATTCTTAAGACCTCCAATAGTCCTCTCAGGAGTCTCTTCAACAAATTCATTCACAACATTCTTGGTTTACCCCTTCCTCTCACATCTTTCACTCCACTCTAACGTATTGGTTTCACTATTCCACTCTCATCAATTACCTCCGCATGGTCAAATCTAAGTAGCGCACCCATTCCTGTACATCCATCACTTGAGCAGCCAACCCACATTCTTACATGACCCATTCATTTCAAACTTACATCACACCAGGTAAGCAGATGAATTTGCATGCCCAGAAGGGAAGTGACAACATTCCCTGGACAGATATCCTTTTGTCAATGACTCTGACAACTGAGATTTATAACACAGCTCGTAAACTGTGACCTGATATTCTATTTTTGGTAAAAAAAATTTCCAGCTTAATTACCAAAAAACACAGTTGCGATGCTATCAGGTTTTACCAGGGAGACTTAGGAGGGGAGGGAAATTTATGTTCTACGCTCTGTAGTTGTTCCCGAAATATACTTAGGAGATTGTGCTCGCAGTAGCAACCATCACAAAGGAGATTCACACCAACTCTCCATCATATTTGGCCTAAAGCAACATTTATTCACTTTATATATTTTAATATTATAGGTACTCCACATATTTTCTTACATTATATACTGCAATTATAAAATTTAATGCTACAAATATTTAAAGTAAAACGATGAAATGCGTTCAGCAACCTTTCCATACCCTGATAACTATTAGAGGCATGAGAGAATGAGAGAATTAGAGAATTTGTATTTTCTGAAGAGGACTGTAAGTACACAAATTCCTTAAATACATGGCTCTCATCTATTAAAAGGCCAGATTTATCTTATTTATACACTATTTCAATACATACATATTAAAACACAAAGGTTGCCAACCCAAAAATTAATATAATCATTTAAAATTGGATTATACAGCAAACATACTACATAGAAGTATTTTAATCCAAAAAACCCAAAACTTTGGACATAAACACTCACCGGTAAATTTTTGGCAGAATCCAAATATATCATCAAAAGGCCTGTGCTCATTGAAGTCAGACGGAGAAGCTGTGTTTCCATCAATGCCTAAAACATATGAATAAAAATATGATATACACAGCTAAATATAAAATCTGATGGAAATCTCAATCATGTACTTATTTCAAAACAACACTTCTCACAAATGATTTCAAGAAGATGATATCTCTCAATGAATATCCCCTCAGCCAACTCATTATACATACATATTTCCCCTCAAACCAAAGGTTTTTCGCTTGGATAAATAGGATTTAACTAAATGTTAAGCCTTAAAGAATACTTAATACACTTTCCTTCCAAGTACCACCAGGGAGAATACCAGCGTTTTACGCATATAACACAACACTTCAATAAATTAAAGGTCAATTAAGGCAACATGAATCATAAAACAGATCACACCTCCTGAACGTTCAATTAGACAGCAAACATGCTTAGAATTATCTTTTTATGATTCTCCTTGCCTCAATTGACCTTTACTTTAGTGAAGTATATAAAAATGTTATTGTTTTAATTGTAAAATATATAATTTAAAATTGTAAAACTTCACTGAGGATCACTCGTGTGATGAATAGACAAAAATTGCCACAGGGAGGTAGACAAAAATATAGTTACACAAAAAAGAAAAACACTTACAAGGAAGCTCCTTCATATTTCAGCGTGGCATGCGCCTTGTTTGCAAGGATGTAGAAGAATGAGAAGGAAGGGAGGACCGAGGTGGATGGAAGGGAAGGAGGGGAAGGGGAAGAGGGGGAGAGAGAGGAAGGTAGGGGGCAGGAAGGTGGGAAGAAAAGAAAATTTAAAAAGTAAATGTTGATCTGAGTGGAAGTGATGGAGGCAGTTAGTGAGATTTATTGAGTTCTGCGTAGAGAAAGCTTGGAAAAAGGAAATACAGAAGGACTCACGATCTTAAAGTTGGAGGGGGAAGGGTGGCGAGAATACCCACCTTAAAAATATCATTGAAAGTAGAAGGTTGTGGGAAGAAACTTGGGTGGCAACTGGGAGGGAAATGGAGAGGGAGAGCGGATCATTGCAGCTAGAGTGGTGGCCATTCATACGAATATTAAGCGCAGTCGTAGTTAAACCTATGTAGAAGCTGGGGCATAGTTGACAAAGGAGGATATAGACAATATTATGAGAGACGCAAGAAAGTGAGGGGACGGACGGCAGATGAGAAGCAAGGAATTTATCAGGCAGAAGCTGGGTGATGAGGATGCCACAAGTTTTGCACCGCGGGCCATTGCACGGGGTTGGAGGGGATTTAGCAGTGGTGAAGATTGATTAGGAAAGAGGTTTAGTGATTTTAAAGAGGGGGGAGAGGTTGGGGGGGCATCTAAAGGTGAGAGAGAGACAGTGGGGGAAAATATTGGAAGTAGTGAGGTTGTCGGAGAGGATGGGGTAGAGGTTTTTGATAATACGACGGATGGAGTGAACTCCAGGGAAGTAGGTGATACAAAGGGAGATTTGGTCACAAGGACACTTATTAAAAGAGAGAGATTTGGAAGAAGAGGGTTGCTGTTGGATTTTTTTCTGAGGCACTCAGGATAGCCTCTGCGAAGGAACATGTGTAGTGCACAATAATATAAAAATGTCACAGGCAAGACTGGTAGAAACACAGTGAACACAAAAAAAAGGAAAACTCACGAGATTTTTTATATATTTCGGCGGACACAACCGCGTTCTTCAGAATATTAGGTGGTAGAGATGGGTAAAGGATAATACTCAAGAATATCCTTTATCAGAGAATTTTAAAACTCTTCAATGATTAAATATTAACTAAAATCAAAGGAGCTGGAAATACTTACGGCTTTTAAATCTGCAACATTGCAACTTAGTTTCAACCACGTCATCCTTAAATGCACCATTCCATGCTTAGCATCTTCCAATGTCACCCACTGGAAATTTAAGAATTAATCTATCAATGTACATTCTCTCATTAATGATAGTATGCTGAACTAAAAAAATTATCATAAAGGATCACCACAATCACTGACAAATTATGCATTCTGCACCTATATGAATCAATCGAGGCTCAGACAATGAAATTTTGGACAGTTGTGCTTTGGAAAACTAGTATTTGAATAATTAAAAATCAACAGATAAAAGTTGGCTACATGAATATAGCTGTTAATAACAAAAATATAGCACAATCCAACTTTAGGGATGACTGATACTGGTGATAACTGCACTGTACCAAATGAAATGTAGAAATACTTAATTGGATATGGGTAGTTCCAAGTCAAAAAAACCAAAAGTAGACGGAAAATGCCCTTGACCTCTAGGTTTACCATAAAATATTCAGGACATACTGGTTCTACTATATTAATAACCACACCTAATCATTTTGCAAAACATGCATTTGTTGCCAGTAATGATGGTATGGAAAATTGAGCCTTTTATAATTTAGTTTTTTTTGTCTTCTATAAGTCTTGACATAAAAATACTCATGTCAAAGTGCAAATGCTCATTTAACAGAGAAAACAACATCAAATATTACTGTGATGTCACTACTTCGAGATTTTGCACTTAAGTACATTTATTTTTATTTACAACACATCAAATGCATAGTTCTCAAAACATTTACCCTATCAATTTTGCTCATTTTTTATATTTTTAGCCACATACCTTGGCTATGTATAATTATTAAATTGCAATGGTAATTTTTCTTTAAGGAAGAAATTGACCTTTGTGTGTCCTCATGTTTGCTTTTTACATTCAAATACAGCAGCAATCTAGGCTGGAGCCCTCTTGATGCACCTACCTCAAGCAATTGCATATACTGTGGCTCAGCTGTTATTCCAATAAAAGCCTAAATTCACACCTTAGACCACAAAATAGTCAGTTCCCACCATCATTAACAAAATAAAAATTTACTTTTAACGCCACTCCACATTAATTGCCACCAATGAAATAAAATGCACGATCTCCAATTGAAAGATATCCAGTACCACTTGGATGAACAAATTATATTCACTATGAGAGTGCCAAGGCTGCACTAATCAACCGGAACCCTCTGTATCTCAGCCATTTCATTTAAAACTTCCTTTGACTTCTAAGTGGGTCATTCCAAGTGATATTTGTTATTATTTAAATAAAATGAACACAATTAGGTTACTCATGTGTTTAAAGTTTGTCCTTAAAAAGTACCTACTGCCAATTCCTACGTCATCGCCTGCTTTATGATCAGTAAAAGTTATGATAACTTATGACTCAACACTTTTTCACCAAGCAATTAAATCTTTATAGAAAAATTCTAATGAATTACAGTGAAAACCCTCTTTTACAGTTTTGAAGAGGGCAAAGGAAAAAAAAGAGTTTACTAGGGGAAAATGAGGAAAATCTTAATTTGCAGGATATTGAAGCGAAATCTTGATCAAATATTTCGTTATTTCTTTTAATTTGAATGGTTTATACCTTAAATCTAGTGCCTGCCTCTAGCTGGTGCAATTGGCAGGGAATATAATTATTTACTTATATCATAATTCCAAGTCAACAGGATGTGCAGGACACTTCCAATAATATAAGGATTTTCCCAGTCTTTGCATCTAGGGCATGCCATGGCCCTTCAAAAATTTAAAAAGTCATCCATACCTTAGAGTTGACTGCAAAGGTTGTTGGCATTAAAGTCCCAATGTTTCAAAAAATTGTATATTTCTAGGTTTTCTAATAACGAAGGGCTTCAGTCTCTCACTGCCATCTGCATAGGCTCCCAACAAAACAGTGATGCAAGTTTGGTAATGATGGGAACTCATGGAAGTCCCCATGGTAAGAATCCCCTTCAATGTCTTGGGTTTTTTGTGGCAGTATATCATTAGAAAGATCTGCCTTGTCCACAGTAAAATTTTCGTCAAGAGCACATAGTCATCAACATGATTATGGAAAGCTGGACACTTCCAGTGAGAAAGTGTTTCTGGATATATGCTTCAGATTCACCACAGATGCTTTTTTACACATTACCACACAGATTTTTAAAAAAGTCTTTCCATCCATGTGATGCTTGAATTTATCACCGTCTAATCTTGCTACCATGTGAAGTCACATTTCTTATAAGAAATTCAACTCTATTACTGTACTGAGAATTTGCACAGCATACTCCTCAGAATACAAGTAAAATCCACGCTAAAATGTGATATAAATAAAAATTGCTAATAATTATTCCTTTGGCTTTATTAATCCAGAGTACCAGGATCATACAACTGAATTCAAGATGATGGTCACGGCATCATGATGAGGTCTATATACCAATGGAAATTATGTTGCTCTGCAAAATTAACACCAGCTCTATAACAAATGGAATTAAAATATCCAAACTTTCAGAAACCCCTAGCAAAGGTTGACAGATGTTGCATTAAATTCTGATGGCAATTGAACCAAATTAAATTATACAGTAATCATGCAAATTTTGGAATTGTTGGTAGAGGCTCAAAAAAAAGGGCACTTTTTTCATTGTCACACCAAGACACTGGGACATTTGTTTCATAACCATTAGCCCATGCACTCTCTATACATTTGGCTCCAAACTAGGGTTGGTGGTCAATCAGTGCATGTTCAGTGCCCCGGCCGCCATCATGCTCTTGGCCTGTTGTCGTAATTTGTGGGATATTTCAAAACTTGAAAGTGTAAATCACAGAACAGGATTGCATTACAAGGACACAAAAATTGTTGGGCCATCAAGAAAATGTGTAAATCGAGGGGAAATGTAAATTTTGGTGGCATTAAAGCAAGGTTTCACTGAAATTATAATTCTGTTATTTTTGCAAAAAAGAATACACCTACATTTCCTTCAAATAATCCCTAAGAGAACAAATACATAGTGTGACGACCTATGAGTACCATCAGCAAATACAACAATAATGTCCAAAGGATGTTACGTACATCAAACGATCCAATCAATTACCTATAGGGATTAACAATGTCAACTCTCTCATTCTTTAAAAAAGTTTTCAAGTTCCTGAATGAAAAATGTTATTACAGAGTTAGTGACTACATCAATTCATGTTAATATGTACTCCTAAATAGGCTTCACTGGCTAACTTCAAATGAAATAATTTTCTTAGCCATTAGTGGGTAGAATCTTGAGTCCTTCCGCCGCGAAAAACATGTGTGTGGTGGTGTTGTAATATATGGCAAAAACAGCCTCAATTTAAAATGTGTAAATTTTATCGGCAGTGTTGAACGTATTTGTGAGTGTGCTGTGTCCATATTAACCATTGGTAAATGTAAATATGTGATTTTATGTGTTTACTGTCCCTCGGATGCAAAACTGCTCTCTGCCTTACCTACCTTGACTGATGCACTTACTCTGAGTCTCCAATTGAAGGTAGATTACGTCATATTACTGGGCGATTTCAATATTGGCAGTCTTCAAAACTCTGGTGCTTAAAATGACTTAATATATTATCTATCAACTTTTGGGATTGAGGCTCTAGATAATCAACCAACAAGAATATCCAAAAATAGGCACTCCCCCCTTGAATACTGCATCTCAAATTTATCCAATGAATCTCTGGCCTGTGACACAATTCAGCTTTTTCAGACCACTTAAGCCTCTGTGTTTGGGTTAAAATCAATTTGCAGCTAAAGAAACCTATATTTATCACCAGACAAATATAAAACTTTGAACATACAGAAAATTTTGTTTTCTCTTTTTCACAAATCATGGGGAGAAATATATGAAGCAAAAGATATTGACGAAAAATTTGACAAGTTTATGAATATTTTCAGAAGGTTAAAGGAAAAAAACTTGAATAATAAATGCAAAATTTTTTCATCAGGGGTGGGTACTTGCCATGTCAGAAGTGGTACATGATTTGTACTATAAGTCAAAATTTATTGATCCTAATCTTTACACTATTCATTTGCAAACTAAAAGGAAATTAAAGAAGCTAATAATAGAGAAAAGGAAAACTGCTAATGACATCTACATCAGAAGCTCCAGCAATGTGTAGAGGGCATCATGGAACTTAATCAAGGGTAACACCAAAGCCTCACTTAACACATTCAGTCCATACTCTATAATCTTTGACAATAAATCAGTGTCCACTCCTTATGACATTGTTGAAAATTTCAATAAACAGTTTACCACCATTCCTCAAACTTTCAATCTTGGCAACTTATCTCACAACTCAGCAATAGGAAAAAATGATCAAAGTTTCACTAAATCGATGTTCTTACTCCCAACCGATCCTTCAGAAATCATTACTACTATCAAATCTTCTGGTTGCTCTGTCTTCTGTCTACTACAAATCATCTAGTTACTGGGTCATGACAGGGTACCTATGCATGCCATAAAAGCATCTTGCCACCTTAATAGCATCTTAATAGCACCTATCTTATCGCATATTATAAACTATTCTTTTCTATCAGGTCAATTTCCTTCAAGATTAAAATATGCTTGCATATGCCCCATCCCAAAGAAAGGATCCCAAATATTTCTGAAAACAATAGACCAATATCCATTCTCACTTCTTTCTCCAAGATATTTGAAAAACTGTTCTACAACCGATTAATTAACTACCTTGATAATTACCATCTGCTAACTAATGAACAACATGGTTGTAGAAAACATAAATCAACAACTACTGCCATATTTCAACTTGTCACCTCAGTTCTCAAAGCCTTGGACAACAAGCAATTGACTATTGCATTATTTTATGACTTAAGTAAGGCTTTTGATCGTATAGACCATAGTCTTTTACTTAAGAAACTACAGTCCTATGATATTAATGGCATTCCCCTTCAATGGTTAAAATCACTCATTAGTGACAGATACAAAGCGCCAGGTACACACAAAGGTCGAACAATGGGCTAGTAACAGCCAACTCGAACCACACTAAGGTGGAAGTGGGAGTACCACAGGGATCAATTTTGGGTCCTTTGCTATTTATCATTTTCATGAATGATCTGCCTTCCTTTCTCAGCATGACTACCACACTTAATGCTGATGATACCTCATGTGTAATCCACTCCCAAAATTTATCAGAACTTTTGCTTAGTACTCAAATCTCTATTCAGCAAATGTCCAAATGGTGTGAAAACAATCACTTAAGTATAAATCAACCTAAGCCTACATTGTTGCAATTGCACCTAAAACAATCTGCCCCAGCATACAGTCCACCCTTAAGATTAAGCAATTCAACAGTACAAAGAAGGCATTCCACAAATTTTCTTGGTGTAATAATTAATGATAATCTGGACTTGGATAATCACATATCATCTTTATCGAGGAAACTTGCCACTGGTGTTTTTATGATAAGACAGCTGGCTCCAATTGTATCAAACAATGTTCTGAAACTTTAATACTTGGGCAAATTAAACTCCCTTATTTCATATGCCATAGTCTTTTGGGGTGGTTCAAGACTGTCTGGAAAAATTTTCTCTCTTCAAAAACAGGCAGTAAAAGCTATAAAGGGCATTTCTATCCGAATCCCTGGAAAACATATTTTTATTGACATGAAAATTCTTACGGTGCCATCAGAATATATTTAATGTTGTGTTATGTTTGCCAGATTAAACTCAAGCCTCTTCCCACACTTAGTGAATGGCATAGTCATAACACAAGAACAGCAGCTAATATTCCCAGAAACGCTTGTTCCTTTAGCTGCAGCTTGAGGGGCCCTATGCAATCCATTTCAATCATATACAATAAGCTACCAAATAATATTAATGGCATAATATCAAAAAATATTTTCAAGATGATGGTTAAGGAATTGCTACTCTGCAAAGCATATTATTCAGTGGAGGAATTTTTAAACGATAACTTCCTTGAAATAAATATGTACTTCACAGTTATATGATATTTCCTAACTAAACTATACTTTGTATATTGTCAATTGGGAGAAAATACACAAAAGTGGGTCAGATAATTATAATAAGCCCTCAACAGACAATACATGGAAAGAAAAAGGTAATGCACAGAGGATGAACCCATGATTGACAAAGGAGGATGGCCATTCCTATACTGCATATCATGGAGTTGGACAACGAAGCACAGGTCATCTAACCATAACCAAGCATCAGTCACCTGGCTTCCTTCTGGTTCCACTCATTTCATGGAAAAATGAGTCTCAATATAAAATTCCTGGCTAAGTGAGACTATTTTTCGGCTAGATTCTACAATTTTTCACACCATCTGACGGTTCATCCTCAAAATTTTCAATACCACTCACCTTGAATGTCCTTATTAACTGAATTTATATTCTCCAATTATGATTCATAAAATAATTAATTAAAGCTGATAGGAAAATAAACCCAAAAGTATTCAACCTATAAAACTTACCATGTCAACATTTCCTTTTTTACTAATACTTGATATGTCCAAAGTAGCCCTAAAACAGAAATCAGAAGTTTATAAGTACAATAATATCAGCAGCGGGAGATGATTGAGCACTATTTCAAAAACAAAATTCAGGCAGTAAGCATTAAAGGAAAGTCTAAGAAGAATTCACACACTATGCGATTATGTTAATAGCAAATGAAATATATACAAACATCATGCAAGAAATAAAATGCTAGATTTGTACAGGCAAGGGGCACAATGTGCTAATAAGAGCAGAGCACATTGGAATAACATATTTCCCCATCCACAAGACAAGCTCATTTCCTCAAAACTACATTTCAAAATCATCCTGCATCTCATGGGCCACGGGAGATGACGTTAGCATGCACCCGATGTAGCACTGCCCCAAGGGATGCCAATCTGTCTCCTTTCACCCAGCCTGCATTGTAGCAACAGTGAACTTATGGTGCACTCTCCACCTTTCAATTGCTTTGGGAATTCTGTGACAAATAATTTTAATAGCAAAGCTATTTTTGTAAGCTTCCTGCCCTTAATTAGTTAAAGTTTTACTGATTTTGATTCTAACTTATTCTTCTGATATCCAACCCAAAAAGTCACAGGGCTTCTCATGGGCTGGGAAATACGTCATTACAAAGGGCTTTAAGATTACACACAGCTAGAGAGAATTAATATACCACTTCACAATGCAGAGAAAATATTCTGGTAATATCTGATATACAACTCCTAGGCACCCTTGTTCAATCAACTTAGGGAGCTCTTGTTAGCTAAAATGAGACCATGCTGAGTTAAAACCAAATAACTATTTTTCTACATCATGCATCTAGCTATTAAAGAAGTAATATTTCTCCAACCACTAAAAGTGAAGATAGTATCTGAAATTGATGGAAAATTTAACTAGATACTTTGATAATTAAGTATATGTCAACGGCAACATCAAAGATTGAAGATTTTATGAACTGTTCAAATAAGAAGGAAGTTGTTCAGGCACTGAATTTTGACACCAAGAGGGACATACGTTTCATGGAGGTAGTTATCTATATGATCTACATCAGGGAGAGGATAGGACTGTACCTTCCAAGGAAGTCATCCTCCCCTGTGTCTTTGTCATATAGGTTTGCTCGCAAGTCTTGTCCCTTTTCTTCCTCCACCACGAACTGCAGAAGGCATCAGGTTTGCCAAGTTGGAGTATAAGTGGCACCATTATCAACAAACCACATATCACTATTCCTCACTCAGTAAAATTAATGTAATGGAGCTCAAAAACATTGTTAACATTTAAAAAATAGCCACGAGACTCATTGTATTAGCTGTTAAAAAAGAGAAAATGGCATTTGTAAAAGGTTAAAAATTAATTCTATCATGCCAAAGGATATGAATTCTTGGCCTCAAGAGCATGAAGACAGAATAAGAAGTCTCAAAATTATTCACAAAATAAGAAACCCACAAGCTACTAAAGTTATGATAGACATTCCATAAAGGTACACACTCTGCACATACAAATACATAAATGAGAGAAATTGATAATAATCGAGATAGTATATTATAAAAATAAAATATTCACTATGTTGCGGTTGTAATAGTAACATGACATTATTCTGGTGAAGTAATTAATGCAATGGGTCAGTTAATGAGGGAGGCAAAACAGTCAGTTCAGCTACCAGACAAAAACTTTGAATCAAGAGCAGATATGCACACTTGACCTGGGTGTATAAGTGGCAAGTTGTTCCAATTACACAGAAATAATAGCAGATAACATTACAATTTCCCAAATTAAAGAGTTCAACTTTGATTTTATATGATTGAAATTTACACAAAAGATTACATTCAATGTTCATTATATTACAAATATGTACACAAAAACCAATATTAAAAAGGCAAATGGCAGCCGAAGTAATAACAGAAATGTATTCTGCAGACATTTGCAAATAAGCTATTAGGTAGAATACAAATACCTAACTTCATCCTCCCTCTCTATAAAACTCAATTCATTTCAGCCAACAGACAATACAGCAGAGTCAGTAGCAAGGTTTGAATTAGAGTATAAGGTCAACTGTTCACTGATCAATGAGAAGTAAATCATAATAACACACAAAAATAGGGAAAAAATGATACTCCACACGTAAGAAAAATTCAACAAAATTAACATGCCAATAAATAAAAATTGGAATAACTCAAGTAGATGCATAATGTATGTGGGGACTTAATAAGAGTGTATTACAGTAATTCTTGAGTGCATAAAGCCCAATAGTTAAAAATCAGGGAACTTATTTCCATACACGGAATACTCCATTGTCTTTATGAAAACCTTTTTAATTCAACAAAGAGTTTAGCAAGGAGATACACCATCCTGATAATTTCCTATCATTCACTCGCTTCAGGCCTAATCATGAGACTGAAAAATGTGAGCATTCGAGTCACAAAACACTTTCACAGTTTAGAAAGGTAGACAGCTAAATTACAGATTCTCCAGATAAAATATCTCGCGCACTAATCTGAATAAAATGAAGTTTAGGTAAAGAAACTTCATATATTAAGAACAAAAAAAAAAACAATTTCCTTACAAATGAAAAAAGTTCGCTGAATAATGGCAAACAAGGAACAGTAAAATAACACTAAAAAAAACCCAAATCTCATGAGTTCCATAGTACAGGAGTGATTTTCAACCATTCAAGGGTCACCTCAGAAACTAAAGGACTAAAAAGTTTGAAGCAAAATTTCACATTCTCAGTCTGATTGATCAGTCGGTGCACTAATAGGTTGACAAAGTGAAATTGCATACACAAGCCCTAAGACAGATTAATATCATTATCATCATCATTATGATCCTCTCACTACTGACTAGTGCTCTCCTAACATGGCTGATTGACATTCCTCTCATTAAAATTATTAGAAGGTGAACCAATACAGACTTTCCAGGGCTGGCACAATACCAGCCTCACTAGTTTAATCCAATACCAATATGTACATAGTTCGCATTGCAACTTTCTGATTCTACCATTCAAATACAGACGATACACAAAATTAGATTTTACATCAATGATAGGCATTAAAGCATTTGAACAACAATAATTCTCAATAAAAGCTGTACTCATACTGTTGAGTACATGGAAAGTAATTTGTTGCATTGCATGTCACTACTCCTAACCCACTAAGAAAATAATTTGATGGAGCAAGTGTCTTTCCAAGCAACTTGAGATCTCATTTTATCAAGAATGCACTGTAATTAAAATGTGCCAACAATATATTTCTGCACAATGCATTGACCATGATGCTTGAACCATTTTAGTTAAGCTAGGTTTGTGCACAGAATCATACCAGTAACAATGAAGACTCATGAGAATCGGGTAAATTCATCCAAGAATACATACATGAAAATATTTATCGGCAAGAAGAAACTAAAAAAAGAATGTCAAAATCAACTGATGATATTGTAAAAATGAAGGAGTTAGAATTTCTATTTTATTTCATATGATATAACCACAGGTTATAGAATTTGCATCTGAATGACTGACTTCCTCAATGCTCAAACATATTGTGAACATACACTTGCACACCAAGAATACTTCCATTAAATGGGCTTTATTTTCAAAACAATATGGTAGTAACAGGCACACCAATGTTAGCAACCAAAAACACTAGGAATGAATTCAGGACTGAAAAATAGCTTCAACCCTCAGACCTTCCAAGATAATCATCATTCTGGACTCCAGGAAACCCAGGATCATAATCCCATACCTCCAGGAGTACTTCCTGACCCTTCCTCGAGGATATTTCAGCCTTAAGTGAGGAATCAAAGGAAAGCATTGCAAATACAGGTAAATAAGTTACAGTGCAGAAGGAAATTTCCCAAATGTTTCTATTTTCCCAGAAAGCTTTTGCAAAATTTTCTTGCATCATAAAACACAAGTCACATATTCTAAGATCTGAAAAACAATATTCCAAATAAAAAATTCACAGGATTTATAAGGAAATAAAACCAACTTCAACGATACTTCTATAGAAGCATAGAACCCAAAACCGAGGCTTAGGGAGAAATTTAGCAAGTAAAATAAAACTACACTACAGCAGTTATGAAAGTGAAACACAAATTCAAATGTAATAAATAAGGAAATGGCAACATGAAATACCACCAGCATAATTTATAAAAAAGGAACAGAGTTAATGGCAGAATCCTACCCTTTAACACCACTAAAACAACAATATATTAAACAAATATATAAAATTATGCAAACACAGTGGTGGTGTGAAGATGTAAAGATGGCAGATTCCAAGCAGAAAAAATTCATCTGGACCGGGAATCGAACCACGGACCTTGCACGAACCACGGAACAGCAGCCCTGGTGCCATCAATTGGCCGCTCTCGTGGGTCATGCCTTGGGGAGTGTTTGTTCATATAATCCCCCCGCCAATTCCAGTGGAGTCTCAGTAGACTGGGTAGCTTGGTGGTCTGAGCATTGGACGTGAAATCCAAAGGACCGTCGTTCAATTCCTGGGCCAGTTGATTTTTTTTCTGCTTGGAATCGGCCATCTTTACACCTTCACACCACCACTGTGTTTGCTAATTTTATGTGTTCCTATCCACTTTCTTTCTACCTTTCTGTTAAAACATTTATATACCTACCACAACCATGCATGTCACAAAATTATGATTAATCATGGCCACAAACACCTATTGGGTTATTATTTTAATAATATATGTAAATGTACAATAAGTCAAATGTTAAAATCTACAATAAGTCAGTAAAATATCACAACTACAGTCTCTAAACATTTTTCTTGGCAACATCAAGTAAGTTTGACAGCATTAACCAACCATTAGTATGCCACATGCAACCACTCTACACACAGTAAATAAACACAACTAGACAGTCTCAGAAATGGCAAAGCAAAAACATTTACAAACAGGAAAATCAGTATCATTATTCATTAACCTTGGCAAATACAAAGCATTACTTCAACAAACCAGGATGGATAGGAATATTTTCTTCAATTCCAAAATAGCATTTGTTAAAGTAACCACCATAAATTTGAAAATCTCAAAACTCAATTGATATTCAATTAATCATGAAAATATTCAGCTAAAGGTAAATTTAATTTCAACAATAATTGATATAATAATGCATCAAAATTAAAAAGATGCAATGCCTCTGAATCCAAGAAAAACTATAGCTATTCATTACTTTTCAGCATTGCATTCTTTAGAGATCTAAATACCTAGGCAATGGAATGAGGTTGTTTCAATGCAGCCATTAATAGTTATGCAAGAAAAATTAATTTATTTGGGAGCAAAATGAGTAATTAATAAGGAAAAATTAGGAGTAGCACATTACTTCTGGATTATAACACTTGCTATGCCATCCAATGCCTTATGAACTTCCAGTCACAAAAAATAGTTAAAACTAGCCACTATCTGCACTCTAGTATAAATTTAGACCTCTTGGATAAATTAAAAGATCAGATATGCAAATAACAGCCATTACAAAGATGTTTTTTGCAATGGAGCAGAATCTCTTCTCAATAAATACTGCATGTAACCCAGTAAAATGAGGATTAATACTCGATTTAAACATTGATGATTGTGATACAACAGAACAGAACTACAGACAGGACTTATCAAGATAGTGACAAATGAAAGTTCACTAAAATGTATCTCTGGTGAAAAATCATTATTACTCAGTGCTAAAGTAGTTTTTTTGTGGATGGTCTGAATGTTTTTCTTGCTTACGTATGAGTCTCAATGAGAAATCACTTAAATCTCTATTTGTGAGCTAAAAGATATATTGAAAGAGCTTTCCATGCCAGAGAGCAAGTTTTCAACAGCATGGTAAAGGATATCCAGTTCTTGAAGAAGGAAGTGTTATCCCTAAAAAACATCAGGGAACCTTAGGAACCTTTGACAAATGACAAGCAACGAAATTTCTTGTACTCTGTAGCAGTGTATGAAAAGCGAGTGACTGACCATTAGAAAATGGCTTCAAAGATATTTTCTACAGATATGACTCTTGCAGCAACTACGGGGAAGAATGACAGTGAACAAAGCTCGCGTACATCTTAAGAGAGTATTTAATCTTAATGTATTCGATACATTTCGTGAGAAAAGGTTAGTGGAAAGACTCATTATGGGTCGTTTGAAGTTGGAATTGAACTCTGCTAGAAATATCAAGAACCCCAATCGTTGGCTAACTGGTGCAGTAATCAATGGCTTGTTCCAAAAATATGCTACAGAAATATTGGGTTATAACACGATTCCGAATATTGTGGTTACGAATATACGGTGGGTCTGAGCTTGTCTCCCAAAATCATTGGTTCATTTTTCTCTTCTTCTGGCATTGTATCGAATTTATCATGAGCCTTTATATCCTTCTAGGATACAATTTAAAATGGTGAAGTCATACCAGATCCATCATTGCTTGGCAGAAACATTACACAATAGTGCATTCAGATTTTTCTTAACAAATATGGTTGCATCTACTGTGGCCCTTGAATATCCACGCCTACAATTTTAGCACGGTGAAACTTTGCCAAATACAACTTCATACCACTTGGATTTGAATCTATGTGGTACTGTTCAGTACACAAATTTGTGCTAAGCTTTGACAACCACCGAATGTGATTCAATATTCCACAGTTACCTACAGGAGCTATATTCTCAATTTCTCAAATGATATTGCACTATCTTCATTATCCTCATGATCAGAAACTTGCATGGAGAAGGTGTGTGCCTTGTTGGATTCCCATGTACAATTGTTATTACATTCTCATGAATGAAAAATAAGACAAAATGCCTTAATTACTCTTCATCCATTACAAATGACAGTAATAAATGGCACTAATTATAAATCGTACAACTATTTCAATGCTGGTTGGTGAAACAATTCATGTGCTTGAGAAAATGGCCACTGTCTACACACATGGCCATTGCAATGATTTTTAATTTAATTACATTCTTACCAAAACAGAAAGTTTCACTGAATTGGGGTATTTAATTTTGTTGTTGTTGCGTTGAGTGACTACCTAGTTGCATTTTTGCTGTCACAATGAAAACTCTTTGATATTTTTATGAACACAATAAAATAGTGACTCCAGGATTTAAACTCATAACACTTATCTATGACGTAGCCATGCAATTGTACTCTTGCTAATCGGTGAAATAAAGTATTATTATTATTATTATTATTACTGTTAAGTACAGTTCTTCAAACCAAGGTAATGCCTTGAGAATTTAAGGAAATATGTAAATATGTAGTAAGATAACAAAAAGTTTTTATTCATGGAAGGTATGTTGGTGAATCTGCCCTTTAAAAGTTAACATTTATCCCTTCCATTAACATTTTAAATGGACAGAGCATTCTCTCAAGTGTTGCACTGATGGTCAAAGAGTATATCAACTGCTATATCCTCTGAGGTTAGGGATGTTTTTGCCCTCTATGGCTATATTTTTTGTTTTTATTTCATGGGAATAACTGTAGCTTTGGAAGGAAATGAGGTATCACATATGGTTCCTTAGTTTTACCAATGTAATTCACCTCTGATTGCATTAACATGACAATTAATGCTGCAGAGCTCTCATCTGAGCTTCATTGAGAACACTGGGCTGATATTGTTAATAATGAAAAGGGTAACCAAGATACATCTTTTTATTTGCCTTCATAATGTATCTCACAAGACAAATATTAAGGTACCAGGTGATGGAAGGCGCACATTATCTTTATTTTAGGGTAATGTTGATGACAGCGTTTCATCTTGTGATTATTTATAAAAATGTAATGAGCTATTTGATCGAAAGATTATTAATACACATGATGACATAAACTTTGCTAGGGCCACTATGGCGATGTCCAAGTTTTCCTGTAGGCTATTCAAGGTAGACAACGCACACTTTCCTACACAAATTTACCTTTCCCAAGGAGAGCTCTTACAATTATTGCAATTGATAAGAAACCAAACACAGTCATTTATGGATGGTAGCAAGAATTTCTGAATTGAGAATGATATTCAAAACGACCTTGTAGAGAAATGTCACACCAAATTATTCCATTCCAATCTGGGGGACATGATGCAAGCGCAAAGACAGTAAAACAAGAAGACAGTGACCAACAAATGATGTGGTGCACAGTAACGCACACTGGTGCAAAGATGGACACAGAGGGGATGAAATCCACAATGAAAAAATTCATTTGACTTGACCGGGATTTGAACTCTTATCTCCAATTTGCCAGTTTGAGTTAGCCAGATACAGCACCACATCCACATCGGTGCAAATGAGTGAGGTACATAGGAGAAGGCACCAGCTATGGTTGCATAAAGCTTTTAAGTGTCTCTCCCATCTTCATTAACTTCCGATTTCCCAAGGCTGACACGCTAGTTCTGCAATTTTAAGGTGTTTTCCCTCAACAAATCACTAGAAATCAGCATGCATTTACTTCTTTTACATGGGTTCTACTCACACACATACTAATGTATTAAAATTAATAATAATCTGCATTATAGCTGTAAAATACGGAAAACCTAAGTAGAATCCATAGCAATGAGCAACCAATATATGTTTCAAGGGTTACTTGCCTAGGATTTCAAACATATGATAGATATACTTGCTTTGCATCCACTAACTCATCCATCTCATCGTGCTATTCAAAGGAAGATAAGGAAAGAGCAGGGATATCCAATATGGTTTATAGTTTTCTCCATTGTCAGGCAACAATTTCATGGCATAATGCCCTCTCCATGTACCTCAAAGAGTGCAAACAACGGACGGCTGAGTTGTGTAATTGGCTAACACACCTGACTGGTATTTGGGAGAAGAGATTGGAGACCAGTATTTGGGTATGAGGGTTTGGATTCCCATCCAGTCGCATGTTTTTTAATAGCATATTTAATCCTCTTGGAGTATAAAATCTGTACTTCTCTCATCAAATAATTACATTATAAATGTCAAGTGCTACATATCTACATGTTAAAATAGACCTGACTTGACAATAAAACCAAATAAGTACCTTGCATTTTATTCACTTTTAATCTGAAGATATTACTAATGGGAACTCATGAATTATGTTCCATGTAAATCTGTATATAAACAAACATCACTACAACCACCTTAAGTCGAGACAGAAGGTACTAGCTGATACTACTGACAACAGACTCTTCCAATACTTGTCAACTGAGCATTACTTTGCGATACCTTCATGAACATGTTCCAAGGGAAGAGTGAATTAAATCTCAAATAGAAATTGAATTGAATAAAGAAATTGATTGAATCAAAACAAAAGTACTCGCAGGTAAGGAAAAATAATGCCTTTTGCAACCTGTTTTCCTTCCACTCAAGGTCAAACTAATATTGGGTGTTAAGCACAAAAAACTGTGACTTAGGCATAAATGAGAAGAATACAAAAGCATTCATGAAATCCACTCATTTGATGCATCATAGCCTGCAACACTGGTATTTAAGCTGTTTACATCAGCAAAAAGTTTTGCCGACAGTTTTTCGCCATGGGTCATAAAAATTACTATTTCACTGGACAAGGCCCGAAGTTTGTAATTTTGAAAATTTTGTGTTTTCAAAACTTGGAATTTTTGGAAAGCACCATTTATTCAGGAAAGGCTTTTTTTTCAGGACTGACAATATTGTATCAACCATCTTAGATTTATAGAAACTTCACTTTGGCCCATTTCCTTCTCCTGAGGTGTCCAAAATGAGACAAATTGCTGATATGTAATGTCATTTCTTGACAACAATGAAACAAAAACATTTAAATGTATATAGTCAGTACCTACATTTAGATATGCATGCATGAATGAAGTACCCTATATCCATGTTCATATAAATCTATCAGATCTCTGAGCAAATAAAATTATTATTGCTTTTATAATCAAAACAAAAACTGAATTGAAGAAAAATGTCAAAATTAAGTTCTAACTTGTCTAAAATATTTTCCACACAAATTGGGGCTTTTACAGTAGACTTATTCAGAAGAATCTTTTGGTGCTACAAAATAGGGGGGAACCATTAATGGCTACAAAGATAACTGGCATATATCACTAATGCCTCAAAACCTCAGTCTCACCTTCCCAGTGAATCATCTTTGTTGAGAGCATCATCGGCATCAAAAGTCTTGATTTCCAAAGTCTGTCCCATGGCCTCGTAGACAATATTCTTTTTTTATTACAGAGATGAATGTCAGGTTGGCATAAATTGGGGTAAAATATTATCATATGAAACAGCAATTGCAGTGGAAAAATTTTGAAAAAAAAATATAGACATATTTACAAGAAACACTCAACACAAAAAAGCAGGCCAGTAAAACAGAGATTAGAAATGAATGGAACAACAAAATATGAGTAAAGAGGGGTATGAAAAATATTCACAGCATTACTGATGCACTTAACATAAATAAACACAAACAAAAAATATCACAATCACAAATGAAAACTACTTTTCACAGGAAGAATTTTAAAATTAATTATGACCAAAACATCTTGCCATGTGGCAAGTTAAAGCATAATACCATAAATAAAAGAATTAATGAGCTAAATAAAAATGCCAAGTATGTTAATGTAATATTAACATAAGTAATACAGTCATCACTGTAAAAAAATGTTGATTGGAATATTATAATAATTTTTCAATGTTTCACAACCATGAACCTTAAAACAAAACTATGAGGAATCATTAAAATACATTAAGGGCACTAAGTTAACTAGGCATTAAGCATTACTGAATTTAAGTTATAAAAATTAAGCACAAATGCTAATTAATCAATTAGCTATGCCATTAGAATGACCCTGCCTCACTCAAAATAGAAAACTACAAAAAAGCGACACAGCTAATTCCTTTTAACTCATAAGATGGACTTATGAACAAGCATCACCAGGAATGGCACAACACTCCAGTTTTAATGCAACACAGGTTTATCCCAAGCCAACAATAAGAAATGTCCAATCCCAAGTTATACATATGTGAGACAGCATATCCTTCTTCTGATCTAAGAATATCGCAAGTCGTTGATGCATCTCTCCAATAGCTTTAGATCTATCTTTTATTTTCCACTGAGTTTTTCACTGAACATTAAAAACCAGCAAATAATCCGATCGACTATACATTTCTCTCCATAGATCCAGCAAGGGTACCCTACATGGCGGTTGATTTACAGTACGCCATGGCATTTTCTTAAGCATTCATGGAATTAAATATACACTACAGCTTGAAAAGAATTTAATGAAAACCCCTGAAAGGCCATATCATGAAACCGAAGCAGTAACAAGTTCGCATTTCAACCTCAGCAGCTCAGGAAAGAATAATACCTATATTGCAAAATAAAATAAAAAACTTACAATTAATGTAAAGTTGAAAAATAAAAATGGACACTTGTTTCATCAAAATTTGTAATCGTAGTTCAGTACAACTAAGTGTAAGACACTACGAAGGGTGGAGAGGTATGAGCAAGAATTTTTCCAGCCAGAAAAAGTTAAAAAAAAAAACCCGTGGCAGAAATGGAGACTTTTCCTCACAGCTTTAAACATATATATGAGGACATAACCTTGCCTCACCTCAGCATACATACTAGGCAATGATGAAAAGAAACCAGATACATAGCAACAAAACTGGGAATGAAAACTGGAATGAACTTTCAAACCTCATGTTTTTACTTGATAAACGATGCCTATACAGAACAGGGTGATTCACAAAGCACCTTTACTATTTATAGCGGTGGTAGGGCAAGTGATTTTAGGCTTTTACGTACTTAGGGTCACAACCTCTAAGTTACTGAGGTATGGCAGTACAGATATTTTTCAGAAGCATTTTCAAGTTGCTACAAAAATCCAGTAAGTAGTGAATTGCACTAATAGTTATGAAGTAAAACTTGTCTCACTTGCACTCAGTATTTGTATCTTTCTTTTCCAGCCAAGGATTAGCGGGCAAGAAATTTTCCCCACCATACCCAGGAACCAGCAAGGGTGAATTCTTTGCCCTGCTAGTCAGCACTGAAGAAAATAAAAGTCTTTGGTGGACACAACCTGATTTCTCCCAGTTAGAATTCAATATTACAACCAAGACTTCATGTAATGCAACCATGTTAAAAAGTTTGGATGTGTAAGCAACTCAAAATTCAATTTCAATCAAGCTTTATAAAAATGCTTGAGTAGAGCCAACACCCTGACAACCTGATGCTGGAGTCAAGTCGACAACTTGATTACTCCCAGTTTAAAACTCATCTATATTCAACATTTCAGTCAAGAGTTCATGTAATGTAACAATGTAACTAAGTAGGGATGTGCAAGCAACTACATAAATAGTCAACTTGACTAGAGCTTTATATAAATGCTCGGGTTAAGTTTTTTTTTGGAAAACAAATTTTAAGAAGTTAGAATAATGGCATACCACATTAGCATGAATTAATGTCAACGTCATTCCCTTTGTCACTTCCAAAAAGTGGGAAGGTTCCACATTTGGAAGCAATATCCTCAACTTCAATTGGATTACACTATCTAAATATTTACCCTCACCAATGTAGGTACATGCACAGTAAAATTCTGTTAGATTTAAAGTTTCATCAACCTTATTCGAACTCCAATATTGCTCATCTAACTGGTTACAATTTACCTAAATTTCAGAGTAGAAAACATCAACACCATCATAGTACACAGCAACAATATCAGCACATTGGATTAAGAGCACTGTTACAAAGAAGTCTTAGTTTTCTGCCTATTACATAGATCAATTCACTAATTATCACACCATCAGGGAACCGAACCGGAGCAGAACCGGTGGAAAAACAAACCGCTCCAGAGGTTTTTTCTGAACAGGTTCGAATTGCAAACCTCCACGGTGGTTTGGAATGGAGCAGAAAAAACTGTGGAGCGCTCCGGTTCAGAGTGGAGCGAAGGTCGGAGCAGAGCGATTGTAGGAGCGCCGTCAGAACGGAGCTTTAGTACTCATCTCTCCGCTCCGAACCCCTGATGGAGCCCCACGCAACTATCACCTTCAGTCTTACATGCTTAGGACAGAGGAATGATAAAGGAAATTTCACCCGCTACAGACAAGTGTGGACGGAGTTCAGAGAGTCGAGTCCTATTGGTGAAATGGGCTCTGATACGATGATAGCAACTTTCATCCATTCACCCCAACTTTTCAAGATCCGCTGTCCAAATAGAGCACAGTGGGACAGAGGAGGAGGGAGGGAACTTCATGCAGGAGACTATGCATGGTATACAGATGGCTCCCGGAAAGAAGGAAGAGCAGGTGCTGGGATCTACTGTGGCACACCAGCCAGGAGTCTTTCAATCCCTCTAGGGCAATACCCCACAGTTTTTCAAGCTGAAGTCTATGCCCTTCTGATATGTTCAAATTTAGTAAAAGAAGCTGGACTGCATGACAGACCAATCCACGTATGCACCAATAGTCAAGCGGCTCTGAAAGACCTTAGCTCACCTAGGTGCAAAAGCACAGCTGCTGCAAGAGTGCCGAGAAGCACTCAACATGATAGGCAAATGCAGCAAAGAGGTACTTTTCTGGGTACCTGGAAATGCGAGCATAACCGGAAATTAAAAGACTGACGAACTTGCCAAAGCAGGATCCAACAGCAATCCCACTGGCCCTGAACCAATCATACCCATTGCATCATCAGTTGGCAGGACAGAGATCAGAATGTGGGGTCTGGCTCAACACTATGAGATCTGGTGAACTGCATCAAAGCTATGGCAGGCCAGACTTCATATAAAGGGACCAAGGCCTAGTTTTGCAAGGAGGCTCCTTCTATCAAATAGGAGTCAAATACGAACGGTAGTGGGACTACTCACTGGGCACTAACAAGTGATGAGATATCTTCATCTCTTGAAGATTACAGATTCTCCTTCATACAGGTGGTGCAAGGAGGTTGACGAAAAAACTTCCCATATACTCTGCAAATGTCCAGCCATACTTAGGATTAGGAGTAGGTCAAACTTTCTTCAAACCCAACGAAGTCGGGGTAATTCCTGTAGGAGTCGTGCTAGCCTTCAGCAAAGCACTTGGACTCTAAGGGTAACCACTGATAGGGTGGTTCGCACAATGAACCAAACTGGTCTATGTGCCTCAGGGAGTCATTAACAGGAACTCTACCAACGCATGTAATCTAATATAATCTAATTCCATTACTCACCCTTTCCACTTCAACCTTGCCAGAACCTCTCCTCCAAACACCTTACCACTCGCTCCCTTTTCCCTGGAGACGACTTGGAGTCAACATCACTCAGCTGACTTTGACAGAGAGAGCCTGGATTAGGGCACTTTTAAAATTTGTGATTGATTTGGAGTTTTATATTAGAACACATGTTGGCTGACCCTAGAATATTTGGCTTGTAATTTGGTTAGCTGCTGAAATATACTTGTTTTATTTGTTTGTTCAATCAAAATACCCATTTTTTTACAGAGTTCCTCATTTTCCCACATGAGCTTCAGAAAGTTTTTTCCCTAAACAGGCATTTTCAGCAAGAAAAATCTTTCCCTCTTCCATTTATGCTTCAGCATGACAGAGCTGCCTGACAGAGCAGATGGATGCTACTCATTTCAAAGGGTGCCTGTCACTACCTGCATGCATGACGAGACTATCATCACTTATCAAATTCTCAAATGCTGACTATAATGACCATTCAGAACACACACACTTGAGTCTTAGGTCTTACACACACACAGGTCACAGGCCCCAAAATGGGGTATTTTTCGGGGCGACAGAAATGCAGAGGAAACACAAGCAAGAAGGTATTAATGCTTTCAACAATCCGACTTAGGTAAATTACGACCATAATAAGGGTGGATCATAATTGAATTTATCTTCGCAATCAGCAGAAAACTAAGATTCGGTTGTAACATATTTAAAAAATCCAATGCACCCACACTGTTGCAGTTTATGCCACAATAGTGTTGAAGCTTTCAACAATCCAATTTACATGAAATTTAACCAGTAATGCACATATTTTTGTGATTTGAGTTGATGTAATTGAAACTTTAACAAGAATCTTTCTATGTACCCACACTGGAGAGGGCAAATAATTAGATTATGCAAACTAATTGAAGCAGTGAATTCTATTTGATAACTTGATACAGTGGACTTAATTTGATAATTGATACAGTGGAGCATAAAATCCTTCTTTCTAAATGTGAATGTTATGGAATCAGGGGCATAGCCCATAAATGGTTAAAATCCTATTTAAAGGACAGGAAGCAGATGGTGGTCATTGATGGATTTGGAGTTGATAATGTTGTGAGAAGCTACTTATCTCCTGCTGAAATCATAAATGTCGGAGTGCCACAGGGAAGCATCCTTGGACCTCTTCTATTCCTACTATATATCAACGATTTGCCAAACAGCTCTGTGAACAAAAATATTATTTTGTATGCAGATGATACAACCTTAGCAATGGGAGACAAGGATCCTCATAAGTTACAATTTAAGCTAAATACCTCTTTAAAGCATCTAGAAAAATGGTTCAGAAGGAACAAACTATCCATTAATATATTAAAAACCAACTTTATTCATATTCCACAGGCAGAGAGAAGTCCCAAATTTAGATCTTCACCTAAATGGGAAATCTGTTGAAAGAGTTACTAGTGCAAAGTTCTTAGGATTATTAATTGATGAGTCTTTGACTTGGGAGATCCATATAAATCAATTATGCCTTAAACTTGCCAAATGTGGTTATGTTTTGAGAAATCTTGCCAACATTGTTAACTTAGAAGTACGAAAAATGGCATATTTTGGTATCTTCCAGTCACGTCTTACTTATGGCATTATTTTCTGGGGATCCTCTCCTGGTTTTAAAAAGGTTTTTGTGATGCAAAAGAGAGGTATTAGATACATAGTTAAAATACCGGCACGAAAATCCTGTAAACCTCACTTTAAAGAGTTAAAAATCCTAACGCTGCCAAGCTTGTACATTTATCACCAATGCATTTACATTTTAGATAATGAGAGTGAATTCACTACAAATGCCCAAATACATGGGCATAACACTCGGCAGAGAGTGGATGTGCACATGCTTCATCACACTACATAGATATATAATAGGAGTCCCTTTCATGTAGCCATTAAAGTTGTCAATCATTTACTTTATGTTATTAAAAACTCCACTTCTAAAGCATCCTTTGAAAGAAAACTTAAAGACTTTCTGCTAAAGAAGGTCTACTACAACGTACAAGACTTTTTGGAAGAGTCTTTTGGACCTTAATCTCGAAAAAATCATAAAATGCTGCATACCATGTTTTCAGTCCATCAATGTTTTATGTAAATGTAAATTTTTTATGTAATTATTTTGTAATTTTACTGTGTTACTTTTGTCATATGTGAATTTTTTCCCCTCAATATCTTGACGGGTCCTATATATGTAAAAACATATCCTCTGTGACCAGTAAATTCAATATTATTATTATATATGAATACTTAAATGATTGTAATAACTTAATTGGATTTTATTTTGTAAGTACTATGTGTGTACATTTCTTTTGATTGACGTGTCTTATATCCATGTTTAAAATGTGATCCTTAGACAAATAAAAATATCTATCTATCTATCTATCTATTTCCAATTATCAGTTGTCACTTTTCTCGAGAAGTTTGGAAGGGAAACAAAATGTCTCCGATTGTTACAAATATAGAGAATGTTTTTCAGCAACTTAACAATTATTATCAACTCAAGCTACATAAAAATGCTCAGGTTGAGTCTAACTTTTTTCTGAACTTGATACAAATTTTAACAACTTGCGCATCCCAAGAAGTTATATGGTAGGAATATGAGAGCATATTTCATCACAATATGGATTTGAAAACTTTGAGGAAGCATAGTGTCACAACCAAGGCCACAACTACCACTCGATTGATCAAGAATTTGTCATTATCTGTTGTTTTTGATAATCTGATTAAGCTTCCCCTTCCATTACTAAAAAAATCCAAATAGCATGACACCTGATAATTTTTGCATGAGTGACCAGAAATATCTATTTCTCATTTCTAACATAGTCAGCCAAATAAACTTAACAAGGCCTTAATTCATGTAACATATTAACTATAAAATTAGTAACCTTTAGGTATTTTTGCAAATTAATGTAATCATGAAAAGAAATCATCAATATCTTTCATTTATATCAGCTAAAATACAAGAACGGATGAGAGAAAACAGATAAGGTTCAATGCCTAATACAGATGATGCCATTCATTAGTCAACACATAACATATCATGCATCACAATGACAAAAAATTAATTCCACAACCATACAAAAAAGGCATTAACTGAAATACTTTGGATAATAATTTCCATTTTGCAAAAAATAGAAATAATACCATAAATTTATAATTATAACAACTTTGTATCAAGAAAGAGGAGAGAGGGAGGCACTATCACAACAGGAGTTAGTGAGCCTCAAAACTCACTTATCTATTTCTCTCTCTCCAGAGACGTATTAAAAATGCTGCCTTGAAGTATGTATTCCCTATATTAACGAAAACTATTCTGCAGAAAAAACCTCTCACAAGAAAACAAAGAGCACTTAATCTGTCAGAAATGACAGAAATTTAGAGAAGGGGGTAAATCAAGTTAACCATTTTCACAAGAATAATGTGTCTGGAAGAAATTTCACACTCACAAAAATATTGCATCCTTAAGAAGAAATGATACATTGCATACATTATGAGTAGCATCACAATACGTGCATTCTTCCTATATCAAGACTAATTTCATGTTCACTTCATAAACCAAACCTATCCACCTAAGAAACAAAAAGGAGACAAGGTATAAGCACTCCTCATACCAATCTAAATAAAACAAACTTATAGTTTCACTTTCACAAGCAAAAAAGTTGAAGTCTTCAGCTAAATCATAACTCCAACAGCGAAAAAGGTAACTCCATAAGCCTAGCGTGTAGCCTCCAAGTCTCTAGAGGCTCCCACCTTAATTCCGCTAAAAGTTGTGAGACACTATATGTATGTATTTAATTAATGTTTGTGGTTAAATCTATTTTACCAGGGTCTCAAATGCTCGCAGCATATTCAAGATGTGGCCTAACCAGAGTGAAGTAGTATCTCTCTTTGACTTTTTCATCCGAGGACCTTCCTATTATACGTTTAACAAAACCTAGTTTCTTTAATGCTGTGCCACATATGTTCTTTATGTGTAAAACCCCACGATATATCACAAGTTAAGGTAATTCCAAGATATTTTACTGTATCTGAAGACTTTATGTTTACTCCACCCACAGTACTTAAAGGTATGGCATTTTTGTGATGACTTTCGCAGGAAGTGAACTGTGGTGCATTTGTTGATGTTTAATTCTAACCCCCACTCCTGGCACCATGAATGAACATTGTTAAGGTCCGATGACAGAGCTTCCAAGTTTGCATCTTCGCTCATTTCACGGTAGATAATTGTATCTTAAGCTTGTCGTAAGCTTAGTGCAGGCGTCAGCTCTAAAACGAGTAACTCAATATTCCACAAAGGAAACCAAAGTTCTAAAGGGAGTGACTGAGAAACAGTTTGAAACCATGGGGAGAGTGAAGTGAAACTGATGACCCGAGACAAAAGGAGAGACCATTATTTTCAACTAGTGGATGATAGATTAGCCATTCAATGTGACGGGATATTGGGGAAGAATTTCTTCAGAGAAACAGGGGCCCAGATAAATTATACTCAGAGCAAATTAAGAATGGCTAACACAGAGACAGCCTTTGATAATGAGGAAAAGATGGGAGAAGTGAAGTTACAAAATGACAAGATGAGACTTCCCTCGAGAAGTGAAATAATGATAAGGTGTCACACCGAAAGTAATGGGGAAGGCATAATTGAAAAGCAAATGATTGCCCCTGGCATATATTTGGCAGAATCCCCTCCTCTGGGAAAGAATGGTGAATGTATGTATCAATGGCATAGTAAATTCCACAGAGGAGGAAAGAGAGATTATGATCCCTGAAATCAAATTAATAAGAATTGAAAAGGAAACGGAAGGTCTGAGAAAGTCAAAACCCAGGAGAGATGTGATAATTGAGCGAAAAGCTTTGATGAACTCCCTGCTTAGACTGAGTTATCAAAACCAAGAGGAAAAAGGAGCATTACTAAAAACACTAGAAGAGTTTATAGATGTTTTCCACCGACCAGGAGATTTTCTCTCATGTACTAAGACAATAGAGCATGAAATTCCTATGCCAACGCTTGAATCCACACAAGCAGTCAAAAGTAAAGCCTACAGACTGCCTGAAGCACACAAGGTGGTGGTGGCAGCGCAAATGAAGAGAATGCTAGAAGATGATATCATTGAAAGAAGCAACAGTCCACTTAATTTACCAATACTTGTAACTAAAAAAAAATGGATGCTTTCGGAGAGAAGAAATGGAGGATAGTAGTAGACTATCACAAACTAAACGAAGTAACAGTGGGAGACGCTTTCCCTCTCTCTAATATTTCAGAAATTCTGGACCAGCTTGGTAAAGTGACGGTGCTCAGGATGTCCAAAAAGAGAAGCTGAATCGTCGTCATCGTAACACTATTGTGGGGAGGAATACGTCCGAAACAGATTTGATGGGAGTGAAGAAAGCTTGGATACATCTTGGCAAGCTTTCAGGTAAAACTACAGAGGAAAACGTTGACAGTTTCCTGAAAAGGAATTTCCCCGGTGTACAAACTTCAGTGAGTAAACTAGAATCTAAAGGTTTGAATGCCAGTTTTAGGATAGGAGTGCCTTTCCATCTGCGTGATCAAATTTTATACAGTGACATGTGGCCTTGTGACGCAACTGTCCGGCGTTTTTTATTCCCGCGCCGGAAGGGGGTAATATTAATGTAACAAATGAAAATAATGATCCATCTCTAGACGCAGAAACCAGCTTCTTAGTCTCAAAGATTCCTAATCAATTTAAAGTTTTTGTCCTTAACGTGCAAAGCCTAAGTTCTAAGCTTCATGAACTTGAAGCTGTAGTAATGGGTGATAATCCTGATTTTATATGTATCTGTGAGCATTGGCTAAAGGACATTACCTTAACAATACCTGGGTATGTAGTTGGCGATGCTTTCTGTCGTAAAAATCGTATCCATGGAGGGGTTGTTATATATATTAAGAGAACATTAAAATTTAGTAGTATTGGATACAACTTGCAAGACTTAAATGATGAACTGACTTTTGAGTGCTCGGCTGTGAAATATTTGTTTGGAAATTGTACTTTTATTGTGTTAGTTGTGTATAGATCGCCACTGGGATGCTTCAAGTCTTTTGTAGAAAAGCTAGATATCCTCTTGTTTTCTCTCATTAACAACTTAGACAGACCTACAATTATACTAACTGGAGATTTCAACTGTAATCTTTTAAGTGAAGGCCCAGAGCAAAAACAGTTACTTTATGTTATGCAGAGTTATAATTTAAAATCTTTAGTGAATGAACCTACCAGGATTACCGAGTGCTCTAAAACATTGTTGGACAATATATTCACAGATTATAGTGATTCAAGAATTAGAACTAAAGTTTTTGATACTGCTCTTTCTGACCATCTTGCAATTTTGTCTACTTTAACTGTACAGTCATATAGTAATAATTCAATATTAAATCCAGTTAAGTACCAGAGATTCATTAACGAATCTAATGTTAATTATTTTTGTCTTTTGTTGGCACAGCAAAATTGGAAAGAGTATGAGTTACATGGCCTAAATGATAACTTGAATGGTTTCTACAATATTTTTAGACATTGCTTTGATGTTGCTTTTCCTCTGGAGCCAGTGAGAAATAAAGGAATTGGTAAAATAAACTGGCTGACACCAGAAATTGTTAGGATGTCAAACTATTTGAGAAATATGTCGCATGATATCTTGAATTCTGATGAACATCAGGTGCGTGATCAGTACCTAGATTTAAAGAGACATTACAGGTATGGTATAAAAAGAGCAAAAAGGGAGTACAATGATCAGCAAATAAAAAATGCTTCCAACTATGCCAGAGTGGCATGGAAAATTATTAAACAGAGTTCGACCTCAAATTCAATGGAGACTCTTGATCATATCAAAGATGATGATGGAAATGTCATTACAGATCCTGTTATGATATCTAATGCTTTCAATGAAGCATTCTTACAGATGCCTGCTTCTCTGTCAGCTGGCCCCACTATTTCATATAATCCAAGCTTAGTGCATTGTAAATCATTTTATTTAAAACCTTGTGATAAAAAAGAACTACAACAACATTTGACAAAGGTAGGAGGTAAAAGTACTGTGGATATTGATGGTTTATCTGGGAAATTACTTTGTCAGTGCGGGGACCTTATTCTTGATCCTCTCCTATCTTTAGTTAATCAGTCTTTGTTAGAAGGTGTTTATCCTGATGCACTTAAGGTGTCCAAGGTGGTTCCTGTGTACAAAAATAAAGGAATAAGAAGTAACTTGAATAGCTATCGGCCAATATCCATTATTCCCACGTTTGGTAAAGTTCTGGAACGAGTGTACTCTAAAAGACTTATTGACTTCTTGGATAGTCAGAATCTGCTATCTGCACAACAATTTGGCTTCAGAAAAGCTAGGTCTACTGAACAGGCCCTTTTTAACACTATTGATCGCATACTGGATCAGATTAATGAGAAATGTAAAGTTCTAGGAAATTTCTTTGATCTTAGTAAAGCTTTTGATACAGTCAATCATGATAGACTGCTCTCCAAATGCCAGGCATTAGGCATTAGAGGTGTTGCATTAAATTGGTTGAAAACATACCTAGATCATAGATATCAGAAAGTAGCCTATCAACAAGAAGGTAATATTTACTTGTCCACTCCACTGGAAGTAATTAAAGGTGTTCCTCAGGGATCTGTTCTGGGGCCTATACTCTTTTTGATTTTTATAAATGACCTACCAAATAACCTAACAGTAAATTCACACAAATATGTAATATATGCTGATGATGTGAGTGTAGTAACATCTAAAAAATCTGTAAGAAATTTAATCACAGCTGGTGAACTGTTGTTACAGCAAATGATTAACTGGTGTAATCACAATGAACTCGTATTGAATAGTAACAAAACACAAGCTATGTTTTTCTCAGCAAAATGTAATCAGTTTGTAAATAATGGTACTCTGTCTCAACTAAAAAATTTTAATGTTGTGACTAATTTTAAGTTTCTTGGAGTATATATTGAACAAAATCTAAAGTGGGATGTTCATGTGTCATATTTATGTAAAAAATTGAACTCAGTATTTTATTTATTGTCTGTTTTAAAATATACTGTAAGCCTTGATGTACTGAAAACATTGTACTATGGTCTTTTCTATTCCAGAATTTCATACGGGATTATATTGTGGTGCAACTCCTTCCGCATTGAATGCTGTATTTTTAATACAAAAGAAGTTATTGAGAATGATTTGCCGTAAACCTTTTCGTGCTCACTGTCGGCCTCTTTTTAAGTCACTGAAAATTTTAACTCTGCCTTCATTGTATATTTATTATTCCATACTCTATGTGAGAAAACATGAAACTGATTTTATCCCAAATAAGAATTATCATACCTATGAGACAAAAAGATGTAATGATATGCATGTGCTGTCATCTGCTCTTGCCATATATTCTAGGGGACCTCGCCATATGTGTATAAAGTTGTATAATCACCTACCACAATTTATAAAAAAAGAAAAAAGAATGGCTGTATTCAAGACTTTAGTTTATGATTATCTATTGTGTCATTGTATTTATACTGTTAATGACTACCTAAACCATCAGCAATGATTGTATATGTCTTGCTAGTATTGATATGTTTTTCTAAATAATGTATTGACGTGCCTTATATACTTGCAGCTTGGACTACAATGTATCTCTTGGGCAAATAAAGTTATCATTAGTGATGGGTCGATTCGATTCCTCGATTCTTCGATTCCTCGACTCTATGCCAAGAATCGGAATCGAAAATGAGTATTTACCAAGGTGAAAAATCGATTCCGATTCCAGTAGTACTTCAAACCACAAATTTATTTACGACCGTGCTTCCAAAAGTCATTTGAATTTTCGCGCCATGTAATCGTAAAAACAAAACACATTCGAATCAGCGTAATGACCGTTTCTTCCATGCCGTAGTCCCGTAGTGACGTTAAAGATACATACGTTTTCTAGGTGCACGACATTGTCATCGACTTCCACTGAGCGTTGTAATGTCGATAGTGTGGAATCATTTTCATATTGATCCTATAAATGATCAAATTGCCGTGTGTATCCACTGCCACGCAAGAATTTCCTGTGGTGGAACTTCAAAATCTACCTCAAATTTATTAAAACATTTTAATAAACAACATAGATCCCTAGTAAAGGCTTCATCACCGAAAGATGGGACACTTGAAATTTCACCATTGACGATTCAAATACCTGAATTGTCACCTCCAGTTCAAAGTGAAGTACTTAGTGATTCAGTGAGTTCCTGTTCAAGAACAGATGAGAGCAGCCTCAGTTCTTCTTTTCTACCAGCTACTCCCTCATCTCCTGATGTCGAAGTTATTACGGCGAGTAATGCAGTTAAGCGTAAGCCCTCCAAACTTCTATCTCCTAATCAGCCTACTTTGAAGAAGTTGATGGATAAAACTCCTAAATTTAAGGTTGGAGACGCCAGGTCTACTATGATTACTCGCAAAATAGGAGAAATGATTTGCTTAGACCTGCAACCCTTCTCTATTGTAGAAAACGTAGGATTTGTCAAACTTATGGAATTACTGGAACCTCGCTATACCATGGTATCTAGGAAAACTCTATTGAATTGTGTTATTCCCAAAATGTACAACCAAACCAGAGAAAAGGTAGAAGATATGATAAAAATGATAAAATTTGCAGGAATAACCACAGATTTGTGGACTTCTAATGCGCAAGATGACTATCTTAGTGTAACGGTGCATTTCCTTGATGAGGAATTCAATTTTAAGCACTTATGCATTGAAGTGATCCCATTCCCTGAAATATCGCATTCAGCAGTGAATATACGCACATTTTTGGAGATGACTTTACCTGATTGGGGCCTACAGGAAAAGATAGCGCGTGTTGTTCGTGACAATGGACGCAATGTTGTTGCTGCTTTAGAAAGATCATCATTTAGGCATTTTTCATGCTTTGCACATACATTGCAACTTGTATTAAAAGAAGGCTTTTTAAACTGCAAGTCAATAATGAATCTAACAGCAGCCTGCAGAAGAATTGTAGGCCACTTCAAACATTCTTCTAAAAACGTTAAAATTTTGAAAAAATACCAGAAACTGGCCCAGATTCCCAATCATAGACTAATTCAGGATGAGCCTACTAGATGGAACACAACTCTTCATATGTTTAAGCGAATTCTGGAACAAAAACAAGCAATTGCACTGGCATCTGGTGAGCTCAAACTACCAATAGATTTAACCCAGGGACAGTGGGATATGATCGAGAATAGTATTTCTATACTGGAAGTTTTTGATGCAGCAACTCTACAAGTTAGCTCTGAAAATGTAACCCTGTCTGAGGTAAGTTCATTTCCTTGATAATTTCAAAGTACCTCGTTTGTTTGTTTATTTTTTCTGAATTCTGCATTCTATGGTATAATTATTGGTCCTCACAAGAGATGAATGTTATTTTGATTAAAGGTAATTCCACTGGTGCATTTACTGGAACATGAATTGAAGAAGCCCGCTCCAACAGGTTCAGGCCTGCAGGGATTAAAAAATGACCTGTTAGCAGCACTGTCCAAACGTTTCATGAATATAGAAGATGACTTTTGTTGTTCTCTTGCAACAATATTAGATCCCCGGCTGAAGAAGGAGCCATTTTCTAACCAAAGGCATTTGGAGACTGTAAAGATGACACTAATAAAGGAAGCCAAAAAAATTCAGCAGGTAAGGTGATTGTAATTGCACCTAGTGAAGCCTCGTATTAAAAAAAATTGTATTATTTCCTGATTTTTTTTTTTTTTTCAAATTAGATTGAAGGCAGTGGCACACCACATCCGGAGGAGCAAATTCAGCCTAGGGAGCCTGTGACAGGTATATGGTCAAGGTACAGTGATGTGTTTGGAAAGGTACCCAAAGACACCATATCAAACACTGTTGAAGCTGAAGTGGAAGCTTATTTATCAGAGATGAATGCACCACCAAATTCCTTCCCTGGGGAATACTGGAAGGCTTGCTTCTCCTACCCAAGGCTGAAAGTATTAGCCAAAAAGTTTCTTGCCATACCGCCATCCACTGTGTTCAGTGAAAGACTTTTTAGTTCAGCAGGAAAAATATGTGATGTAAAACGCAACAGGCTTGATCCTGACAGAGTGAAGATGCTTTGCTTTCTGAGCAAAAATTTAAAATCTGTAAAGGGAGACTAAATTTGTAAGACATTATTGATAATGATCAGATATTTTCAATAAAAGATAGCTATTAAAGATGATACTTTTATTTTAAATTTAAACATGAGTGTTAATATTCTTAAGTAATACCTATGAGATAACACCACTTTTCAGGTATGTTCTGTTCTGAAATTAACAATTATATTTTAATTACATAGTGATGATATGAGTGATGCTTTTGTTAACTGATTCTTTCACAGAGGAATAATTTTTCACGTGGTTGTCTTGTTGTCTGGAATTAAGTGATATTTTTCATGGAGCCTATGGCATCAGAATCGATGGAATCGGCATTGGTAGAATCGGAATCGAAATGTCAGAACCGGAATCGGGATCGTAATCGCTAAAATTTTGGAATCGACCCATCACTAGTTATTATTATTATAATTATTATTAAAGCCCGCTATTTAACCACCCTTGATCTAGCAAGTGGTTACCATCAGATTCCGATAAAGGAGGACAGAGAAAAGACTGCATTCAGTTCATCTGGAAATCATTACCACTTCCTGAAACTTCCGTTTGGCTTGAAAGGAGCTCCAGTCACATTTCAGAAGCTAATGAATACACTTATGAGTCAGCAAGAAGGTATCAAGTGTCAAGTCTATTTAGACGACATCATCATTTATGGAGATTCACTAATTAACCATAATGAAAAATTATTGAAGTACTGCGAAGACTGAGAGAGCATGAGCTAAGATTGAATCCCAATACATGTGAATTCCTGAGAAAGGAGGTGAATTATCTTGGTCAAATCATACAGAAGACGGTGCCAAACCAGATACCAACACGATAAGGAAATTTGAGGAATTCCCAGTGCCAAGGATGACTCAACAACTAAAGGGTTTCCTGGGCCTGGCCGGATACTACCGAAGATTTATCCCAGAGTTTAGTAAAATAGCGAGACCACTGCACAAGTTGCTGAAAAAGGGAGTAGATTATGAATGGGGGAGGAGGCAAGAGGAGAGTTTTGTCCAGCTCACACATCTCTTAACTCACGTACCAGTACTCCAATACCCTGACTTCTCCAAAGAGTTCATACTCACCACTGACGCAAGGAACGAGGCGTTAGGATGCATAGTGTCACAAGGAGTGATTGGGAAAGATAATTAGGTGGCCTATGTAAGTAGAACCCTCAACAAGGCTGAAAAGAATTACTCAACAGTGGAGAAAGAATTATTAGCCATTGTTTGGGGAACAAAATACTTCCAACCTTATCTTTATGGAAGAAAGTTTACCAATGTTACAGATAATAAGACAGTTGTCTGGATTAATAGTGTAAAGAATCCAGGTTCGAGGCTCATGAGATGGCGACTCAAGTTGGAGGAGTACGATTACAATATCGTTTATAAAAAGGGTGCTCACAACACTAATGCTGATGCGCTCAGCCGGTTCCATCAGCCGACAGAATGGAATGGGGAAGAAGAAGAGGAAGGAGTTCAAGAAGAGATTGAAGGAGAGGAAATTGAAGAAGATGAAGAATTAGAAATGGAGCCATTCTCACACTTGTCGCAAGAAAAAAAGCAGGAAATTTTGAAGGAATGCCAGGAGTCACCTGTGGGCAGCCACCAAGGAATCAAAAGGACGTACAAAAGAATGAAACTTTATGTCCGTTGGCCAGGCATGAAGGACGAGATAGAAGATTATATCAAAAGATGTGAAACTTGCCAGAATGATAAATTCACCGGGAAGACGCGCATGCCTATGGAGATCACAACCACTCCTCACACCGTGATGGAAAAATGCACTCTTGACATCGTTGGCCCTCTAACTGTAACGCAATGCAGCCACAGGTATCTTCTTATGTTCCAAGACGAACTCTCGAAATATATATTGCAATCCCCATAGAAAGACAGGACGCTAATGCAGTAGCAAAAGCTTTTATGGAGAATCTAGTGCTTAAATCTGGAATTCCACAAGTTATTTTAACAGATCAAGGTGCAAACTTCCTAAATGAATTATTTAAGCAATTATGTCAGATGCTTCGCATCAAGTAGATCCAAACAACAGCCTTCCACCTTCCACTGAGTAACGGAGTCTTGGAGAGGACTCTTAAGTCGCTGGCCGAGTTCTTAAGACACTACATAACAAAGGATCAGAGTGATAGGAATGAGTGGATCCCGTTTGCCACATTTGTTTTCAACACAATGCCACCTAGCACCACGAGGCATAGCCCACATGAAATGATGTTTGGCAGGAACGCTAACATTCCAGGTTGCCTGCAAAAGGAGGCATCGTCGCCTCACTATGCCTATGATAACTATTTGGCTGGTCTAAAGTCAAGATTAAAGACCTGCTATCAGATGGCATGGGAGAACCTCATTGAAGCCAAACAGAAAAACAAGAAATTCTACGACAAGAAGACAAATTTCCAGTTGTTCAGAGAGGGATATAGCGTATACAACTATTCGATGGGATAGTGAGAAGGGGCCGATCAAGAAAGCTCTCCGCACAGTGGATAGGCCCTTACAAAATAATTAAAGTAGATGGCGTGAACAACTCAATAAAAAGAAAAGGGAAAGCTACCAAGGTTCATGCCAACCTTCTGAAACCATTCTTTTCACTGATTTAGAGGCACCTTCCGGCTCTCGCAGGGAATAAGCTCTTCATGCTGATTCTCCTGCTACATGCAAGAATTACGGAAGAAACTGACTTAAGTGTAACAAGAGTAGAAGACTCTTCCAGTCTGTATTACGAATACAAAGGAGAAGCGCAGGATTATAATTCCGAATGGAAGATGGTTAGTTACATAAATTTCAAAGAAATTGATAATAAATTGGACGTAGTGTTCAAATATGCAGGGACCACCTAAAATCTCTGAAGAAAAGGTAGTGAGAACCCGTGGGCAAATTTGACTGACTGTATGTCCTTGTTAGAATATGTACCCGTTAAAATTAAATTGAAAGGACAAAATCACTAATTGGACAAATGGTTAGAAGTCAGGAGGACCCCGTAAGGATACAGAGAGGCATGTTCAATTTTGTAGAAGTCAGCAAGACCCATTTTGGTACCATGGATGAAGAGGATGCTTCATATTGCACGGAGAAAATAGGACAATTAGAGAAAGAACAGGTGGAACTGCTCAAACTAACTAAGGAGCATATCACAGTGGTTAAGTCTACTCCGTACCCTTAAGTCTACAGTCAGAGAGAAATGCCAATGAGGAAATGTTAATGAGAGGATTAACAGCCGTAGAGTCATATATCCACAAAGCAGATGGGTAGATAAGTGAAGGATTCGACTACGCGTCCCTTATGATAGCTGTAAATGGACACATTATTCAACTGAACCGTGTGATTAGAGATGTGAAAAGAGACTATCAACTGATAATGAGTGTAGTGGTAAATGTTCAAAAGGGAATCTTACAACCCCATATCATCACACCAGAGCAAATCATCATGACAATGCTTCGAAGCAGGAATGAAATACCAAAAGACCTCTCCCTTCCCTTCCCACTGAGTGTGACTTTTGGTAGTGTTCTTTTAAAAATAATTGATTTTGATGTATTCATTATTGGACATGTACTTGCATATGTTGTATGAACTCCTCTGACTACACGCCTTATGTTTAATGAGTATCATGTTGTTCCTTTCCTGATTGGAATGGAAACTAAGTTTGTGTTTACACAACCAGAGAAACCTTTTTTGTGAAGAGATATCACCAAACAATACTATTGTAAAATTAAACAGAATCAGTTCGATAAATGTAAGGTCATTAGTAAATATTGGAACAAATATATAATGTATACAAATATATCCCCGGAAGTCTACCCACTTGCGCAAAGAGTGTGAAGCCAAGATGCTCAAACCTATAAGAAAGGTTCCATACGATTGTTCACAAAGACTAGTAGCTCTTAACAATACTTTGTAGATTGAATTAGATGATAATGAGTGGCCATATGTTGCACCTGTGGCAGGGGTCATGAAAATTCTCTGCCAAGGCCATGATCCTGTGGACGTAACTTTAGAGGGTACAGGGAAATTACGATTTAATAAAAAATGTAAGGGGTATGGGTTAAAAACACTAATACAATCTTAGGTGACAGTTAATAGCAATGTTAGTAGCAACGATATTCAGTAAACCCCACTTTACGATGGGTTCGACTTACGATGGATTCCACATACAGTCTGAGCTGCTTTTGCATGCGCTTTTTAAAATTAAAAATTTCGCCGATTTTGTTTCCACTCGCACAATGTGTCACCCGTTCATAATTCTAAGAATTATTTGTTAACAAAACACATTTTTTAACATAGCAACATTTACATATTCAATGTTACTAGTAATTGAAAGCTGCCGGCAAGGTTTGGACAAATGTTGCGATGCACTACCGCAAATCATCTCCGACAAGATATCACAACATTCATTACGTAGTCAGTATCATATATATCAGGAAGTAAGGCTTTCATTAGTCATTACACATACAAAATGTTACCATTGTGAAATTCTATAAAACGAACACTTCACTCGAAGAGTAACTTCATGTTCGAGTGTATTACCAAAAATGAAGTGATACGATACCTTAATGGATACAGCTGTAGCTAGGTAATAAATCAGGTGAATGAAACGAGTTAAATAATAACTTAACACTATGATGAATGACAGGGTTGTAATGTGATGGCTAATATGTTTGAATATGCTTCGAAATTTAAGTCCCTTATGGCTTCCTTCCATCCACTACCAAGAGATGCAGTGTCGCACTGCCATCTGGGTCGCCAATTGTGCTCTACCATATTGTCAAGGACAGTCTTCGAGTGTCTTCTGTGCGAAGTGACGTGGGTGAAGAAGGGCGTAGTTCATACTGTGAATCTCTCTTTTCAAACCACATTTGCTCTTCCAGATTGTGAAAAGTTTGTGGTTTATTGTGAGAAGTTTTTGGTTTATTGAGAGGAGTTTTTGTAGTGACTATGCCCCCCAAAGTGCATCCCAAGCAGAAAATAACAATTAAAACAAAGCAAGAGATTGTGATAAAATATGATGAGGGTGCTCCGGTTAGCACTTTGTCACGTGAGTACGGTTTTTCGCAGTCAACGATATCAACGATAATTAAACAGAAAGAGTGCCTGAGAGAAATTAAAGTGACTGATGAATCCACTTCTTTGCAAAAAGGAAGAGAGTTGACTTCTGAAATGGAGAGACTCCTGTTAATGTGAATCAGAGAGAAGGAACTGAAAGGTGACACTGTGCCTGGGCAATTCATATGTGAGAAGGCCAAACAAATTTTTGAAGATCTTCGATGCAAAACACCTTCAACGAGTGCTACACGGTACGAAGAATTTAGAGCGAGCAAAGGCTGGTTCAAACGATTTAAAGGAAGAATGGGCATTAAATGTGTCTTAAGGCATGGCTAAGCCACGAGTGCAGATACAGAGGCAGCGGAAAAATATGTAGTGCACTTCAATGAAATTATTGAAAATGAAGGTTATTGATCACAGCAGGTGTTCAACGCTGATGAGATGGGCCTCTTTTGGAAAAAAAATGCCCCAGAGGACATACATTATAAAGGAAGAGGCTGCCTTGCCTAGACATAAGCCCATGAAAGACAGGCTTACACTTTTGCTGGGAGCTAATGCTTCAGGCGACGTTAAACTGTGACCCATGCTCTTATACCACACAGAAAACCCCAGGGTCTTCAAGAAAAACAAAGTGGACAAGAGCAATTTGGGTGTCTTTTGGCATTGCAACAAAAAAGCTTGGGTGACATGCCAAATTTTTAATGAGTGGGTGTTATCAGAGTTCTTCCCTCCCGTAAAAAGCTAGGTACCTTGAGAGTATAGACCTGCCTCTTAAATTCGCTTTATGACCGGTCCTCCGGAAAGGATTAATATGTTACACCAAGTGTCTATTGTAATACCAACCCAAGGTCTTAGTTATGACTGTTGTGAAAATGTAAATATTAAGCTAAATTTGAGAAAATTGCACTAAGACACACCTGAAAGGCACATAATTAATTAAGTGGAAGACTTGGAATTCGCTAGTAAAAAGGTGGAAAAGGAAAAGGAGGTGGAAGACGTGGAATAACTCATAGTGGAACAAGAGTGGAAACAGAGTCAGTCAAGCACAGTGCTACATCTATCTTTTCTGCCATATGTGGGTCTGATTGTGATTGGATTACCATTATATTTATATTGTTTCAAGTATTTTAAAATATGTTGGCCAAAGGCTTGTAAATGCTGTAAAAAGGATGGGTGGTGCACAACCATTGTATTTCGCCTTAAAATTTTTAACAAGGCGCACACCTCAAATCCCAGGCTTACTGAAAATGTTGGAGAAGAGGAAGAATGCGTAAGACTCACAACCCTATCTCATACATCATTTTCCACTTGGAAATCTAGCTCTCTAATGGAGTCTAGCAAGCAGGTAAACAATAGAGAAAGTGATCAATGTCAATGAGTCACTTTCTCTCGTAAAGGGGGAAGTGTAATGGCGGGTGGCCATCCTGCCCTCCATTAGCTTCACCGTTATGACCCAAGGTCTGGGATGCATCGACGTAGGCACAACAAATAGAAATGGGCTATTTCCGAGTCTCAAATTTGGGAATGGGTCACGAGGCCTGGTACCCTGGAGTTGAGTCGTTCCCACGCTCAGTCTGCCTGGATCTCGGGTGGATTATATTGCCAGTCAAATACTGGTGAAAGGGGGAATCTGTAAGCAGTCTGTTATGCTGCCGGTCGATGAGACGCTCAATAGAACTTCCCTATTCATACCAACGCTTGAGTTTCACTCTTTGGTGTCTAACGAACCCCACATGAGAGCTTTGTCGCAAACGTGGTTTTCTCTCACAGTCAGACTGTTTAAACGCTCCAACTGGCTATGTTTATGCCGTGTCTCAAACCTTTGGGCACAACAACATGAATGGACTCTCAACAGTGGTGAGACTATTGTTATCTGCAACACAAAGGAAAATAAGCCACCTGGAATGTATTTGGTCCAGCAATTACCTTCCCATTTATTATCATTAAGGATGAGTCGATTCCAAATGTCGATTCTCAATTCCACCGATTCTCAGGCTTAGAATTGGAATCGAGAATCGATCACCTAAGTCGATTCCCATTCCATCGATTCCAGATGGATAACGATCGCAGTCTTTTGATTTTGAATGGCCATCACCGGCGATAGACGGTAGTTGCGCAAATCGATCTTGCTTTGTTCGGCTCTCCTTGTAGCGAAGAGCCACCGATAGCCGGCGATAGACGGCTATCGGTGCACCCTAAATCGAAAGCACCGTGGCATGGCGATCGCCGTCTACCGCCGGCTATTTTATTCCAGAGCCAAGTATGCTCTCAAAATGACACATAGGTGCCTAGAAGTGGTGCCCTTCACTGAGGTATCCCATACTGCAGACAACCTCAAGAATTTCTTATTGAAAGTTCTCAGTGACTGGGGCATATTGTCTAAAGTTGTTGCAGTCGTAAGGGACAACAGAACAGACATAACTGCAGCTCTGAACCGATCACAGTTTGAAGCAATACCATGTGTAGCGCATACGCTGCAAACTGGTCATTAAAGATGGTTAGATGAACAACCGAAAAATTATGACTCTGCTGAAGAAAACGAAGAAACTTGTGGGAAGTTTCACACATTCGGCAAAAAACTCCAAGATGTTAAAAACCTGTCAAACACAGCTAAGACTGCCACAGCATGGGATGATACAGGATGAACCAACCCTTCTACATGCTCCAGAGAGTAATTGAACAAAGAGAGGCGATAATTTTAGTTGCGAGTAAGAGCGACATCAAACTTGCTGTGGACATGGTTGCTGATGATTGGAAAACAATGAAATTTGCTGTGAGCATTCTTGAGATTTTTGAGCAAGCAACTCTTCAAGTGAGCAAATCATCTTCAAGTATTTCTGAGGTAGGTTTATAATAAATTACTATTTCTAAATATCCCTTACCAATGTTTTTATTAAATTTATGTTCTTAATCTTTTGCTGCAAATAAAATAACATTAATCAGATTTGTTGATTTATATAGCCTAGTTTCTACTTTTCTGCAGCGTAACTTAACCTAACTGCCATACTAACATATTTATTTGTGGGCATTACAATTTTCATACACTTTTTAATAAATCTGAACAAGGTTAAGTCTGTTATAATATGTAATCTATGCAATATAATATATATCATTATTACATTAGTTACAATATGTATTTACAAAGACCAGGATAATTTTTTTTTAATTTTCCTCACGTGATTCCACTTATAAACACAGTAAAAAATGTTGTGGAGAACACGGATTTCCTAGGTTATGGACTTCTAGGAGTGAAAAACGATTTAAAATCATCCCTGAAACGCCACTACCCTGATGTGGAAGCGAATCCAACATATGCTTGTGCAACGATATTGGATCCTCGGTTCAAGGTGACACCTTTTCAAAACACTACTGCTTTTGAAACTGCAAAGGTAAAAATAATTAAAGACATGGTGGCTTTGACACAGACTGATTCAATCTCATTTGATGACTCAGCGGTTGAAACTGCAATCTCCACCTCAGACACCTCTTGTGATAAGGCAAGTAAGGGGTTGTGGTCCTACAATAAAGACTATTTTGGCAAAAGAGCTGAGCATGTTGATGATAGTGCTTCTTCTTGTGAAAATGAACTGCTGCAGTACCTTGGGGAAAAGAACTTAGACCCAAAACATGGTGAAAAAGTTTCCCATTACTGGGCAAACAGTGTATTTATGAGACTTAAAAATGTAGCATTTAAGTATCTGTGTATTCCTCCTTGCACCATATTTAGTGAAAGACTATTGAGTACAGCAGGGAATATTTGCGATGGGAAAAGAAACATACTCGATCCTGATCGAGTAAAGATGCTTGTATTCTTGGACCAAAACTTTGAGTAGATCTAAGACATAGGTAGACTTTTTTAAACACTTCCAAATTATTGATGAAAACATATTGCTTTCATTTTGCAATAATTGTTTTCTTGTTCTTTTAGAACATCAAAAATCTAGTTTTCACCTAATTTTAATACTTTCCTGTTTCATGTTTGTATTTTTTATGGTGCACATCCTTAAACAAACCACTTTGGTGGTTAAATTATAATAAGCTAATTTAATAAATAATTTTTTGTTTTGTTAAACATCAGAATGACATAAGTAATGTTGGATAGTAATCAAACTCTAATTCCATTGTGAACTGTAAATTATTAAGTTAACTATTTATGTCTGAAACAATTAAAGTGTTTATTCCAAAACAGCAAAATGAAATTGTAACTTGAATGCAGGTAGCTTGCCATTTTATGGGTCCCATTAATATTTCATAGTGTTAACGTGTTAACCCTGTTAAACTGTATCATATTTTCTCTACAATATTCATTGTCAGTAACTGTATCTTTCAAATTTCATTTTAATCTTTTAAAGGTCTTCAATTTGATGATGTTGTACAGTTGTAACCTAAAATATCAATCAATAATTTTATTACACCTGGAAACTTTGTTTTTCTAATTCTCAAAACAAATAAAGTTATGTATTGTTCTGTGGCAATTTGTAATTCATATGTAAAACATTTAATTCATATTTCATATATTTTAGTTATCAAATCATATTTATCTCAGTAATTTTGGATGTGAGCTATCAATTTGTACTTTTTATGTACCTCAAAAGCTGAGGATATAGTTGCTGTTTGTTAATAAATATACATTTTGAGCGACTTATTTGTCATTGTTATTTTATTCCAGCCAATAGTTGAATTTAAATAATAGTCATACGCTACTGGTATATCAATACCCCACCTGTTATTAGGAATAAGAATCGATGGAACTGGAATCGAGAATCGGGAATCAGTTTGAAAGAATTGGAATCGAGAATCGAAAAAAAATGGAATCGACTCATCCCTAGTAAACATGGGTGGGATTAAAGGAAGTGATAACTTTTACGTCTGTCTTCAATCTCAAACAGTCACAAAGATGAGCAACCAGCCCTCTGAAAGCAAGATTGCCGTATGACGTAGCAAGTTTGCATTAGTTCCTGAGGCTTAGTTCAGTGTAAAGAAACAAGAGCGCTGCAATCGCGAGTAATCAGTCATTGCTAAATGAATGATTTTCACACTTTGGATGCACTTTTGGAATGATAAGAATGTTGTACTTTGGAGTGATGATAAATTTACATAATATCCGCTTTTAGTGTAAATTTTCAGCCCAGATTCACGGTTTAGAGTAAAACAAGTCTCTCAGTCATACCAACTTTACTCTTTCAAGTGTAAATTCAAAAAAGAAAACATCAATTCAACCCTATCACTCTAAAATTGTTAACATATTAGATATTTTATGGAATAAAATGATGCATTTTTTAACTAGAATATATCAGAATTGAGGAGAAACCCATACCATTAAGTAAATTAAATTTATACAGCTTCCTCTCACTGATTTCTTAGGAACGATAGGCGGCCTGTGTTTCCTTTGTCTAATCAAGTCATTCCCTTGTCGTATGTTGTTGGTTGCTGTGGTAAATTATAACAGAGCATTGCAGGTTCGAATACTTTTTGAATGATATTAATTGTCCTGACAAGAATTTTCAAGGATGGATGAAGAAAGGAAGCAATAAATGGAAAGAAGTGAACGTAAGTATTATTGTTGATACTTCCATGAGATATTTCCATTTTTCCCTTGTATGTATGCATCTGACTGGTGGCCCATTTCAGGAGATTGTTGTACGCATGTACTTGCTTTGAAATGTTGAACCACTGAAGCCACATGTCGAAGAAGGTTGAATGTTGTTGGTTGTTGTGGTAAATTATGTCGGTGCATTACATGGAGGGGTAAATAAATGATACAAATCCATTAGTCAACTTTAATGATTCTCAAGAGTGCTTTCTACTGTAATGTACTTCAATATCTATGTGCTGGTTGTTAAGTTTTGTTTTTGAAGTTAAGTTATTCACACCTACCACTTGATCTTTCTGTGACCTTGTTAGCAAATATTGAAGTGAATGGTGAAACAGTAGACTTGTAAACGCAATCAAAATAAACCGTTGCTAAATTAATTCTTTTTTGTGAGTCTGAGTGGAAGGGGAAAACCCTGCAAAAATTATTTGTAAAGAATGAAATTTTATTTTGGGGGTTAACTGAATCACTGTAATAAGTTCGTGATTTTCCTGATTTATGAGTGAATTTTCAGCCAGTATTGCCGCAAGAATTTGTTGTTGCTATCCGTGTGATGAAACTGGCACATTGATAGAGATTATAAAAGCTTGCGGCAGTGATTCAGCTACCATAAAGCAAAAATAAACCAGGGAAGCGAGTCAAATTTCCATCTCTAAGATGTGTAGTTCTCTCTCTGACCATTTCAAGGAATGGAGGTCGCCACCATAGCCATGAAGGACTTAGTATGCCATTTTTAACACACAGATGACCATCTTTCCTGTGTATATAATCTTTGTGAGCAACTACTTCCGGCACATCACTATTTAAGTCAATCATGAAGTGGGATGCAAAGAAAACAGCTAATTCAATGTTTAAGGTCATAAATATCAACAGACATCATCTTTGTACCTAAGGTTATCCACCTACAATTTTAATATTTTTCATAATAAAGCTAATATACACAACATGGCAAGAGGCAGCAATAGGCTACCATATTCTGTATTTCCATTATCATCCAAGTTCACAACCGAGCAATAAACTACCAATTTGAGTCCTGAAATAGGTATTCATTATTTACATTAAAAAGAAAAGGAAATAACCACTGGATGTTAAACTGAGCTGAAAAAAATGATTAATTAAAAGACAAGTCAGAGAAGAACATCAGAATGCCAAGTAATGAGCAGCATATTTCATCCAATGAACTGGAGATTAGAATTAGAACAAGATATTACATATCGATAATTATAATTTTAAAAATTGGTGATAGAAGAAAAAAGGAAATCATATCAATATTCAAATAATATTATCATCATCTCAATAAGCATAAGAACTGGCTAAACATGCTAAAAATCAAGAAATGCATGAGAAAAATTCACTGGCCATTGTCCTTCATGAAACAGTAAATAATAAACCACAAAAAGGGGTATGAATGCCACAAGCTATTAACACTGCCAGATAGAATGACATTAATCACCCTTCACCTCAACTTATTCTCATGATCCTTAATTTAAACCACCTAAAGTGGACTCACACATGCTAAAATAACTGAAATAAAAAGGATAATTAAGTTAACTTAATCCAATTTATACTTGCAGGTAAAAATAATCTTCATATTTTATCTACAGAAACAAAGATATTTCCAGATTTCACATAATGCATCAAAATTATTAGTTCCTTCATTTTTACCAATATGCATTCATAAATCAAAAAATTCAGCACAATGATAATTATATGGTGAAGTTCTTTAAAAAGAAGAAAAAAGGAACTAACCTCACACCAATAATCCCACTTAGGTGCCACAGTATTGTTAATGGTCTGTGTTCGAAACTCTTGAGCTCCAACAGTGATGATTGCATAAGGATCAGATTTCCCCTTGCCCAACATTCCTATGTCTTTCTTCATCAAATCCTTTGCTTCAACTACATGCACTCGGAGGACACCCTAAAATAAAGAAAATTCCAATCCATTAACAAGAAAATGATAATACTATCCCACACTTAAAAAGTCTAAAGACACACAATTTGATATAAATATACACATATGCACTCATATATCAATGTACTCAGAACATGGAAGGCTATGAGCATGAACAAAGAAATTCATTAGAAAAAACTAGTAATGACTTGATCCAAAAGTTTTTGAGATTTCAATTCAGAAGACTGTTATGAACTTTTGATTCTTAGTTCCCAATGCCATCATTTCCCAGAAAAAAATCACCAAATCTTCTTCAAAAAAACAAATCACTGCATAAAAGTGTGTTAGCCTATAACAAATCATTCCATATAGTTATCAATGGTGTGACACTCCACAAACTAGGCAAACAATTTTTGCTTGCCGCAGCGATTGTTTTCGCCTCATCGCTAGCTCGAGCCAGCTAAAATACTCGGTTGTTTATTAACTCATTAAAAATCGATATCACTATGTGAGTTTACGATGGTGATTGTCATTAAATACTGCTGAAAAGAGCTTCAAAACAAGACCAAGATCTTCCTTCTACTACTTTTCATCACCAAGGAAAAGTTGTTTCATAAACTTGATAATAACTTTTTATGGCAGATTAGAAAGAACTGAACTTTGAAGATACATTTAAATATATATTACCCACACAATACTACATGTTCATTACGATTTAACTTCAAGTTTCTTCACTATAAAATGTCAAAGAGAGTGCTCCGTTCGAAAACGGCCAAAAACCGGTACTTTTTTGTTCTCACCGGAATAAAAATGGAGTGTGTAATGTAAAAATAATCGGCAACCACAGTTAAACGTCAAATAAAACAAGCTAAAATTTGGTGTAACTCGCATTCATGTGGGTACCACGGCTCATTTTGAATCAGTGTCCTAACTCGAGTCTACATAATTTTTGCACCGACAGTAAGTATTCTGCTTTCAAAACAAAACTTCGACAAGGAAGTGAACATCATTAAACGAATTGCAGCAAATAACGGCAATGATACCTACTTAGCTGACCACATCTTAAATAAGAAACGTAAAAAGAAGGCCTTACGACTCATTACCCAAATCCAAAGGCCAGATGAAAGAAAGCGGAAATGGGGTGACGCTCCCCTTCTTAGGAAAAGGGTCCTACGGGTACCTAAGGGTGGTTATTTTTTTTAAATATGGGTTATTTTTTTCATTTAATATGTAGCAGTTAAGTAACAACAGTTAATTGTGTAATGTAACATATTTATTTCTGCTGGGGTCACCAAAATAATGCGAACGTATCCAACTAGTATCTTTTTTCAGAGCTGTTCAGGACTTTCACAGGACAAAGTTGCATTTCTATCCTCTACAGTTAAAAAGATTACTTTCTATTTTAATTGAAGAGGAATGTTTCATTAATTTTAATTCAGAAATCATCAAATGAATGCAAAAAGCAGAAAAGAATTAGGGAGCTATACCATAATTTAGCGAATATTACCAGCACCTTGCCAATCTCACCTATTTTGATGAATTTTCACCCATTATGATGGAAATAGGTACACTCTGCCCCAAGCACGACAATCGAACTATTCTTGGAAATTGTCCCTACCTTTATGTCAAATTGCTTAAGGTGGAGTTTTACAGGCATGAGCACAGCATTGGAAAAGCGCCTAGCCAATCACTAGTTGATGGGGGCAAAGCCTAAGCCAGCAGAACAGGAGGTAAAGGCCAGTTTACGATTGGCATCAACGTGGTTCGCAGCCTCAGGTTCAATGCAAAGGTTCTTAAGGATACATTTACAATTGCGTGAAAGCATCAACCATAACTTCAACCATTAGCCATGCTGACATTAAAAGTTTTATCTTTAATGCCAGCAGATGGACAGTAGGTATGTGCACTAGATACAGTTTCTCATATGCCTGGAGTATTGCACTCGTCCTAATTTGCCTCACCAAAAGAAAATTACGCATTTTCTGTTACGTGAAATAGTTGATGCTCGATTTGGCGATGAAGATACAATGTACATTTTTTGCAGCTCAAAACTTCATTTTTCCACAAAAGTATGTCTGGAAAGAAATGTCCTGCATTTCAATGAAAAACAATTAAAATCGGCAACCATACTGGCCTATGGAGTGCATTGGCTTTGCAAATGAGGCATGGGCATTTGAGAGCAGTGTGCACATGTGCCAAGCACCAAAATTTAAACATTATATTCAGTGATTGGAAACCATTAAATATCCACTGATGTACATATTTAAGATGTATTTCACACAAAATATCTACACTTCCAAAGTAAAACGACGTCGATATGCTGTAATTCCTTGGGCATGATTTCACTGCGATTATGAGTTTACCATGATTTTGCACAAGTGCCATTTGCACAACCATGGTTCAAATCTTTATTGGAAGGAGTAGATCGACTCTACAAACCATGAATTCATTAGGATTTGATTGAATCCTCACAGCCTGACCAGATCACAAAAATTCACTAGGATCTAAAAATATCCAAAGGACCCAATATTATAAATCCAGTCAGATCCCAATCCAAAAAATTCTGGATCCATTAATCCTTAATAATAACATATCAAATAAATTTAAAAACTACAAAAACAACAAAAGACTAAAAACTTAGAATGACTCCATGAAAAAACACGGCTTAATAGTTCACCAAAATAACTTAACAATATGCATTATGGCCTAATGATAACAATACCTCAGGTTCTGGAGTTCGGAGAATTCGAGCAGGTACATTTTCTGAAAGGGTAATTGGTAATTTGTTGGGAAGAACCATCATTGATGCCACCGTTTCCACAATAATACGCCGAAGAATGTCACTTAACCCTGGCATATCAAGAAGGTCTGCCACTCCTACCAGATTGAAGTCAATGGTAGGATTATTAAGGAAGAATATTTGAAGTCCACCGACAAGAGGCATCTCACGAATCAGTGGCTTCATGACCACCCTCACCATACCATGGATCTGCAAAATCAAAGTTTCACACATATCAATGATACTGCACACTATTTTTCTCTGCTAACACAAGTTCTTAAATTCACAATGCATCCCATTTTTTAGCCATGACTACTTTATACAAGTAGTTCATTCCTCAAAAACTTTATCATACACCTTATGTCTTTTGGAACCAGATTTGAGAGGCAGTTTGGATATTTCATACCTCAATTACTCATATGTTTGGATCAAACGCAAATTTAAAAAAAAAAATACAAACATACATACGCATACAAAAAAAATTTTGCCTAAATTACTGCATGCTTGTCCTGTTTAAAGTCTCCTGCAAGATCTTCTAACTTCCTTCCTCTCATTACATCATCCAAAATTTCTATTCTCCTTTCTCTCGTACATTTATCCAACTTTCTCCCTCTGAAATACACTCTTCCCACTCCCACTTCAGCAGCCTTTTCTAAATCTTCTTCCGGAATTTTCTTCTTTTCCTGAAACTTCTAACCACTTCAAGTATGATTCATCTTCTACACTACACAGCTATCATTCCAATTCATACATCTCAAAAGCAGCAAGTCCCTCTTCACTTTGTTGCATTGAAGAGGGCTATGAATCATATTACATATTACCCTTCATACAAAGGTTTTCAATTCTGAGATAAGTCATCTCATCACCTTCCTACATTAATGCCCTCCCATCAATAATTCATTCCAGCCTTTTTATTTCTCAAGCATCTCATTACCTTCCTCCTCCCATTTCTGGTCTACATCCAGCACGTATAATGCATTCCATCATCAACTGTAGTCCCTAAGCAGATCAGCTAACGCTTAAATTTATAAAGTGATACACACAACTTGGTTCTGTCCACTGCTACTTTATTATTTGTGTTCACAATGCTGTTCCACTACATCTCACGAGACGACATTGAATATACAGTAGAAACTCAATAATACAAAGCACGAAAATACAAAGTTATGATTTTACGAAGCGAAACTGTCAGTCCCGATGAAAAACCTACGCCAAATACATGGCGCTATTTGAAAATACAAAGTATAGAAAATACAGAATTTTCTAACTTACGAACCTGGGACCCAGTCCCCTCAAAGAAGCCGAGTTCGTTTTTACGAACCTTGGGGGGAGGTCGTGTCAGAAAAGCTCTCTTTTGCCCAACGTTGACACCTAACAAATCAGCATTGCCGAATATAATCTATCAGTTTTGTAAAATGAGTGAATTTTAGAGCATTCATCTTTCACAAGTGCCTGAGTCATAGTTCTTTATCAAGTCATGGATAATTTAGATATTGAGTGAAGGGGAAAACGGTAGCTTGAGACAATTTTTCCCTTACTTTTCTTGTTTTAACTGTTACCTGCATTTCCATAATGTAAACAATTCTCGTTTGGTTATAGCTCATATGTGGCGCCACATACTAACTCACTGCCATGCGCTATTTGCAGCAATTTTAATTTATTGAGCGCTCGCACAGAAAAATGACACAATTAAATGATGGGAAATAGGACTGGGATACCTGTCGCAGTCACTATACTAAAATCCATGGCTTCACTATGAATAAACCTGCGTTTACTCCCACCATTGTCCATATTTCTTGGGACAATAGAAAAAAACTTTCCAAGAATTTGCGAGGCTATAGCCGTCCCCGCGATTGATATAATTTTGCATTTAAAACGGATTATTTCACATTTTGAAACATTTGTAACTGGTGTAACTGGCTAACACACCTGACCGGCAATTGGGAGACCCAGGTTCGAATCCTGGTCAAGTCAAATGATTTTTTCATAGCGAATTTCAACCCTAATGAAACATTTGAACCAATGGGAGGAGTGACTCAACAATATAACATTATAAAGTATAAGACCTGTGATAAACCGCTAAGACACTTCAACCTGAAGAAGCGGTCGTCCGCTAAATATCGTCCTATGAAGTATAGCAGCATCGCATATTATTCGTATGAGTAAAGCAGAAAACTGAAATCTTTAAAATCACCACGGAAGCCTTTTCATTAGCTTAATACCAAGATGTTTGTCAGGTAACTCCATGCAATTTTTCTAGGACCTACTTTCATCCATTAATTACCACAGTGAATTCGTTGAGTAACCAGGCCTTGATTAAAAGAGACGTTTCAGGCGTCATCTGGTGGAATGACATAATTAATTAAAGTTGGCAATTTTCCACAATATAAACTTTAATATGACTGGTTTCAATGTACTACATCATCATCAGGTAACAAGCATAACTCATGGTCCAGTATACATACAGAATTGCAAGTAATAAGGGGAGGGTCAGAGAAAGAGAGGGGGGTGAGGGAGGGGGTGGGAGTAGGAAGGGAAGGGGAAAGGTGGAAGTTGGACATGGGTGACTACGTATGTGGAGGAGGAGAGGGGGTGGTGAAGGTATCTCAGTATTGAGGGTTGGGTATTGGGTTAAACCACTCACTAAGGCGACTTGCAATTCTGTATGTACACTGGACCATGAGTTATGCTTGTTACCTGATGATAATAATAATAATAATAATAATAATAATAATAATAATAAACTCGTTTATTGTTCTAGGAGTGAACTCCTTTGGAACATAGAAATGAAATACAGTGGTGTGCAAGACAATTAATATGTGAATAAGCCAATCAGGAAACAAAAAAGGGAAGTTATCATATAAATTGCTAACAATAGACATATACAACATTATCATTTAGCAATGTAGAAAAAGAACTGAATTTCTTCTTCTAACAGAAAAACGAACATTAAACATGGTTTACACTATCGAAAGCTTTACTAAAGCCAAACAGGACCAGTATTGTCACCATCTTTTTATCAATGGCGTACCTAATATCTTCAGTGACTTTAATTAAGGCTGTCTGTGTCGAGTAGTTCTTACGAAAACCGGACTGAAATGGGTCTAATAACTGATGAGCGGTTAGATAATCTACTACCTGTGTATAAACTACCTTTTCTAGACATTTTGAGGCGGTGCAGAGGATGGATATAGGTCGATAATCTCCTGGAGAAGTAGGAGTTTTAACTTTACTGATCGGTCGAATCAAAGATGATTTCCAAACTGTGGGAAATGTGCTAGATATGAGGGATGAGTTGAAAATATCAAGTAGAGCTGGAATCACAGATGCGGATGAGGCTTTCAGGTATTGCACCGAAATTTCATCAATTCCAACAGAATTTGATTTAGCGTTTCGTAGGACATTCTGCAAGACATCAGGGGTTATATGGTTAAAGTAAAAATTTGAGTCATTGAACAGAACAAAAGGTTCTATGGATTGGATGTTAGGGGTATGGACATCATTACCATTTGGCAAGGGGGAGCCAATTGATGCAAAGTACTCATTCATGGCATCTAGTGATAGTCCGAGAACTGAACATTTGTTAGTCTGTTTTACTAGTCCGAGATTTCTTAGGTCACGCCAAAGGTCATTTGAATTTGTGAGGTTAGAGAGAGTACTTGTATAATACTGTTGTTTTGACTTGATCACTAATCGCTTAACGAGATTGCGTTGCCTTATAAATAGTTGATATATGGCATTATTTTTGGTTCGAATAGAGTTGATTCTCAGTCTATCCCTCTCTTTCATTTGTGCCTTTAACTCAGGTGTAATCCACGGAACTATCGGTCTATTAAGCTGGATTTTTCGTTTTGTGGAGTAACGATCTAGGCAAGTTAAGAATGTTAGGTTAAAACGTTCCACTTTCAAGTCAACGTTAGTGGATTAAGGCACTTTATTCCAACCTGTTTCAAACAATTCTCTCTGAAAGTTATCAGTATCGAAATTTTTATTTGATCGAAAGACGAGAGTGGATGGAATCATTTTAGGTGCAGTAAATTTGTATGTTAAGGTGATCTTGTCGTGAGCCGAGAGAAAGGGAACAGGGGACTGACGAAAAGAGGAAATCTTTTCTTGCGAATCAACGAACAGAGATCGAGAAGTGTGTGGCTGTTTTCAGTATGATGAGTGGCATCCAAGGGAAGCAAATAGAGATCGTTTGAGTATATAAAGTCATGTAGAAATGCACTATAATAGTTATCACGGAACATGTCGGCATTAAAGTCTCCGACAATAACTATGTTATTAAAGGTTGGACTAAATTTAATAAATACATTTTCGATATCTGAGATATGACCAACCTTTGGAGGTCGATATACAACTAACAATAAGAGTTTTGAAAGATGAACCCCTGTTATTTCCATTACAATAAATTCAGGTCTCGACTCACATGTAGGTCCCGAAGTTGCAAGGACTGTTGAGTTGAGGTGGTTGTGGACAAAGACTCCAACCCCACCACCGACTTTACCGATTCTATCATGACGATGAAGGTGATGATTATGAAGTCTGACCATATCGTCGGTAATACTTGGTTTTAGCCAAGTTTCAGTCAAACAGATTACGTCTGTATGATTTGAATCAAAGTGCAGTCGGAATTCATCAATATGGCACATTAGAGATTGGCAGTTTACAAGGCAAATATTTATTTCCTTACAAAACCTATTGACTTTTGGGAGTAACAGGGGGGCCTGATGTTAATATAGTTTGTTTAAATCTTCTTCCGCAGCGATGGAAAGCCGCTCGCTACCATCCTCGACACGGGCAAACACACGTCCTTTTCGTCCCCACAGATAACGGATTTTTCCTTCCTTCTGCAAGTCGCGAGCAGCTGCGTATAGCAGTCTATTTTGTGGGGATAATGACTCATTGACGTAGATGCAGAGGTGACTCGGGCCCAAGCCTGTGTTTAAGTCCCCTAGTTTAAGGCTGGGTTTCCTCTTCTTGGCTTGAATGAGCCCTGTGGCAACACGGGAGCTTACGAAACGAGCTACTATCGTCAGTGTTTTCGGGGCCTGGGACTGGTCTGATTGGGGTTTTGGTCGAATGCGGTAAGAATAATCAATTTGGCTGGTCTCTATCTTAACACCTAAAGCGGCCCCCACTTTGCAGACAAGTTCCTCGGTGATCTCACTGTCTGAGACTGGAATTCCACGAATCTCAACTGTATTACGCAATCGTTCCTGTTCCACACGACTGATGCGAAATTCCATGTCTGCGAGTTTCTTCTTCAGGTATTCGGTGTCACTCGTTAAATGAGATTAAGTTTCGGTCATTTTGGATAAGGAGGAACTTATTGTACTGACGGATTGGGTATAGTTACCAACTGTATCTTCCAGATTAGCTATGGATGCCTTAATCAAGACTTGGTCTTCACATATTTCTTTCACCATTGCGAGCAACTCCTGCAAGGATCCACTGGAATCACTTGGGGACAGACTGGGACAGGCTTTAATTGGAGTGTCGTCACCGCGTAAAGATCGAGCTGTGGACAAACAGTTTTCACAATTCCAAGACTTCTGAAGCTCCGCAAGCACCTTTGCTTCCTCTGCCGAGAGTGACAAACACTGTGAATGTGAAACTTCGTAGCGTTTGGCACACGTTAAAGTTGTTTGACCACGCTTAATGACTTGAACACAGATTGCACAAGAGGGCATTGTGAGCGAGCGAGAACAGAGCAACCGATCTGCACACCACGAGAGCTGAGGACAGACGTAGTACATCGAAACCGGTCATATTAAAGTTTATATTGTGGAAAATTGCCAACTTCATTTAAAAACAGGCCTTGATACATTACATTTGATCGATCATCACTGCTATCCCTAATTTCCACGAAATAAATGGCCAATTGAATCAGATTTCATCGTGATGCCATGTTTTATGTGTGCCTTTGATGTTTAAGCTTGCCACTGGATAAAATGGCTTTCAGCATAACACCCACAAAGTGAAGAGATTATGCATAGAAGGATAACGCTTATTTATTTACTGGATTAATGTTATGCAGAATAGAACTATAAGCACGAATCATCAAAGTGAAAAGGGACTTGTGTTAACGTATTTTACTCGCACTTCAATGAGCGGTAAAATTGTTTGGCTTGGATTGAAATAATATTTCTTCCCAAGTTCGTATATCCTGCAGGCGATATGGAAGAAACCACAAATATTGACCTGAGAGGGATTTTTAAATTGACCGCGTCCTTTACTGTTTTTACCTATTACTGAGTGATTAAGAAAGGGCGATTGGAAGCATGGTTGGGCCAGCTACAGTATACAGTACACAGTATTAACTGTGTAAATGTTATAAAAAAAAAATAAGAATTGGATTGGTGAAGCGCCGTCATTTCAAGCAAAGGCATTTCCTGGGCGGCAGTAGGAAGAGTTTGTTCTCTACGAACTGTGATCTGAGGTTCTATTTTCATCAGTATAATTCTCCACATAAATATTCCAAATTCTCGCCATCTAGAACCCGAACTTGGTATACTCCCAGCTGATAAAGGTATGGAAAATGTCCAGATCACGCCAAATTTGTCATCAAGCGATTAGTAATTGGAACGAAATAATATTTCTTCTCAAGTCCATACATCCTGCACGCAAAGTGGAAGAAACCACAAATAATGACATGAGAAGGATTTTTAAAATGGAATGAGTCCTTGAGATAAAGAAAGGGTGATTGGAAGCACAGTCAGGCCAGCTACCATCTTAACTGCGCAGATGTTAGAAACAAATGCCTCTTTTAAACACCCATACCAGTTGCACATCCTGATTAGCCACAGATTAAGAAAGCTAGAGTCCCATACAAAATGCAGAACGTGCTTTATGTACATCTACATCTACATAATACCCCACGAGCCGCCACTTGGGCATGTGGCAGTGGGTGTTAGGTCAGCAGCCATGTAAAGTTGTGCTTTTTTGGGAGTTGAAATGGTGACATGAATTATAGGAGTGTATTGAGTGGAGCTCAATTTTTTATTGTGGTCCCTTAATGTTCGCGGAAAGAACAAGGTTTTGTACCTATCTATTCGACAGAGTATCTATTTTATCGCATCTGTCAGACCTAGACATGTAGTGAGGAGTCATGATAATATTCTCTATGTCACTCTGAAAAATATCAGTTCTGAATTTATCAAGCAAACTAAGCCTAGTGTGTAGCATCCGAGTCTCTAGGGGCTCCCACCTTAATCCCCCTAAAAGTTGTGAGACACTTTATGTACGCTCGTACCAGTTTTTAACGAAGCGCACTGCTCTCCTTTGTATTTACAGTAAAACATCGTTAATTCGAACCCGCTTAATTCGAAATACCGCTTAAATCGAAGTTGTGAGCTGTCCCCGGCAAACGGTATAGGGAATTGCGTGCTAGATGGTACGGATAATTCGAAATACCTCCTAACATGTAATTCGAAGTCACATTTCGTCCCGTGACTCCCGATTTTATCGGTTAATTGAAAGTCGTCCTCGGCAGCGTCGGCACATTTTACTAGGTTGGAAGCGCTTATTTCGAAGTGATTAACGTTGTCCCGCTCTTGAAAACCACCTTTTACTACATATCTATTTGGAATTAAGCTGTTCTCCCCATATCACATATCTCATGAGTAGGTACTTCCGTTTCTCCGCAAGAGTCGTAGACCATGAGAGCGTCTCCTAAACAGGAGTGGAACTTGAGTCATACCCCATCAAAGTCTTCTTTTCACTTCCCCCTGCGTAACACGATACCGTCGCAGCTGCAACCCTAGGTAATTTAGCTGGCTCATTTTTTTCCCTGAATATCAAGTTACAAATGTCAGTTAATTCTAGTCGAGAGAGGAGGCTCTCCTCCTCTCCATCACCCCTCCCTCCAACGGCAAGGGATGGAGCCTTGGCGTGACAATACAGACGACTCAAGGAACTACATCGGATGCCGCGGGCTGCGAACAGAGGCATCTGTTGAGAGAAATCTGCGAAAAGCTTCCTATCCTGCCTGCTCTTAAGGGTCGCCAGCCTTCCCCTCTCTTGCCCAAGCCCAATAGACTGTTGCCTTCCCCTCTCTCACTCTGGTGCCTCCCTTCTCTCCGAACTGTCAAGGCAGATGATTGGAGGTCATAATCCTTGACGACCCTGACTGAAGGGTTCTGCACCTGACGACTTGACCATCTCTAGGGAAGTCACTTTGACATATTGACTTATCAGGTGAAAGGAAAAGTAAGCATTTTTATCCACCTCTGCAGAGACGAGTATTGACCAGGTACAGTAATTTTAGCATTAAACATTTTAATACTCTGCTGTCATGTCACGTTAATGTTAGCGGCACTTGTATCAAACGTGAGGAACTTAATGATGTGGTGATGGATGATTGAGCCCAGTACTGTTTTTCTCTGTTGAATTGTTATATTTGCCTAAGAAAATGTTTTAGCTTCATGCTCACTAATAGCCAGGCATTTATTCCTCCATTGTAGGTTTAAATAGCTTTGACGATTACCCTTATTGACGAAAGACCGGTGCAGATATGTCTTCGAAAAGAAAACACAATGCACTGACTCTTACGGAGAAGATGAATATTCTTCGTGAGGTGGATACTGGATGAAAACAAAAACGGAAATCGCAAACCAATACGGTTTTATTTTTCGATAATAAGATAATTTTGCACTCTAATTGTGCTTTGTAGTGAGAGAAATTCGTAGTGAGAGAAATTTCGTAGAGAGAGACTTGAGAGCCATGGAAATCGATTGAAATGTACAGTATGGTTGAAAATAGTTTACTTAGACTTAATAAACGCATTTATCGCGTCAATAAAGTAGGAATCACACACAAAAAAGATTACTTGCAACACATCTGCTTCTTTTCAGCGAATCATGAAAGCCGTAGTTTTTCATCTGCCACCAATCCATTGTAGCAGAGCAAAAGTCGACAGTCTGTAAACAATTTTTTTCACGAGGTACACTGCCCCTTTAAGAATGTACTGAATGCAGCTGAAGTGGAGTACCTGCCAGGTGTTTGTGGGAAAATTAGGATGAATGGAGTTAGAATAAGTGGCTGATAAATAAATGATGGATAGATGCTCCAGTATCAGACTTTTTAATGGAATGGAATTTTGGTTAGCAAAAAAAAGCAAATTAAAACAATTAAGACAAAGAAACGCTAATTATGGTTATTCATTTTCTCATATCATCCTTGATACAATTTAACGACATTAAGCTAAACATCCTCACTAACATAGGAAGATATATCATGCAGGAAGAGGAACATAGCGATTTCAATTCTCATCCATCCTTTCGCTGAGGTGATGTGCGATATGCAATTCAAAATTGCGGCATCCTTTTGCCTTAGAAGGCATGCTATAAGCAGGAATGAAAGTGCTGCTGGGCGATACTTTACACCATGTACGAGTATAATTCATGACATTTTTATTGTAGAAGTGATCACTTACAATTACTGCTTTAGAATATAGTGCACTTTTTGCTGGATAAGTTTTTTCGAGGCATTTATAGCAGGTAATAATGAAAAGTAGTAAGCCAATAACACGCCCTTTCAGGTCTCCAGAAGTCACAGTCATGCCATCAGAAATCATAGTATTGTCAAAAAGTAATTTTTAATAGTTTGCTAATTTATCACAAAATCATCATAGAATTATATGACTAATTTAATACTTTAGGAAAATGTGACACTTACTTAGTATTGGCAGAAGGACGTAGCTTTAAGGATAATGTTACACTAAATACCAATTAATCCTACATTTCTGTATTTCGAGACTTTCGAGAGTCTCGTGGAAGTGGTATCGTCTAGTCTAGTCAAAAAGCGGTCTCGTCTCAAATTCTCCACTATAGTCTTGTCTCATTTTCGAGACGAGACAGTCTTGTGGCAACACTAGTAAAGATCGCATCTTTGGAGTTCTCACACACCCCTTCCTCATGAAATTGCTCATTGAAAAAAAGTCACCGATGAAGATTTGAACACCACCTAATTCTCCGCTGTCACAGAGACCATGGACCTAACCACCGAGGCAATTTCTCCAGTCCATCAGCCCTAATAATGGTGGTTTCTAAAATGAAAACACAGCAAACTGCAAAGTCGAGGAGAAGCCCGATAGAAAAGACAGTGATCGGCTCCGATGCGTTGAAGTGAGTTACTTGAAGGCATGCCTTCCGCTGGGGCGTTTACTCCAGAGTATATTTGACTCCATTTTTGCTAGCCCTGTTGCTACTCACTCTTCCTTTTTGTCTCTCGGCGGCATAAAGCTTTCCCAGCAGAGGCCGCAGCCAGCCCTGTGTGTCAACTACAAGATTTTCCCAACCCGGCCCCATTCAATCAAGCTCGTAAAATGGGGCTGGTGGGTGTAACGATGTTTTTGAAAGTAATAGTACCACTCCCAACTGTACTTAACAATATATTCGACAAAGTGGTTGAGCCAACTCTGTAAGGGCTCAGGAACATAGAATGTGTTGGGTGAGGGAAGACATTTCGTCATCCTTTGTAAAACACTTAATCGAGGAGGACCATAAAAGTGACTTTGTGCCACAAGTGCTCCACATTGAGAGGAAAGGTGCCAAATTGGAATTCCTGAGAACAATTTGAAATTTTGAATGCTGCCAACAACAAAAGTGTGAAACTTCTAAAGGAATGTGTTTTTCCATCCCATTCTCCCCTAATATCAATGCCTTTCTTCCCACCACCTCCCAATGACTGTGACACACGTCTCTGATGTCAATTAACCACTTCTTCCCCCATTCCTCCCCCTCCCCAGGTCTCTATATATTGACTCGCATGCTATGCATATGTACCTTTGATAATGATTGCTAGGCAATCAAAACCTAGGTCAGAAATAAAATTTTAATGTGGAATTTACCAAGAAACTTTTTCGCCAAGGCTGCGTAACCTTCCACAAAGTTACACCTTCAACCATTAATTTTATCCATAATGTTATCTTTGTGCGTCTCTGCATATTTGCTATTTTTGATAAGCCCTTAATCTGTAGCTGCATTCAAATCAGACATACACTTTATCACTGTGATTTTAGATACCTGAAAATCTTTAATCCCTCCTTTGATGGCACCAATAGAGAAAGATATGTCACAGTCCCCAGCATAGCTGAAATACAAAGACAAACCATCAGATGAATTCATAAAACTGTTAACTTAAAAAAACACCATATAGTAGAATACTCACAAAATATCTAAATCCATTATTATTTCATTTCTTGACACATTCAAATCATAAACTTTTACACCCCCAACTCTAGGTGGCTGAAATTGGATATCATCCATAGTAAACAATTAAAATAATCATTAGATAGAGCCTATTCACGACAAAATTCTTTTCAAAAAATTAACAAATAATCAGTTGAAGAAATTATTCACTACTCACAATGCTTCCCAGAATCATCCTTTCAAATTTGAAACCATTCATCTTGTAAGCAGCCAGACTATCACGTACTGCTGGTTCTATAGTATCCTTAAGCAAATCTCTGGCATAGTGGTTGACATTTGGCCAAACCTGCCGTAAAATCTGGGAGAATACATAGAACAATAGGCAAATGATGCTGGTAATGAAAAAGTTTACAATTATGACTTCAAACAAACAATGAAATAGTATGCAGTAGGTAAGTATGGGACATCTGAAAAGTGTTTGTCATAAAAATCAGAAAGGCCAGAGTTAGGAAAGCAAGGATGATAAAATAATGAAAAAAAATGCCACCATTATGGAAAAGTACAAAAGAAGCATACTGAAATGGCTTGGTCATGCTGAGGGTATGGATGAGAGTAGAAGAACAAAGCAAATTTAGAAAAGAAAAGTGAATGGTGTGATACGAAGGGATAGACAGAGAAAGTCATGGCGGAATATGGAGGAGACACAATTAAGGGACTTTGCACAAGATTTTTCTTGAGTTACAATGAAGACCGCATTTGAATTCCATACTTTGATTTCAGCAACTGTAGAAAGCATGAAGTAAATATTGAAATATTAATGGTGCAATAGTATACATTTAATATGATGGAAATTCTCAGTAATTAAGTCAAAATATCTGTTTAAGTCTTTCACTTGACTCTCTTTTTTCACGTGGTACGTTTAAAATTCCTTCACAACTGAAGGTTCTTTTGAGTCTCTGAAAACATAACAGCAGTGACTGAAAGATTGACTTTTTTTTAAATAGTTGAGAAAACAAATAACTCCACACTTTTCATCTTATGATAAGATCTAGGCCTTGGAAATCCCTCATTTTTTTAAAATAATGTCTCTCAGGAGTTAATACACATACCACTCCCCACATATAATGGCAGGTATTTATTTTTAGCATATATCTCGGAAAGTAGTGCAGTTAGGGGGTGATATTTTGGTATCTTTGGAAGGGTTAGACATTTTTCCTTAATATGAGACTAAATTACAAGATTTCAAAGTGAAATAATAACAATAATAGCCTTTATTCATCGTAAACAGTCACACACATTACTATGGACCCTTTAGGCTTAACTGAACTTTCAACATACTTGACTTTCAAATATTACATGTAAGATTTTGTATTCTATCACCATTTATGCAACCCAGTGTGTCAGTACACAGCATACACCACCTAATGGTGGTTCGTGGGCAATGGTGGGTCGTATGCGGGCTCTCAAGGTAATCCTTTCAGAAGGGATCCTAGCTTGAGTAGAATAGTGAAAGAGGGCCTAGGGTATTACTATGCTTTGGTTTCTCTTGAAGCATACTGGCAAAAATGTGCCAAAACTGACCGGTAGAATGCCATAACCATTAGTGGGGAAAGCTGCACATGGTGCGGGTACTGCAAAGGCTGGTAACATTGCATACTCTATTACAACTTACTGCTAAACGTCAAAATGTTGCCTCGGACAGCCGAAGCCACGATGGGCGGCGGAAGCTGAATAATGTTGGCCCATCAAGATACGGAAATAGCAATACTTGGACTATCGGTACTTGGAATGTCAGAGGAGTATATGGAAAGGAGCATGAGTTGTTGAATGAAAAGAAAGTGAGATGAATGGATGTTTGGTGTGTATGTGAAACTAAGTGTAAGGGGCGGGATGTTGTTACTAAAGATGGCGGTGGACTGGCACTGTGGTCAGGAGTTGACAATAATTTACATGGCAGTCAAGGTGTAGGACTCATTCTTAATGAGAGAGCTAAGGTACTGGTAAGGAAGTACATGAGAGTTAGTGTCCCCTAGATTGCTCTGGGTTCGCATGAAAGTATATATTAGGAGAGTTTAGATTGTGGTGTGCTATGCACCAGTGGATAGAGAGAGTGACAGTGTGAATGATGAGTTTTGGAAAAAACTGATAGAGGTTTAGAAATGAATGTGACCCTGGTGAGAGAATAATTGCACTAGGTGACATGAATGGTTGGGTCGGTGTGAGGTGGGATGCATCTGAGAGAGTGGTTGGTCCTTTTGGTGACCCCCAAGTGAATGATAATGGTGAAAACTTGGTGAGTGTGTGCTTGGAAAAAGGATTGTGTCGAATACATGGTTTAAACATAAGAGAATGCACATGTATACAGTAGAACCTCGATCTATTGTTTGTCAAGGGGATGGGCAAAAAAAACGATGAATGCGGGAAAACGAACAATGCAGGAAAAGATTTCCCGGGAGCCAAAACGAGATGAAACTACGAGAATTTTATGGTAACTTTTCACAGTAGAGGGGAATCTTGAAGGAATTTCTCTTAAAAGCCGGAGAATTTTTAAATTTAATGAAAATACTTAGTGCATCTCTATAATTTTTCGTTTGACTACTAACTGTTTCAAATATTCTATTAGTATTACTATCCTAATGGTTTCTCGGATGATAAAAGTAAATAAACAAGGTCCATTATCATGCTATTGGTTTATCCTTAAGCCCGCGCACCGACCTATCCATGCATACAAATTTATTCGTATCAAATATCCTTGAGGGTGAGAAGGGCGCCTAAAATTTGTTGGGGAGGATGTAATCTTTTGTTGCGCTTTCCATTGTGCTCCGCTGATGGAGGTGTGCCACCCGTTAAAGATAGAGCGAGCTTGACGCTACCAAGTGTACTCTTGTTTATCTGGAGCAATCGCGTAACCCACGAGGCATGGAGCAAGAGAGGTGTAGCAGGTTATCGCCATCTGGTTCAGAGAGGCAAAAGTTAGCGGGCAATCGGGTTGAAATGAGGAATTCCGATATCGGCGGTTGGAGTTCGGCTTGGCATTACTAAATGAACAGCAATTTCAAAATAATAAATCATTTTGATGGGCCATGGTGCCTAAAAAACAAAAAACAACATTTCTGGCAATGCAAGCCCACGTCAGACAACGGACGAGACGGAACTTAGCCCACGCTCACAGGACTTCCACTACGACAAACTAATGGTTGAAACATTTGCGTTACCTTCAGCCGTCTTAAAACACCTATTTTGAACAGTTTCGGCTACAGGATCAGAAATAAGTACTTCAGGAAAATGAATAGACATAAATACCTACTTTAACTGGCTAAACACAGAAAAAAAAGAAAAAGGAAAGAGCACAGGGCACGTATCGTTTGGCCGCACTTACTAGAGGCCCGCGAAGTGACCATGACGAAGGCCAGGGAGTGACTGAATTGCCCAGGTTACAAGCCACGCCCGCTGCCCTCTGGTTGGTTCCACGAGAGTCACATGACGAGAAACCCCACCTCCCTCCCTTCCCTCAGCCTCTCCCCCTATAAAGCCCATGAGGCCTACGTCATTTGAAATAATGCACTGGTTACATACAAGAATTGGGTGAAACAGGTAATTGGGGGACCCTGTTTTCCGCCGGGAGGGACAGGGCAGGTGGAAGACCCTCCCCTCGCCTTTGACCCTCCCGATCCTTTCCGCGGAAAGGGGCGCATTAGTGGATGGTCAGTTAATTTTGCTCAAGTTTTTAATCAGCATAAATCTACAGAACAAGTATTATATGAAGTTTGTCCATTATTTTGTTACATTTGATACCAAACACCAAGGAAATCCGTTGATATTTACCCACATGGGTTATATCAGATCTCGATATGGTGTCGAGAGCGAGCGTATGACAACTACTGGTAAGAGAGCATTGAGAGGATAATAGGAAGAAAGGTTAGAAGTTCATGGAGAAGGAATGCGGCCGCTAAAGAGCGAGGTAGGGACTCGTTTGGGTAGGAAAGGAGGAATGCCAATTGTCCTCTAGGAAGGAGTTTGGGCCATAAAGATAAGAAGGGACTCGGACGGCAAGGGCTACCCCAGGCTACCCGTCCATCCTGCGCGGCGCATCGCCTAACTACCTCCCCCTCCTCCTTTCCTGCTGCGGAGTACCACAAAAATCGCAAAATCTTACTTCGGTGTAAAGTTTTGGTTTCGTCTTTTTCAAAAACAATGAATGCGGGAATTGCGATGTGGGGACCGTGATTTGGAAACGATCGAAGCGGGAAAACGATACTTCGAGGAACGATGGATGCGGGAATTATTAACGTTATCAGCATGGAACTACATTCGGGACCAAAGACGGCGAACGATAGAAGCGGGAAAACGATCAATGCGAGAACGATAGATCGAGGTTCTACTGAACTTGGCAATGGAGTGATTAAATCAAAGGAAATTGAGCTCTACGGCCTCTCTAGATAGATAAAAATAAAATTCTCCAATAGCCGTAAAAAATGGCACCACTCGTCAAACATGTACCACAAAATTCACTTACTGTGTTGGTTTGCGGGAAAGGGGATTCCACAGCAGGGACCAACCACAGCCTCTCCACCAGAATACCCTCCTGTGATGGTTTACGGGAAAGTTACTTCCTCGCCAGTGACCAACACAGACACACACACTCAACCCAGTTTGGGATCCTTTTCGAGGGCTAATGGGACCCTGATAAGGATGCTTGGGTTATAACCTGATATCCTTCATAGGGCTAATGGGACCCTACTAAGGATGCCTGGTTATTACCACAATCACACACACACGCACTCAAATCACTCACTCACAACACACAGACGGGCCCAACTTCTGGGAGAAATCGCTCAAAAAGAGCGTGGTCAAAAGAAAAACACACAGAAACAAACGAGGGTGAGCGTCGGATACGCGTATTTCGGCCACAAGGTGGCCCTCTTCAGCGAGCTGAAGGGAAAAGCACTTGCAACACGAGGTTGTAAGTGAGCGAAAGGGGAGGACAGCCAGGATTAAATACTGAAGGGACAGAAGGAGGGGGGGGGGAGAAGAAAACCAATAACCAATGGGTGTTGAAGAGGGCAAAAGGATTTTATTTTTATCTAAATGGAGTGATTGTGAAAGCATGATTGATTTCGTTGTTTATGATGAGAGATTGAGGGAGTTAGTGTGGGACAGGTTAGGTGATGAGGGGTGCTGAATGTGTAACAGACCACTATTTGGTACTCTCCAAAGTGAATCTGGGCAGAAAGTGGGTGCCAAGGAAGAATGTTGCGAGTAAGCAGTTGAGAGTAAAAGTGGAAAGGTTGCTAGACAGCGAGGTAAGAATGCGGTATGGTTGTATGCTCGAGGATGCTCTATCCTTGAAGCAGAGAGAATGGGACGAGCATATCAGAAACGAGAACGTAAATGATGCGTGGGAGTGTTTAAAAGGAGTGATTGTGGAATGTGCTGAAAGTGTACATGGAAAAGGAGTGGTAGGAAGAATGAAAGGTGATGCTTGGTGGAATGAAGAAGTGAAAATTGCAGTCAGAGTAAAGAAAGAGGTGTACAAGAATATGATTGCTGCCAAATCTGAGGAAGATCGTACTAAGGCATGTCAGATTTACAGAAAGAAAAAGAATGCATGTGGATGAAGCTAGCCAGATACAGAGTGATTATGAAGTCAATAAAAAGCTGTTTTGGAAGTGGGTAAAAAGGGTTACGATTGATGAAGGCAGGGGGATGAATGTGGTAAAGAACAAAAGTGAGAGATTGGGTGGGGCGAAAGCAATATCAGGGACTGTTGGATGGAATATTTTGAAGAATTATACAGTGATGTTACAGGTGCTGAGGATGAGCCTTGCGAAGTAGTATGTGAGAATGTGATGATGGAAAAGGAGATCAGTGAGAAGGAGGTCATAAGCACATTGAGAGTATTGAAAAATGGGAAGGCTGCAGGCGTAGATGAGATATCCAGTGAAATGTTGAAGTGTTGGTGTAATTAACACATTTGTCGGCTCTGTGAACTATATAATTTATGCTTACAGGCTTCTGTTGTTCCAGTGGATTGGAAGAATGCAATCATCATTCCATTGTACAAAGGGAAGGGAGGAAAGATCGAATATAATAATTATCGGGCCATTAGTTTATTGAGCATTCCTGGAAAAGTGTTCAGCAAAATTTTAATAGAAAGAGTGAGGAATATCACTTCTGACAGAATATGGGGTGTGCAGTGTTGGTTTATGCCTGGGAGAGGATGCAGTGACCAGCTTTTAACGCTTCAGCAAGTGATAGAAAAATGTATGGCCTTCCAAAAGAAAGTGTAGAGTGGGTTTGTTGATTTAGAGAAGGAATATGACAGGGTAAATAGAAAGAAGTTGTGGAAGGTTTTGAAGGACTATGGATTGAATTGGCAGTTATTGAATGTAATGATGGCGATGTATGATAATATTACGGTAAGAGTGAGAGTTAACGGGGTTCTGAGTGATGGGTTTGCAATAAAACAGGGCGTAAAACAAGGATGCGTAATGTCACCATGGCTGTATAATGTATTTATGGATAAATGTATTAAGAGATGCATTAAGTGAAAAGGACCATGTTTTGATTGGAAATGCAAACGTGCAAGTTCTACTACATGCAGATGATCCTGTTTTGATCTCAGAGAGCCTACAGGGATTACAGAAGCTCCTAGATAAGTTTTATGAATCAACAGAGAGAATTGAATTGAGGGTAAATACTTGCAAGACTAAACTAGTAGTTTATGATGAGGGGGAATGGTGAAGTAACTGAACAAGTGGATGCTTTGGCGTACTCAGGTAAGATGTTTACACGGATAGATGAGGAGATAAAGAGACGTGCGAATGCTGGAAGGAAAGTGGTAGGTAGCATGTGGAGCATATCAAAGAATGAGTGCTTGTCTAAGGAAGCGAAAATCGCCTTGTGCAAAAGTGTACTTCTTCCAACTTTGTTGTATGGTAGTGCAACATGGGTATGTCAGGATAGACATAAGAGTAGACTAAACGCCGTGGGTATGAGTTATCTGAGGAGTGTTTGGGGCTAAAATAGGATTGATACAGTCAGGAATGAGTGGGTAATTAATGAATGTGGGTTAGATGCTCAAGTAATGGACATATATGAAAGGAGTGTGCTTCGTTGGTTTGGCCATGCTGAGAGAATGAATGAGGGTCGAATATTGAATAAATGAAACATATATAAAAGTGAAATGAATGGTGTGAGAGGTAGAGGTAGGCCGAGAAAGTTGTGGTTGAATGTGGTTGAGGAAATTCTTAGGAGGAATATTATGCGTCTTAAAAACAGGAGGGTGTGTATGAAGCAGTGTATGGGGGTAAATGTGGCCAAAGAGGTTTGCAAGGATAGGTCAGTATGGAGGAAATTATTGAAGCAGAGTTAGGTGTACAAATATATATATATATATTTATGAGAGAAACTTTGTGACTGTGCCTACCCTGGAAGGGCATGGCGTGAGTGGTATGTATGTATCATGATTTATTCATCATTTATTAGCTGAGGAGCAGTTACTTGCTAGTAGTCACATGACTTTCAGCTCTTCATGGGCTGATGTAGGGTTTCATTGACTAATATTTTTAAGTAGGGGAGTCAGCATACAGGATACAATCTGCAGTTATGCTACTTGGCAGGTCATTAACGATAAGGAGAAATAGCAAGGGACCAAATACAGACCATTGGGGTACACCATATATTTCACAGGCATAAGTTTTGATTTACTGCAATTTACTTCCACCATTTGCTCACGATTACTTGAATAAGAGATGATGAAGTTTAGTTCCAAGCCACGGATACCATAATGATGCAGTTTTTGACAAAGAATTGCATGGTCTTCTCAGTCAAAACCTGAGGAGAGGTCAAAAAGTGATGGGGATAAGCACTCTCTGTTTTCAAAATAACTCACTGTATTCTTCCATGCAAAATCTACAGCTGGCTCTGTAGACTTTCCAGGTCTAAACCCAATAGGGAAATATGTACTCAACATATTATTGCCATTAACATATGCAAGTATTTGAGCATTACCGAAAGCTTCCATAACTTGGCCAATCACAGGAATAATGGAAATGGGATGGTAATTATTTTGAATCTTTTCCACCTCCTCATTTACACATAGGTATGACCTTTGAGTATTTCAAAGCATCAGGAAAATATCCTGCATGGAAACATGAATTGATAACTACAAAGGGTAAAATACATGATAAATGATGGCCTTAACTACATTATAAGAGAGACTATGATGATGATATCTGAGAAATGATATTTTGGTCAAACTACATTAAGGGAATTAAGGGAACATTAGCTATCTTATGCATGAGAGGTTATGTACGAAGCAATGCACCAGTGTAACAAGTTGGGAGGAAATTATTAACAATTCAAATTAAATCTCACTTATTGTTGCCAACCTTAGTTCTTTTTAAGTAGAGCAGGGTTAAAATAGAATCGCTGGTGTGTAGCCTCCAAGTTCCTAGAGGCTACCAGCCAAGTCAAGTCAACAGTTGGATGATATTCTCTGCAGGAGATATGTGGCCTTAGCAATTAATGATGGAGGATTATTTCACCTAAAATTGACTACCACTGGTGAGGTGACTGCATTAGTACATTAAAAACCATATGACAAGAGATATTTTGAAAAACTCAAATGAAAGGAGGAATTTGTGTAGAAGTGATAATGATGGCTGAAATTGATGGCCATATTCACAGTTTAGTGGCCTGAACTGACGGAAAACCTGCTAGGTCTGGTGACAGCCAAAAATTCATGCATTAGGTTTTCAACTACAGCTGAAAAGGTAAAAAACGACATGGACTTTAACTAAACCACACAGAAAAGTCTATGGATTAGACATCAGGTGAAATTGGTGGATACAAAGTTACAGAAGAATCAGTATCATATCTATTAACTGTTGCAATTTGCATACCATTATGTTGGTATTATTATTGTTATCATCCCTAAGTTGGTAGTATTGATTGTGTGTTTTTTGTTTTTGTGACCCAAGATTCCTCTCTAGTGGCTTGTATCTGTACTACTGTGTATTGCATCATCAAGGGTTTCAATAAACCTTTCAATGTTTCAATAAACCTTTCATTAGTTTCCACTAAGCCTATATTATTAACAAAATGTTATGGGCCCAGGTTGTGGCCTGGAATGGACAGTGTGAAATGCAGTGAAAGAGTGTTTCATTGAAATACAGATGCTGATCGGATTGAGATGGTGCATATATTGAGTTTGAACATGGTGGCAGACGGGATAGATGATGGAGAAGTTTTACGAATTTTGAAATTAACGAATGGAAACTATTTTGCTTGGAAGTTGCGAGTGCACACTCACTAGATTGACAAAAACTGTTGGATAGCAACTGACCCTGGATATGGTGACGTCAAAAATCTGAATGTAGACCAAGCTGGATTAAACAGAGAGGTGCTCTCAGCATTGTACACGACTTTTTAAGATATTGAGGAGGAAGATCAAGCTGCGACAGCATGGGTAATTCTTGAGGAAATACACCTGACTTCGACAAAATACCATGCACTACAGATGTTGAAGGAAAGGTTAATATAACAAAAACTGAATCCATTCTTATGCAAAAGTACGCAGCTTCAATACAGAAGTTAAATGAAAAGGTGTGTAAAGGAGGTGTCAATTTTGATGAAATGATCGCTAATTTGCCGCTAGCTGGATTGCTATCGCACAATTATGACGTGTTCACGCAAAACACATTGCAAGAACAAAATTTGATGATGTGAAGAGTTAAGGGACGGTAGCTAGACGAGGAGTGGCTGTGACAACAGCTGCAACAGATGAAGGCTGGAGAAGGGACCAGTCAGGCACTGATAACCAAACAACAGAAATCTCAGCCCTAGGTGTCCAAGTGGAAGAATCATACATCTACAGAGAAGAAAGAAGGTAATCCCAAGTGTTGTTTCAGGTGCAAGAAGCCAGGACATATTAGTAACTATTTTCCAGATATCCACTGTTATGCTTGTAATGAAAAAGGGCATTGGGCCTCTGACTGTCAAAAGGAAATTGAGGAAAGTCGTAATACAGTCTAAAACTATCGTTGTGTTAGTGTGTATGCTTTGCCTGTTTTCAAAGATCCCCAAGTATGGTTTTTAGATTCTGCAGCAACATAGCACATGGTAATGAAAGTGTAACCCTCGGTAATGGTTCCATTGAAGTGCATGGGAAAGTTACTTTCATAATGAATGTATCAGATGATTGTGGTGGGATTGAACTAAAAAATGAATGATGTCTTGTTTGTGCCTTATTTAAATTTCAACATAATTTCAGTGACAAAGTTGACTAAAAATAATGTAAATGTAATGTCAACTAAAGATTGTGAACGTGCATTAGTGAACGAAAAGGTGTTCACCACACATATTAATGATGGACTGTGTTTTGAAAGGTAATGTTATGCCTAATATAGGTCAAGCACATATCACCCAGACTGAAGATTGTAATGTTGAGACCGAAATAGAAGCTGTCCCTCTTCGAGAAGTCAGTGATGACGTATGGCATCAAAGAATGGGACATTCACACAAAGATGCCATGCAACATATCCCAGGACTTGATGAGTTTGATTTGAGTACAATGAGAAATGACTGTGATATACATATGCATTACTGGTAAGATGGTTAATACCACTTCCCCAAAGAAAAGTGACAGGAAGACAAAACAACCATTGGATCTTGTTCATAGTGATTTAATGTCTTCTCCTTCTAAATCCAATGGTGGAGCACTGAACATGATAAGTTTTATTGATGACTTCTCACGCTTTGCAGTGGTTAAATTCTAAAAAAAATACTAAAGATGAAGCTCTTCCCAAATTCAAAGATTATAAAGCTGAAATGGAAAAATTGTATGGTCTAGAACTTAAATGTTTTCAGACATATGGAGAAGGGGAGAGTGTTCTGGGGTATTATTTCAGAATTTCCTGAAAGAGAATGCGATTGGACACGGGAAAGCAGTTGCTTACTGCCCTCAGCAGAATGGGTGGCAGAAAGGTATAACTGCACAGTAGAAGATATGAGCGGATGTTTATCGTTGCAATCAGGTTTGCCTGAACCATTTTGGAGTGAAACTGCAAGTACAGCGTGCTTCATCAGGAATTTATGTCCTTCAATAGCTATTGGTAACAGAACTCCTTTTGAGTTGTGGAAGCAAGAAAATGTGACTAAAAAGTTGAAAAGATTTAGGGTATTGGGTGTGCCACTTGGCTAGCCCAAAAACAAGGACAATTTAAACCTAGAGCGATTAAATGTGTATTCTTAGGCTATGAAGTTAAGATGAAGGGTTTCAGATTGTATAACTCGACCTCTACAAAGATAATGATTGGATTGCATGTAAAATTTCAGGAGGGCATTTATCCTTTTAAAAGTATGAGCAGTGTTAAAAAACAGGTCGATTGAAATCTGAAGTGTTGGCATTTTCTGAGTCAGATGATGGAAATGAGAATTTGATTAAAATGAATGGAACAGTTAATGTTGATGAAGTCGAACAAAATGTCATGAATGCTGTTGTTGATGGTGTAAATTCAGGTAACCACAATGTTGTAAATCATGACAATGTGCATGCAATTGCAGAGGTTCCACAGGAATTTGATACTATATGCACGAGTGCTCGGGTTCATAAAGATAAAATGACCTAGTCATAATTCTCTGCATGGGTTCCATGTGTCTCAGATTCTATTGACGAACCACTGAGTGTAACTGAAGCATTAAGAGGGAAATATGCTGATAAGTGGAGGACTGCTATGTCAATAGAAATGGAAAGTATTCAGAGTAAAGGGACTCGTGTCTTAGATGACAGACCTACTAATAAAAAATTCTTGGGGGTAAATGGGTTTTAACACTCAAAAGGAACCCAGATGGAAGTGTGAATAGATTTAAAGCAAGATTGGTTGCACAGGGATTTGCCCAAGTGCCTGGAATAGATTTTCATGAAACTTATGCTCCTGTCATAAAAAGAAAAACAATTAGATTAATGGTGGCAGTTGCAGCAAACAATGACTGGGTACAGGAACACATTGATATTTTAACAGCTTATTTGCACAATGATCTATCTGAGGAGGTGTTCACAGAACAACCCAAGTATCTTGAAGTGGACAAAGAGAAAGTATCTTAACTTCTCAAGAGTTTGTATGGACTGAAACAAAGTGCCAAAGAGTGGCATTCTAAGCTGCACAAAATTCTAGTAGAACTAGGGTTGAAAAAAAACTAGTTAAGGATCCATGTGTCTATGTAAACATTGAAAGGAATCTCATCATAGGGAATTATGCCAATGATTGGCTGTTTGGGGTCAAGGAGATCAGGCTGAAAGGTTCAAGGGAGAGTTTGAAGCAAAGATTGAAGTTATTCTCTAAGGAAACATGAGACAATTTCTAAGAATGTAGAATTTACAAGTATAAAGAAGTCGCTCAATCAATCAGACTATATCATGCAAGTTCTAAAGGAATTTAACCTTATTGATGGTAAAGGTAGATCATCCCCTTTAGAAATCAATAGAAATGATGGGATGGTTCGAAGTGATGAAAAATATGATCAATATCAGCGCAGGAAGGCAGTTGGGATGTTATTGTATGTGACCACAACTACTAGACTTGATATATATTATGCTGTACGTAAAGTAAGTAAAAGTAATTGTGAACCTACTGTATGCGATTGGCAAGATTTGAAACATATTATGTTGTACCTTAAGAAAACTTGTGATGTAAAGTTAACTTTCACCAATACCAAAGAATGTGTTGTATTGTTTTGTGATGCTGACTTTGCGAATTCTAAGCAAAGGAAATCTGTGGAAGGTGGGTTTAAGGAAAAGAAATCTGTGAGTTAATGTTTCAATTTTTGCTGGAGCACCCATAAGCTGGAATGTAAAATTGCCAAAAAGAAGAGATCCTGTTGCAGGACCAACCTGTGAAGCTGAAAACATGCCTATGTTTGAGACAACAAAATAGGCATTACGGTCTAAGTACATTTTGACCGATTTGGGTCAAGTGAAATATTTGTCAACCCCTTTCATTATCAAAGGTGACATTATGAGTGCAATATGGCTAACTAAGCAGGATGGTGATACTGAATTGTCAAAATACCTTGATGTAAAATTTAATTTTTGCAGGGACAATGTTGCAAAAAGAATTGCTAGTTATGAGTATGTTTGCAGTAATGATAACATTGCTGATTTGTTCACTAAAGCAATTAATGGACCAAAGACTCAAAGCTTTCGATGAGCCATGATTCTAGTGTAATTTAATTGGAAAAAATATAGATATTTATGATTGTTTAATAGTAATGCTGACTTTATTTTCAGTTTGGTAACTATTATTTTTTAAATTTTTTTAATTTTTTTTAATACCAAATAATGTAAAGCAAAGGGGGAGTGTTGACATTTGCATAATGTTGTATTGGTAATCTTACTGTTATTATTCTAGAGTCGGCAGTATTGATTGTTTTTTTCTGTTTTTGTAACCCATGATTCCTGTCTAGTGGCTTGTATGTGTATTACAGAGTATTGCATCATGAAGTGTGCTGCCTCATGTCTCAATAAACCTTTTATTAGTTTCCACTGAGCCTATATTATTAACAAAATTAACGTGGTCCCCAATACTCTTCATGAGAATAACATACGTGGGATTCATAAGTATAAACACGATTTTCAGGATCACTTCTGATGGTGGTAATCATTCCCCATCATTTAGTACCAGTTCATGTCTATTCTTAGGTATCGCTTTTACAAAGATGGATTCACATGAATATAGATATTGTTGTGAAATGTGTACTCCCATATTTTTCACACATTGCATGAGATCTTTTTTTGTTATATTGCCGGAAGTCATTATTCTTTTATTAAGTTTTTTCTTCTTGTACGACACACATGATTTGTAACCACATGTTCCGGTGTAACCCAATAAAGCAGTTATGGCATCGTAGTAATGTCCAATTTTTTATCGCTAAACGGCGTAAATCCTAACATGTTATGTGCCCAGACAATTTTAGGACGTTCACGTTTACTGGATATTGTTAAAGTTCATCATGGCATGTTTTTGTATTTTGTATTTTTTGTATGTATTTTTTTCAGAACTGAAAAAGTTCATTTCATTCTCGGTTACCTGGCCTCGTGGCATTGACTCATGTCTCTTCTTACGACATAGATATTTTACGTTTTAGTAAGATTACAGAACCACATGCACCGATTATAATTGGAGGCAGAGGGCAAACAATAGAAAAGCTCCAAGGAACTAGGCAATTATAATAATTGGAAGTTGACGATGAAGATGTCGTTGATCATGGATGGTCTCTGGGACTGTGTTCTTGGGACTGATAAAGATACAAATTGAGATCAGCAGGCTTTAGCCAAAATAAGCCTAAGTGTTCAACCGTCTTGTTTTCCTCACGTTCGAGAGGCGAAAACTGTCAAAGCTGCTTGGACCCGACTTCAGACTGTGTTCGAGGACAAAGGCATTGGGCAACGACTTAATCTATTGCGTCGGTTGCTGCAAAGAAGGTATGAAGATTACAAATCCATGAATGAATATGAGAATGGAATTCTCTCACTTGTACAGCAGTTGGCTGACATTGGGCACAAAGTCGATGATGAAGAAGTCAGCACGATACTCCTTAGTGGCCTCCCTGGTGAACAAGATCCCCTAGTGATGGCAATGGAAGCGACGTATTCCAAAATGAATGAGTGAAATGGTGAAATCAAGGTTGCTTCAGGAAGACTATTATTGGGAAGAAGGCAATAGTGGTACTTCTGAAAGCGCATTTGCTTCTAAGTCTACTTTCAGAATAAAAGGTGCATTGAATACTAATGTTTCTTCACAATCAAAGAAAAATGAAATAATTTGTCATAATTGTGGTAAAAATGGTCACATCAGCCTAAAATGTCCTCAGTTAAGGAAGTTAAAAAAGAAGATTGAAATTATCAAGAACAAGAATAGTGCAGATTCCGACAGACGAGATAGTGAAAATTTGTTGTTGATCACTGCTTTTAGTGCTTCTTCTTCCAGTGACACCGATTGGCTTGTTAATTCGGGATGTACTTCCCATATGAAAAAACTTAATAACTGGTTTTTTCATAACTCTAAAGGACATTATTCAGAGGTAAGAGTAGCAAATAATGAAAAGTTGAATTGCCATGGTATGGGCAATGTTAAAATAAAGTAAAAAGGAGCAGGCGATAAAACTATTGTTGATGCATTGTATGTGCCTGATATTGCACCAAATCTATTATCTGTTAATAAGTTAACTGAAAAAAGGGATGATTGTTGTTTTTGATCACAACAAATGCTACTTATATGACAAGGGAAATTGAGAGATTAATGGTCTTTGCAATGGTAGTGCAACTAATGTTAATGGCAAGTACGAATTGGATCAGGTAAATATCAATTCACCTCCTATATGAGAAAGGTGCTCTGCTGATAATTTTGATCAAGTTGATACTGCTGCAACAGCTGTAACGCAGGAAATCAGGCACAAATGGGCATATATGTCAGAAAAGTATAAGGCAGTTGAGAAATGGTCTTGTTACAGGTTTGAATTTTCAGCCAGAAAGTAATCCAAAAATTTGTGCATCCTGTATTGAGAGGAAGCATCAACAGGCTCTTTTTTCCAAAGATGATGCTAGAAGAGCGACTCAAAAAATTGAGTAAATTCATTCTGATGTCTGTGGACCCATGCCTGTTAGACACTTGGAGTGGTTTTCATTACATATTGACTTTCATTGATGATTTCTCGAGAAAGTTAAACTTGCTGAAATTTATAAGTGAAGTATTGCAGAAGTTCATTGATTTTAAAAATTGTGTGGAAGACCAAACTGGTCTGAGGATTAAAAAACTTAGAACAGACAATGGTAAAGAATATTGTTCTAAGGCATTTGAGTCATTTCTTACACAACATGGAATTATACATGAGACCACTATTCCTTATACGCCACGACAAAATGGTTTAATTGAAAGATATAATAGAACTCTTGTAGAAATGACTAGATCAGGGGTGGCCAACCAAAATGATCTTGCGGGCCACTTTGGAAATTCATCATAACTCCGCGGGTCGAATATAAAATTTTATAGCCCCATATTAGATTTAGACCAACTATAGACATTATTTTGGAGTGACAAATTGAAACACAATGAGTTATTATTATTGTGTTAAAGTTATTGTATTAAAGTGTGATGAATCTCAAAGGCCGGAAAAATGTTCAAGGTGGCATGCAGCCCACGGGTCGGCCACCCCTGGCAAAGATCATTGCTTTCTGATTCAGGTTTGGAGAAAATATATTGGGGTGAAGCAATAATGACAGCAATTTATGTCAAAAATAGATGTCCCACTGAAGCTCAACCTGATAATGTACCGGAGGGAATGTGGTCAGGCACTCCCGTAGATGTAAATCATTTACGAGCATTGGGATGCAAAGCATATTCTCGCATTCCTAATGAACTTAGAAAGAAATTAGATGTTAAATCTAAAGAGTACATTATGGTTGGATACTGTCAAAGTTCAAAAGGGTATAGACTTGCTGATCCTGAAAAACCAGGAAGGGTAGAAAACAAGCGTGATGTTATTTTTTTGGAGACAGAAATGGCTGGTAAAGATTTAAAATCCAGTTCAAAACCTGAAAATGAATGTCTGTCTGATAGTCAACAGAACATTATTTTAGAAATGCCTATAAATGTTTAAAGTGCTCAAAGCTCAAGAGCATGTATTTCAGGAACCTATTGCCCAATTAGGAAATGTCAATGTCCAAAATGGATGGAAAATTATGATGTCTTACTTTGTATCCATGTTAAATGATGAACCTCAAAGTTATGAGGATGCTATTTCAAGTTCTAATAAAGATGACTGGTTTAAAGTCATGGCGATAGAATATCAAAGTCTGATTGATAACAATGTTTGGAAATGAGTTGATAGACCCAAAGATTGTAACGTAATTAAATGTAAATGGGTTTACAAATTAAGAAAGATACTGCAGGAAAATTGGAACGTTTGAAAGCACGACTTGTAGCTTGTGGATTTAGTCAGAAATACGGTTTAGATATTAATGAGACATTTTCTCCAGTTGTGAAATATTCTACAATCAGATTGTTGTTTGCTAGAGTAAATGAAACTAATGCGGACATTGATCATGTAGACATAACGACTGCTTTTCTAAATGGTAAATCAGATGAAACAATTTATGTGGAACAACCTATTGGTTTCAAAAAGGAAGGCCTTGATCAAGTATGTTAGTTAAATATAAGTATTTATGGCCTCAAGCAGTCAAGTCGAGCCTGGAATCAAAAGATTAATCAAGTATTAATTGATAATGGTTGCGTACAATCTAAATGTGAACCTTGTGTGTATTTAAATGTGATGATAATTCTTCAATAATAATTGCTCACTCTGTGGATGATTTGTTCATATTCAGCAATTGCAAAACTCAAAAGGAGAAATTTGTTCTATCACTAAAGCAAGAATTTGATGTTAAATCTCTTGGTCCAGTAACCAACTGTCTCGAGATGAAAGTTTTCAGAGATAGAGAAAAAGGAATTCTGACCTTAAGTCAATCTCATTACATTCAGAGGTTACTAAAGTGATTTGGTACATCAGAATCTAAGCCTGTATCAACACCACTGGATGTGAATACCACATTAGTGAAACCAGATGAGAAGTCTGATGAGAAATATCCATATCAGCAACTAGTTGGTGGATTATTATATTTGGCTGTATGTACCCGACCAGATATCATGTTTGTTACTAACCTATTGAGTCAATTCAATACTTGCTACAATAGCAGTCATTGGACTGTTGCAAAAAGAATTCTAATATTTAGCTGGTAAGACTAATCATGAATTGTTTTTTGAAAAAGGTAAGAAAAATATTGAAGCTTATGTAGATGCCAATTGGACGAATGATCCAGTGGATAGAAGGTCATTCACTGGCTATGTGATTAAAATGGGAAATTTTACAGTGAATTGGGAATGTAGAAAGCAAAAGACTATTGCTTTATCCAGCACAGAAGCTGAATATCTTACATTAACTGATGTAACTAAAGGGTTTGTTTTACTCAAAATTTCTTGGGTGAACTTAAAGGTGTTAAAGAAAAGGTCATAATTTTCAATGATAATCAAAATGCACAAAAAATTTTAAAAATGTCAATATCACAAGCGTACCCAACCAATTGATGTAAGACACCATTTCATAAGGGATATGGTTCAAAATAATGTCATTGATATTGTTTATAGACCCACTAATGACATGGTGGCTGATGTTTTGACCAACACTTTAGCTAAGGAAAGACATAATGGTTACCTACTTGATAGACCTTGGTGTTAAATGTATGAAGTAAACTGTGAATAAGGAGAAGAGTAGTGAAATGTGTACTCCCGTATTTTTTATACATTGCATGAGATCTTTTTTTGTTATGTTTCCGGAAGTCATTATTCTTTGGTTAAGTTTTTTTTGCTTGTAACCACACGTTCCAGTGTAACCCAACAAAGCGATTATGGCATCGTAGTAATGTCCAATTTTTTATCGCTAAACGGCGTTAATCCTAACAGATATAAGATACCACGAAGAAGTTTAAGAATCGTGCAAAATACAGCAATATTAACATGCTTGGAATACCACATGATGCATTTTGCGAATCAGATTGGAGTTCAAGCAAATTCAATATACATGATAACGAACAATTGACGACTGACATGTAAGAGATGTTTCTACAAACAATATTACACTAATTGGGCATGTCAATCACTAGGAATAGCGGTCATTGCCACAATGACAAAAATATCTTACCCTGTTAATCCACTCCGCTCGTTCAACGTCTGGGAAAAACACCTGAAAGAATTTTAAAAATTAGTAGTGAAAATGAAAACGGATTCTTGTATTTTCACAGGAATTTTCAACGTTAAAGTGATTCCGTCAACTTAGGTTGTTAAAGAGAAGAAGCATAATGACATCTGTGAAGATAAAAATAATTATTTTCAGCTCTAAATCTACCAACGCCAAGACCTACACGGGAATGTCAAGACTTTTCATACCCACATCAATGAGTAGTTACAGGGATTTTTAAAAATTCGAAGTGGTCGTCGATAAATCTACCTCAATAACCAATAAGTCGAAAACAATACATAGGCAATATTTCCAAAGTAGATTACGTTTCGAAAGGAATTCGCTACAACCCACCCCATGCAGGAAACATTTTGCAGAGTGAAAATCCTGCAACCCATGAGCAAAATAATTTCATCAACTCAACCGATTAAAATAATCAGCATAGCGACATAAACCTATCACGTACCCACGTAGGAAGATCGTCCACACGAGCCAAAATTACTTCTTTTTCGTTGCACATAGCTGCAGCTTTAGCAACGTTCCTTTTAAGGTCTTTTTCTTTCTTCCATTCTTCACGCATCACTGACAATATTACTGGCCCTATGAGCCAAGCTGAACTACATCCAAAATAACCAAGCATGTACACCAGCATTACCTGACTTAGTCTCTTGACAAATGTATAACAAACGCTAAGAACACTATAACCTGCGATTCTTTTATTAGCTAAAGAAACCTCTTTATTGGTATTGTCACCCATGTTTGCTAACTTTCGCGGCCCGGTAGTTTAACTCCAACAAGCTCTCCGATCGAATGACATCAACCAAACGTGAGAGGATCAAAGATAACCACCCTTACGCCTTCGATAGACAGAAATTACCTCACCCCACCACGCCTACGATTACGCACCTACAAAAATACATGACAAGTTGACAACGAAGCAACGCAGACCGTTCTAAAAGGAAATGCACGGACATCAGAAGGATGGGTTAAAGAAATAAGAGTAGATTGATGAAACATTTATCCTTCTGCGGAGTATTCAAGGCTATATGAATATTCGTGTTTAAAGCAGTTAGTAATATGAAATGCATCTGTCAGCAAAGAGATTTGCCTGTCAGCATTCTTGAGCGCGATTTTCAAAACTTTCTTATGGCCGTGATGGGAGGTATTTTCAATTATTATTATTATTACAGTCAAACAGTTACAAGTAGGTCATTGGCCTGGTGGTAACATTAAAATAGCCGAATTAAAGAATATACTTTGAAGCCCTCCACTTCTTTAACCTATTTTTAAAAAAACATAATTTTTTTGGGAAGGGCTCAAATATTTTTTTGGTAGGTCATTCCAGTCCCGTATGGTTCTGTTCAAGAAGGAGAACTGTTTAACATTTGTCCTTTGTGATCGGCACTTTAACTTGAACTGGTGATCATTTTTTCCCACAAAATTTGGCTTCATTATGTCCTTCGCAAATTCACGCCATGCTTTTTCCTCGCTCACCATTTTGTACATCCCACATAGCCTGCTCCTTTTCCTCCTCACCTGTAAACTCTCCCATCCCAGTGCTCTAAGCATTTCTGTTACGCTCTCTGTTTTATTGCGTTTCCCTAGAACATACCTAGCCGCTTTTCTATGCACCTTCTCCAAGTTCATCACCTCTCCTTTCTTGTGTGGGTCCCATACAAGAGATAAGTACTCTAGCGTTGGTCGAACCAGGGTTTTATAGGCCTTCTCTTTTGTGGTCGAGCTGCTCCCTTTGAGGTTTATCATTACCCAATGTAACATTTTAAATGATTTTTTTATCAACGTGTTCCATGTTTAAACCCCATCCTAAATTCTTAGTCAAATAGACTCCTACGACAAGTATTTACAGCTATCCGATTTTGGAATTAAATTGCCGGAGAATTCGTAATTTCTATTTTCGGTATTTTTCCATTGCTGAATTTCACATAGGTATTTGCATTTATTTACATTCATATCCATCCCATTTCTCGATACCCAATTCTTTAATTTGTTCACGTCATCCTGAAGGGCTTCATGATCAATCTGATTTTCAATCCTCCGATAAATAATGAATTACAAAAATCTGAAATCGATATCATCAGCCAACTAATCAAAACTTATTTTAATATTGCTCAAATCATAGTTTAGATTCAGCTCTTTCCTCAGACTTACACCACCTTTGAAGTACTTTTAAATCTATTGATCGCTCATCTAGCCGTATTAATTGAAAGCCTACGTTAATTGAAGGGTTTGGGATTGACCTTAGATTTTACATGGAATTGAATGGCAAGAGAGCTCGTTTTTATGAGACTAGTGAGCAACTAGACGAGACCAAATTTAATGGTAGAAGACATGGGCAATAAAAGGCAAAATGTTTATGATAGGTATAACATGGAAGTAATTTTTACTGATAAAACAACACATCTGCAATCAGGAAGGGTGAGGTATTCGCATACTTACATTGCCTCACTCATCGGTCTCTCTGAGCCAAGAAGCCCTTATTCTTTCCTTATAGGAATAGTCGAGTCTCTTGCAATTTAAAAGCTGCTTCCACCTTTCGTCCTCTTTCCTCAAGGACACAACGAGAAGGAGAAGAGGGACTAGTTAAAAGGTGGTCCTGTGTTGTAGGAAAACAATTTTTTCGTAACTCGCTTTTGGGATACGGCATAATTTTGTTCCAGTAGGTAAGGAAACTAATGGTGCTCAACGTGATGAATATTATTGTTACCGGAAAAAAAACGTTATTACATTCAACCTAGAAATTTTGGTATTTTTCTTTGATTACCGTTAATTCGTAGTTATTATGGAGCTCTTTGCATTTCAGATTCCTTTACCGTTTTACCAACGACTTAGCACTATTTTACAACGACTCAAACATTTTTTGTGGTTTCTCTCGAACAAATTGCTATTCACGCTCCGTAGTCCCCATATTCCGTCGGAGTGCCGGGAGCAGAGAGAGCCTTTTGCGTGAGAGTGCGTCGCCTCTTGCACTCAAATCAGAGACTTAGGCCGTTTTCGAACTTGGCAAATCTAGCATCTTGCCTTGAAACCTAGTACGCATCGAAAGCTATGACGTCATGGACAAGTCATCACCAAGCGCTTGTTCACTAGCTATCGAGGAAAGATACCAAGTCAACGAAAAAGGAGACTTGCTATGCTTGCTAGGTTTTAAGTTCGAACTCGGGGTGTGATAATATGGGATTGTACGGAAGATAGAAGTGAAGAAACTTTCAAATGGATACTATTTTATCATTACTACGTATAATTGTGTGATATTTATTATTATTTTGCGGAAAAATTGATGAATTCGTTATATTTAAAGGCTTTTCAAATGTGAATATACTGATAAAAGAGAGTTGTTTATGTGTGTTGTAGTAAGACCTAATAGTTGTGTGAATAATTCCATACATTGTAAATGTACCGTCCTTGTTTACTTCATTGAACCTACAAAATCTATCTTCCTTACTGTGGAAGGAAAAGAAATGAAATAATGATGAAAGAAATTATATGAAAGAATTATGGTCCGATGGAAAGTACTCTAAGGTAGCCATAATTTCATTGGCAGCATTATTGTTAGCTAACGAACATAATAATTGTTAATAACGTTAACATTGGAGAGGTTTTCACAGCATTCATCAAAGAAATGGGACTGTATAGAGTAAATGTAATTTGTTTTCAGCTTAATTATGTTAGTTGAAACGCGCGTATTTATCAGTCAACAGTCAGAGATCATAGGTAGTTAGTTCGGAGTGTAATGCATTAATATATTGTTACGTGTTTTTTCATACAGGCAAAAAATATTATGATGCCTTTTTTTGCACAAAGACGTTGATTGTGGTGAAATACAATGAGCGATATGTCGTCCACTTTCGCAGCCCCAAGTAATCGAAGCATATTAGTTAATCAACATATTATGGTATATGAGAATTATTTTATTCATAAGCAATAAGATTTTAAAAATAATATTCTCTGTTACTTTGCCGTATAAGATTGGGAAGCATTTTAAAGAAGTAATCCACTTCCATCACCCACAATAATTATGGACACGGATAGCACTTTTCGTATGTTTTACGAAATGAAGGCCGCATGGTGTCTCTTCCACCGTAAAAGGGCTACGAAAGTGTCAAGTCAAGATTCTACCAGGTCGGTCTTGGGATCAAGTTAACTTGATATCAAGTTAACTAGGCGTTTGCCAAGTTCGAAAACGGCCTTAAATGACTATCCTATACATTCGATTATGATCGTAAAAAACTACTTCTAAAGTGTAACTTTTATTTCTACTTTGAGTAGCAGAGGATACCGTGAAATGTTTCTAATTAATTCCTTCAGGCAATCTAAAAGTTAGCATCGGTAGTCAGGCACCACAGGAAACACATTTTTAGCATAGTTTAGCATACTCTCTCAGCTCAAATTCTCTTACCGTTCGTTCCATTTACCAAAACTAAACCCTGACTGAAAATTATTTTAACTGTAACAACATTCAGGTGGATTTCAGCCTATATTGAGACCATCAACTACCCTGGCGGTTTTGCGGTGAGTGGGAATGGGTAATAGAGCATTTGTCGAGCGTTTCCCGAGCGTTCCGGCGATTTACGAGCGTTATTTGAGCACTGCAAATACCTTGTGGGCGCTTTCTCAAGAAAACACCTTCTAAACGCTTTTATGATGCTCTACTAGGCGTACCTCCGGCATTTACAAGCGCTCGCCAAAGGCTTGCAAGCAAGCTTTCAATAAACGCTCAACAAAAGCCTTGGAATGCTTTCCTCGGCGTTTGCTTGAGCGTTTGTAATTCTGACCACGAATGCTTAGTGAGCGGGTGTTGTTACGCCGATAATGAATTTTCATTGAATGCTTTTTGCGAAAGATTTTCCAAACGCATAGGGAATTCCCTACTGGGCGTTTCTTCGGCATACACGAGCTCTCTACAAAAGCTAATTTTTACACGTGCACGTTGATCGTGCAGTAGGCCCTCGAACGGCTTGGTCGCGTAAGATGCTATAGTTCATCTCAGTAAGTAGCGGTTGCCACGGTATAGGTTCAGATCGGTAAGTAGCAGCCGCGATCGAGACTAAGTTTTAACTCACACACCATCATCTATTGCTAGTTTCTATACCGTCGAAGTAAGTTTTGTGCCACAACTATTTTGCAAATATCACTCACAGGTGTCGGAGTGAATGTGCAGCATACTATTCTCTCTTCGGTAGGACATAGTTCCCCCAATCAAAACAAGGTTGTGGTTTACGCCTCATCATCATTCGCTATATTGTATCAATGGTATCAATCTACATCGACGAAATAGAAATCGAGCCAACTCGAGGTTGTGTTGCACGGGGTGATTCGCGGAAACGGAGTACTAGTATATGACAACGAAGCGTGTTTCTTACTTTGTTTCGATTATAGCAATCTGTGTGTTATAATCTTTGGTAGCAACTGTGGCGTACCAAGGAGATCGATCGCGCCCGGAAAATCATGTCACTACAATATTGTTTCTCGACAGTTATCCAGGATCCGAAACATATTTGGCGTCACATGGACGCGGCCAAAACATTTGGGGCTGTCCCCAATGAGGGACCAAACGCTTATCGGTCGGGCAAACAACGCATAGCGTCGGTGAAACGCCCACAGAACGCTATATGAATCCCTACACCACCCGGTCCCACCAAGCGTTTTCATTTCTCATCGAACGCCTAAGAACCGCTGTAAAAGCCATTTTCGAGAACTGTTGTGTTGTAAATCTGTAAGATGTCGTAACCAAGGACACACTTCTAAGGGTTGGCAGCACTGTTTTTGATTTTCTGATCACGTATGTTCTTGTGTGGCCAGTCAGTCTGTAACCCGGCGTGCTACGTAGCAGATGTGGCACTTGTTCTCGTGCTGTATTCCCAATCTTTTACGAGGCAATAAAAGAGCCTTATGTACATTGAAAGAGAGTGAATTATTTAACGCTGAAATCCCAACAGGTTATGGGCCCAGTCTCTCGGAACTCTCTTTTAATGCTTTTTCGTAAAAATCATTGAGTTGGAGATTATCATCTCGCGGATGAATTTGACTGTAGCGTTTGTGCGATTCAAAGAGCACTATGGGAGACAGTGTTGGAACAAATTCTATCTTGGCGAGTATTCCAAAGTTGAAAGGTGTGCAAGACTTTCAGGACTGGAAATTTCAAGTGAAGAATTATCTCGAGAACAAGAACTTATGGGTAGCGGTTGTTCCGGACACCGACAAGGACGGTAATGAGTTGCCGTTGAATGCAGATAAAGACAGACTAGCTCGTACAACCATTTGCATGCTGTTAGAACCTGTGTGCTTTGCCAAAGTACGAAACGCGACTTCAGCGAAAGCAGCCTGGAGGAATCTCTGCGACGCATATGAGGACAAAGGTTGGGGCAGACGGCTGCGACTTCAACGAAGTCTGTGGCATTGCAAATTGGAGACATCGCGATCGATGGACGATTATTTGACGAAAGTAATGAGTCTTGCTCATCAGCTGGAAGACATCGACGCCAAGGTTAGTGAAGATTGGCTCATATCGATAATTCTAGGCGGGCTAACTGATCATTACGCACCGTTTATCATGTCCATTGATAATAGTAAAGAAGTTGTTAAAATTGATGAGCTAATGAATAAACTTTTATCTGAGAGTGATAGGCAGCAATCCAGTGAAGTCCAGAACCGTGATGACGTGGCCCTGTTCACCGCAGCGAAGAATAATGCCTATGGTAAAAGATTAGGCAAAGGGCGCGGAGGTGAATGCAGGACTGTTAAGCAAACTGATGGGAAGAAGTTTGTGTACAAGTGCTTTAAATGCCATGAGCAAGGTCACAAAGCGTCCGAATGTCCAGAAAAGGATGACCACAAACGAAAAGAATTCTTTGGAGTGAAGAAAAAGAGTGGACGAGAAACTGGGCACGCTTTAACGGTACATACTGAGCGGTTAATTCCAGGACATTGGTATGTAGATAGCTGCTGTAGTCATCATGTATCACCCAAAAAAAATAAGATGCTCAATTTTTCTTCTCGGGGATCAGATCTTGAAATATCTGTTGCTAACGACGACGTCATCAAGGCTGCTGGCAGTGGCAACATCCCCATTAAATTGCCAAATAGTCGCGAAATATCGTCAATATCAGATGTCCTGTATGTCCCAGAGGCAACTGCTAACTTGTTGTCAGTCAGTAATACTGTCCGCAAAGGGTTCTGTATGTTTTTTAGTGAAGATGATGGATGCCTGATCTTCCGCAAGGATGGATGCAGTATTGCCGGCGATTTGGTTGCTGTGGCCAGGGATATCGGTGGGATTTATCAGCTGGAGGTGGAGACTAAGGAGGATGTGATAGAGAATGAGAATCCGCAAGTCTGCTTTATCACTTCCAGTCAAACCACACGGCATGAACAGAAGAAAACAAATCCTAGTGCTGATGCTGAAGCACTGTGGCATCGGAGACTGGGTCATCTAAACAGGAAAGATATGATTAAGTTAAAGACATTGGCTTATGGTGTCAATTTTACAGGTGCTATGGAGATAAATTGTACTCCCTGCATTGCCGGAAAAATGAGGAGAGCTCCATTTAAGGAAAGCTTGTCAAGGGCAAAAAGGAAATTGGAACTTGTACATGCTGATCTCTGTGGGCCAATGGAGGCAAGATCATTTGGAGGGTCAAGGTATTTATTGCTGTTGATGGATGACTATTCCAGAAAGTTATTTGGATATTTCCTTAAGAGTAAAGCTGATGTGTTGGAGTCATTTAAAGATTTTAAGTTGTCAGTTGAGAATCAGATTTGTGAAAGTATCAAAGTTCTCCGTACTGACAATGGAACTGAGTTTTGCAACAAACCGTTTGCTGACTTCTTAAGGAAAAGTGGTATAAGGCATGAGAAAACTGTGCCATATTATCCAGAACAAAATGGTCGGATCGAGAGAGGTAATCGAACAGTGATTGAAATGGCACGTACCCTACTCCATGAAGCTAATTTAGATAAGCGCTATTGGGCTGAAGCAGTGAACACTGCAATCTATATTAAGAACAGGTGTCCTAGCCGAGTTTCAGGAAGTGTTCCAGAAGAACTTTGGAGTGGCAGGAAAGTTAACCTTTCTTATTTGAAGGTATTTGGTTGCTTAGCTCATGTGTATGTCCCAAAAGAGAAGAGGCGTAAATTAGATCCAAAATGTGAAAAGATGATATTTGTAGGTTATTGTAGTGAGACAAAAGGATATCGTCTTATGAGCCTGAAAGTACCTGGAAAATTAACAAAGGCTAGGGATGTTTTATTCTTTGAAAGTGTCTTTCCAGGAGGTGATACAAATGAGCCAGAGGTGAACCCTACTGTTGTGACAAGAGACTGTGTTCTCTCTGAGGCAGTCTCTGAAATTGGTGATGGTGAAGCAACTGAGGAGAAGGACACCGTGGAAAGGGAGGTGTCACTTAGTCTTGAACGCAGGTACCCATTGCGAGAAAGAAGGCTGAAGGAATTCCCTGATCACATAATGTACAGTTCGGTATGTTCAAGTGTGGAGCCAAAGTCCTTGTCTCAGGCTTTGTCTTCTAAGGAAAGGGATAAGTGGGTGCAAGCTATGCATGATGAGTTAAATTCCCTGAAGGCAAATGATGCTTGGGAACTCTTAGATTTACCCCCAGGTAAGAAGCCAGTGCAAAACAAATGGGTGTTTAAGATTAAAAGTGATAGTGAGGGTAATGTGATTAGGTACAAGGCAAGATTGGTGGCCAAAGGCTTTACCCAAGAATATGGTGTAGATTATTTTGATACTTTTTCCCCAGTGGTAAGGTACACAACGTTGAGGGTGCTTTTTGCTCTATCAGCTCACTCACTTTGGCTGGGACCACTGGGACATTGGGACATTAAGACGGCATTCCTAAATGCAGTGCTGAAAGAAGAAGTGTATATGATGCAACCAGAGGGTATAAAAATTGCAGAAGAAGAAAAGGCATGCAAGTTAAAAAGGGCTTTGTATGGTCTAAAACAATCATCTAAAGTATGGAATGAGGAGTTACATTCTATTCTGTGTCATCTTAATTATAAGCAGTGTAACTCTGAACCATGTGTGTATAAAAGGGTGAGAGGGAACTCTATTCTTGTTGTTGCAATATTTGTTGATGATATTTTTGTTTTTGGAAATGACTATGTTGAAAAGGAGATGCTGAAATGTAAACTTCTAAGTATGTTTGAATTGAAAGACCTTGGAGCAGTAACGAATATCCTTGGTATGAGAGTAACAAATACCAGTAATGGCATTTTGGTAGATCAAAGCAAATACATCGATGAAGTGTTGACCAAATTTCAAATGTCAGACTGTAAACCAGTTGATACACCTATGTCAATGGGAACGAAATTATCAAAAGGTAATTGTAATACTAATTTCCCTTATCAGTGTTTAATTGGTTGTTTAATGTATATTGCCATTTGCACTAGACCAGATATTACTCACGCTGTTAACGTATTATCCCAATATAATACGTGTTATAATGATGAACACGTAAAAGAGGCAAAAAGAGTGTTGCGCTATTTAAAGGGAACTTGTGATTACGGTTTGTTTTTTAAAAGAGGTAATCAATCAATGCTAAATGTGTATGGTTATGTAGATGCATCTCATGCTAATGATCTTGAAGATCGAAAATCATATACAGGGTTTGTATTTATGTTAAATGAAAGTGTTGTATCATGGGAAAGCAGAAAGCAACAGACTGTAGCTATTTCCAGTACTGAAGCAGAATACATGGCTCTCTCTGAAGGTACCAAAGAATGTATGTACTTAACTAATTTTCTGCATGAACTAATTGGAAAGATGAATTGTATACCCATTATCTTTAATGATAACCAGTCTGCTCAGAAACTTGCGATGAATAAAAGGGTAAGCCATAGAACTAAACATATTGATGTACGTTATCATTTTGTAAGAGAGGCTGTAGAATGTAAAAAGGTTGAACTAAGGTACATCCAAACTGAAGAAATGATAGCCGATATTTTCACGAAACCTTTGAGTGCATTTAAGGTTGCAAAATTTAGGAAAAGGTTGAACGTAGCACAAAATATTATCACATGAATATTGTTTTTCTTTTGGCTGAGAAGTGTGTTTTGGTTAGGGGGTGATGTTGTGTTGTAAATCTGTAAGATGTCGTAACCAAGGACACACTTCTAAGGGTTGGCAGCACTGTTTTTGATTTGCTGATCACGTATGTTCTTGTGTGGCCAGTCAGTCTGTAACCCGGCGTGCTACGTAGCAGATGTGGCACTTGTTCTCGTGCTGCATTCCCAATCTTTTACGAGGCAATAAAAGAGCCTTATGTACATTGAAAGAGAGTGAATTATTTAACGCTGAAATCCCAACAAGAACACTCAACAACGCCTGAAAAAACCTCACCAAGACAATAAGCGTTCACGGAGCGCCCAGGAAACGCCTAAGAATCTTTAAGAAACGCTTACAAAATGACTTAAGCGTTCATAATTGTGTTTATTGAACGCCTATTTGAGCAATGGTTCAGGATTTACGACGCCTTATTGAAGCTTAAAAAAATGCTTAAACAATGTCGAACGCCCCCTCAAAAACCGCCAGGGTAGCCATCTACAGGTAGTTTTCTACTTTCCTGGCATTATCTCATTCAGATTACGCTCTCCTCGCGAGCAAAAAACATCTAAAACTCATGCATAATTAATGGATGAAAACCATAAAAACTTTGACATCCGGGACACATGACCTAGTAGGTATAGTCCATTCACGTATATGAATGAAATAACTGAAAGCTCCTCGTCCATCACTACTACTGCTAATACACTGGCTCCTGGCACTGATAGTGAGAATTACCATTTTACGGAAATGTATTTTACGATCTCTGATGTAAAAATGTTGCTTCACCAAAACAACAATCAGCACGCGTGAATAATTGACTTAATGGCGCTTTGAAGTGCTTAAAATCGGCCCCGGAACGAACATGATCCAAGCTTCAATGAACACACCTGATGCGCATCAAACATCCTGACTGATCCTGACACAGAGTCATCACAGAGTAAAGATATATGTGCTTACTCTGTGATCCTGATTCGAGTTAATGTAGAAACGGAAATGGCGGTCGTTTGAAGAATACTCATCTGAGTGTTGAATCAAAGGAAAGTTCCGATGTAATGCTGGAGGTAAGAAACGGACCTCCGCAGCTCATTTCAGCAATGTTAGCCGTAGAAATATCTGGAAGGGGCAAGTAATGTAGGTATCTCTAAAATATATACACATATATTGTATGATAATAATAGGTATGCATTCGCCCCTTACGAGAAATCACTAGCAATTTCAGTCTTTTGATCGTTGTCAAATCCTAGTTAGGGTAGTGTGAGGAGATGGTGGGACAATTAAACAATTTTTAAGTCATTCAGAAATAACTCCGACTTGCACTTCGTACGCACCTAAGAGCGACTTTCGAACGATGTATATAGTCTCTGCTGCAGTTTTTACAGCATCTCCCTACTTTTGTGTACAATTGCATTATTTGTCAAAAAATCTCACTTTATTCCATGCTTGGGCTCACTTGATGTACAAATTAGTAATCGTAAATGTGCTTATATGTAGTAGCCTCTCAGCGCTGAGGTAACTATTCATGCACTATCATCATTTTATGGCGTCTTAACATTTACATTATGTTGATATAATATTGAGTTCATGGCCTGAATTTCAGTTATGTATTTTAATGATTAGTACTAAATATGTTAATTATACAGACAACAAATGAACAAAGTGAACAAATATTGTCATTACTGTTACTTAGCGTCATCGTTCAAGCAATATCTGCCGTCTGTAGCATGATATGCTAAGCCTGTTTGTATTGTGTTCCCAAGCACTAGGGGTCTAAAATTTAGTTCGCAGCAGGCTGCGCTTCCGAATTCATTTGGAATTCATGCGCGATTCGGAAGGCACCCATTGGGTCATGCGATTTGTTGGAAAATCAGGAGAAAATTAAAAATGTGCTTCGTTTCGGTAAAATTGTGGGGAAAAGTACCAGGTATTTGTTTTCTCTATGGATGCAAAGAGAAGGCTTTCTTGGGGACGGGTGGAGAGAAATCCGACGCCAGCTTTGGCTTATTCTTAAGAAAAGGTGCCGAGAGGACCACAGTTTAACATCTCATCTGCAGGATAGGTATCTTCACTTGAAGTATGTACTCTCCACAAGGCACCCAGGTGAGTATCGAGATTCAACTAACAACCTTCTGGGAACTCCGGTTTTGAACCCGGGTCCCATGGGTGACGAGCCAGCATTCTAGCCACCGTAATATTCTTAGAACAATGCCCGCGAGATCTAAAGTAGAATGTTTCTCCGCAATCGCAAACATTCCCGGAGTCCACTCTCTATTGTTTCGAGCGTCATTTATCTCGGGTGTTTGGCCATCAATTGATATAAACTTTCGACAAACAAGGAAATAAGCACTTAAGTGATGTCACGTGATCCCATTTTGACGCCGTGCAATCCTTAGGATGGTCATATCTCGCCTGAGAATGCTTTAGCAAGGGACTAGGAAATCTGACGTTCCAGATGTCAATTTCCACACTCATGGCCTTGTCATGCAAGTCTTGCTTTTTTCCTATGTCCTCTGATGTGTCAGTTTCCCGAGAATAAGCAGCTCGTACCTAAAGCATCTCCCATACCGCTCCATAACATTTTCGAAACTTTTATCTTGAGTTTCCGAGTTTGAACGTTGCTGCGCAAATCAACGGACTGATTTTTATGAAATTTGCATCATCAACTCCCTCATTCTTTCCTTTTCCAGTTAGTGATGGCAAAGAGACGTGAAAAGCATTGATCCGGATAGTGTTGCTACGCCTGGGTAAGAAAAAGCACATGTTTTCCGCCTGCGCAACTTTTGGCATTGAGCTCAGGAAGGAAGCGGCTCTCCCTCACGAGACAGCCAGGAGCCTCCAACCTCAAGCACCGGTGCTTCCCGGAATGTATGGACTGCCAAAAATCCATGAGAAAGGAACTTAGATTGGGTCAACTGTCAGTATCATTAGCTCTCCTACCTACGAGAGTAATACCAAAAGTAGGGTCTCCAAAGCCTTGGGGACGGAGAGGAACTGTTCGTTCGGCTGTTGGCCACACTGTTGCGATTGTTGCTTCCCCCACTCCTATACAAGCATGTGCCGCGTGCCTCGCTGGGACGCTGGGAATGCCCGTATTCATAGTCGTATTTCTGTTTAACAGAAGATGGCAACTATGGAAGGCTATGGTGGGCATTCGGCTATCAAGAGAATATAATTCAACGGGTGATTATTTCATTCGAAGGAGATATTCCAGTATTTCGTTATAAGGTCAAAACAATCCAACAACTGTTAATTTGGATGCTTCATTTCTTCCAGTCATTGGAATCAGACTAGAAAAAAGTGGCTGAGTAGCTTGATATACCTCATTTACGTAGAATCAAATGTTGATAACTGGCTACAAAATTCGTTTTGTTTCATGCCAACCTTATGCATTATCATAAACATTCTCTCATATTTCTTCAATCATTTTTCATTAACATCATTATTTATATCATGCTTGGTTACGGTGAAAAATGAGCACCGAGAATATCGAGAACCGTTCATACCCAGATAGCACGTACGTTTGCAGCAAGTTTGCACTATGTTTGATTTTCACTTGCTAGACTTTCCCTGCTTAGAAAGTGTGCTGCAAGTTTGCTGCAAGTCACCATGCAAGTCTGCTGCAAATTTGCTTAGAAAGTGGGCTGCAAGTCTTCATGCAAGCTTGCTGCAAGTTTGCATATAAAGTGTGCTGCAAGTTTGCATAAAAAGTGTGCTGCAAGTAAACATACTATTCTACTGCATATTATCCCAGATAGCATGCAAACTTACGGCAAACTTGTCATAGGCTTGTCACGACAAAGTTGTCGTGGCAAGTTTGCATCAAGCTTGCTGTGGAAAACTAATTCTAGCTTGAAAACTATCTGCATGTGTTACGGAAACTCCATTTCCAGCTCATGCTCCACTCATGCTCTTGCAACGCACGGGAAGAGTATGTCTAAACATTCAGAAAAGTTTCAGAATATTCAGATGTGTTTATAATTTGAATTTTAATGCCTAACGAACGTTCAACAGAAATTTGTAATGCAACCATCTGAAATTCACGTGTATTTTCCTGCTCTTTTGCTTTATCACTGTGTGTTTGCCCATTTGCGTTATTTCTGCATATTCTTTATTCTAAAAATAATGCGCGCTAACATTTTGAAGACTTCAAACATAGGATTCGTAAGGCGTCAAGTCTTAAATATTAAGTACGATATTGTCTATAGATGATTTTCCCCAGTTTCCTGCGCATCGCGATGCTCCATTGTTCCCGTGAGGGTTTGCAAGCTTGACAATTTTAATGTGTTTTTATAAGTGTTTGTGATATGAATTTGCTGTCTTTGATGGATCAAGATCATATAACAACGAGAAAAAACTATTGGCGTCCGTCGCCGATCTTATACTCACACACTTCATACCTCAGTTGTGGAATTTGTGCTTCATAAAAGTATCATGACGCGGGCGAGGACACCACATTTTCCATGGTGAACTTGGAATGTAACTTGGGTGAACATGTTCATCTATTACTCATATGTGGACAAACATCTGTGGAATGAATCCAATGAGGGGTGGAACCATTCCAAGATGCTGAAATCTTCTTTTTGACGGTAAGTTCAATCATCCCCTATGCCTTAATTCTGTTTGTTTGCAATGCGTGCGAAAACTGTTAAGTCTCATACTCGTTACTTTGTCGTGTCTGTATTGACCGTCGGAAATTATTCGACTTAGTCGATGGGTAAACGTCCGCATTCGTCACCCACACAAAAAATTATGAGCCATTCTCACTTACCGCTGTCATTAACGTGAAATACAGGAATTTCTACCAAAAATTTTTAGAAGTGGGTGACGGAAGCGTACGTTTACCTGCCTTTCTGTTATGTATACTATAAGTTGATGTGAAATTGGATTGTGCCTCGTATCAATTATATTGTTTTTTGTTGAAGATTTCGGTGAGGCCTGTTTCCTGCCGCAGTATGAGATGGCCAAATCTGAGGATAAAATTCATTGTTGCTACGTCAAGGGTAAGAACGTAATGCTTTGATATCATCTACCTTGGTCATGCAAAAAAATGTACATATGTTCATGCGATCCAAATGTTTGAAGTGTTTCACATACATTACCGAAATAGTCAATTTAAAAAATATAAAATAGTGAAGGGTTTACGTGCTTGAAGTTCTAAAAGTGTTTATCTTCTTTATAGGTTTTCGTCATGATGGAACCTGGGAAAAAGAAAACTATTTCAAGGTGTCATTTGTGAAAAATATTGATAATCATTCGATTAGGTTTTTTTCAAATATGCTTGTCAATTATGTCAATGAAACTTTGGATCCTTAAGGAAGGTTTTGCATTTGAGATCTACAAATGAAGTATGTATGCTGTTATTGATTATCCATGCACCAACTGTCATTATCCTTAAAATAAATACTTTTATCCAAGAAAGTCTATTTTGCTGCAGTTTACTTTTTAATTTTTAAGTATATGTAAAATAACACAAAGTATAATATCTTACAAGTGGCTACGTTATCACTTCTATTTCATTTATATTAATGTGTGTTTACAAATTACTTTCCCTAGTATTTAGGTATGTACATGTGTTTAAAGTATCTGCATTTATAATTTTAGTATCATATCTTAAGTCGTGGCTGTCGGTTGATTAGGAATGGCCGTTGGCTGTCAGTATGAGTCTTCGCTTAGAGCTTGCATTAGCTGGAGTATTTTCACTAACATTTTTCAGTTGTAAAATTTCAACTATTGTTTTTTATCCTCTTGAATTATACCTAAGTTTAGAATGCTATCTGGGTTGATGCAGGCACTAAAGTGCAGATCATTGACTGTAGACAGACAAAAAACCTTAATACCATACCTCTATAAGTAATTCCTTGTTTTGTTATTGGGATATATTTTAGTCAAATACTTTCATGTAAATTAGGTGCTGAGCTTCATTTATGCAAACCATATAATGTAAGCTTATGCTGCATACCTGTTGCAGGCTTACAGGGCAAACTTGATGCAGGCTTACCGTGCACACCTGCTGTAGGTTTACTGTGCAAACCTGCTGCAGGCTTACCATGCAAACTTGCTGCAAGTGGGCAAAAGGTATATTAGCAAGTTTGATTTAGACTTGCAGCAAACTTGCAGACTTGCATTGCAAGTTTGCAGCAAGCTTGCTGGACTTGCTTTGCAAACTTGCTGAAAGTTTGCAGCAAGTTAACTGTGCTATCTGGGTATGTATTTTTCTGCGGGATTGTTGCCATATCTCTTTCCCGGGGGCCGATTTTATAACTTAACGTTCGAGCGTAAAAGAGTCAATCGCGCTGAATTGTGGGTAATATTACGAAAACAATTGCCGATGCCTACTTTGTAACTCACGTTTGAACGTATTTTGCCTCACGCTCGAATCCTCGGCTTCGACAACAAAATACATGTCGAAGCGTCCATTCTCGATCGAAGAAGGGTTTGTTTTGATTTCTTAATTGATTGATATTTGAAGAGCTATCATCGTTTGTATTTGTTTTACGGACTATATATGAAATATAACACACCATTCTTGATTTCAATTACAATAGGGTTGGTCAAGCCTATCAAAACTGACGCATTGAATGAATGCATATCACTTCTGATACTATTTACTTTTTTTTAAATATATGAATGCCTTTATTTGCATTAAAAAAACTTGGTCCTTCTAAGCCATAAGGCTTGTCAGAAGGTTCCATTATTATATTACATAGTGGCATATTACAAGCATAACATTTAATAGTCTAAATAAAAATTACCCTACTGGTATACCATACTTATATGGCTTACAATACATTTATATTACATTATAATTTTAATTACATAAAAATAATTCAATAACAATAACATAACATTTAAATTTATAAGGAATATTGAAACCAAAATAGGAAAAATTATTATTACTTATAAATATCAGGTTGTTATAAGCTATTACATATTCACAATGACGCTAATTAACCATTGTTTTACTTTTGTTTTAATTTCGGCTAAGGATTTTAGATTATGCAGAGTCTTAGGCATACAATTAAAGGTATGAGGTACAACATACTTTAGCAACCTTTTACCATACGTATTCTTGTAATAATACGTTTATAACAAAGGACTGTTACGTTTATCCATACAATGTGTATTGTCACATGGTATTTTATGCTCTTTTTTGAAATAGTTCTCTATAATAATAAGCCATTTAAACATTTTATCCACAGTTAATATATTATATTTAGTACACAAGGATTTTAGGTCAGTATTGCAACAATGCTTGGAACCATCCGTATCAATTAATTTCAATATTCTCTTTTCGTTCTTGACAATTGTATTTAACAGAGTATTTGATGCCATTCCCCAGACTGTGATTCCATATCTTAATATACTCTCAACCATTGCAGAATAAATCATTAATTTTATACTAATAGGTACAACATCTCTTAACATAAATATTTGATAAGCTACAATTCGAATTTTTTTGTTAATTTTATCAATGTAAAAAGGAAATTTAAAATGATAATCTATTATCACGCCAAGATAATTATGTTTTTGAACCTGATCCAGTATTGGACATATACAAATATTATCAAGATTGATGTTATTATTGTGAATACAATGGTGGGAATGCAGTTTTATTTTCACCTCTTTCCTCGCATTAACCATTGAGTTTATATGCATAGTTGATGTATTTCCTTCATTTATAATTAAATTATTATCATGCGCCCATATATTTAACATGTTAAAGTCATTCTGCATCCTTATATGACTTGTTTCAAAATTTTTATGCGTACTTATTAATACGATGTCATCAGCATACATAATAATTTTACTATGTTTAATAGCCAAATATATATCATTTATGTATATTAAAAAAAGCAGAGGTCCCAGAATGGAGCCTTGAGGAACTCCATGTTTCGTAATCTCTGTATCACTATAAGTGTTGCCTATCTTAATTCTCATCTTTCTATTACAGAGATAACTCCTAAACCATGATAAGATATGACCCCTAACACCGATTTTCTCCAATTTACTTAGGAGAATATTAATATCTAAGGTATCAAGGGCTTTTCGAAAATCGATGAAAAGCACAACTACGGAAAATGTTTTATCTAAATTTTCATTCACAATGCTCGAGAAATATTCAAGGGCATCTTTAGTGCATACTGATAGATAGATGGAATCTTTTTAGCATTCAAGAATCGTAAAAGATGATCATAAACATATTTTTCCAGGATTTTGTCAACTGAGCTTAATATGGAGATTGGCCTATAGTTGTTGAAGTCAGATTTACTTCCACCTTTAAAAACGGGTATAATGGTAGCAAGTTTCAGATCTTCTGGTATAAAACCTTCCCTGAGGCAATTGTTGATAAAGTCGGTCAAGATTTTTACGTTAAAATTAGGATTTTTCAAATCCCTAATTCTAATGTTGTCGTACCCTGGGCCTTTCATTGGGATATTAGAGATTATCTCCCTCACATCCTGGTCAGTAGCCTCAGGAATGTAAACACTATCAACTGAAGGACTGAATAAATACGACCCATGATATAGCCTAACAGAGCAATTGTATTTAATTTTATTAACTTTCAAAGTAAAGTTTTCCAAAAAACTATTTGCAAGTGTATGTTCAGATGTATGTATGTTGATAAAATTTTTTATCAAAGATTTATGATGACCGGTTGATTTTCCTCCCGTTAAATATTTTATTTCCTCCCACAACTTTTTGGGATTGTTTTTGATGTATCTGAATCTCTTATAGTACCTAGTATGATGACTTCCCTGGTTGAACAACACCCATGGGTGTGCACCCATGGGTGTTTTTGGTCAACACCCATGGGTGCACACCCATGGGTGTTGACCAAAAACTACCATGGGTGTACACCTATGGGTGTCAATGAGCGTACTCCTATGGGTGTGCACCTAACAGTCACCCACCCCAAAGCTGCATTAAGACATAAGACTAAAAGCAATGTAGATGGTGGTATTACACTGCATCACTCTTATTTTCTAATGCTAAAATGATCTAGTAAAATTTGATTCCACTTAACTTTCTTTATTAAAATGGAAATATTCATATATATGAAAATTTTAAAATACAAAAAAAATTATTCATCTGCTCTCAGTCCTGCAGACCGGCGCAGAGCCTTAATTTTGGCCATCAAGTGCTTATTGATCAGGGCTGATGAGGTCCTCTTGGCTATGTCCTCTTTGGTGGCTAATTGGCTCTTCAAGCCTTATGCGCCAAGCCAGCAAATCTGCAACAGATACGTTATGACTTCAATAAGAGGGAATACTAAGTACCGAGTAGGGAACGTGTGTAGGTCAGTTGCAATGGGACACAATTTGTAAAACGCAATGTATTGTACCATACCAGCACAGTACTTCCTCTTGACTGGGGTCAATTCAGGGCGAGCCTCTTTATTTGACACAGTTGCCTGCCTCCCTGTGGCACTGCGTGTCATCAATGTTTCTGCTGGCCACAGGGCAGCAGCTAGGTTTTTCACACACATTGAATCACCTGCTGAGCCAGGCTTGCCTTTCATGCCTTGAAGGCGACATGCCTTGAACTGGGCATATGACAATGGAGTGACCTAAAAAAAACAAATGCATGATGCACATTAACCTCACTGTGTAAAGTATGAGTTTAAATATGAGATGAAATATATGTAATAATTATGCATGCTGACACACTCCAAAAACCACCAATAGGGACAAAATGATGTGAGTGAGGTATCTAGGTCTGAACTAAAAATACAGTGCCCCCCTCCAAATGTACAACTCACATTATGACTAAAATTTCAGTACACCTGTATCTCTTAATTCACATTGAGACATAAAATCACAAAAATACTCAAATATTCAAAAACCTTACTTGTTAGTACTAAAAGGAATATTTAACCCCAATAGTAGGTTGTGCTTTGAAGGAATTTCCTGCAAGCAAGCAGGCACAATCATATAAGATACTATTTTTACCATACAAATTGGGAGGAATAGGGTTTTTGATGTGTGGAAACCATTTGGAATGTAATCAGTAGGAAGTATTACAATCTCGGCACTCAACATTAGAATAATATAGAATAAGTAACATGTGCTACTCAAATTCGCTTCGTATATGAGAAGAAACTATTGCAAACAGCAGACTATGTATTCAAAAGCTTCTTATAGAAAGACTAAGTCAGGGATTCCAAAACATTATACTTCTATTGTGCGAATAAACTTTTCTTAAATGCATGCATAGTTCTCACCCCATCCAGAGTAATGCCAAACGCAGGTTCTTCATCCTCTCGGTCCAGCAGGATTTGCTACAAAGGAAAATTGGGTTATGAAATTCCATAATGATGAATTATGTACATACTTACAACAAAAAAAACATCCAAACATCAACTTGGACTGACTCACCCGATCAGCTTCAGTCACATCAGTGTTTACTCTGGTGACACCATTTCTGTTTCCAGTCTCATCGATTCGGACTAAATCACAGGGTAAGTCAGTATTGACATGCTGGTCATTAGTAGCTGTCAAAAGGGTTGAACCATTAGTGGTGTCCAGTGCATTTACCCCATCCAAATCAACGTTGTCAGCAGTTTCTGTAATACAAAAGTTTCTAAGGTTAAAATATATATGAAAATAATACAGAATTCCCATAAACAACTAAGTTTTCCAGTGATCCTTACCTAGGTTTTCAATTCTCTGGGTGATGAGTTCTCCACCATTACATTGAAATGGTGGAACCAAAGATGGTGACACTAATATTGGGCTGCTTATGGTGGAAAGTTGTGCAGGTGATGACTTTTGAAAGTGCTAATGGTTTCCTCATTAAGCTGGTTAAGGGTACAACTGGGGTAGTATCCCAGATTGTTGAAAAGTATGGAATGTGCAGGCTCATGACTCAGACTTTAGACTTATACACAGTGAGTAATAAAGTTTCTGAGTTTTGTGAGAAAATGATATGTTTCAGAGCTTCTGCTAGGGAAAATAAGATAAAAAATACAACAGTTTTAGGAGCTGAACGATATGTCCTGTTAAGCATAGAAGAAAGGCAACTGCTAGCGGATGAAGGTATCACACCATCTAACTACTCCTATCAGAGTTTCATTAAGAATGGGGCAATGTATCATGCAGAGTGTTACTCTAGGATGGGAAAGAAGTCTAATGATTCTGTAGTGCAATTTGCTAATAGAGAGTTATATGGAGTCATTTAAAAAATATTGGTGGTGTTAAAAGATGGACAGAAATGTGTGAAGGTTTTGATACAATATATAAACGTTGAGCAATCCTCAATTATAACGCATCAGGCTAGTGCCAAAGCAGAGAACATAATTGTATGTTCTCCCATTGTGTTTGCATCATTGGCACTCATAGATGCTGAGGACATAAATTGCAAGGTAGTGTTGATGCGTTGTGGTGCTGACACCTATGTGAGTACTTTGCCAAATATATATGACAAAGATTAGGATGCATGACATGTATTCTTTGTGACATGTTAACACATTTGTGTAGAGTGCCTGTTTAGGAAATATAGTGTACTTTTATGTGATTGTGATTTTTTTGTCTGGAACTGTCATGGGATGGTGTAAATTTTGGAAATAAAATTAGAAGCATCTAAATTATTAAAATAGCACTGTTAAACTCTAGAGTGATGTTTAAAATGCAAACTGTTGAAAGAGTAATATATATATACATATTGATGACACCATGAATTTATTTAAGCTCTTCTGTAACAATGATTTTCTTTTTAATGTAATAAACAATGGGTTTTGCTCTGATAAAAAGAAACCAAATTCATCTTTTTTGCCCCCCATGATATTTCTTTTTTCCAGAAAATTTCATTTATCCCAAATAAAACAGGAAAGCCAATCACTTTCCATGGCTGGTATAGAGGAAATATTTCATCCAATTGTCTTTGAATCATGACTATAAATATTATTTTTTCACATCAAAAATTAATACTTCCAATTACCCCACTGAAACTTAAAAAGTCTTTACTTGTGTAATTCCATGCTAACTGATTCAACAATAAAATATTTAAATCGATGTATACCAAATTGGAGTAATTATTTTATGTGCCCCATGGTGGGGCGTGCAACCATGAGGGTGGGGTGTGCACTCATCTCCATGGGTGCACACCCATGCATTTGCAAAGGGTTCATGGGTGTGCACCCATGAGGGTGGGGTGTGCACTCATCTCCATGGGTGCACACCCATGCATTTGCAAAGGGTTCATGGGTGTGCACCCATGAGGCCAACCGGAACCCGCCCAAAAAAATTCAAAATGGCGGTTTTTCGACGTTTTCGAAAATTAGACCTTTAGTTCTAACTTAATATCTCATGAACTATACTTCGGATCTCGAATCTGACGACAAATTGGTCGACCCCAATCGACCCATCTACAATATGCGTCTGACATTGGGCGTCTGCGCCTCGTAGTTTTCTCACCAGAGGTCTCTGAACACGAAAATTAGTCAAAATTTTCCCGGTTTTTTCGGTTTTTGCGCTCTAGCGTCTAAACGGTTGATCTGATCTCAAAATGGAGAGTCGGTTTTTTGCAGGCAATTGAACGGTCTAAACAATGAAGTAGATCGTTTACTTCTACGATTGTTACTTACGGAGTAAGATGGCGCCAAAGTCGGAATTTGCCGGATTTTCGAAATTTTCAAACATGTTTCGAGCCGTCACGTCTCCAATTTTAAGATATTACCTTGAAAGTTTGTATACGTATAGTACGTCACGTGATCCTTCTGGATATTTAGCGAAAACGCCGTCATTCTATGAAAAAAATGGCGAAAAAAATAAAAAAATGGCGGATTTTTCGCTCAATTTCGTCGTAGGTCTCTGAAGTTCATTATGTTGCCTCTGAACGGTAAGACTTTTTACTAATATTATGAATTATTGTTGTAGCTAATAAAATGAAGTACAAATTTATTTCTTTACTTTTTTCCGATCCTTCATGAATATCTCACAACAATCCCCCAAAATCTGACTTTCTGAAAATGATTCGCCATTTAATCACGGTAAAAAGCCCGTCACGTCTCCACTACTGCGCATATAGCGTTGAATGTGGGCATACATACGTGGAATAACATGAGTATGAAGGTGGTTTAGTCAAATTACTGACTTTGTATCTATAAATGGCCGAAAAAATTTAAAAATGGCGGATTTTTCTCACAGCTGCGGCGTAGGTCTCTGGAATTCATTGTGTTGCCTCTAAACGATGAAATATATTACTAATATTATGAATTATTGTTGTAGCTAATAAAATGAAGTACAAATGTGGACCTTTAATTTTTTCCGATCCCTCATGGATACCTTACAACAATCCCCCAAAATCTGACTTTCTGAAAATGATTCCCCATTTATCACGGTAAAAAGCCCGTCACGTCTCCACTATTGCACATATAGCGTTGAAAGTTGGCATAAATACGTGGCATTACATATATATCAAGGTTGTTTAGTCAAATTATCGACTTTATATTTATATATGGCCGAAAAAATTTAAAAATGGTGGATTTTTCGCACAGTTGCGGCGTAGTCTCAAGTATTCGGTGTGTTGTATCTGAAAGGTCTAGACATTTTACCAATGTAATGAATTTCTTTTGTAGCTTAGTATATGACGTTTAAGAGAATTTCTTTAGTTTTTTTCCGATCACTCATGGGTATTTCACAACAATCCCCCAAATCTGACTTTATGAAATTGATACCCCATTAAATCACGGTAAAATGCCCATCACGTCTCTATTATTGCATATATAGCGTTGAACGTGGGCATACATAGGCAGCATTACATGATTATGAAGGTTGTATAGTCAAATTACCGACTTTATATCTATAAATAGCCCACAAACTTTAAAAATGGCGGATTTTTCGCACAGTTGCGGCGTAGTCTCAAGTATTCAGTGTGTTGTACCTGAACGGTAAAGACATTTTCCCAGTGTAATGAATTTCTCTCGTAGCTTACTTTATGACGTTTAATAGAATACCTTTACTTTTTTCCGATCTCTCATGGGTATTTCACAACAACCCCCCAAAATCTGACTTTATGAAATTGATACCCCATTCAATCACGGGAAAATACCCGTCACGTCTCTATTATTGCACATATGGCCTTGAAAGTTGGCATGCATAAGCAAAAATACATGGATTTGAATGCTAAATAGTTTTAACACCGACTTTTTATCTACAAATGGCCGAAAAAATTTTAAAATGGCGGATTATTCTCACAATTGAAACGCCGGATTCTGGATTTCGGTTTGTTGCCTCTGAATGGTCAATTATTTTACCAATATTATTATTTTTTTAGCAGGCAATAAAAGGCCGTAAGTGGCAGGACTATATTTTTTATCTATTGTGTATGATTATCTCACAACAATCCCCCAAATTCTGACTTAATGAAATTGAATACCCCAATCATCCTTATGAAAAGCCTAATTGTCGATATTAGTGATTATTTGAACTTGGAATTTGACATGCATGAGCCACTTGACATGTTTGTTATGGACTAATAGTGAAATCACCCTCTTTCATAATACAAAATGCGGAACAAAATTAACGATGGCGATTTCTTTGATCGATTGGCGCGCAAGCTTCTGGTATTTACTGTGTTGCTTCTGATCGGTAAAATATTTAACTGAGGTTAGACATTTCTCTTGTTGCTATTAAAATGCTTAATATGATGACTTCATTACCTTTTCCCTGTCTCTCATGTTTATTTCACAACAATCCCCCAAAGTGGGACTTAATGAAAATATTACTATATTTAATCCCTGCGAATGCCCGTCATGGCTTTACTAGTGCTTATATGAACTTCAACGTTTACATGTGTATGCGTCTTTAACAAGCAAATTGCTGATAAGTAGCAAAAATTTGGGTAGTCGAAGGAAGACGGGTAGTTTTGTTTCGCAAAAAATAACGAAAATAACCCATTAACCCCCCCCCCCAATGATATAATTCTAGAAATCACACTTGCCCATCGATTGATGATGGTGCTTTCTACGCCCCGTAGTTTCGCAGTCACATGTGGTCCAATTTGGAAAGTGTGTTTTCATAGTCCGTACACTAAATTCAATAACCATTACGCCTGCGTTTTTCAAAATGGCGGATGCTCACTCGTGGAACTTACGTGCAACTCTTCAAAATGGATTTCGCCGACTAACACCCTTAGAAGTAAACTGTTTTTTTCAGGACATTTTATCAAAACAAATATAAACGGCGAAGCCGTTCCGGAAATGTGGTAGACGAAAGGTACGTTACGTGGTCCTTATGGATATTTAGCGAAAACGCCGTCTTTCTATCAACAAAATGGCGAAAAAAATAAAAAAATGGCGGATTTTTCGCTCAATTGCGTTGTAGGTCTCTGGAATTCATTCTGTTGCCTCTAAACAATAAGACTTTTCACTAATATTATGAATTATTGTTGTAGCTAATAAAATGAAGTACGCATGCCTTTAGTTTTTTCCGTCCGCTCATGGATATCTCACAACAATCCCCCAAAATCTGACTTTAAAAAAATGAAAATTCATTTTATCGCTGTAAAATCCCCATTTTGTCGGTATTTGTGCATATATTACCTTTATAATTGCCATGCACATGCTACTGAACCTGACAATTATGGACTGTTAGTGAAAAAACTGTCTTTTTTCCTAAAAACTGACAATACAATTAAAAATGGCAATTTATTTCCTCCGGGTCCGCTATTACTTTGTTCGGTTGGCGCGCAAGCTTCTGGTATTTCGTGTGTTGCTTCTGAGCGGTTATATTTTCTACTGTGGTTAGAAATTCCACTTGTCGCTACTAAAATCGTGAATATGATTACATCATTACATTTTCTCTTACTCTCATATAAATTTCACAACAATCCCCAAAATGGGACTTTATGAAATTGTTACCATATTCATACCATGCGAAATGCCCGTAATGTCCTTACATAGACCTTCAACGTTTACAGTTTTATGCGCCTTTACATGCACGTTGCGGATAAGTAGCGAAAATTTGATTTTTTTATATAAACGTCTCAGAAAAAATTAATAATGCGTATTTTTCGACAATAACCGACGGTGCAGGCCTGTGATTATCCGTCTCTTTCTATTGAACGGTAAATAACTGTTCTTCTTGGCGATTACACTTTATTATTATTGAAATGTCTTAGAGAACAATACCTTTGTCATCTTCCTTACCCTAACAGTATACTTACTCACAGATATCGCTTAAACTCATAATTATGGAAAAATCGGGTGAATGTCATTTAAATCCAATTGACTGGCTTAACCTAAGCCTAAGCGGTAGGCGAGGGGTGCTTGACTGAGGATGGGAATTTTGGAAGTTCGATACTGACACATGTAATATCTTTTTTTCATAGTTTTTTTCACCTATATCTTTAAAAATTTTTGTTTTCTTCATTATAACTTGCTTTGAAAACATTCCCTCCCTGGAGCCAAAAAACACATTAATTTGCGGTTTTCCCTGTTTTTCGTGGTTTTCTCATTCGGGCTCTTGGTTTTACTGCCTGAAACGACTGCTTTTCACAAGTTTACCTAAGGAATGAATGTTGTTAATTAAATCGTTGACTTTATGTCGTTTTCGTTATTTCTTGCTTCAATAAAAGCCCTAGAAATCAAAATGTAGATGAATTTTGGTACTTTTCGGCGGTTTTCAGCTCTAGCGACTGAACGGTCGCTCGGATATAATTCCCAAGCTCAATTTTTCTCTTTACTTTTCTTTAAGTAGTTCCCCTGGCCTACTGCGCAGTCAACGGAATACGGGTAGTTCAGCTTCGCAAAACATAACGAAAATAACCCATAGAACCCCCCCCCCCCCCGATATAAAGCTAGAAATCACACTTGCCCTGGGATTGACAATGGTGCTTTCTACGCCCCGTAGTTTCTAAGTTACATGTGGTACAATTCAAATATTGCATTTTCGCAGTCCGTATGCAAACTTAAATAACCATGACGCCTAGGTTTTTCAAAATGGCGGATGCTCAAACGTTACTGCAAAATAAAAGTCTTCAAAATTGATTTCGACGACTATAACCCTTGAAAGTAAACCATTTTTTCCCGGATTTTTTTAATACCCCAAATCTACGGCGAAGCCGTACCGGGGGTGTAGGGGGCGGAGCCCCCTACCGAGCGAAGCGAGTCATATTATAAAGCCTGTCTGACATCCACAATTTCTTAAATCTAACATTTGGTTTAGTTGAAACAGAAGTAGCCTTTAAGTATAAAGTATTAAAATAACCATTTATCAAATGAAGCTGTGTGATTGGTTCTCTCTCGGCTAGAATACTTACAATGTCTTCTTCTAATAACAAATAGTTGATTTTATTTTCATCAATAATTGTTTTATGGGGATACTCACATTTAAATTTTAATAGGGGTTCTTTTGCATGTTGAAAATTTATTGGCTTTGATTTGAATATAAATAAAATACGTGGAACAAGTAATGGCCGAATTATTATCAATCGAAATTCGAATAATATCAAAGCCGCCAAAAGCGGTCAGCCATATTGTGACAGAGTTGATGACGTAGCAAGCCTGTACGCTCGTACAGTCGAACACGATCCGCGCCTGTCGGCTGACCGTCAACTAAAATTATTCCACATTTTGAAATGGCCTGTGTTGTGGATGAAACTGGCGGATGGATCAAGGCGACATGAGAAAATCTTCCGTCGGTTGATCTATTCATGGTGGCAGAATTTAAAAAAATGACGAAAGACTTAACTCTCCAGAAATACGCGCTGTCAAGGCAAAATGTTAAGTGCTGTACACAATGATTTTCCAATGACTATATTTTTTCGGGCCTTATTCCGCTACCTATGCGTCATAGTTCCACAATTTTCAAGTATTTATATAATATAATTGTATTTCCCACTCCTTCCGTATTATCGCCGTTAAACACACGAGCAAAACACGTCAGGAAGACGGGGACTCTGCAATTGGTGCGATGTCAAATTAAAGAGAGAAGGTAATTTATGCTTTTTAATGCAAGAATTTGCCCAGAGCATAAAGTTAATAAAAATGGATACTCTGTAAATATGAAAATAAACGAGGAAGAAAAGATGCATAGAACGTTAACTGTGAGGATTTCCCAGCGGCTAGAGGTAAGATGTATCGATGATATCACTACTCTAATTATTTCAGGTTCATTCGAGTTATTGCTCCAATGTTTGGTGTCGTTGAAGGTGCGATTTACCCAATGGTGGGTATAGGTACTCGAGTGTTACTAAAAGAGTTTCATTACTCTGGTCTATCATTCGTTTTCACATTTTATATTCTTTCAGGAGAGTGTAAACATGCATTAGCATTCCTCTTGTGGGTCCACAGGAGGAATGAGGAACCTTCCCCTGCACAAGTGACATACTATTGGGCTAAGGCTTTGATGGCTACTGTGGGAACATCCCTGAAATATATCAAGGCTATTAATTTGAAAGTTCACGCAAGGTCAAATCCTCCACTACAGCTGGCAAATAACTTCTTAGAAATGGTCGTGAGGTTTGGAGAAGAGAGGAGGATTGACAGTCAGTTGTCAATTCACAATTACAGTTTTTCTGCAATGCAGCAGATATCTTTATTTTTTATATCTTTACCAATCATTTAAGTGAAAATGGCGTAAATGATCGTTCAAACATTCAATATTCAATTGGCAGGTCTAAAATAAATTCGGTGCGAACGTACGTTCGTAACGTAGGTACTCACTTTTACCGGTATTATGGGCCCTTATTGTCACTGGATTTATATTTATTCGCGTTCATTGACTTTCGGCGACACCAATCTTGTCCAAATTGCTATCACCTATAGCTTCTCCTTCTTATTAGAACATCAAACGCGAATTTTATAGACTTCATCATGGCAAATCAAGCTAGAAATTCCCTAATTAGGCATTTATTAACGGATGTTTCATGTCTATCTGCCGTGAGGATTGATTTAATCACATCAAATCAATCAAGGGATGAAATCGAATGACGTGAAAGGATCCAAATAATGTCAGAGTATATTAAGGAAGGATGATACTAATTTCGAAAAGATCTTCACAACAGTAGTTGGTTAAAGTTTCTTTAACGGGAACTTTGCGTCAAGCAGTTTGGCACCAGCGCTTCCTAACGTGTTCATCTTTTCCATCGTTTAGAAACACCTTGTTGGGTGTTTTCAAGGTTGTGTTGGAACGCAGTGTTCTTAGTTGGAACATTGCGGGACAAAGCACCATACCTAGGTTTTTCTTCTTTTTTGTACGCGAACCCCTCGGTATTCAATATTTTCTTCATGACGATCCCCTTGCGTCATAAAAAAATTGCTCTCTAAGCCGGTTGTTTTCAGTTGGTTTGCCACAAGTGGCTGCCGGCGCTACTTCAACAACACCCTATTCCTGTATCAACAGGCTTGTGACATCATACATCAATTCCAAATGGAGGTAGGGATTTTTGGCGTGCTGTAAAATTTGACACTTTTTAAACCCTTCTCTAAGGATGTACTATCACTTTCAAAAATATGGTTACACCGACCGGCCCCATTTTACGATCTTGATCGAATGGGACCGGGTTGGAAAAATCTTGTAGTAATAATAACGAGAAAGAACGTCCCACAGTGATTCCTCACGCAGCCCCGCACTTAGTAGAAGCGTAAACCTCTACCCACCAGGATTCCTTGCTGAAGGGGGGTTCACATGCACGCGTTCTACGCGAAACTAAAGGCCCGTTCACATTCAAGCGTTTCACGCGGTGCCTACGCGCAGTTTCGTGCGAAACTGTGCGAAAGGGTTCACATGCAAGCGTTGTCGACGTCGTGCTACGCGTCAACTGCACATGGCGACACGTAGCGGCGGGTAGCGGAAGATGTGAAAAATAGAAGATCTGTGTGCGTACCGTTGAACTCCATGTACATCATTGCTCGTTGAAGCTAATTTTCAACGAAGTGAGACCGCTTGTTTCGATAATAGAATGGATGTTAAACTGCCTCTTGATCCAATTCAGATGCGTTGGCGGTTCAATGCTATATTAGCCCTCTTCTCAAGGAGAAGACGGTTTGCCCGCAGAAGGTGGTGGATCCGTCCAATTTTCCAAGAAAGGGGAAACCAAGGCGATTTCCACCATCTTCTACAAGAAATGAGACTTCCACACACAGATCTGTTTTTTAATTACTGTAGGATGTCAGTTGAGATGTTTGACTGTTTATTGAGACTTGTTGGTCCTTCTATCGTTAAGTCATCATGGGCGAGAGAATTAATATCGCCTGGAAAACGTTTCAGTGCCACTTTGAGGTAATTATACCTCTTTTAACTATCATCTGCTTGTACTTTTATGGGGGCTAGTGCTTACAAATATAATTCCGATTGCAGCAGAAGTATGCCTCAATTTATACAGCCCGAATCTGTAATGAATTTTAGGTATTTAGCTCCCGGAGATAACGTTACAAGTCTATGCTATCAGTATAGAATTAGTAAATCAACCATGAGCAAGATCGTACATGAAACTTCCGAGGCAATATGGATAGCTCTGAAGGATTAAGTCTTTCCTGTTCCCTCCGTGGGGAACTGGAGGAGGATATCTTCACAATTTTGGGAGAGTTGGAATTTCCCAAATTGCATCGGGGCGATTGAGGGCAAACATATTGTTATGCAGGTATGTGCAGTTTCTGTTAAAATAATGAATTGGTGCTGGCCACATGACATACTAGAACTCTAGAAAGCTAGAACTCCGAGTACGTATGGCTTACATTGTAGCTATTTCACGGGCACAAGTGGAGAACTGCGTATCTCTTTCAAAATTAAGAAATGTAAATTATAATGCAGGCGATTGGCTACAACCGCGTTAATGCCATTTTTCTGACCTAGCGTCGAGATCCATCCCTCCCCTCAGTTTGGAACTTACCTCTCATTGTCCAATCTCTAATGATCTCGCTGGCAGAAAGACGATTTAGAAATTTATTCGAAAATTGAGGTCGAAAAATTTTCCTCAAAAACCTTCAATAAAAATATTCAGATGTCATTGGAAATAACGTTATATGTAGGGTCAGGAAAAAAATATGAGCGAAGGTGGAATTGAACCTGCGACCTTTGACACCGAAGGCGAGCGCGCTAAGCTAGCGAGCACCGATCGGGCCAACCACAGCTCTATCATGATGGAGCAAAACATAATGTTACATCTTGTACTCTGAGTATGGCCGCATATTGTATGTCAACGTCTTGAAGAGTTTTTGACGCACATTCCTCAGTAAACATTCCTTGAAGGTAAGATGTGCACTAAAGACAATTATAAATAGCTCACTTCCGACCCCACTTCATGCTCTGGGCATGGATATGGCCCGGGAATCGTAAATTATGATGAATATTTGGAAGGTGTACCAAAGTCGCCTGGGATGTTTATGCAACGAAATTAGTCCATTAAGTTCTTAATGTGCCCGCAGTACAACTGGCTCGTATCAAGCACTGTAGCGATGATACACAGTAATGAACATATCTTGTGTGCAGGCTAATATATCTAATTAAATCGTCAAAGTAAATACTAACGACTCCACATGTCCGCCATTTGTTTCACGCGTCTGGCGCGTCGCGCGCGTAGAAAGTTGAGCAAAACTCAACTTCGCTCGCGCGAATCCACGCGTTAGAGGCGAAGCACCTGATTGGCTGCGCGCGAGAGGCTACGCTTAAGGGGGGTTCACATGCACGCGTTCTACGCGAAACTAAGCTAACTTCTAAACGAAACTAATAAAGAGTAATGTAATTGGGGGAAATTGTAATTGAAATTGGGGGAAATTGTAATTGGGGGAAAAAGTGAAACACTGTGACGTCACAATACGAAGCGTGTTTGAATACAGCCTGAATTCGCTTTGAAGGCACTTTCGCCTCCCGCGGCTCCGACGTTTTTACGGCTTCAAACTGTATTCTAACAGTCCTCCGCGCTAGCCCCAGACTGAATTCAAACCCTCTTCCACGATGGTTCCGGACTGTAATCAAACCGTCGTCTACACCAGCTCCCAACTGTATTCAAACCCTCTTCCCCGATGGTATTGGACTGTAATCAAACAGTGGTCTACACTAGATCCCCATCATATTCAACTCTCCTCCGCGGTATTACAAGTCAGTATCTACAGTTGCTGACTGGTAATCCGTTTTCTACGTTAGAACCCTATTTTTTTTAACTGCCCACCATTACCCTCCATATCGCGTACGCGACTCTTCACAAGCCGGGCTTACTTGAAACAGCATTCAACCGACAAGAGGACTCAGTACTTTGTTAAGTTGCACTTATTTATTACGTCTCTATAGACTCAAGTCATTACAATTCAAAGATTCAAAACAAAACAAAAGACAAACGTAAATCGCATGGATGAGAAATAACATCGCTAATGTGACCAACACACTCGAACAAACTATTCACTCAACACCTCCCCTTGTTGGGCACATCAAATAAGATTGAAACACAAATTAACAATCAATGCCATAGTTCACTTAAGTCCTAGGATTTGACACCAATATTTGTTCAACTTTGAGTTCAAAACTTTGGTAAAAATATCAGCACGATTTGATTTAGAATGTAAATGCATCAAAATTATAGAATTATTTCTGAGCAGTTCTCTAACATGATGGTATTTGATATCTATGTTGTAGCATTTTTTTGGGCATACCGTACCATACAGTCCCGTGAAAACTTTGGGGAAATCAGCTTTAATTCTGTCCTTCAGCTGACACGCGCCCCGTCCCGATACCTCCTCATTGTTTACCATGTGTAGCGGATTTACTAATAAAAGGACTCCTAGCTCCCGCGATGTTTTCCTGTCCAAAAACCGGATCCCTCTAAAATTCATTACATAAAACGTCGCATTCATTACCTTTCCCGGTGTAGCATTTTTTGGGCATACCCCCCCCCCCCCAATTTAACCCTCTTTGGACAATTTATCCTCTGCGGACTATTTATCCTCCGGACTTAGCCGAAGGACTTCGACAGTCCGAAGGACTTCGAAGGACGACATCTGTCGCGCCAACGACGTTCGCGAAACTCCAGCCGTCTTCGCGAACTCAGCGTCTTCTGCCCTCATCGTCTTCAGCTCGCAGTCTCCAGCCCGCCCTCCCGAGGAACTACTCTCGTTTATATAGCAGTTGGAGACGGAAGAATACGAGAATGTGATATGGCAGCAGTCGTGCGCAAATCGGTTTCATGCCAGGAATCCGCGAACGGAGACGAAAAGTAGTTCCCTTCTCCAATTGCATTCCTACACCGCATGGTTTCCCATTCCATAAAACTACCTCCCCTCCAAGACTGCCAATCACCCTTTACTCCATCCGCAACTTTCTCTCTTCGACCTTGCTGAACTTTCCCCTCCGAGGTAACAAATCGCCTCGTTTTCCTCTACCTACCCTTTCCACTTTCCCGCCGTCTGAACTTCCCCTCCTTCGACGGAAATCGCTAATCGGTCTTTTTTTAGATAGACCGTGGTTTTGAGAGGTTCTACTCTTGCTGTCTTGCTGTCTCCAGTAGTTGCTGTTTGAATTTGAAACTTAGACGTCAAAGCAGAGGTTGGCTGACCCTTACTTGTTTGTATGTGTTAAGCTGCTGAAATACATTATCTTTAATTTGGTGGTAATTTAATATACTTGATTGTTCCCTATTTCCTCCTGTCTGTCTCACTCGTATTTTTTGGGAAGAATTTGTTTTTAGGGCATTCTCGGAGAGAGACACCTTTGACTCTCCCCTCGAGTGCTTCAATGTGTTTGGACCTCTCAGATGTAATACAATTCTCAGCAACGGCAATGGCTCCCTGGTTGTCCGTTGTCTCGTCATATTTGTCCATTACATGGGATTTGTCATCATCTGCCGATTTCTTGCCTTATTTCTCACGGAAATCATCCACTTTGTCTGCTTTCTTTTTGTCATAAGCTTCCTCACCTTCCTTCTTTCTTTTGTCTTTTCCCTCTTCACTTTCTATCTTTTGAATACCTTTCCCCTCATTCTTTTTATCATCTACAGTTATTTGCTCTCCTGTTATGGGTGATTCTGTTTCTTTACTTTTCCCAATACGAGTTTCTTCAGTCTTGTCTTCTCCCTTCAGAGAACCTACCCCAAGCTTGTCCTTTCCTTTCTCTTTATCAAGTGCTTCCTTTGACTCTTTCGTCTCTATAAACTGTTTCCCTCTATCTTCTCTCTCTTTTTCTAGTTCACTATATGTTTCTACCTTTTCCCCATCTTTTCATTTCTCCGTCATCCTTTCTATCCCTGTCCTTGCCATATATTTGGTCTTCTTTTTCCTCAGCTATCAATGATGCATCCTCATCAATTTTATCTTGCTTCAACTCTTTCTCATCCTCCTCCTCTGCTTTTATCCTTGATTCACTTCGAGGTATTTCTTCTTTCCTGAGTTCATCTGTTACTTCCCATCCTTCCCTTTCTTGTTCCTGCTCTCTAATCTTGCCTACTTCTTCTCCCTTTATTTCCATTTCCTTCTCTTCACCCAAAGAATCATCCTTTTCATGCTCTTCATGTTTGAGCTCTGTTGATTCTAAGTCTCCGCTCCTTTGTATTCTCTCAGCCATTTCCTTCTCACTAGGCTTCATCTCATCCTTTTCTCTTGGTCCAGTGTCCAAATCATATGCTTTCCCATCTGAAGTCTTCTCTTGAAGCTGGCGATACCTATCGTCCTTTTCTTCCAGCTCTCGGTCACTTAATCTCTGCCTCATTACATTGAGACAATATCATTGAGTGAGTCTACTGTTTTATTCTTCAGCTCGAGCCTTGCATTTGCATTTTATAGTTCCTTTTCTAAGTTACGCATGTCTTCTTCTAATTTAGCTATACGTACCTCATGATCTTCACAGCATTTATCTTTTGTTTCCGCATCACTTATATCAGATTTAATGTGCTCATCACTTTTTCTGTCTTCTGTCTGAACTACACTTACTCTTTTCCCGAATTGATCAGTCAGTCCTGGACTAGGATCTCTTTGAGTCGTATCATCTTCTTCTTCCTCTCCACCTATTCTCATTTTCATCTTGTCATTCTCATTTCCATTCTCCCATTGGGGGGGCTTTTCATCCACTCCCATTAACAATTGCCCTTCTATTCTCACCTCAGCATTTTTCATTTTCAGCATCAGTTCAAGATTTTTATTCCTCTCATTATGAAGTTCCTCTTCCAGTGCTTTTATTCTATCCTCTTGTTCTTGGATTATTTTTTCCTGCTCTTCATTTTTCTTCATGAGTTCACACAACCTTTCTTCCTCTTGCTCTCTGCATCTTTCAATAGATTGTACATGTATCGGCCCCATGATGTCAGAATGCACAAGCTCCAGCACATTTGAAGCATGGGATTCGCTCGTCTTGAATGGCAACCTCTTTAGTTTCCCTTCCAGGCATACATCACACTTGGACATGGACTGCTTCGCCTCACAAATTTCAGGTAGGTTATTCATGTGTCCAAATCTGTTATGCCACAATTCAACTCTGGAACATTTTGCTGCAATTATTTCCTCTTCCTGCATCTGTTTTGCTCTCAAAATCGCCTTTACATCATTTACTAAAAAATAATCACACTTCAATTCATACATTTTGGAATTCTTGCTCCAAAGGGCAGACATGAACAGTTCTTTGTCGTCATAGACTTTCTTCTCTCCCTTTTCAGTTACTATTATAAAACCTTTCTCTTCTAATCTTCTTTCTGATATAAGAGTGGAGTCGAGATCTGGGACTAACTACACCTTTTGCAAAGTAATTTGGTAACCTCCACACTTCTTAGCCAGCTGTGCAACCATGGTACCTCTTCCTGTAACCTGTATATATATAATCCCCATTGGCTGTCTTTACTTTTCCTCCGTAACTCCTGTCAAGTTCTTGAATCAGTTCCGCATGAGGTGTTAGGTGATCACTTGCTCAATGAAAATGGAAGAGAATCTAGTGCTCTTAATTTTTGAGCTCATACCTGCCATGAGAGCCTTTGCCATCATGGATTTCATTGCCGCACCTTTCATTTTCCATGCTCTTACTTCTTCAACTTCACTGTCACTACCATCAATAGCACTTGGTTCCGAATCCATCTCGGCAGATCTTGCTGTTTCTTTTTGGGTGCATCGATGGTGATTGGTACTTCTTACCCTTTCTCTGATACGTCTTATCTCCTTCTCTGTAGTCTTTTCTTGACTGTCCATCCTTCTCAAAATACGGGCATTCGCGAGCAATATGTCCAGGCTCTTTGCAAGCAAAGCATACAAACCTCCTATCCTTCAAAGAAACATTCTCATTACTGTCTCTCCTGGGATAATTCCTCCAGCCTCCCCTCGAATCATTAATCCGGCTCCTGGAGAATGGCTCCTCGAACCATTACTCCCCTGGAGTCACTTCTCCAGCCTCCCCTGCTTCCAAAGTTAATACTTCTCTCAAACTTTGAAGCTAGGGCGATGACATCATCTGAATTATTATCGGTTTTATACCCAGTCTTGTGGCTCTCCCTTCTTGACTCTTCGGCCATTAAACGAGCCATAACTTCCTCCAAATCAATTTCTTCACCTTGATCAATTGCAGTGATGAGCACTTCGTATTTTTCTATTGGAAGACCACCAATTATAAATCTTGCAATCACTTTATCGTCAAAATTAGCCTTCAACGACTTTAGCCTTAAATTAAGATTAAAGAATTGTGCAAAATATTCTTCCATTCGTTCATCGTCCTTTTTATTAATGGATATCATTTCACGAAGTAACAAGGTTTAGTTAATTGGTCCGGCTTTAATATATAGCTTTTCAATTTTCTTCCACATAAATTGTGCAACATTTACATCGCCGACGAAATCTATAGTTTTCGAACTTAGAGTTAATAAAATGAGGGACACAGCCCTATCATTCTTTTTTACTTCTTCCGGCGAAAAAGTGTCCGTATCATCAGCGTCGCCTTCTCTTAAATATCCTGGGGAGACGGCTTCCCAACATCCCCTTTGTCGTAAAATTGCTTTAGTGGTCAATGACCACGAAAAGTAGTTAGTTTTATCTCACTTAACGTTTTTCCTTACGGCATCGTCCTCCGCCATTTGATTCAATCCGCTTGGATGTCACTCGTTTCAATTTAACTTCTTTACCTTTTTTTTATTTTTTTATTTACTTCTTTACTTCTCGTCTTCTTATTTTCTTAGATTTCCTTTCTATCTTTCTTTCTTTTCTGAGCACGTAAGTCTCATAATCTGTTAAGTTGCACTTATTTATTACGTCTCTATAGACTCAAGTCATTACAATTCAAAGATTCAAAACAAAACAAAAGACAAACGTAAATCGCATGGATGAGAAATAACATCGCTAATGTGACCAACACACTCGAACAAACTATTCACTCAACATACTTGACCTTCTAAGTTCCAAACACTAAATTTGTACGCAGGGTGGGAAAACGATGAGGTAGATAATAACAAGTTCAAATGTCAGAAAAAATTTCATTTAAACTTTCCTTAAATATCATATTTAATATACTTAAATATATAAATCATAATACAGAATTACAAAACAAAATTAAAAACATTAAAAAATAATGACATTTTTAAAAATCACAGTAAAAAATGTCACCATCAAACTATGTTTGTCCTTCTTGCTCCTGAAAATAGGAAAAAATACATTACAGCCAAATATTAAACATAAAACTTTAACACTGAATAAGGTGGAAAGTACAAGAGATACATGTGGCATATGTGAATATGAGACCATCAGCAATAGAGAATTGAATTCACAGTCTGCAGTCATTACGAAATCCCCCAGGTTGTCAAATAACAGTAATTTACAATGTTTTTTTAAGATCAGTTATGGGCATGATAAAATAACTGCAGTGACAGACAGTAGGTATCAAGAGCATCAAAAGAAATGTTTTCTATGGTAGATAGGCCAATGAAGGCACACAGAAAAATGTGAATTAAAAAATACATTACAGGAAATCAAACTTGCTTCAAAATGTGCAGGACATAAGGTTGCCATATCACCATGGTCAAATGAATCATTAGTCACAGAGTGGGGTGTCACGAATATCCAACCACCGAATCAATATCCTTAAGGATTGACAATTGACAGAAGTTTTAGAAATGAAATGGCAAAAGAAATAAATTATTCTCAAAATCCACCTGGATCCATTTCAATACTCACACAAATGGTTTCCTCTCATAGTGGTACTTCCCCTCAAATTTATATGCATTTTTTTTCTAAGGTAGCAAGCCAGCTTGTTAAAGCAGGAGCTTACTTTTTGCAGCTTACCCAACTTGGCTAGCTCCGAGAATTTTAGCTTTGCATACACTGAAAAAGGCCAAGAAGAAGATACAGTAGAATAACAAAAAAACCATGAAAACAATAGTGAGAAACTTCAATGACTAGCCACTTACTTTCAGTAGCATGTAGTAAATCCAGGTCAGCAGCAGGATTTCCACCATATTTCCCTACTCGCTGCCCAAGAGCAGAATGGGATTTTACGTATTCACTCCCCACTGACGCCAGCATCGGATGCTGCATCATTTTCTGCGGGTCACCTGAAGATACAATACGGCGTTTCCATACTTTTTTATCTGGGTCCTGTACCCTTCGTACAATGGTATCTGAAGAAAAAGATAACCAGCATTAACAAGAATATATCTATGATAATAAAATTAAATCATAAAGTCCTTGTAATTTAACGTACTTGAAGTGCCCAATGAAATTCAACGGGGAGCAGGGGAAATTTGCGACGAACGTCGCGGGAAAACGAATTGACACAGTGGGAAAGGAGTCAAAAATGACCAATACGGAATGATTTCCAACAGTCACACTATATTTAACATACTAAATTACAATTAGGATTACACAACAACGCCCGCAGGCTAGCTGCCGAAACTTGACGAACGATGGGTGCCGCCGAGATACACACTCCGGTGGCCGGCAGGAGAGAGACCCGCTGCGACGAAGCGCCCGGTGACCGCAGTCAAAGGAGGGGAGGTAGCTCTGGATCAGTGGAGAAGGGGGAAGTAGGGGAACTGTTCGTCCAGCCATTGGTTGGGACGGTGGCGTAGAGGATCACTCTTGCCATAAAGTTCCGAAAAGAGGCCGCCAGATGCGAGTTCACTATAAAAGTAGGGCACCTTGTTCTTGTCGCGCAATATAGCCGACACTCTTGTCTCCTTCACGGTCTTGTTTTCTGTCGTCTTTTATTTTAAACAACGTCCCCGAATCCTCTTAATCATCTCCTTCACCATGCCTGGCTGATCGCAGACCGATGCTGCTTCTCTAGGGTAAACGTCCGCATCCCTAAGTTTCTCGAAGGCCAGGTGTGCCTCGCTGCACTCCCCATGTGTGCCTACTCACTACTTGAAAATAAAGACACTAGAAATTTAAATTAACTGTGATGAGACAAGGCCTCGTCATGCCCTCCAACATTCGTATGTGGTAAGAAATTGTACACTAGGCAAATTCGCATCCATTAAAAGAAAGCTATACATGAATGCTTAAATACGCAATTGCGTTAGCACGACTAAAGAATTGTATGGAACAACTAGCAGTACAACTACTTTACTTTACCCACCTCCGACAAAAACCAGAAGCACTTTCTGCATCTCTCTCTCCCACGAAATGGTTTGGTCGATGCCCCTTATCGCCAGTCGGCTTATAAATTTTATAACGTCCCTCACCTCAACCGTCGTATGATCACTGTAAAAATGAAACACTCCAGGCAACATTTTGTACCTTCGGCAGCTCCCCTCGAGACTCACGATACTCGCTGTGGAGTCATTTGAGCACTCATCGTACACGGCGTCGACTAAATGTGCCATGACTATAACTCAACTATCAGCTAAGACGAGGAAGGATTTAGATTCCCTTCGCGAGGACCACGTACCACGTGAAATTCAACTACTTCTACCGCTTTATCTCCGACCGGAAAACGTGTTTTAATTATGAATATGCCAGGAAGATACTTCCACTTAACCATTTATTTATCTATGTATCAATATCTTGAGTCTATAACTACTGTTGCCATGACTCAGTACGCTACATAAAACTTACGACCGAGAGAGAGAATCGAGCCACGATGTTTATCTTAGTTTCTACCGTTTCTACATTACGCGGGTTCAACTTCCCGACACAAATAATATCACACTAGCCGAAGGTGCCCGCTGAAATTCAACGGGTGTGAAAAAAATTGAAATTATTTTATAAGAAAACCACAAACCCTGAAGAATACAGTCAGCGTGTCATTTGAGGAGTTCGTAACATATCTTGTACGTTGTGTTCGTTGTAGTAGACACGCTGACTGTTTCTCAGATGCACGAAGAGATGAATGACTTCTGGTCCTCTTTCATGCACGGAAAACAAAAAAACGGGACAAGCTGACTCATTACTACTTAAATAGCACCTAGGTTCATAGATTGTCACCTCGTTCCCCGGTTCTCTTGAGCCGTCTTTTGAGTGAATGACCGCTTGATCGCTTCACTCGTGTACATACATATATTGGCATTCAATTACCTAATTGAGTTGCGTTATTCAATTTTATATCCAGTGGTGGTCTTCCTAGTGCAGCATTAGAGGGTTTCTCAGTTTCATATATTTGCAAAGCCTCAAAACTGTTGTCAATATTTTTCAAGTTCGTAGAAATAGATAAGGTATTACTGATGAAGAGCATGGTAAAGAATTAAGCTCTGGTTTCATTCTGTGATTCAAGTTTAAAAAAGAAAAGTTTAGAAGTACCATAACTTACCGGCAAGCTTTGAATAGCTTACCTAAAACTATGCCGCTTATATTTGTTTGAAGCTATTCCGCATGAAATGAACGTAATTGTCAACATTTCAGCCGTAATGTTTAGCAGTACCTATTTGGCAATTATGCAACATAATATTGGACTTAGAAGCAAATAAGAGGCGTAACAGTAATTTTTCATCAACGATTTAGATTAATTTTGTTAAACTAATAGAATATGGTAATAAAGTTAAGGCTTTAATTACCGTTCGTTACCGTATATTTACTCACCGAGTTAAAACTTACGTAAATCTGGACACTGAAAATAAGGTTCAGTGCTCAAATCTTTCGGGAAAAAAATTATTTTGGCAACAATACCCTTGATAACACTTTGAAGTCAGTTAGAATGATTTTAAAGTGTTGACGTCAGTTTGAAGTTTTTTAGAATACAGTTTGAACAGTTCAGACATGGGAACCCAGTTTGAATACACTGCCTGAATACAGATAGATGTGACTTTGAAGTAGAAGTAATTTTGAATACGGTAGTCGACACTAGTTGACTTCCGTTTGAATACAGATTTTGGTGAAAAACACCTGTTTGAACACAGTTTGAAATGTAGTTGACTGGGAAAATATTTATTAGTGGGTGTTGGAGAACTTTGTTCCGTGATTTTCTGAAAGAAGAAGACTTTTTGTATAAAACATGACTTCTAGTTGCTTTGTTTCTGGGTGTGCCAGTGGCTACGAGTCAACCTATCGAAAGAATAAGGAAAAAGGCTTGAAAAATCCGAGCATTTTCTGGGCACCTTAGGTAAGTTCAAATTTCAATGCTTGGAGTATATTTTCTTTGGTTGGTGTTGACTCTTTGTTGTGAACTTTAATGTACGGGTAATCGAAATTCGTGGTAATATTTCAGTATGAATGTATTCAATGTGAGTAGCATTACCTGTTTAAGGTTGTTTCCCGCCCGTGAATAATAATGGATGCGTGACCACGTTGGTTTAGTAATGCACATCTTAATGATCACTCGTCTACACTCATCCGTATCAATTTCCTAGAGATATTATGGTGGAATGTATGTGGCGACGTTGTATTATTTTCTCGAGCACTTCATAAACTGTGTTAAATGTCATTTTCTGTAGTTTACTCGATACCTGATCCCTGTATTGAATCGAATTGAATTGAATGCAATCGTCACGATTTGGTATCAATCGCATGGTCTTATGTTGAGGGTTTAGTAGAAAGTATTTGTTCTTAATTATCGGGAAGAATGAGGATAGAGATTTGAGGAATGTGATCTTGCGAGCGAGAAATCAGGGCAGTTAAAATAAGTTCAACTTTAATGCTTTATGTATCTTATCTTTATTGTTTATACATTATTTCATCTTCTCACGAGGCTGTAGCGGCGATGTCTAGTATTAAGTATCGTCTTCACGTAGTGTTTTTATTTAATTTTTGAGTATGTTTGGTCAATGTCATGGGGGATATTGTGTCCTTCCTACCCCTGAGTTAGAGAGAGAGAGAGACTAGAGGTAAGATGAGAGGTATATCTATTGTACGAATGTATTTCAAGTATGTATTTTAATAATTTTTTAATTAAATATCTAATGCATTTAGAATTTTTTTTACTTATTTTACATAAAATTGGACCAATATTAGGAATACATTGTAGATATCTAGAAGACATTTCACAATGTCTACAAAATATCTAAGAAAGACTAGAGGACATTAAAAAAGGGGATATTCAAGTATCTAGTAAGTGCCTAGAAAATGTTTACAAGATTTTTGTAGACATTTTCAAGATATTAGGTGTAGACATGGAAGTAATTTACCTAATACCTAACAGCATATTTACCTAACAGCATCACTTGGGATGTCTTCCCGGCAAAAGAACTTCGTCAGTGGCTCTGGCGATCATTGTTTTTGTGTTGATATTCTGTTAAGGCGCCAAACTGTGATGGGCATTTTAAATTTCTCAGTGGTAAATAGCAAGCACTTTTAAAAACGTGGGTCTATTGACAGCATTCGATCACAACACTCGGCCGTGGCTTTTTCTATGTCTTAGTTGTATCGATAGGCTATCAAACAATTCGTCAGTACACATTGTTCCATTCATCAGCGCTCAAGTTTGTAGATAATTTCCAAGGTGCTCCAACTTCAACCCGTGGAATGGAAAGTATTCTAGCAGCACTCTTATTTATTATCTAACTTCACACGAATATTTCTGCAAAAGTTAATCAAAGAAAAAGCCTTAAATGATCATTTATTGTAGTAAGAACATAACCGGCGTAGATATAATGGATTGATCTCAATGTTGCACAATAGCTACCAAGTACGCATACCGTGGTTAATAAAAACTGCTCGTATCTGAAAAGGCAATGTTATTCAGCTCAAACTATGGCGCAAATATCTATTCAAAAATGAAGTGGTCGCACAGTGGTAAGGAAGGAGGAGGTCGGGAAGCAATGGAATTCATTAGAGAAATTATTAGGCAGAGGTTATATTTTATCGGTAGAAGGCAGGAGACGCACATGAGAATTGAGTGTGGGGTGCTGCAGCAAACTTGTCTTAGGAATCAATTTTGGCAAATGCTGATAAAATTGACCAATTATATTGATTGACTAACGATTTCTACAGCTGAAAGTAGGTTATTTTCCATAACTTTTTTTACATACAAAAACGGACAGAAAGGTATAATTTTGAAGGAAACTCCGGCTCACGCAAATCCATTGATCTACTCACTCTAGGATCTATTATTTCCGGCAGAAGAATTTCTTTATAAAAAAACTTAACTTTTGCACCATTTTTTTGTCCAAAAGTCACCATCCCCTACAATCCTGTTAATTCTACAATCATTCTTAGTCCATACTACAAAGTCCCAGAATGGGGCGCCGGTTACATGTAGCTGGCCATCAATTTGGTAGCAATAATTGAGGTTTGTTTTTAATTGCAGATTTCGTCAAGACAAGTGTACTAAATTTTTTTCGCTGCTTCTTCCAACTTCAACTGTTCGGCAGAATTAGAGCATTTTACCTCAATAATGCCCCCATCATCAGTGATGCCATCCGAAGAAGCGGCAAAGAAACATTGCTTGAGGTCAATGAACAGCCCTGAAGGAGTCACCTTACGCCCGGAGATTTCCTCGTACTGCCTTATCGCTTTGTTTTCGTGAAGTTGCCCGTATTACGTTGCTTCATTCTGAAACTTACGGTCGTACAGAAGCTGTATCCGTTTTTTGCAGATTATTCCAAAGTGGATGAAGTCAATCGATTAATTCATTCCCCCCACCATCTTTTCTTCTCTGATTGACCCTTAGTGTCCTTTTCCAGTTGATCTCTAGAAGCTGTTGTCACTTTTAATTTGTCCATGAATTCTTCTACTTCTTTATCATATTCTTCGCCGTCCATGTCTAATTTTTGGCACATTACACCGTAATCAGCCCCATCACTTGTTTTTGTCTTCTTCTTTCGTTGTTTTAGGTCTTGTTTGGCGATGAATCACTTAACTGCATTCATACGTTTCAACCTTCCGTGACAAGTGAATCTAAGAGGCTTGCCTGTGAGCGTTTCCCAAGTTGAATATCTCCACACAGGTCCCAGTTGGAAATCAAGACCAGAGCCGAAATTCCTGTGTTGATATGATTCTCTATTGCCCCTATCCACTTGTTTTCTGCCGAAAAATTTGGCCTAAAACATAAAATTCGGCCTAAGACAAATTTTTCTGCACTGTTACTGGTTTCGTGTGATATCAACCGTCCAGATTTTCGAATAAGTGGCTTCATAGCCGCATCATTTTTTTCGAGGCATGCCATTTCTTCCTTGGTAATAACCGTCAACTTCATATCGACAGTTTGACAGAAGTAGTCTCGGCATGACGCGTGACAACCAAATACGTGCTTGGGACCATTTTTTTTAAGACTCGACCAGGGACTCAACGGTCTTCCCTTCTGTATGATTATACATAATATCGCCGCGAGCTGCTTCACTCTTATCATTTTTACTTTTATTAGAATGCTTTTGACAATGGGCCTCGCCCCCGCAATCTTGAACAATGTTTTGAAGTTGAGCTTCACTGCGTGATTCGCGTATTCATTTTTTTACACAAGATAGTGCATATCTATCATACGACACTAGCTCAGGTACTTTTTTCATCACACTTGAGTATAATCCGAGAAGGCTGCTCTTGGGAAAAGGGATACATGGACACATGGAAAAGGCCCCATGTGCCCCGACCAGTGCTGCCCTCCTAGGACAGTGACGCAACCAGAGGAGGCGAGGGACCGCTGGACAAGAGTAGTGAGTCGAAGAGACCGGTCGTGTGTGTCGGACAATGGAGGCGAGTGACGAGAGACAGACAGTAGCAGGAGTCGAGTGCTAGAACTGGAAGACGGGACGATTGCTCGACCAGCGCTGTATCATTGTAACTTGTGAAATATACCATCTTAGAATCGAATTGCTTACCATTAACTAAGCCCTACATACAGTCCACTCTTTCCTTTGTGCAACCGGAACACCTCACGAGAACTGTGTCCCCTGGTTGGAGTTCCCTTTCCTAAGCCCTTCTTGCTGTATCTGAATAGGCTTTCATTCTCGCCTTCTTTATACAGTCCTGATCACGCACCTTAGTATTACACCCTCCCCCATGACGAATGCTTTGGACCTTGTCTCGCAACTACCGCCCAAACATCATCTTTGCCGATGAAACCCTGGTAGTTGAGTGGCTAGTGGTCCTACGGGAGAACAGATACTCCCGCAATGCCTGTTTGATGTTCACGCCTTGAGAATGAGCTATTTTCACTCTTTTCATTATAGATCTCTTCTGCCTTTCTACTTCGCCGTTTGCTTGTGGCCACCTAGGTGTGGTAAGCAAATGATTTATAGCGTTTTGGACACAAAAATCTCGGAACGCCACCCCACAAAATTGCTGTGCCCTGTCCGTACGCAATGTCTCCGGAAGACCAAAGCGTGAAAACAATACATTGAGGATTACTATTGTGTGGTCCGTCGTCGCTACCTTAGTGATATAGGCTTCGAGCCAACGACTGTAGTAATCAACGGCTACTAATATGTACTCGCCGATTGGCAGCGGCCCCAAATAGTCAATTGCTATGTCCCTGCATGCACCTTCCGGCAGATCGGTTGATCTCATTGGCTCGGGTGGGTCGAATCTACTAACAAGCTGACATCCTTCACACTATTTGCACCGTTTCTCTACGTCACGGTCCATATTTGGCCACCATACCTTTGAGCGTAGTCGCTGTTTTGTTTTCACTATTCCAGGGTGCCCTTCATGAGCTAATTCCATAACTTGATCTCGAAGACATCCAGGTATGAGTAGTATTGTTTGCCTCAACACAACCTGATCATACACGCACAATTCATTTTTATTAGCTCATATGTACTCAAATCAGCAGGCCACCTGTCTGACAAGATGGATTCCCTCAACCTACTTATCAGAGTGTCAGCAGCTGACGCCACTTGGATATCTCCCAATTCCATTTCTTTTGGCACCACCTGACTTGCCACCCAGCAGACGTAATGGTCCTCGCCACCGTGGGACGGATTTTCCCCATTTTCAACCAATCGGGATAACACATCAGCGATATTAGTATTGCCTGGTTTGTACTTAACGACAAAATCGAAACATTGTAGCCTCAGTACCCATCTCTCAATTCGAGCGCATGGCCGGAATCTCCAAGAGAATATAAACTCCATCGGTTTATGGTCGGTGATGAGCGTAAATGGTGGCCCTCCCAAGGTGTAATACTTGAATCGCTCACATCCAAACACCAGCCCCAGTGCTTCTTTCTCCGTCTGGCTATACCTGGTATCAACGTCGCTCAAAGCCCTACTTGCGTATTCAATGATACGCATCTTACCATACTGCCGTTGTAACAATACAGCCCCCACAGCATGTGGCCCCACGTCAGTGACAATAAATGTAGGTTTTCCAGGACAATAGTATCTTGACACATGGGGTAGCTGGTAATTAAGTTCTTTAATTTGTTTAGCACTTCCTGATGTTCACTGTTCCGCACAAAATCAGTCTCACCCTTCAATATCTCTCTCAATGGATGGGTTATTGCCGAGAAGTTAGGACTAAATTCCGCACTGTACCCAATCAGTCCTAACAGACTTGCCAACTCAGCTTTCGAAGCAGGGGGGCCTAATCCTTGAGACGGCCTCAATATCGCTATTCAACGGTTGAACTCCTTTCTTTGAAAACAAGTACCCTCTGAACTCAACCTTAGGTTTAGATATGACACACTTCCGCCAGTTCAGGGTCAGTCCATTCCTCTCCAACACTCTTAGCAGTCCATACAGTCGCCTGTCGTGTTCTTTTTTATTGCTTTCCCAAATCAGGAAATCATCAAAGTAGTTAACTACACCTTCGCAAGGAGAAATTACTCTTTCCGTCTCTCTTTGGAAACACTCGGGAGAACAATTCAACCCAAATAGCAGCCGCGTAAACCTCATCCGACCCTTATGGGTGACGAAGGTTGTTATTCTTCGAGGTTGTTCATCTAATTCCAACTGGTTAAACGCGTCATTCATGTCTAATACTGAAAACACTGTTGCGCCATGCAGCATGCCTGTCAATTGGTCAATGCTTGGTATCGGATGAACCTAGCGCTCAATGGCATCGTTCACTTGTCTAGCGTCCAAACACACCCTGAGTTCACCGGATTTTTTGGTACCACACACCAAAGGAGAAACCCACTCCGATGGCCTATAGATGTCCTCGATAATACCTCTGTCTTTCATTTCCCTAGGTCTACTTTCCAGTAGTAGCTGAACATGTATCGGCACTTTCCGGGGGTTCTGCTTAACTGGCTTTACTTCAGGTTTTACGGTCAGTCTAAGTTTAAACCCGTGATTTCAATATTTCTCGGGATGCATCCGCGTCAGTTGTCATTCAGCACAACAGTTTCGCCAGCAGGATAGCTCATTTGATCAACGCCGCGGAAACCTGCGAACTAAGTTTAAACCCCTTTAATTATCCCAGTCCCGTGAAAACTTTGGGGAAATCAGCTTTAATTCTGTCCTTCAGCTGACACGCGCCCCGTCCCGATACCTCCTCATTGTTTACCATGTGTAGCGGATTTACTAATAAAAGGACTCCTAGCTCCCGCGATGTTTTCCTGTCCAAAAACCGGATCCCTCTAAAATTCATTACATAAAACGTCGCATTCATTACCTTTCCCGGTGTAGCATTTTTTGGGCATACCCCCCCCCCCCCATTTATCCCTCTTTGGACAATTTATCCTCTGCGGACTATTTATCCTCCGGACTTAGCCGAAGGACTTCGACAGTCCGAAGGACTTCGAAGGACGACATCTGTCGCGCCAACGACGTTCGCGAAACTCCAGCCGTCTTCGCGAACTCAGCGTCTTCTGCCCTCATCGTCTTCAGCTCGCAGTCTCCAGCCCGCCCTCCCGAGGAACTACTCTCGTTTATATAGCAGTTGGAGACGGAAGAATACGAGAATGTGATATGGCAGCAGTCGTGCGCAAATCGGTTTCATGCCAGGAATCCGCGAACGGAGACGAAAAGTAGTTCCCTTCTCCAATTGCATTCCTACACCGCATGGTTTCCCATTCCATAAAACTACCTCCCCTCCAAGACTGCCAATCACCCTTTACTCCATCCGCAACTTTCTCTCTTCGACCTTGCTGAACTTTCCCCTCCGAGGTAACAAATCGCCTCGTTTTCCTCTACCTACCCTTTCCACTTTCCCGCCGTCTGAACTTCCCCTCCTTCGACGGAAATCGCTAATCGGTCTTTTTTTAGATAGACCGTGGTTTTGAGAGGTTCTACTCTTGCTGTCTTGCTGTCTCGAGTAGTTGCTGTTTGAATTTGAAACTTAGACGTCAAAGTACAGGTTGGCTGACCCTTACTTGTTTGTATGTGTTAAGCTGCTGAAATACATTATCTTTAATTTGGTGGTAATTTAATATACTTGATTGTTCCCGATTTCCTCCTGTCTGCCTCACTCGTATTTTTTTGGGAAGAATTTGTTTTTAGGGCATTCTCGGAGAAAGACACCTTTGACTCTCCCCTCGAGTGCTTCACCGGAATGCTCAGATCCGCGTCAAAGCTACCCAATGACTCCAAAGGTCTGTTCGAATCATAGGGGGACAACTTCTTTCGTTCACCAACCCACCTCCCTACAATTCCTTTTTTTCTGCAGCACTCCCAAGTAGTACGGTCGATAATGTTTTGAGATGCCCCACTGTCACTCATAAACTTCACTTCAACCCCTCCGACCACAGCACAAAGAGCGTCATTATCATTACCGATGGAGTTCACAGCATACATAAAATAATCTTCCGCGCTGCCAGACTCTCCTCCGCTACTCCCCCCTTCGCCCTCCAGCTGACGGACACGTCGCACAGTGGGACGAAAGCGAAAAAAGCTGGCCAAAACCTCAAAAGTCTTTTTTTTGAGTCCGGAAGTTGAAACTTTGCACAATTATTGCCCATAGATTGGTGCATATGATGACGTATTCAATTTTTCATAGGTAAATTGCGCTAACAAAATAAATGACCTCAAAGTTGAACAAATTTTGCAAAAATCGCCCGTATTAAATTTATTCCAAAAATCGCCGTATTCAAGATAATGGTGAACCTTTTTAGCAAATTTATAAATTTAAAACTTATCAGTGATGTAAAACAGTTCTTTCTCTTTAATTATAATCTACTTACATGGCCGAATTGTTGTATTTGCCGGAGATACGTTACAAAATGGCGGACCCTGGTTTTCGTCAATTTTTTGTCTTTATGTAGTAATACAAAAAAATGTACATCTATGTACATTGAGATATTTACACCACAATTACAGAAAAGCTTTAAGAGTTTAAATCCGAAGAAATCATCTGCGACCGTTTGCGACGCCGAAAATAAAATTGATTTTTCGATCGTGCGGCCCAGTCCGGAGCTGCGCGCTGGCTACGGGGACGCCGTTCTTGAAAGGTGTTGGAAAGGGCAAACACTGAACCTTTTTTATCAAAGTTATGGAATAAAAGCTGAAGCTTATTAGTAAAATAATTCCTTGTAATTTATTATAACCTATTTTCATGACTACACTGTAATATTTGTCGTCCATACATAACAAAATGGCGGACTCTGGTTTTCGTCAAAGTTTTGTCTTCATGTGGTAATATAAAAAAATGGACATCGACTGACACTGAGATATTCACACCACGATTGAAGCAAAGCTTTCAAAGTGTGAATCCGGAGAGATCATCTGCGACCGTCCGCGATAACGAAAATAAAGTCCATTTTTCGATCGCGGGCCCCAGTACGGAGCTGCCCGCTGGCTACGGAGAATGCTGTGACGCGGTGTATATTGGAAGGCGATAGTGCTCTATAACCTTCGTTACGGATATAATAAGTCAAATCGACTTAATAGACCATATAATTAATTTAATCTTTTTTCTTGTAACAGACTTATTAATTATATGTCATTACTAAATACCTTCATAGCACTTGAACATACCTCGTGTAACTACAACTGTTTTACTCGGAATTAGAATTTTCCTCTTCGCTTCCAGAATCCAACATTTCCTGCTCGGCTTCTGTTAGTATGAGTAGACTCCTCACTTCGATTGTCATGCTCTTGGTCATCTTTGTCAATAATTTTCCGGAGTTGGAAATTAATAGGTCCGAGGTTAGGAGGAGTGTGCGGAATAAGTCCTCGTTGTTGCCAACCTTTCTGCTGAAGCTTTCTCTGTATTTTCTGGCATCCTTGTTCCGTGACTCTATAGCCTCTTCTGATAATTGGCCCAGGGGAAGAATAACCTCCTTTGCTATTTCTGCTCCGTGTATTGGTACCTTGTGTACTGTGTGAGGCATGTAAAACCACGGATATAACTTCATGTACATTTCAGCAGTTTCCCAACAATAATTATTAAATTTCCAAACATTGCATGTAACAAATGATGTGGTACGAAGTCAAATGATTTTTTCATAGCGAATTTCAAACCTGGTTAATAATTATTTAATTTTCCTTCATTAATTGGTAGGCCACTTGAAACTGCCTTCAATATCGTCGAAAACCTCTTTATTAGGTCTTCGTTGATTCCTGAACTTTAATCCATAGGACTTTTTATTAATGACATCAGGGGAAAACACAGCCGCTGCCAGGAACAACAGTAAAGGTTTAAAAAAATCATCTGCTTATTCCATCTAAAATTAATTTAGAGGCTAGTACCTGTGATTTCAGATGCCAGTGTTGGATTTTCAAAGAATTTTCGAGCAGTATTTCCGTCATTTGTAGTTCCAGATCTTTGCTTCGTTACATCTACAACCAAGCCCATCTTTTCTTCAAATCTCTTTTGCAAAATAACTTTTTTGTTTCTTAGTTGTTTTTTTTTGCTCTCCACGGGCCTCAATGAGATTATCATATTAAGTTCGGTCGTCTTCATGCAGTAAAACAAATTTAGCATTGTACGTTCCTCACCTATCTGCCATTGTTTAAAATCCATTCGATATGAAACATGTAGAAGACATTCAAAAAATCTAATGTAACAGTGTAATGTAGAAATTCCAAACGCTAAATTGGCTCTATTCACTCGTCATTCTCTCATCTCTTGAAGTTTATTCATTTCGGAGATCTTGGCACCGCAGACGTAACATGTCATACTTCCACTCTCAGTCAAAGCATTGCCAACCTAAGTAAATTCATTCGTTTGTATCAACAATGACATTGTAAAGCTTCTACATTATTTAACATTACCTCTTACCTTTCCGTTAACTATGGTTAGCAGCATTCAGAACCCGATGGTGTAATTTCCCACATGAATCGGCCTTAATTTTTCAATTTGTGTCTTAAGGTGCTTCTCTTCTGCCTTCGCAACTTCCTTTGTTTCCTTAATCCACTCTAGGCAAATTGGTCTGCAAAATCTCGTGGATGATGCCCGAGGATTTTCCCAAATTATTTTACGTTAGATAAATCAAAGATGTCGAAGAATAAAATAAGGAGAGTGTGTAGAATTGTATTGGAGTAAGAATAAAACTGTACTGCTTTCAAATTTTACCTGTTTCATCGTTTAAAAGTCGAAGAGGCACCAGGGAGCTCATAAACAAAAATTCCTCTGACCTGGGCTCTCGTTGCCACCTCTTTTTATATAGGGAATGGCCTGAACTTCCGTCGAAACCGTATTTACAAACTAGAGTGCACTTCAATTCGCGTGTGGAAGCAGGGGCAGCTGTGACGCATGCCAGGATCCGTGACGCAGAGTGAGAGAGAAGACTTTGCAGATTTACTTCGCACTTAATTTCTGAAATTTCTATGCCATCCGGATAGGCGGCATTTTAGCACGCTTCACTGTGTGGTAGCCTGGGTATAATTTATGGCCGTGGCTTTCAGCAATTTTTCGTAGACCAATATATTGGTTTTTGGTTAGCTACATTGATATGATTACAGAAAGAGCCTCCTCTTCCGACATCTTAGTGGGGGCTGATATAGGTTTCTTCCATTTCGTTAGTACTCTCCGTGCTCTGGTTTGAGTGGTCGTGGTTACTTCTTTGACTAGTTTGGAGGCCGACTCATCTCCTTCCTCTCTTAATGTCATCGATGCTGCATATGACAATGTTGCTGCCGAGTATGAAGACCGAAGACTTTTTTCTAAGACTAAGGCAGTTTTCCTTCTTTTAGATCTTTCGCTGAAAACACTGAAAGATTTTTCCAAGCGTCACCCTGGGCCTAGTAGGATAATACAAAATCATCCTTTACATGCACAATTCAGGTCAAATAACAACTCCGTACGGCTAATAATCAATAATACTTTCAAGAAGGTTTGGAAGTGCTCGGTAAACATTGGAGTACGATTTCCGGTGCATTAATAGGAGCATTCAGCCATTTTTTGTTCTGGCTCAAAAACCTTTCATTACTTCTAGAACTCGCTTCCCATTTCTGCTGATAGTGCAGGAAAAATAATAGCCTGAAGAAATCACTGAGGGCAATTGTGGCGTCAACGTAGCCTTTTACATAAAATTATTGAGTCAGATAATGCATTAAATATTCGTGCCTGTCAGTGATGGATTGATGTCCAGAATTAACATTTTTTTATGAAGCATTAGGCGAGAAACCTCGAGGCTAGACATATTTGTATGTATGCATCGAATTCGTATGCACAGAATGTTTATTTCAGGCGATCGGTCACACAAGGAAAATACATGTAAGATAAAAAATGGATCAGTTCCGGATAGTTTTCCTAGGTTAAAAAATTATTACAAGACTGAAAACGAAGAGCACCAAATAAAAACACCAATATGGATGATCGAAGTTGGGTGAATAAATCTATGACACCACCGACGCAGCTAGAAAACCAATGAAGTTGCAAGGAGAACTCTCAATCCAACGCGTGTGTATACGAGAAAAAAACCAAAGCATAACTAACCTCTTTCACTGTATATGGAGAACTGAATGCGCCCATGCACTTCTGTCCGGAAACTGAACATTCCGAAAATAGCAAGAAAGGACCGCACACAAGGTCCGCGGGGTCATAAAAAGACCCTTGTCGCGAAGCCCAACTCAGCGAGGGCGGAGGGGCAATTAGGCGCCAGCTGTGGGGCTGGCATGGTTTAAAATACCTTTTCTTCTCTCATAACGTTAGTGGTGGCCTAAGAGATATGCTATACCCTTTCAAAGACTAAAATATATAAATGGAGAATTGTTAAGGTTAGAGCCTTGCTTGCATAGAAGGTAAGTGGTCAAAATGGTAAATCGGCCAACAGTATGAATTGTGGAGGAGATTGTTTTTCCCCAAGTGGCATCATATCCACGTAATACGAAGTCGAATAACTTAATATGACTTATTATATCCGTAACGAAGGTTATAGAGCACTATCGCCTTCCAATATACACCGCGTCACAGCATTCTCCGTAGCCAGCGGGCAGCTCCGTACTGGGGCCCGCGATCGAAAAATGGACTTTATTTTCGTTATCGCGGACGGTCGCAGATGATCTCTCCGGATTCACACTTTGAAAGCTTTGCTTCAATCGTGGTGTGAATATCTCAGTGTCAGTCGATGTCCATTTTTTTATATTACCACATGAAGACAAAACTTTGACGAAAACCAGAGTCCGCCATTTTGTTATGTATGGACGACAAATATTACAGTGTAGTCATGAAAATAGGTTATAATAAATTACAAGGAATTATTTTACTAATAAGCTTCAGCTTTTATTCTATAACTTTGATAAAAAAGGTTCAGTGTTTGCCCTTTCCAACACCTTTCAAGAACGGCGTCCCCGTAGCCAGCGCGCAGCTCCGGACTGGGCCGCACGATCGAAAAATCAATTTTATTTTCGGCGTCGCAAACGGTCGCAGATGATTTCTTCGGATTTAAACTCTTAAAGCTTTGCTGTAATTGTGGTGTAAATATCTCAATGTACATAGATGTACATTTTTTTATATTACTACATAAAGACAAAAAATTGACGAAAACCAGGGTCCGCCATTTTGTAACGTATCTCCGGCAAATACAACAATTTGGCCATGTAAGTAGATTATAATTAAAGAGAAAGAACTGTTTTACATCACTGATAAGTTTTAAATTTATAAATTTGCTAAAAAGGTTCACCATTATCTTGAATACGGCAATTTTTGGAATAAATTTAATACGGGCGATTTTTGCAAAATTTGTTCAACTTTGAGGTCATTTATTTTGTTAGCGCAATTTACCTATGAAAAATTGAATACGTCATCATATGCACCAATCTATGGGCAATAATTGTGCAAAGTTTCAACTTCCGGACTCAAAAAAAGACTTTTGAGGTTTTGGCCAGCTTTTTTCGCTTTCGTCCCACTGTGCGTCGCCTTCCTCCGCCCCTCCTCAGAATTGGTTCTCCCCTGCTGCCGCCGCATTGAACGCCGCTGGCGCTGCGATCACTGCGCTCTTCCCGCCATTTCCTGACGCCATCCCTGCTACTTGTTGCATCATCTTCTTCCCTCGAGCGGGAAAGCATGCGTCACGGGCATAATGTCCTACTAATCCGCAGCGGAAGCATGACATTTTTATGTCAGCGTTTGTTTCCCTCATTGACAATTTGTTCACCACACCATCAGCCACCCTTTTTCCCTCCATTTCACGAGCTTGTTGCTCACACTGTTCCAATGAACGAGCTAGTTCGCGGGCCCTGTCATAAGACAATGTATCCCCCACTTTCAGTAATCATGAGACGTAGTATGTTCAATCAATATGTCCACTATTTCCCTATTTGGCTGCTCGTAGTCACAATTCACCACCTTGGCCTTCATCCGCGTAAGGAACTGGAGCGACGTTTCACCTGCCGCAGGCCTCAACTGCCGAAACACGAAACGCTCGTACGTATAACTACGTTTTGGCATGAAATACGCCGTCAATGCATCCACACAATCCTTAAACGCATCCCTCTCGGCAGCAGCATCGGTGCACCTTCTCCAGCTCCTCGTCGAGTTGCAGACTCCGGTAATGTTTCCCAAATTTCTTGTACTTCCTCACCGGCATGGTATAACAACATTGCTTTCCTCCTCGACGCATTTGTGATGTTTCTGAATTCCGCGAAGAGGATAAAACTCCTCATCCAACTCTTCCACCGTTGGCTGACGGTTGCCTCATCCCAATGGACGTCGAAACTTTGCATCGGCTGCGAATCCATCGTTCGTTTCAATTCTGTGGTCAATTACACCCAGACGAAACCAACGGATTTTCTCTTTATCCTCGTCGCCAATGTTATGTCTATGCCGAGGTGGCCGTCAGGATGACAGGAATAAGACAGGGGACATCCACTCAGATCCATGGCTGGCGTGTAACTGCCAGTCATGCATTTATCAGGGTCGATTTATTCGATATGTTGCACCATCGAAGAGGCGAAGAATCGAGATACCGAACGACTTTGGGCATTTATCAAGGTCGTTCGATATCTCGATTCTTTGCCTCTTTGAGTCGAAGTTCGATATCGATGGTGCAACATATCGAATAAATCGACCCTGGGCATTCGACTCGAGAGGCGAAGAATCGAGATATCGAACGACCTTGGGCATTTATTCACATAGCGTGCCATCTGTCGGCTACGCCGTCAACTACATCAATACACTACACTCATTAACCTCAAGTTGCTTTGAATGATTCTTATATGTGTTAGTTGTTCATAACTTTCTTAATTGTTTGTTTGGAAAGGGGAGATGTTGCATATGGAGCTATATATATATATGTTTTACTATATGGTCAACAGATGGCGTCTGCCATCTATGTATTTCCCAAGGTCCTCATACCCTTTTATAAGGGTATAAGGACCTAGGTATTTCCATAGCTTATAATAAAACAACAGTTGGCTTGTTACTCTTGAACGAATGAGTCGTATTATTGCAGCTCCCTCTACAGTAGGAGTCAAGGGGAAGTGCTGTTTATTTGTGATTTCTTTTGTGACTCCAACATTGTAGGAGCAACTGTTATTTCCTTAGCGCAAGATCCGAGTTGGCGCCCTTTGTTTTTTTTATATTCTTTTGGTCTGTATCCATGCACCTGTCTAGTGTGAGAGCAATAAAGAAAACGTGGCTGTGTGTTCGTTAGCTACGCTAACTGAAAGTGATTCATTACACTGCATGAAAGAAAACGACAGGAACCACAAAGTTAAAATATTGTGAAATCATCGCAGATACCAACAGATTTCACAAGATTTGATCATGAGCTACGAAAAAAGTTAAAATCTTTTCATTTTTAAAACAATGTAAAGTGTTCATGCTAAGTCATTCCCGCTCCCGCGGATGCCATCCTCCTACCCCCCTTTTTCTCCGCCCACTTCCTTCCTAATCTTACATTACCTAATCTTAACTTCCTTCCCAATATCCTGCTCAGACAAGTGACCTTTCCCTAATCTTAACTTCCTTCCTAATCATCTGCTGAGGCCGGAGGCCGAGACTCGACGTATGAGGCGAGGGAATGCAACCTATCCAAGGGATACTAGAGGAAGCTGCCACCCCAACCCCTTCCACCCCTTTGCCCACTCCCTCTACCTTCCCCTCCTGGATGGCGGGAGCGTGGATGAAGCCAGCGGAGTTGGAGGGGATTGACAATGGAATAAAGAGGGTTCTCCCGAGTAACGCGAGAGTATGATTTCCATGCCCTTTTCCCCGATCCCTCAACGAATCCTGGGCGGACCCTTGATCCTTTCCGTTTCCTGATCGCGCGTTACAACAACATAAAATACAAGGTGCTTTGGAGACTGTTTGAACCCAATCACGGAATTAGAGCAGGGTCTAATTTCCTCGCTCGCATTCGTTCTTACAATTATCCGCTTTACATGACGCAATTTTCACTGTATATCCATCCATCAGCCTGTGCAATAAAGAGCTCCGTGTAAACTCATTGATATTACAAATGAACGAACTGGTATCAATTCGCGGCAATTCAAATGAACCGCGATCGTTACATTTAGTGCTACCAAGCGGCGAATACAGCAACCCATCGAGGCGCGCGCCAGCTGAATAATTCTTCTAAAAGCTCTCGAAAACTTATTACACGTTTTTTGCGTAGCGTGGCCACTCTATACATACTTACTCTATGCTATTAGTGATTCTCCCCTCAAATACAAGTGAATCAATCACGCTGTTACAATCGCCCCTTTGCCTTGCATGCATATATATTCTCTTATATTTAAACCAAGTATTCGAAGCAAGCAATTCTTTTTCCAATCACAAACTTACCAATTTTTCACCGTTATCACCTTCCCGATTGTCTCCCAAAGTCTCAACCTTTCTCTCAGATGCATCCCGCCTAACACCAAACCAGCAATTCATGTCGCCTAATACAACTATTCTCTCACTGTGGCCACGGTCTCTCTGTACCCTTGAGTTTTCCCCAAAAATCATCTTTCACATTTTCACTTTATCCATTTACTCAAGGATACCATGCCAAGATCGCAAATCTTCAAATAACTACTTTTGTACAACGCCAGAGCCATCTAGGGGGCACTAACTCAGATTTCCTAACCAACATCTGAACTCTCTCATTAAGTATTAACCTTACACCTTGTTTGCCATGCATACTATCTATCTTCTAATACCAACCACAGTTCTAACCCACTGTCAGCAGTCATAACCAAGGTTCTTAAAATGTATTATATTCTGCCAACCTTGAGTTGTAGCAACAGCCTTCCCCTTGCACTTGGTTTCACAAACACAAAAAACATCTTTTTGTCTCTTTTTCAATTCATGCGTCAATTCTTTCTCCCTCTCATACACACCACTAGCATTCCCAGTACCAATTGTTCAGTTTGTTTTGACCTGTCAGTCTCTTGATAGGCCATACTAATGTAGGCTCTACTGCCCATTTAGTGTCTCCAGCCATCCAAGGCTATTTTATGACCGTTAGCAGCAATTTTCAATGCATTATATGAGGTTAACAGCATTTGGAGAACTTACTCCACTTGTAACTTTTCCTGCTTGAGGATATGGTGCTCTACGATTCAGTTTTGGCTCATTTTCACCAATATGCCACAAAAAAACCAAATCCTTGTAATACCGTTGACCTGCTTCAATTCTCCAATAGATTATTACATAGAATGTATGGCTCTCAGGTTTCCAACCGGGTGATGGTGGTTTTTGGCACAGACATTTCGAAGGCGTAGTCTGCCATTGTCCTCAGGGTGATCTCTCAGAGCGATGGCAGACTACGCCTTCAAAATGTCAGTACCAAAAACCACCATCACCCGGTTGGAAACCCACGAGCTATACATTCTAAGCATTCACTGGGAAAGCCTTAAGTCTTACATATAATTACATAATTATGAATTTAGAAGTAGCAAAAGAGAATAGTCCCAGTTAATGTCACATTAACTGTGAAATTCAAACTGATCATTACTGGGGATGATCACGTACCGTGAGATAACAATATCTTATGTCTGTTTGTAGGTCTCTAGTGTTGAGTGCAGTGTCGTTCAGGATAAGTAAAGGGCAACTTTTTGGCACCGGACACTTTAGCTTCTTAATTTTCTGCTGTTGTGGTAATTTAAAAAGTAAATACTCATGCTGTGGTATGAACCACAGATCTTAAACAATTGATGATCCAACTGGTTAAATGACTACTGAGGTGAACAAATGATAATGGAATTTACTGATACATGCAGATTAATAATTCTGACTACATTAATGTATTTTGAGGGAAGATGTCAAGCAACTACCATAAATTTGAAGAAATAATGTCTTTTATTCTTTTTGTGCTATAGGCCTTATACATTATGTATTTTCAACTGGAATGCATCAGTTGCATCAACTTCTACAGGAGCAATGAGTTCATAATGCCACGTGTAATTTAGCACCTTGAGTACCACAAACTCAGTACCTATGGTTTTTGAGCGCATTGAACCAATAGTGTTAACTTTAATTAAGTTTATTTTCCAGAGTCACTTTGAATATATACACAGTAAAATGTGAGGTTATGTTTTAACGGCTATAATGTAACAGCAATTTTATCACATTATGCCACTCAAAAGTTCAGATACTTATTTATGAACAACAAATTTCAGTACCTTTTACTTGTGAGTCTTGTGTTTCCACAAACATCATGTACATGGATAAGCAAGTTGATCAAAAAATTATTTATCAAATCATAGGTTTATCAAAAAATATCTATGTAGTATGAACTAAATCAGTTTGGCCATATGTTTATACCAACATTTTTATCATGTAATAGCTTGCCATACGAAAGACTTTTGGGTCTCAGTAGCAGAGATATTTGCACGACATTAGACATCATTGAGCTGATAGCATTCCTCCTTCTTGTGGCCAATCTTGCTGATTTATTTGAGATGTACCACTTCCTTGGTTTTACTCAAATAATTCAGTTTTGTATTATTGCCATAGAGACTTTAAGAGGCCTCAGAATTAGTAAATAAGGTAAATGCAGCTGATCAGTTTTTAGAAATCTAATGAGCCAACGACCCTAGGGTACCTACCATGAAAATAAGTGATTCCAAATCATTTCACCACTACTGCTTGTGGCAGATACATCTACATCATGACAACTGAATAGCTGTGTCACATAAATAATCACAGATTTCTTTCATGGCATTTGAGTACCTACTCCTCGAAATGTAACTTGTCAAACATTTAGGGTTAGGCAAAGTGAACTGATAATCTTTAAAGTTTAGACAAGTATAACTTCTGCCACAACTTGTCAATATTGCATTAATTTTCTAAGAATTTATCAGTTCCAGTCCTTGAAGTGAACACAGCTCTTAATGCACCATGCATTTGCCTTAGAGTCATGAAAATATACTTTTTCTCGTGAAAAGAGCAGCTTGACTGGAGAAATAACAGGACTGACTTCATAAAGCTCAGCAGGCACATGAAAATTCCAAAAATACAGAAAATGCTTGTTATTCGAAGGTCTTCTCCTCAAGCCATGGTCGAAAAATTGGCAGGGTGGAAGGGTAATGTGTTCCTTGCTTTCTTCTCAAAGTCCCATCTGGGCTCCTCAAGGGATATGTAGCCATCATAATGGGTAACTGGAGTTTTATTTCCTTCTCGAAGCTCTTTGGATCTATGATAAACTGGAAAAAACAACAAACGACCAATCAGATCAAATATTTATTTTTTTACTTAATTTTTTTAAGTTTAAACTTCAAAAATTTTAATTGTAGAGTTCTATAATTTTTGGTAGTGTAACTGAAAACTTCAGAAGATTACACATGAGACTGTAATTTATTTTGATTCTGCACAAGTACAAAAGAAATTGTGGAAAGAGTGGCTCCTCAAATTTCTTTTGAAAAAACAGAATATATTACCAGCAACACAATGGCACCCAAATTATTAAAAGTGAAACATGGAAAACTCAAGAGAGTCCGCTAATTTAAATATTTAGGCGAGTAAATTCAAGTATCAGGCCTGGAGAAGGCTGCCAATGCAATTCGTCTTCAAAAAATGGAAACTGCCCTTAGACTCACACAAAACATTCACAACAAAAAATGCCTCTCTATGTATACTAATTGTGGGGGATATAGTGGAATTGTAATTGCTGCAAACAAATCTCTTTGCTCTTCTACACTAAAGGTAGGTATGTTCTGTATCTGAATCTTTGTTTATTGATATCCATGTTGTAAACTGTAAGTATCTCCTTGCCACTGCTAATTTGCCCCCCTTATCAGAGACCTCTCTTTACAAAGAGTATTTTAATTTACTTGCTGAACTGTTTATTTCTCATGATCGCTATTGAATAATTTTATGTGGGGATATTAATGTACCGGATACTACTTGGAGTGTTGAACCTGAAGAGTTTGGCTATAACTAATATGTTGCTCCATGTGTCAGATCCAATTCTACTGAGTTATAAAGAATTATGTACTACTTATGTTTTCACAAAGCTTATCTTGGCTTGAAACAACTACCAACATCCTAATCATCCTCAAAAATCTTATATGCTTGATCTTCTATCTGCTGACTCTGCACAGGACTCCCCACTTGACCCACTGGAGAAATTGGTACTCGGTGACATGCATCACTATTATTATTTTCTATGCCAATTAACCACATCCTCCACACCGGCTGAAGTCTGTAAGGAACTATTTATTTAGATTTAATGATAGCTCAGTTGAATGGTCTCATTTGAGAAGCTTGTTTGAGTTAACGGATCCTCTCAAGCTGAGAATGATACCAAAGATAACAAAATTCCACATTGATGTCAAACCTTTCTATATAATGAAAGTGAAGTTGACATCAAAGGCTTTTAGCAGTAGCATTAGCATAGCCTTATCAGCATTTTTTGCTATGAAGAAACTTTGTAATGGGGTTATTAATGTGGTGTGTAGACACTGTACTTTTGCATAGCATAGAGGATACTCATTATCATTAGAAGGCTTAAGACTTTATGTGGCTCTCCTTGAGTAGTTACCATAGATAATTTTAGTGATCAAAGTATATTATACATTCTAATGTATTTAAATGAGCCTATTGTACAAGTAATGTGGTTTGTAGACACTGTACTTTATGGAGGATGCTCATTAGCATTCCTTTTTGAAAGAATTTTCTTTCTTTGTGTTTTAACCAAAGACAGTTTCGGTGATCAGAATACTTTTTATTTCACTGAACATCTTTTGCAATATAAGTTACTGTGAAAGTGTGGAATAGTTCTCACTCGCTGATTGACTAAGCATATCATGATGCAATCATGTCGACCTTCTTTTCATCAATTTCAATGTAAAATTGAAAAATCAGGTGGTTTAGAGTAAAAGTAAAAATCAGTTGGTTTCGTAAAATTCACTTTTTTTTTCAACGTTAGTCGAATGTTACATTCTAACCGTTTTTTCAAAATGAGAAAAAACGTTTGCATGGTTGGACGTTATTACGCAATTCAAATCATGTTGGTTCGAATGTTATACAAACGTTTGTGTGCTGGTCGGGTAAGTGGCGTGCGCTAACTAAATAACGTTTTTCTAACATTATTTTAACATTTGTGTGCTGGTGGGGAGGCTGGTTTGATGAGGAATATAGAGAGGCTATTGAGAAGAGGAATATTAAATTCAACAGATTCAGGCGAGATATCGTGGAAGTTTTTCATAATGTAAGAGAAACAATTGCACTTTTCCACAATATTGTTTTAATGCATACAACGCGTTTCGGCTCACAGAGCCATCTGGCTCTGTGAGCTGAAACGCATTGTCCGCATTAAAACAATTTTGTGGAAAAGTGCAATTGTTTCTCTTACATTAAGAAGAATATTACCAGAAGGATATTGCTGTAGAGACAGACACAAGCATCAACAGAACAATTTATGAGAGGATTGGATTGGATATTTGTGGAGGCGACCGTCAGCTGAGGGGGGGGGGGGCTTTGATAGGGGATAGGTAAGGGAGGAAGGGTGGATAGAAACCCGGCGTCGGTGTTAGCCTACTCTTAACAATAGGCACCAAGGGGACCACGGTTTAACGTCTCATCCAACAGATGGGAGTACTTGTCCTTGAAGTGCCCTCTACAAGACACTATCAAGCAGGGATTGGGTTTCCTCTGAAAAACATCCGCCTCTGAAAGGGATTTGAACCCTGACCACCCATATGGTTAGCCAGTACTCTAGCCACCACCACACCAACACACACCACACCAACACACACCCCAAATTTGTGAGAGCTCAAACAGCAGCTTCCCGAGCATGTGGACACTATACGAGAGCATTGGAAAAACATGAAAGTGGGTAAAACTGAAGAAATGGCAGCCAACAGGAAAATGTGGGAGAAGTATAGTAAGATAATGGATGAAAAGAAAGGGTTTCAGGTGAGCTAGGTTTTATGATAGAGGAGGTAATTTCATTGGAGACGAACAGAGAGTGCTGGATAGGAGGGACAAGTATTTTGAAGATTTGCTATAACAACCTCAAGCAGAAGAAGCCGAAGATGCTTGAAGAAGCTGGAGAAAAACTGCGATGTCTGTCAGAAACGGAAGGCAACAAAAATAGGTTTTCTGCAGACAAGTGAGCAGAAATCACCCAAACCATTGGATTTTATCCACAGTGATGTAATGGGAAAATTGACTATTTCTTTAGGAGGTTCAAGGTATGTCACTTTTGTAGAAGATTATTCTAGATTTTTGACTATATTTTTTGGCAAAGAAAAGTCAAGTATTTAATGTGTTCAAGCCATGTAAGAGTCGTGTTGAATTTCTGCATGAGAGTAAAATTAAGGCACTGCAAACAGACTGAGAAGGTGAATACATTAATGGTGAGTTTCAATCCTTTTTGAGAGAGAATGAAATAGTTCACAGGACAACAGTTAAGAATTTGCCTGAACAAAATGGCATTTCAGAACGACAAAATAAGACATTAGCCAATGCAGTGAGGTGTATCTTGATTCAGTCGGGATTATTTAAGTCATTTTGGGCAGAAGCGATGAGTGTGGCTGTTTATGTAGAAATTTATCTCCATCTAGGGGGAAGATTTAAATGAATTCACTTTGAAATATTCCACAAAGTATTTATTACTCCGACCTAGGTTTCGACTTATGTTAAGTCATTATCAAGGTATATCAAGGTACCTTGATAATGACTTAACATAAGTCGAAACCTAGGTCGGAGTAATAAATACTTTGTGGAATATTACAAAGTGAATTCATTTAAAATCTTCGCAATGTTGTTCCACCAAGTTAAGCCGGAATATTTATTATATATTCCATCTAGGGCTGTGGGAAATCAGCCTATGGTATTATGGAATGATCCTATGCCCAGAATACCTATGGTATTATGGAGTGGCGTAGAAGTCACCTCTGACACCTATGAAACCCTTAAGGTATTTGGTTGTAAGGGATACCTTAGGAAAATTAACCTCAGAACGGTCTGAAGTTTTCTGGAGTCACCTCAGAAACTCGGAGGTTTACCTGATGTAACTTCAGAAAACTTAGTAAATGCGAGGTATTTCTGAGGTTTGAGGCAACTGCAATGCGAGTATTTCCTGAGATTACCTCAGAATTTGAGGTTTTGTCTTCCTGAAGTCAGGCCTGTTTTTAACCCTCGTGGCGCTATGGGCAAATTAAACAGGTGCGCCCCTGGTGCGGAGTGGTGACTGAGTTGATTACAGTAGTTTGCACGTGCCCTCTCAACAGCTCCAAGGTCAAACTCTGTAGTGATAGCAACTCTGTTCATGTCGCTCTACAGTACAACCTTAACGAAAATAATTCACTTTGGTTTGCTGTGTGTTAACCTCTTATCAGCGTTTAATTTTTTTTCTACCTCACTTTTGTCATCTGGTAATTAACTTGTAATCTTCTCCTTTATGCCCCAAAACCCTTGCGCCCCATGGGCAAGAGCCCGTTTTGCCCAGTTATAGAATCGGGCCTGCCTGAAGTTATTGCCATGTGAAGTTTACCTGAGGTTACCTCAACATCTGAGTATTTTTCTGACGTTTATGGGATGTGAGGTTTACCTGATGTTACTTTCAGAATCTGAAGTTTTGTATTCCTAAGGTTATTGCTGTCAGAGGTTTACCTGAGGTTAGCTCAAAATTCTGAGGTTTTGTTCTCCTGGAGTTATTAAGGTCTGAGATGTATCTTCGGTTAGCTCAAAAAACGTTTGTTTTTCATACCTGACGTTTTTGCTAGAGAAATTTACCTGAGGTAACATTAAGCATCCTGAAGGTACGTGTGCCTAATGAATACACTCTGCTGGGTTTGAATTTGCACCTTAAGCAGTTACTCCTTAAAGCATACGTGTGCTTTCATTTCTTTATCTTTTTTATCACAGGAACTGTAAGGCTGGCCGAGAGAGGAGCTAGTCTTGGAAGTGATATAGGGATAAGTTAGGCCTTGAAAGAAAGTTGGCTGCCCATCCCAAAATTGTGGGGCTCATTCCATTTTTACACGTTACTCTTTCTAACCATAAAGTAAAGGCACTTTTCGCGGTAAAATGTAAGAAAAATACCTTTAGATTGTTTGTTTTTATCGCACTCTCATTTTACACTTTTATTCATGAAGGCTACAGCCTTCCTCTTGGTTCTCTGTTGCTGCTCAATGAAGTCCGCCACACACCGATGCCTCCAAATCCGGGATCGATCGCATTCCAGCAGTTTCGCTCTACTAACTCAGACTTCGCCCGCCGAGACCACAAATGGTAATTTCCTCGATTCAGCTTGGGGATGATATCCTTAACCTCATGGTCGGCCATGCTGCGTCAAGCTCTCACCAGTCTTTTTCACTCTCGTGACACTGCAAAATCATCTACCGTCCTGGGCCCATAACCTTTTGTCGCTCACAAACATTTTACGGTAGTGATGAAGAAGTAAGTATTGCCTTGTTGAAACTCTTATTGTCTATCGTAGGTACTCATTACATTACACTCTTGTACTCACTCAGTCAGCTCAGGGATGGGTTTATCCCAGGCTGAATAACATATGCCTGGGATAAGCATATCTTCCACTTAATATATCCCCGACATTATATTAATTTAAGCGCTGGCGCAATAAATTTAAACACTTTCATTTTACAAGTAACATCCAAAAGAAGTGTCAGCCGCTGTTTCCGATCCAAACAATTATAACATTAATTGCGCAGAGTTATTCGAAGTGTGGCGAAATCATTTCTCGTGTCTCAATGAACTGACACATCGCAAAATAATGACTTTGGTATTGAAATTATATACGTTGGAATAATGACTATCAAGGAATTCCACCAAGTAAGGTCCAAAACTATCAACTACAAGTTGAGAAGAATATTTTGCATAAGATTTATGTGGCTCTACATGAGGCAGCAGCTGTTATAGCTTTCTTAATTTAATAAAATAACTATCTCCCATTTGACAGCAAAAAAGAAAAAGTTTCTGAAATTGCCTCTAACAACTGTTAAGAAAAACATGAGATGACCTTAAAAAAATCAAGCGATTCATTTTGAGTGGTCGAATGAGTAACCAGTATCCATGCAGGTGACAAGGCATTAAGTGCATTTTTTATAATGATAGGCACCATGAGTGCAAAAAAAAAGTTTGAGGCTCTCATTTCTCACCGATCACAATACTATTTTCTTAAGTAGAAAGTTTGCTGCATGGGATTGATCTGGCCATATGGCCATAACCACCGCCGATACCAATGTGTATCTGTTTCTGACCGTCCGTGGGGCCTACTGCCTTGGACATGGGTGAATAGTAGTAGAAACTGTATCTAGCCATCCATCCACCCACTGCAATCAGTTTAAAACTCCAAACTGCACTTCTGTAATGGGTACCAAGAGAGAGTTCAAGGGGCTGAATTTTCCAGGAGTTGGCTGCCGATTGAATGGAGTGGTGCATAGAAGTGGAGTGGGGGCAGTTTCTTCATCAGATCCACCCCTGCCCTGTCACTGGCTGTGTGGCCTTAACGTGAAAGACGTTAGGTTCTTGTGACAAGTAAGGAACAGCAGATATTTTGTATCTTAAGGTATTTTCAAAATACAAACTACCTCTCCCTAGGATTTTAGATACAAAATACTTTCACAAAATGCATTTCCAACACACAAGTTACAAAATACAAAATTACCTACAGTACGTATTTCAAACACATGTTTTCTCAATACTTCCAATCTTTGGTGGCGGGAGCATATGATGTCATCTGGTGGTTAAATGCCTCTATCTATGGTTGTCCACCCAAATCATGCACAAGTTTTCCTCACAAGTTTAGTGCATTGTACCTGAAATGCCCTGCAGCCTGTCATTCCACCTTTTGTGTAGGTTTATTTTTAAATTTCACATTTCAAAATTTTAGATGAAAAATTGAAAATTGTGTGAGCCGGAATGCAATCCTCACAAGGTGAAACATGGCATCCAGGGTTGTGAACCTCAATGTGTGCTGACGGTCAAAGGGATATTCATCGGTAATTTTATCAGACACATGAAACTCTTTTGAACTGATGAATCAACTGCCCTGCCCCTCCAACAACATATTCTGGGTAAATTTTGGAAGAATGCACATTACTATGCTATTCCACCAGCAAAATGACATGATTCATTCCTCAAAATCAATATCCTCAGCCAATACTACAAAACTGAGTTATTTGGTGCTTTTAAATTATGTAAAGTCAGTGATCAGTGGATGGGGCAAGCTTGATTTTGAATGAAGAAAGCACAGCAGGTCTAGTAGGTGGAGTAATCAACCTGCACAGCTTTAGACAAGAGAAGAATCATGAAAAACTACCTTTTCCTTTCAGACCTTTAATCAGAAGTTGTAGTGTGACATTCTCTAGTGGCTTAGGTTAGGAATGGGCTGAAGAGTCAGAAAAATTACATAGAAATTGCTGAGTGCTTAGCCACAAAAATGCATGTAGACATACCACTATTCCTCATTTGGATCTTTCAAAACATAATGGTGGTTCATATCAATTTGTTTCTCCTGGTGAGACCATGCAAAGTTTCCCTCAGAATAAAATTAAGACTAAGAGATAAAAACTTGACTCCATGAAAAGATTCACCAGAAATTGGTGAGCATTCTGAATGAGCTGACCTGAAATAATTTTGCTTTTCAAAGCCAAAGAAATACTTGAAGTAATGAATGCTTTCCTATGGAAACTGTTTCAAAGTAAATTATATTGATTAGGGCATTTGGTAGGCACCCTCCTATGGGGAAAACCAGGAAACTATAATGGGTGTCATTTCACACCATGTAGGTAGTTTAAATTGTGCTCAACCAACTATCTGGTACTTAAGAAATGTATGAAAATATGGATGTTAGATTATCCCATATCCAAGCGCAAACTAATATTATCAAGAAAATAATCCTGCGATGAACTTCTGGTTTGCATTGAACACAGTGCAGGGTAGTGATGAGTCTGTGTATCTCCTATCTTCACCCTTTCACATAATTTGTAATTATAATAAAGTAGGTACTTACATAAACATCATATTGGATCCGAATCAAATGACAACCACGAAGGTTTGTCGGTGGAAGAGGTGGGACGTAAAGTTGTTCATTTTTCCATTCGTCACTCTCTCCTGGTTGGATTCGCCCATGACTGAGGGAAGCCAGTTCTCTGGTCTCAGCCTGTATCACTTTGTTCCTTGCCATGTACTGAATGGTCTATTAAGTACAAAGAAAATGAGAAGAGCATATGCTAGAATATCTAAATAATTCATTCACCTTAGCTGGTATTGGATGCGTTGCAGCTCAGTCTAATGCTACAATGATCAAGTGTATGTATTAGGTTTAGAGTATTGTATAATGATGAATGAGAGTCTAGTTTTTTCCTACTTCAATAACTTTGTAACATTGCAATTCACAGTAATTACGTCATAATTAAGCACACATTTCACACAACATGGTGAAAATATATTAGTGCTGTTTACCTGGGTTTCATTGGGTGAAGGAAATGGAAAAAGAGTGAATGCCTGGCGAATGATACTCTGAGGGCAGATATGTTGAGTAATGACCATGGTCAGTGCTATATATCTGCAATTAAGTATGTTGTTCGGTAGACATCATTTTGCAGTGAATTTCGATAGAGTATTGTCTTTCTCCCAATTCTTCAACCATGTATATATATTGTATATATGGTCGAAGGCCAAATTGGTGCCTGTGACCATCTTTTTGGCCATCTATACTGTTTAAACTTCCAGTCATGCATGACGTGACCTGGGTGTGTACGATCTTCCTTGCTAGTGCTGGCCATTAAATCCACATAAATCCTACCTTAAGATTTGTTCAATAATATTTTCTGCACATAACAGTTAGGCCATAATTATTCTTTAAATTTGGCAAGGGAAAGCTATACAGGATCATGAGTGACAACATTTTTCATGGTGCTATATATAACATCAGATATGTATGTGGCTCTAGGATTGTTTTTCCTTGGTAATTGGAGAGACCTGAGTTAGAATAAAATTAATCGCTGACGGGCTTACTTTGTGGAATTTTTCCATGGTTTGGAATGAAATAACTTTGTACTTTTCCACACGGTTTATTATCCTCAACCGGTTTCAACACAATAGCATCATTTTCAAGAGGCTACTAAACACCGAGGCCATCACTCTCACACATTTAAGAGGTTAGGGAGGGAAGTAAGGTGAATATGTGCAAGCTTCCTGGGAGGAAGGAAGGTCAGTGTTTTGAAAACATAATTCGGTAGAAGGAGGAGGGGGAACTCTTACAGACAAAAGAGGTGAGTTCATGGGAACAACTTCGTTTACCATCTTCTCCTTGTACAACTTGTGATATGCCCTTATTTCAAAGTTTTCCAAAAAATCTAATTTGGCACCTTTGTCCCTAAAATGTAACACATTCAGATTAAAATTAGAAACATGATCATTATCAATTAAGTTTCCCTCCCAGTCGCCACCCACATTTCTTCCCACAACTCTACTTAACAATAATATTTTTAAGGTTGGTATTCTCGCCTCCCTTCCCCCTTCCTCTTTCCCCCTCCAACTTAAAGATCTTGAGTCCTCTTGTATTTACTTTTTCCAAGCTTTCTCTCCGCCAGGACTCAATAAATCTCACCAGCCTCCTCCATCACCCCTACTCAGACCAAACTCTTCCTTTTAAATTTTCTCTACTTCCCGCCCCCTACCTTCCTCTCTTCCCCCCTACTCCCCTTCCCGCTGTCCCTGCCCTCCTTCCCTTCCATCTCATTCTTCTACATCCTTGCAAACAATGCACATGGTGTGCCGAAGTATTAAGGTGCTTCTTGTGTTTTTTTCTTCGTGTTACTGTGTTTTTTGTCTGCCTTTAGAGTCGCCTGGACCAGGAATTGAACTGCGGACCTTTGGATTTTGCATCCAATGCTTCGACCACCATGCCACCCAGTCTTCTAAGAAACCACTGGAATCGGCGGGGGGTGTAAATAAACAAACACGCCCCAAGGCATGAGCCATGATAACAATCAATAGATGGCACTAGGGCTGCTGTTCACCCACCGCAGAGAGAGAATGACACACACAGAAGGCAAAATGAAAGAATAACACAAGCACATGAACAGTGGTGAAAGATATAGAACAGGCATTTCAAGGTATGCTAACCCAAGTAGGAAATGAGCCGTTCAGGCCATACAATCGTTCGTTCATTCACTCAGACCGCTCAGTGGCAAATACATACAAATAAATGTTCAAACAGAAAGGAAGAAAGAAAGTGGATAGGAACACATAAAAATGAAAAACACAATGGTGGTGTGGAGGTATAAAGATAGCCGGTTCCAAGTGGAAACAAATTGAAGGTGGAAAAAATTAGAGTGGAAAAATTCGATTTCCGGCAAATACTGAAGGAGAATTAAGTTTCAATGTCTTTTCCACTTTGTCTATTGAGTCAATTCATCCTATTGAATATTAGTTCCTTGCAATGACGAATAAATTATTATCATTTAAATAAAATACTCACTTCAGTTAGAGAGGCTTTTGTTGATTTAATTGTGACTCTGCTCTTATTTTGAACAGTGGCAGAAATACCAACTGTCTCTCCTGGAACATAACCACCTCGATCAAGTGACACTCGACATACTACTGGTCCTGAAGAAACACAGCTCATGCCAAGCTTATGCTCTATCTCACATCTAAATGGTTGCTGAAATAAAAAATCAGTTTTAGAACAGGAAACAGTACGAATATTAATTAAGTTCAAGCTTTATTGAAACAGCCTCATCATGCTTTGATGGATAGGTAATTCCATGTCAATGGCTTGTCCCATCTAGAACTGAAGCTATGAGTCTTTTTAACAATAAGTATTTATATGTGATCAGGCTGGAAAAAATTATAGGAACAACAAGAAAGCAGCTTGATTTTATTAGGTGTGTATCAATATTGGTTGTACATGCACAGCCACCAGTTACTTTGGAGTGTGTATATTCCTTCTATACTATTATTCATTGCTGTCAGTCATATCTGGATGGTCACCCATGTATCATGTGGACTAATGAACGAGTACATAACTGGTTCCATGATTGGTGATTCCAGCCCAATTAGATTGAAAAATGCAAAAGTTTAGGCAAACCTACCCATTTTTTCTGATGAAACAAGTCAAGGAGCGACTAAGAGTGTTGCAAATTTTAAACTATCATGAGTATTTCATGAAGGAATATGAAAAATGGAATGGTATAGAGGGAACACATTCAAATGTAAGGAAGGAGTCAATCTCCAGATATCCTGTCAATGCATATTACATTGTTTGTGGATTTTGATTGCGTGTATGGTTTTTGTGAGATACATAGCATTCCTACTTTGAATACAGGTTTGCCCCTTGGTCTCATTTTCTTTTTTATTCTTAAGTTCCATCAATAATTAAGGGTTTTTCAAACCAATCATACTCACTGCTAAAATGGGTGGCTCCAGGTTGAGATCAATTGGATTCATCACAATGAAGACTTGCTGGTTCTTGTGAGTTAGTCCATTTGGTTCTCGAAGCGCAGCTTTGCAGTAATACTGCACCCATCCATGCTTACCTAGGAAAGTAGATGGCAAGCCTAGTGGCAAACCCAATTTGAAAGGGAAGCTGTGGATCCCAGGTGAAAGAAGTGATGGAGGCTGACCTGCAAAGCATGCAGGGTTCATACATTAGTCTTTGAGCATACTATCACTGGGGTCAGAGCTATCATTTAGGCAGGGATAATAGCTGAAGAAAAGTTACTAGTATTTACTTACAAAAGAAAACTATTACATAGAAATTTAGGTGATTTAATTAAGACCGTGAATGAGTTCATGGTTATTTCTTACCTGGCTCGCCAAGCAGCCTCATTCGAAAGTCAATGTAATTTTCTCTGTCGTACACTCTTTCCTGTCTATTGCTCCGCAGCTTAACCACTCCTTCACCTACCACATGAAAATGCAACCCTGAAATCACAAGGAAATGATAACACATGATTTCAAAAGAAGCCTCTGAAAAATTAAATCATCTGTTCAGTCATTTGAATGACTTGAGCTCTGGGATATTAAGGTCTAGTTATGTATGCATAGTTAACCTTAGTATGTAAATTAAAGTTAATACATTTTCTCATTCTGAACACTGATGCCAGTTACATGAAAGATTGATGTAAAATGTATACATCTTTATTGTTACCCAAACTCTCATTTAACATCAAGTTAGCAAAAAAGTTATGTCATTTTCTTATCAATGTATAGTAGACATCTTAGAACTGGGCCTTAAGTAATATGAGAAGTGGTACTACTGTAAGTGGTAACTAGACCATATGAACTGTGATTCACAAAGATTTGTGGGAGCATATGTAGACTCTGATCATAACTTAGTTAGGATGGACTGATATGCAGTGGCGTAGCCAGGTTTTGGGACTAGGGGGGGCAGAAAATTTTCAGGGGGCGCCGACTCATAAAATAACCAGTTTACTAAACTTTACAAACATTTTTGTGATGCAATAGGTGGATGGGTTTGTACAAAATATAAAAATTGACAACGTATAATATACATTTATTTATTTAGCTCTCGATACAATGCTGTAGTCAGCATAGCTAATTCTCACTGGTCATTGCAGCTCTGAGAATTGCCTGGATGTTCAGCGTTCAACTGGAACTGCATTCATAACATATCGCACACTCAATGAAAAATGGTGTATTTTGGATGTTGATTTTTGAGTCAATTATTAGATAGTTTAACTTCATTTGTTTAATCTAGCCAGCAATAATCTGCAATGCCTCATTAGCCAAGGCTTGAATGATGTCATTTGTTATAGACAGGCCTAAGTAAGTTTCATTGTTTTGAACTCTCAAGATGGTTAGCCATTGTTGTATCCTATTTCGCAAAAACTATCGCAAGCTCTAAAAAATTTCCCTCGTTACTCTCGACGTTTTGCTGTAAACCAACCCTAGTGGAAATAAGCTGTGATTTTTAGTTGAAAACCGTGTGAAATAAACTCTGTGTAAAGTATGTGAAACGGGACACTTTGATCATGAATTTCACAGACTTTGGAGACACCTGAGTTCATGGGATTAACCGTGTGGAATCTCTGTGAAAGGGTAAAAGGGTAAAACTGTGTGATTTTTATGAGAAACTGACAGAGAAACCATGAATTCGATGGGAAATGTGTGATATGTGAATTCTATGTGAAATGCCAAGAATTCACATAGAAATCCACCAGACTGGCAGGCACCCAACTCTGTGAGAAGCATGTAAAATCTGTGACCAGAACACTTCATATGCCCCCACCCCTTTATTTCTCAACCCACCCTTCCTCCCTCTCCCCCCCTGCACCACCCTCATCCATGCCTTTTCAGGTCCACACACATTACACCTAAAGGAAATTTAAAAAAAGGAAAAAAAATCTAGTGAACCATTTGCACAAAGTTTAAATTTTATTGCAAAAAAATTGAAACAGTATAAAAAACATAAACTGGAATGCCCAAGGTAGCCTTTTAGACTACTCTTGATTTTTTATTCACATTTATCATAATAGGAAATTCTTCTTTAATTCTAGCCTTCTCGGGTTTCTTGTATTTATTTTCTCATTGCTGCTTCATCCTCCTCAGACAGGAAAAATTTCTTCACACAGACTGAAAAAAAGGCTAATATTAGTAATCACATCAGTGGGAGACAACATTTAAGATCATGACCAAAACACAATCAATGACAGGTTGTGGCAGCACATTAATGTTCCCCATTACTGAATTTGTTGGGGAAGGGAGTGGTGGATTTGAAGTGGGTGGGAACAGACTAGGAACATGGAATGATCGCAGAGAAAAGGCAATTGAATTTCACAGGAGAAATAAATTAGTACATAGTTACAAGCACTTGGTTTAAACATCATCTCAAGGAGAGATACAAATGGAGAATACCAGGAGAGACTGCAAGATATCAAACTGATGGTATGTCAATGATTCAGGCATAGCATTGAAAAGTCAAAGAGCTATCCAGGGGCAGATGAAGACTCATTTTTACATTTGCTTTTTAACATTTATGCTGAGGAAATGGTAAGAAAGGCATGGAAAGAATTAGATGTGGGAATCAGAGTAGGAGGGCAATTTATAAAGTCAGTTAGATTCATGGATGTTTATGCATTAACTAATTGATCTTTAAAGGTATTAAAAGCTTTGGTGACAGAATTAGAAATTCAGCACAGGAAATACCAAATGAAGAAAAATCATAAGAAGACAAAAGTAATGAGATGGGATAAAGAAAGCAAGGCTGCTCATAAAAGTTGCAGGGCACAAACTGGAGAAAGGAGGGCATTTTCATTATTTTGGCAGAATGTTAGAAGAAAAGGGCCTAATAGCAATATAGGAGGAGAATAGTGTAAGCTAAGGAAGAGTTAAGTAATACAATGGAGCGGATGACGGAGACCTTAGGCAAGGATGTGAAGAAGAGGCAGGTGAAGAGCTTAGAGCATAGCATTGTCTCAGGCAGAAAGGTTGGACCCCAAGGAGGGAGGACATGATATGGCTTCAGGAATATGAGATGCGGGTAGGGACAAGGTGCAGTGGATGGAAAAGAAATGCATGAGGAAGTACTTAGTATGGTGGGTGTTGAAAGGAAACTTAGAACGAAATCTGGTATCCACAGGATAGGTGGTTGGAGGAAGTAATATGCAAGGGGATGGGTTGCTTAAGTATGCAAGGGGATGGAAGGTCATTGGACAAGCAGGGAAGGGAAGAAAGGAAATAGCTATTATGGACATGATGCAGAATGGTAGATAGTATGCTGAGGTTTCAAAGGAAACACTAGAGGTAAATAGGGCCCTGAAAGTGTAGAAAATAAGGAACTTTCCTTTCATCAAAACCTACCTTTAGCCAGTATAACACTTTAAAAAAATACTGTGTTGAAAAACCAAAAAGACAAGTCTAATGGCTAATAATGTAATGTCAAAGGTCTAGTAATTGAGGTAGTATAAGCATTTTGGCACAAAGTTTTAACTATATCTATATCTCATCAGAAATGATAGCTCTTTTTTTAAGTATTCCACCAGTAAAGGTAAGTTTATTTGAATGCCAGAGAATCTCCTGCTGGTATTCTACATTTCCAGGTTTCTATCTACCTGTAGTACATATTTCCTTTTTCGCCTCAGCATATGATCTACCCTTCTTCATCCTGAGCATAAAACATATTCTCCTTCTTTCCCTACCCTGCTTGCCCAACACTCTTCCCTCTATCACACTCCTAAGCACTCTTCTTTTTCTTCTCAAATGAATGAAGAGAAATAATTTATCACAGACACCATCAAAATAATCTTTCAAGTCTTCTCAGCAGAAATACTGGCACTTTTAAGGAAAGAGGGCTTTTACATCGGTCAAAAGAGAAATTTGCAATGACAGTCGTGCAGGTATTAACTTTTAACGAAATACGAAGAAAGAACGAAAATTTCGAAATCCCCCGTCATAGATGAAACAAAAAATATCGGGTATGTAAGTCTTGGACTATACCTTACCTTCCCCAACTGCCGTTTCCTCTTCTTTCCCCTTCCCTCACTTTCGCACTCTTGCCTCAGCTGCACTCTTCCTGAGACTGCCACCCTCAACATCACATTACAATCTATTAAGTAGCGCAGCAAGGTGTCAGGAACGCCGGTAATAGCAGTTGATGGCCCCACACTACCATATCTACCTTCAAAGGATAGTAGAAATGAACATGAAAACACTTATTTCTAAATGTATGGGAAAAAATGGGAAAAACAACTATGGGAAAACAAACATAAAAAACTATGGGAAAAAACAACGGTAAATTTGATAAAAATAAGTAGAAAGCATTAGTAAGAACGATCCCGTATAACAGATTGCAAGTGACATAATTCGTTGAGGATTGCGATTTCTTATGCAACGATGAAGAAGAGATTATATTTTATCGTCAAAAACAATTATGAAAATTTAATCAATTAACACCTACCTTACTTCAGAATATTTTGGCTACATCCCATCATGGCTTGTCCCTTCCAACTTGAATTGCTAAGGGCACTTCCGGATAAAATCCATGCACTGCCAACCTCAAGTCGTCGAAATTGATTATGATTATTATTGATATGGTTATTACGGCGAGGCTCTAGGAACAACATACACAGCATATTCTAAGAATCTTGATTCTCAGTCAGGATAAAATATCCATGTGCTATCACATGCACGAACACAGGCGGAAAATCGTTCTTCTGTTAGTGTTCGCAGAGTTTGGTGGGGTCGATATTTTTATTTTATTTTTTTAAATTTATCTTCACTATCCCGAATACAGCACAATGTGCCAATTTACGTCGGGTGAATAACAGTGACAACGGACGAGACACAAACACCCATGTCCTGGGCAGATAATATTCTACCCAGGCGGGTCTCGAACCCGCGACCCTCGGGTTAGCATGCGAGGACTTTCTCCGCCGCCACCGGGGCCGACAAATATCCGCTCTTTTCAAAACTCCAAGTTTCCTTTCAGCTTTCCAGCATAGGTTTTAAATCCCTTAAAATTTTTGAGGTTCTTTTAGGTTTCGCCAAGTAAACTTGATAAAAATAGACGGTTGGTCCAAGTGTGATAACAACGTAATTCGTTTCGGCCATACTTCTTATTATCATTCGAAAGATTTTTACAATTTCCGCATCTACACTCGACACTAGCAGCGCGACGAGGCAAGAGAGGTGTCAGGAACGCCAGATAACAGGTAAAACTGCATTCAGTTTCGCACTAACCATTGAATGGATATGCAGATGTGAATCTTTGGCCTACCATATATTTGGGTCACATTTAAAAATTCAGCAACTAATGAATTGAGACTTGGCCAAAAATAAGGGATGATTTGAGAATGTTTGCCGTGATTGTGAGTGAAAATTACGTTAATTAAACTTCATTAGGTCTTTTGCTGTGAATTATTCGAGAGATGTTTCTATTACCCGGGTTATGGCAACCTCACTCATTACTGGGGTTAGTTCCTATCATTGCGTCATCGCTTTATTCCTAGTTAAGGAGCCCTGTACCACCTGTACCAGCCCGCCTCCTTATTCCTAGCATTCCTAGTTCCACACCGCTGCCGCATGGTGGCGCGCTAATAGAGAATTCGAGATTGGAATATTTTGAATCGCCAAGTTCAGCTGAACAGCAGGCAGCATGAGTTCAGCAGAGATGAACGTGAAGGTGTGCCAAGGGACAGTGGAAATGCAAGGTGATCAAATTCTTAATAATCAGTCCAGCCGTAAGTGACTACATGAAGGCTTCTTCTCTGGTCAACAATCCGTAGATTGATTTGCAGCAGTCGTTTTCCGTCTCCATTCCGCCCGATCTTGAGCCAGGCTGGCTTCAACTCCAGTAAGAATGGCAGCCCATTTCCTATACAATCTGTTCCACGTATGTCTTTCTGGGTCTGCATCTCGCATTACTACCCTAAACTTAGCCCTCTATGATGGTTCCTTATAGTCTCTCATGTCTTATAGTGTGGCCTATACAGGTGTCTCGTCTCTTTCTAATTGTATTCCACAGACATGGCACCTCATCGGCTCTCCATCGTACCGCTTCATTAGTCATCCTTTCCATCCAAGATATTTTGAGGACTCTCCGGGAGTACCACATCTCAAAGGTCTCTATTCTCTTTCTTCCATTCATACTAAGTACCCATGTCTTACTACCATAAAGCAAAACACTCTACACAAATGTCTTGAGTATGAGTTTTAGTAAATGCAAATTGATATTTTACGGTTTGCTTAGGGTTATGGTTTGGTTAGGGTTTATGGCCATGTGTATTAGAAGAGATAATTTGTGTTATATCATAGTGCTTCCTTCATTGGACGCATTAAATATTTTTCTTAATCATATCATTTGCTTTAGAGGAGGGCTCACTTGTGTGAAGTGGTATCTATTTCACTTTTGTTGGAGGATTAACTGTTAATCTCCTAATAAATCTGTCTGCTCATAGTGTAGTGTTGCTTTCAATATGCTCTTTTCTGAATAGGGCTTAAGTTAGGATAGCACCGAGGCATTGACCTTTATCAGCAACCCATATCTACCCCAATGACATTGGATAATTGTCAATATTATGATTTATTTAGCTACTACATTCATGATCATTAGTCATTCATTCCTTACATTGGCCATGGCAGCCCTGCATATTTGATGCTAGTACCCATACTCCCTGGTATTTATTTTGCCAGGATTGCATTGTTATTACCTTGTATTTTTTAATTTAAGATTTAGTCTCTCCAAAAGTCCATGATACAATATAAAGAAAGAATGCCCTTTTTATGGTTATTTGCTGAAATGCCAAATTGTGCTTGTCATCTATTGAGGAATATAGAAGGGGGCAGCAGTGTTTTTATTTAAATCGTTCAAATTGGTTACTTCTTTCTTACTCTTTTGTTTGCATAGGACATGTGGTTACATTAGTATCCTATAATTCCTTCTGAAATTATCTTCTCTCTGCCTTTGCAGGTGAGGATGTCGATATACCCATACACTTATTTTTTCATATATTTGTTAAATACAAGTAGAATCATAATGTATGTGATTGAATATTATCCTTTTCGTTGCTTCATTAATACACCTGATAAATGTCTGTTAGATATCTTACCATCTATCAGTAGACTAGCCGTCATTTTGACAATTGTTTATACATCTAATAGATATCTAATATAGATGTGTGTTAGGCATGTATTCATCTAATGAGCAATATCTAATGTGTATCTATTGGAAATCTATATTCTGTGTGGGTATTGTCGAATAGATTTATTCTGCAACACTTGAAAATCAACAAATTTACAGCATAATGCCTCTATTTCATTATTAGTTGAACCAAATGTCAAAATCTTCCTTCATATCTATTGTTAACCTTAGCAGTTATAAATTTAAAACCACCCGAACACAGACACAAACATCGTGAGAATGTCTTTAAAATGTTGAAAAAACATTTTTCGGATGTTGAAGACATCTTATATAAGTTATTTATGTCCTAATGAAAATATGTATATTAGAAATTTTTTGAAATGTCTAATGTAAGTATATTTTAAAATGTTGGTTGGACAATTTTAGATTTATTTTCAACTTTGAAATGTAATTTGCTGCACTGACACTAACATCTAATAATTATCTAATAAATGTTTTAATAATATAAATCTTAAGTTCAATGTTTATTAGGCATTGATAGTGTTGAGTCATAAAGAAGTATTACTAGATTTTGATTGATCCAATGAACATTATAGCTCTGAATGCACTACAAGGTACTACTATGTGTAAGATTTGAAAAAGATACAATTGCTTTCAGTTTGTCAACTGTATAATTTAACTGAAGTGTTGAAAACCAGCAAAAAAGAATGGCAACAAGTTTGGATAGGGAATTAGGGTTATGTATGGTGAATTAAATATCTGGATTTATTTGTATAACTCTGAAAATCATAGCTCCTATAGCTGAGTCTCTGATTTTGTTTTAACACTTTAGGTGTGGATGCCTATAATTCAAAGTTTGTTGTGCTTCCCCGGGAGGCGAATGTGATGATATCAATGCATGGTACTTCAATTGTCTATTGAACCTTGTGATGGCAAGTGGGTTCCCCACTGCTCCGCATCTCAGTGGTGCTCTAGTGTACAATTTGTTCTTTGATTCCTCTTCCGTAAGTGTAAAAGTTAAAATAATTTGAAAATATGTTTACCATAATTCAAAACATCTTCAAATGGGGAATTTTTTCATGAACCATGGCTGTATTGGAAGTTTTAAGATGGATGAAGAGCAGTATTGATTCAGGTTAGTGTGACAGATTGGGAAAAGGGAATATTTTCTTGATGGGAGAACAGGGATTTTGTGCATAAATGTTTATAAATAAATGCATTTGAAAAGTAGCCTGAGGTGCAAGGAATTAAGATCAACCATAAGGAACCAAAGTTAATGATAGTGGGAGAATGAGTGGAGGATTTTAATTACTTGATTGGTATGCAAGAAGAAAATGGGCACAAAGCAAGAGCATGAGGAGTCTAATGTTAGCAAAGGAAGCATCTTAATAAGAGAAGGGAGCCGATGGCGGGTACCTTGGCCAAGGATCTGAAGAAGAGGGTGGTGAAGGTCCTGTTGTGGTGAGTGGGGCAAAAGCAGTAACGTGGGCTCTGGGAACGAACGACAAGAATAGACTTCAGACTTTCGAGATGTGGATGTGGAGGAGAATGGAGAAGGTGCAGTGGACAAAAAGGAAAACAAACAAGGAAGTGCTCGTTATGGTGGGCAAGAATAGTTAGCTTTTGGATGAGATGAGGAGAATGTGGGGTGTGTCTGGAAGTGGTGATGGTTTGCTCGAGGCAAAGTGATAGAGGGAAGGATGTTGATGAAGGAGCGGGGAAAGGAGGAGGAAGACAAGATGGACTGGGTGAAGGAGCATTTGACGAATGAAGGGGGTGAAGAAAGGAATAATTAAGGGAGAATGGGCCCTCAATGTGTGATCACCTGAAGTCGTCTCTGACTCAACTCAATAAAGCCTACGTTTAACTGGAAGCGTATACTTCAATAATAATAATATGTGGTTGGATTGATTTTCCATCCAGAATCTGGTAAGCAGTGACGATGTTAGGCACATGTATTCCCAGCACATTACAGAATTGTCTCTGAAATGAAGGAAATGAAAAAGGAGGATGAAAATAGTTGTTTCTACATTTTTAAGTAGCGCCTATTGGTTCGCTAACTTTTGCTTCTTGACAATTGGCATTATTCAGTAAAGTTCCCTTTATCTTGAAGGATAGCTTATTTGCAACCTTTATGATGAGATGTTCTCCTTTTACTCCAATGTTGTATATCATGTTCAATATCTCAGCAATCTATATTCTTTATCATGAATATCAATCATTTCTCAGTCATTTGAAGATGCTTCATCGAGTGTGACGAAGATACAGATGGCCATTTCTATTGATAATCATTAAATAATGATTTGAACGAAGAAAAATATGCGAATGAAAGAGTGGCATCTTAATTAATTGTCATCTTGGTGCCATTGTTCTCCTTTCTATAGGGATCAAGGGGTTGCGTTCTGGCAAAACCCCCTCTATCTTTATCCCTCGGTGTGATTTGTTTTTTTGGCACCCATCTTCCTGTCCGTATGGCGTGGGTTCGTTTTCTGGCTGCTGTGGAGATTTTTCACGCGAATCCTGAAAGGGTGCTCTGTGGAGTGCTTTTCAAAAGCAGCACACAATGGGTGTGAAGGGTGATGATAAAATTCTTGCTAGCTCCTGGGCGTCTTTTGTTAACAGTTGGCTAATTATGTTAGGTTTCTCTGTACCTTATCGCTGTGACCATTCATGCATTCTATTCCCTATCCATCTTAGCCATCTCAATGGTGAAATTAACTTCTGCTGTTGTTTGCCACCAAACATTACCGAACTGGTTAAATGAGCAATTGCGGATAATACCTAGGAAAGAACGATACCTCGTAAATGTGAAATTCCACTTGATTTTGGAGACAATTAACTACCCTCACCTTTAAAAACCAACCTGAATGTTCAATGCAGAATATGTAGAAGTGCGAGGGATTTAAAAATACCACGAGTATTTTGGCGAAAGTTCAGAATTTCGGGAAGTGGACCTCGAGAGTTCACCCATCCCACTATAGGCAGTGTACATCTGTTCGCAAATGCTCTCGCCAAAAGCCAAAAGTTCATCTGCCTCCCCCCCCCCCCCCCCCCGCCTTGCTCGCGACGAATGTCAACTTATGTCACATTACCAACAATCACCGAAACAGGGACGATGAAAAGGTTGCTTATCATTTCGACGAAACGAACGAAAAAAGAAACTAGGCAGCCAAACTTGGCCGACCTACTGACCAGGAAGCAAACGTAGGACGCGTTTTGACGATTTTCCCGGTGTGTACTTAAGCGCTGGTTCTATGCAGCCACTTCTCCTTTCCTAATTCAATACTCTTCCATAAACAACGATGCCGATTCGGTCGCTAAAAGGGGGAAGGAAAATCCTCGTCGCGGAAGGAAAAAGAGACGCGACGGAAACGTTTTAAAAAACGTCCGCGCCGCTCTGGATTGGATTCTACGTTTTCTACTCCTCACTGCCGCTTTAAGGGAGCGTCTCACTCAGCCATCAGCAAAAAAAGGCGAATGGAGGTGGGCGATGCTCTTTTTAAAAGGCAAGGCCGATGGCCACCTGCGGCAGCAGAGGAGGGAAGAGTGAGGATATGGGAAGGGAAGAGAGTGGGACGACGGATGCACAGAAATGGGCATCGCCGCCCACGGCTCTCTGCCAGCAGCGGCGCGCCTGCGCGGGAATATTGCGGGGGGGGGGGGGGGGGGGGACGGCGGCGGTTGCTGTAGTGACGCAACCGCGAAAGAAAGAGAAAGTTGAGAGATGCCGCCTCTTCTCTCGATTGGATGCGGTGGTGAATGGAATTGAGTGGGTGGCTGAGTGCGAGCGGGGAGGCTCTCGCAGGAGCCATTATGGGTGGCCCGTGGAAGGAGCCACAATCCGAGTTCACTTGTTCGATTGGGGCGAAGGGAGGAAGGTTGAGGGATTCTTGTTCACCATGTGGTTTCTCTTCGTCTAAGTCACATGAACAAATGAGAAATCGCATAATTCAGCGCACGAACGTTCTGTTTTCGGTGATACTGTAAAATGTGTGCAATGACCTTTACGATATGAAATCCAAAGTAAATTTGTAGTCTTTCACTGCGGTACGTATTATATACCACTATCAACCATGCCGTTTTGCCGTTTTTAGGAGTTCGATAGCCCAATTTGTTTATTGTAACGACTATTAGAAACAAAAGACATCAGGTCTTGAAGCACAAAATTGGAAATGGAAAGGTACTCCCGATAATTGGGGTTAAATAGATATAGTAAATACGTTCATTTATTTCACCTGCCAACGATACACACCTCGCCCTTCTCTGGCCTTCCAATGCCTCGGAGGAGCTTGTAGGCTCCTCTCTCTCTTTCTCTCTCTCCCCCTCTCTCTCTCTCGACAGTCAGATTTTTTCCGAGTCTGCTTCATTTGGGTCCCTTCATCGGGTGTCATCAAACTCTTCTCGTGATTGCCCTTCTACTTAGCAATTTTCAAGGGCTGGTTTTTAACAAAAAATGCAGAAACTGAAGGCAGTGGTTTTTTTGGATTGAAGAACGTATAACATAGCTTTATGACGTGATAAATGTGTGCAATACGCCCTGCTACGTGAGTGATCTATAATATTATCCTACATTTCGACTTGTTTATATTATTTACAAATGCTTTTCGGGTACAACTCTTGGTTACGGTTTCATAATACCAACGTTTCGGTAGTGTCTCGCTTCCCATAATAAGGGCTGTGATACAGCTATGAAGAAGGTTCGGGAAAAACCGTACAAAGCGATGACACCAACTAACCAATTGGAGCTCTCAGCGGGGTATATAAGACGGTCCAGTTTCCATACCAATGGTAGTATAAGGCAGCCAACTTTTTTTATTATTTTATATCCCTGATGGCGATAAGCGAGACGCTTACCGATACTTGTCAACATTGAAAAGCTAACCGGGTGTGTTACTCGAGAAGAATTTATAAATGTCATTCGCCTGGGAAGAGTTGCTTCTAATTTCCTGATATTGCTTGCATGGATACGCTCAGTCATTGTAAACATAATTTTGCTGGGCTTATCTTTGAGGTCCCCATGGTACCTGAGTGCGTGGATTGTCGAATGGCATTCGATTGAGAGTACCTATGCTATCGCTCCTCTGATTTGTGGACGAACTTCTTTCTCGAGGCGCAGATTTTTAAGTATCCTTGTATTTTTTATCGCCTCTTTAAGTACATCCCCCATTGCAAAGCTCATTCATGCCATATTATAATTCCACCATAAAGTGGATCCTCATAGTGACAACAAAAATGTGACCTTTTTAACCTGACTAATTTTGATATTCTAGCATTTGGCACTCTGAGCGGAAATCGTTCACAAATATTGAGCATATTTCCTATATTTTTTTATTTTTTACTCTTTCGTAGGAAAATTTATGTTGACTGCAGTTTGGAGGCGCAGAACTTACTTAGGAGTAAAGAACTTACTTCAATTATGGCAAAAGTTTCCGAAACCTAGGTCAGTGAAATAAACTTGGTGTAGTAATTTGTAAATAATCCGTTTTGTTGTAATGTAATATATCGTTCCATTCCACAAGTTATCCCTTGTTATTTAAACTTTTTCGTATACATAAACACGGCATGAAATATGCCTAAAAGTATGCGAAAAATATTTGACGACCGTGTACACGACGCTGATGGAAAAGTCGATGACCCTTAGTGAGTGCTGCTTCTTTAGTTGTCATTTATTATGGGTCGTGCAAATCAAAGATTGATTGACTGCAGCCCTCCTCCACCCTTAATTCCTTACCTAATGCTAGTTCCCTTACCTCCTGGTATCTCCTCATGTACTTTCCTCTTTGTTTGGTCCAAGAACTGATTCCAGGGCCTTCCTCCTCTCCTGTGGAGACTTTCCCCTCTATTTGACCTTCTATTATGTACGTTCCTCATAAACCGATTGTGCCTCAAGGTGTGTCCTATCCATCTCGTTCCTCTTTTCTGTTTGGTGTTCCACGTGGTCCTTTTCTCTTCTACTCTTCTGTACACTTCATCATTTCCTATTTTTTCCGTCCATTTTATCTTCATAGTCCTCCTCCAGCACCAGGTTTCAAAGGCTTCTAGTCTTTTCTGGTCAGCTTTTCCAATGGTCCATGCTTCCATAGAGTGCTACGCTCCACACGAAGGCTTCCACATACTGTTTCCTGGTTTGTAGTCCTATTCTCTGAGCACAGCAGTTGTCTTTTTTACTTTAGTTCTATAGAAAAGTAAAGCTCCGAGAAATTCAGCACTCTGAGGACCGAATATCGAAGTGGCCGATTCTCGTCAGTGTAATCTAAGGAATACGTTCGTCAGGAAACATCAAGAAGCGAAGAAATTCCTTTTGCTGTCTACGAGTTAAGAGAGGTTTTGGTGTCAAGGTAGAAGTATGTCCCTCTTGAAGCTTGAGCTAAGTAATACCTTGAAAGTATGTTCCTTTAAAAGGCGGTCAACTTCGTGATATCTCCGCATACTGGAGTGTAGAACCACGGCTTTACTACCTCTCGCTAAGACCGCCGGTGAGGCCTCTGCTCATAGTTTTAAATAGCATTAATTGAGGGCCCACCGATATGCATTGTTTTATGCTTTGGCAGTGTACCTTATGTGCATCCTTTTGGGACTGTTCGCGGGAAGCAATAGACTGAGGACTATCACATGGGACTCAAAAGGAAGAATGGAACAAAAAATTGGTAATTAACTCAATCGTTATAGAAAAATAACCTTTGTAAGCTTCATCATTTTGCACAAACTCATTCCCTAGTTTTGCTTTGAGAGAACGAGACCTCTGAAAACTATCGTCTCGGAGATTGAGATCAAATAGGAAAGATGCGCACGTTTACTCCTCTAAAATGTGCCACTGTGTTCTGTGAATTCACAAGCACGAGCTCACCTTTCATTTCCATGAATTTTGTCATCTTAATTCAAGTTATTTCCTATTGAATCGCCGCTTTAGCAGAAGTATATATATTTCCCGAAATTTTTCGTACTTATTTATGGGATCTACGTGGAAGGAGTATGGCCGGAGGACTTCGTGATAAGAGTACATATTGATTCCTAACCCGAGAAGAAAGAGAGCTTCAGAATGCAATGAATGTAGAGCAGTTAAGGTACGTTTTCATGAACGCGTTTCAGACGAAGAGACGCGAAAGCGAGATCCTCAACCAATCAGAAGCCCTGATTTCTTCGCGTGAGTTCGCGTATGTTCGCGTAGAGTCGCGTCGCCCGAGTTGAAACATTTTCAACTTTCGACGCGTGGAACGCGTAGAATCGCAAACATGGCCGACCGGCGAAGTGTAGGTTCCATGGATGAAATGATCATCTCCGAAATTCGAGAGAAGTACACGTACCTGTACAGTTATAAGGACTATCGATACAAGGATAGAAACCTAAGGGAGAAGGCGTGGAGGGAGATAGGAGTATCCATTGGAGTGGAAGGTAAGAACAACTTTTATTTCCGATGATTCTCAAAGCTTACATGTGTTGATGCACTTGTGGTAATATCATTGTATTTTACAGAAAAAAAATGTCGGCTCGGTGGAAAGCCCTCCGGGATAAGTATGTGAGGGACAAAAGGAAGCCCAGAAGTGGCTCAGGTTAAGCTCTTACGCGTAGGTTCGCTTGCATGCGAACGGTTCTCGCGAAGAAATGGCGCATCTCGTCGCGCGCGTGCGCGTCTGCCGCGTCCATGAAAACGTAGCTTTAGTTTTATATCACACGCAGCCAAAGTTTTACTTGAAATTATCAATAAAAGGTAGGAGAGTGAGGCCAATTACTGCTTGGGCGATCACCAGTTCCATAAGCGAAGGTCAATGCGGAATGCAATGGCGGTGATAGAAAAACTTGTAGGGAGATTTGTAGAGTATAACCAGGATGTTTTTGCGTGCTCTGTGGAATTTGGAAAGGTGTTTGACAGAGAGTTCACTGGGAAAAACTATTTAAAAGAGTCTCGGGAATATGGGAATCGTGTGAGAATACATAGGTTGGGAATAAAAGGAATATTTTTAAAATAGTTCATTCTGCTCGCGATGTGCCAATAATTAATGTAAGGATGAAATAGATGAGTACGTTCCACTTTAAAATAATTCGTACATTTGTTATATTTTCTATCCATGCTTTGGCCTTGATCCATTTTGATCAGTCGAAATGAGGCCAATCAGCCAGCCACATGAGGGACCGGGATCAAGGCGAGTGAATTTTCCTCGGTGCAATTTCGCACTTCTATGCTATAATATTCCTTGAATTAGCGAAAAATTTACTTTTGTTTCACTTATTTAGTTTTACTTTTGAATGGCAAACGGTGAAATGAGATCTCGACTGATCACTCGCTTCCGTTTCGTACGCACGTACATATACATACATGCAATGGACCTTTCTATTTCTATGTCTATTTTTGATTCACTAAGGACTGCTGCACGCTCTCCATATGCCCGTGCCATAAGGCCACGGTGCAGGCCAGCATTTGGCGCGTCTTGCCGTAAAAGGCAATCGGCAATGTGTGAGATGACGCCGTGTCACTGGACTCGTGGAGAAACGCCATTAGAAGGGCGTGTGGAATCTCGCTGTTATAGGCTTAGTTGAATAGTGCGGTACATTCGTGCCAAGCGGCTGAAAAATTTCGTCTTTCCCGTCGAATCTCATTTTTTGCTGTCTGTGGACGATGCCTTTTTCAAACCTTTTTTTAAATAGAATTTCTTCCTGATGACGCATTCAGCAATGTGGAATATTACGATGAATAGTGTATTGAAGTGAGATTGAAGGGAGTTTAATGACCTTTATTAGGTATTCACATGCGAAGTGGGTTTCGGCTCTCTGTGTGTTGGGTTCGTCTGCGTTCGGCTAATAATAGAAATTGCGGCAGGGTGCACCGTGAAGTGATCGTTTTTTTGTCTGGGTCATAGTTTAACTTGTCGTTTAAATTGGATGTCATTGTGTCTGTAATCGATTTTAGAGAATATAGCTTGAAAAGTTCGACATTTCGAAACGAAGAGCACCAAATAAAAACATTTCCAAAAACGAAGAGCACCAAATAAAAACACCAATATGGATGATCGAAGTTGGGTGAATAAATCTATGACACCACCGACGCAGTCAGAAAACCAATGAAGTTGCAAGGAGAACTCTCAATCCAACGCGTGTTTATCCGAGAGAAAAACCAAAGCACAGCTAACCTCTTACACTGTATATGGAGAACTGAATGCGCCCATGCATTTCTGTCCGGAAACAGAACATTCCGAAAATAGCAAGAAAGGACCCCACACACGCGGGGTCATAAAAAGACCCTTTTCGTGAAGCCCACCGCAGCGAGGGCAGAGGGGCTATTAGGCGCCAGCTGTGGGGCTGGCATGGTTGAAAATACCTTTTCTTCTCTCATAAGGTTAGTGGTGGCCTAAGAAATCTGCTATATCCTTTCAAGGACTAAAATGTATAAATGGAGAATTGTTAAGGTGAGAGCCTTGCTTGCGGAAAGTGGTCAAAATGGTAACTCGGCCAACAGTATGAATTGTGGAGGAGATTGTTTTTCCCCAAGTGGCATCATATCCACGTAATACGAAATCGATTAACTTGATATGACTTATAATATCCGTAACGAAGGTTATAGAACACTATCGCCTTCCAATATACGCCGCGTCACAGCATTCTCCGTAGCCGCTAGATCTTTACTGGGGCTCGCGATCGAAAAATGGATTTTATTTTCGTTATCGCGGACGGTCGCAGATGATCTCTTTGGATTCATACTTTGAAAGCTTTGCTTCAATTGTGGTGTCAATATCTCAGAGTCAGTCGATGTCCATTTTTTTATATTACCACATAAAGACAAAACTTTGACGAAAACCAGGGTCCGCCATTTTGTTATGTATGGACGACAAATATTACAGTGTAGTCATGAAAATAGGTTATAATAAATTACAAGGAATTATTTTACTAATAAACTTCAGCTTTTATTCCATAACTTTGATAATAAAGGTTCAGTGTTTGCCCTTTCCAACACCTTTCAAGAACGGCGTCCCCGTAGCCAGCGCGCAGCTCCGGACTGGGCCGCACGATCGAAAAATCAATTTTATTGTCGGCGTCGCAAACGGTCGCAGATGATTTCTTCGGATTTAAACTCTTAAAGCTTTGCTGTAATTGTGGTGTAAATATCTCAGTGTACATAGATGTACATACGTTTTTTTATATTACTACATAAAGACAAAAAATTGACGAAAACCAGGGTCCGTCATTTTGTAACGTATCTCTGGCAAATACAACAATTTGGCCATGCAGGTAGATGACAATTAAAGAGAAAGAATTGTTTTATATCACTGATAGGTTTTAATTTTATAACTTTGCTAAAAAAGGTTCAGCCATATCTTGAATACGGCGATTTTTGGAATAAATTTAATACGGGCGATTTTTGCAAAATTTGTTCAACTTTGAGGTCATTTATTTTGTTAGCGCAATTTACCTATGAAAAATTGAATACGTCATCATATGCACCAATCTATGAGCAATAATTGTGCAAAGTTTCAACTTCCGGACTCAAAAAAAGACTTTTGAGGTTTTGGCCAGCTTTTTTCGCTTTCGTCCCACTGTGCGCCGCCCAATAGGGCGGGTGCCGGGCCCTGCATCGGGGGATGCAAGGCCCCCGAGGTCGTCATCCCACGAAATCCTTGCACAGCACAGTCATTACAGGATACATGGACCAAGTAAGTTAAGAAGAAAAGGAAGTTACCGATAAAAATAGGAACTTGGAACGTTAGGACAATGATGAGGGCTGGGAAGCTGGAAAACATTAAACGGGAAATGGATAGAGGGAAAATGGATGCCTTGGGGCTGTGCAAGGTGAGATGGAAGGACAGCGGGGACTACTGGAGTGATAGTTACCGGGTAATCTATAGTGGTGGGGTTGAGAGTCAACGTGGGGTAACCATAGTATTGAACGCAAAATTGGGGAGGACGGTAGTAAATATTGAACAGGTGAGCGATAGGATACTAGCGGTAGAAATAAAAGCACGCCCTACAAATTTCGTATTGGTCCAGGTGTACATGCCTACAAGCGATCATAGGGAGGAAGAGGTGGTAGAGGTGTATGCATAGATAGGGAAAATAATGAGAGAAGTGCCGGGTAAGAAAAATCTAATAGTAATTGGCGACTGGAACGCAGTGGTGGGGGTAGGGAGAGATGAGTATGAAGTGGGAGGGTTTGGATTTGGAACGAGAAATGATCGCGGAAAGAAGGCAGTTGAATTTTGGAGGAGAAATTAATTAATAGTCACAAACACTTGGTTTAAACACCATCGCAGGTGGAGGTACACGTGGAAAATGCCGGGAGACACTGGGAGATACCAAATTGACTATATCATGGTTAGACAAAGATTTAGGAACAGTGTGAAGGAGGCTTTGATGTCGAACGGCGTCTCTGTGTTAGGACTCTGAAATGAGGATAGGGGGCGAAACATGTTGCATCCGGCTCTTGCGACTCCCACAACTTAGTTTATGTGTTACAATGTAAACTATGTCCCGGTTTTTATGTGGGCGAATGTATTACACCCCTTAATATTAGAATGAATAACCATCGGTGCACCTGTAAAGACCCATCTTCCACTTTCCCCGTCCCTACTCATGTGCGGAAGCATGGCTTGTCCTTTGACAAGTGCTTTGAGGTGGCAATATTGATCTCCCTTCCCCCGGACGCCCCGTTAATTGAAGTGCGCCAGAAGGCGCAGGCCATAATCTGGTTGCTAAAATCGTACGCCGCGCCCGGTTTAAATAAAATACATTAATCGCACGCTCCCCGTTGTTTTCCATTTACCCCCTACCCTCTCCCCCCCCCACCCTCACTGCGACCCCTTCCGCTCTCTCCGGCCAAGGCAAAGCTGGTAAATATTTCCCCTTTTCAAGAACCGTTCGTCAACCGCTGGGAAAAACCCCTTCCCCTTCCCCCATCCCCACTCCCCTAACCTACCGCCCCTCCTACCCCTATCCTCACCAGCGCACACGACATTTGTTCCGTGATACGCCTTGAAGACGGACTAGTTCCGAAAGCTAGCTATGTAAGTGTGATCGTCTCTTTTTTTTGTGTGTCTATCTCCTCCATCCTATCCACATCGTGTGTATATATATATATATATATATATATATATATATATATATATATATATATATATATATATATATATATATATATATATATATATATATATACACACACACATACATATATATATAGAATACATACGAATAAAGGTTCAAAGGCCGCTGAGCGGTCTGAGTGAATGAACGAACGATTGTATGGTATATATTAAGGCGTTTCGGGGTACGCTAACCCAAGTAGGAAATGAGCCGTTCAGGCCATACGATCGTTCGTTCATTCACTCAGACCACTCAGCGGCAAATACATAGAAATACAGATTCAAACAGAAAGGTAGAAAGAAAGTGGATAGGAACACATAAAATTGACGAACACAATGGTGGTGTGAAGATGTAATGATGGCCGATTCCAAGCAGAAAAAAATCGACTGGACCGGGAATCGAACCACGGACCTTTGGAATGAATTTTTTCTGCTTTGAAATCGGCTATCACTACATCTTCACACCACCATTGTGTTCGTCAATTTTATGTGTTCCTATCCACTTTCCTTCTACGTTTCTGTATGAACCTATATTTGTATGTATTTGCCGCTGAGCGGTCTGAGTGAATGAACGAACGATTATATATATATATATATATATATATATATATATATATATATATATATATATATATATATATATATATATAACTACACTTAGGATCACTCGAGTGACGAATATATAAACGGTTTGCCACAGGAAAGCAATCGAAAAACACAGAAACACAAAAAATGAACACACTAACAGAGTTTCTTGATATTTCGGTACCAGTAGCACCTTGGTCGCAAGAACTTTGAACGCAAGGACTGAGAAGGAAGGGAGGACTGAGGAGGAAGGAAGGGAGGGAGAGGAGGGACAGGGGAAGGGGAGGAGGGGGAGGGAGAGGAAAGGTGTGGATACATTGCAAAACATTGTCGCCTTGTGGAAGACAGCCGAGAGCAAGCAAGAGAAGTTTTTCTGCGTCTAAATTTCATCCCACCCATCCATCCCATACGTCGTATCGCGAAATCGGAAGACGACGACCGGAAAGCGGATCTTGGGGAGAGGAGCAGGAGGAGCCAGACGAAAGAGGAAAACAAGTCCCGTAACTCTGTAAGGTTTAGTACGAGAGTGGTTAAAGATCCACGAATTTATAATAAGGATATAGATAATAATCCCCAATTATGTAAAACATGTAATACTAAGCACATACGAGCAGCATGTCCAGCATACGGTAGCAATTGTAATAATTGTGGGGGACTAAATCACTATGCCGTAGGTTGTTTTAAGAAATCGGACGTAAATGACGTAAATGGCGTCAATGGGTTTACTATAAATACTGTAAGCAGCAGAATGTTGGAAGATCGCTATGCCGTAGGTTGTTTAAAGAAATCGGTAAAAGACGTAAATGGTGTTACTACAAAACTGTAAGCAGCAGAATGTTGGAATATCAGCATTGGGTTCAAACCATAATAATTAATAATATTGGTATTCCGTTTAAAATAAACACGGGAGGATAGGAACAGGTGTAAAGTTAGAGTCCTATGGGGGGAACCAAGTTAAAAAATAGCGGACAAGTGAAATTATAATGTACTAGCAAAGGTACCCGTTGATATTCAACGGGGGATGAAAGAAAGAGGGCATATAGGTTGTAGGTTCGAGTGTATGATGTGTATTTTTTTCTAGGCAAATCAGCTATAATTTTAGTTTTATTTTTTAATTCAGCAGATGAAAATCGCATTCCATTATGTTTACCGAGTTTCGACATTCTTTTGCAGTATCATATGGAAACTAAACTGAAGGTCATTTGCATTCCAGAGGCTTTCCGCATTAATTAACATCGGGGCATTTTCCTGTTTTACATGGGTCCAACTTAAATTAGTCCACTTGAAATGAATTTTGCCAATTTGAGGCAAAAATATCCCTGAAAATATCACAATCAGCAACCTTTCAGTATACCGCCTAGATTTCCACTGTAATACCTATCTCTAGATGTAAAACCCAGCCGCCATTGTAAAGGTCCCATTTCCCTTCTAAAGCTAATGCTAATTCCGCGGTTACCAAGGAAATATCCTATTGTTGACAGAAGTAAAATTCATGATTTTGACAATAAAAACGCGATTTCTAGGAAAATTTTATTCGTATGAGAAAATTGAATGAAAAAATAAGAATTGACAATCTTTAATCCATCTAATGGCGAAAACTATAGCCTTATATCTTTAGTAGAACTAATTAAATTATGCAAAAAGAGAAACCTCTGCACTTGAATCACAATGTTTATAATTGAGTTTTTCAAACAAATAAGACACCAGACGGCCCAATACGCTGCCCTTGGGGCCCAGGGGCCTTCCTTATAGTCCCAGTTTCTTTAAAAAAGCTTTACTGATCCCATGCGTGAAAATTTCACTAAAATCGGTTCTCTCGTTCTATACTTATGAGGCTTTTAAGAAAGCATACTTTTGGAACCTTAGGCCCTCTGGGACCCCAGCGTGACTTACGACCCCATGATTGTTTTACATTCAGTATAGGTATCTTTTACGTGTTTCTAATACAGACAAGAATTATCTTCCAGGGCCAATTTTTGGCGATAAAAGGGCCCACTTGAGGGCTTTCTAGGGCCCCAAGGCCCTTGTTATATAGCCTATGCGTGAACCAGATATATCAAGTATCTTCCTGCCAAATTAATTTTCAATCGATTCAGTGGTTTATGAGTGATTGAGTAACAGACAGACAGACCACTAGATTTTTATATATTAGTAAGAGTGTTAATAGTAAAAGATATGCAGATGATTTCGCTTCTCTATCTATTGCTATTTCGCTGACCCTCTGGGTGATCTTCCCTCTTACTTTGGTGCATGCATTGGTCCCTTGGCCTTCCTCCAGGGACATTTATATCCATTTTTCATGGAATTATATTCCTCGTAAACTCATTATGCTGCCAAATCTATCTCATAGTTTACGATACTGCGGTAAATACATTTATTATTTGAAATCAAATTTTCAACCTACTCGGATTAGAAGGATAGAATTGTAACCCGAATGGAAATTAGCTGGATTGAAATCTAAAACACGCTTCGGTGTAACTTACCAATCTGTTTGAGTCAAAGCGTTTCCATTTTCCATTACCAGCTGGATATATTTTTCAGCGACATTTTTACGCATCGAATGCACTTCCTCATCGTCTATCGGCGACTTCGCCCCTCCCCTGCCCCCCCCCCCCGCCGCCCCCGCCCTCGCCCCCGGGGCAATTCCTCCCGAAACCCTCCCCCCCTTTTTCTTGCTGAAGGATTCCATTCTCGCGCGGTCACAGGAAGTGTTGTTTATCAGGCAGGCTTCAAACACGTCAAAAACGGGACGGGTTTTTGTTGTTACGTTCCTAGGGGCTAGAGAGAATGTTCATTCATCCGGAGGTTTACTTTTTCGTATCACTACTTGGGCGCGCTAGCTACTTCCTCTTGCCGGCCGCAACAGAAGAATCGCCCGGTTACACTTCGAACGCCACCAATCATGAAAAGGGCGGAAGCCGAGGCGGGCGCGTCAAACACCTGCGCATGGTTAGGCCTTCACGGTGGATCGCTCGCACGCCCTCTTGGCTGTTCCGTGGGCGAAGGCTCTTCCCTTCCTGCGCTCCACGGGTCATTATGATTAGCTTTCATTTATCTGTCGTAACACCGAGACCTTTCAAAGTGGCTCAGAGAGCAGGTTAAATTTTCTGCGGCCAAGCCAACAATACTATATATGACTTAACTACGATTTAAAAACTGCCCTAGTTAATGAATTCCATAATTAAGGTTGCTCAATGGCTCAGAAAAAATTATGAAAATATCAGAAAACAGAATACTTATTCTTTACTAAGATTTTTATGATCATTATGAATTTTATGTGAGTTAAATGCAATGGAATGCTTCAGGGTACAAAGCTAAGCATAACATTGGTGTTTGAGTTGATATGACATTAGCAATTTATGGCGATTTATAGGAAGAATGAAAATTTTGTATTGTCCATTACAAAATCAGTGTAACATCAATTGGATAACTAATAAAATTCGCAGAATAACTTCTTGTAACTCCCCTCAAATTTTTGGGTGAAGGTTATACAAGTTTTACGCTGAGCAGAAATAGCTTTTCATTTTTTGATCGGTATCGTTGTGGAACAGATTTCTAGTGGATTGCTCACTAACCACAACATGTTCAGTAGTGTTAAAGGTCCATTGCCGTGCGTAATTATTGGCTACAATTTTATTGATTGAACTATAGCAACTCAACTTTCCATGCTTACCAAAACAATCCCTCTTAGTTTATTTGTAGTCTTTAAATGAATGTAAAAAATATATGTACGAAACTTTACCTTTTGTAAAGAATAAGCGTGACCTCCCTTACGGGCGGATTGATGGTAAAACAAAACATTAACAGGTAAATTACTTCAGTAACAATAATGACTTTAACACCTCGACGAGGTTTGAAGCAGGGAGATGAGAGGAAGAGGTCCAGCGAGGGGTTTGTCGCCGCGAGGGAATTGAATCCGGATGGGGGTGTCTGGGAAGAGGGGACGATAGAGAGAGAGAGAGACAATATCTTGGAACGCGTACGGGGTTGGAGTGCAACAAGGAGGAACGCGGACTGAGACGAATGATAGAATGTATTACGAAAAGAACCATTGAAAATATGTGGCTATCATTTAAAGTCGGATATCAATTAAGTTATGCATTAAACAGCGCGAAACAAATGACAAAAAATTGGTAAACGACTTCGAGTTAAGTTTTGTATTAACTTGGTACCTTCTAAGACTCTGAGCATGCAAATTCCCTTTTGGACCTGCCTGAAATAAATTGCACCTCGCACAATGGGCCCAGGGCAGTCATTTCTTCTCAATCCAATCGTCCTTGTAGAATCTGTTGGGTAAATGCCGTATGCATTGGGATATATTCCGGGGAAAATATGCGAATTTCAATTTAAGCAATATTTACTATTATATTTTCATAAGGTATTAAAGTGGGACGAAGTAAACTAAAATGTAGTCCCGTATGTCCATGTCATAATCCCAGCCCTTCCTTACATATTCCGTTTAGAAGTTTTCAGATCCGTTAACGCCTGCGCCAGTTCTCGGTACTTTTTACCATCGGTAGTATTTTATTTGAGCTCGTAATAAAAGTTGTTCACGGATTGGACTGAAGCATGAAAGAGATAGCTGACTCCAACACTGCTTCGTTATTTTATGGCATTACGCGACGAAAGCATAGCTAGTACAAGTCTATTTCTCGTTGATCAAAGGAGGAGAATCATTTGTAGGATTAAATTCGATCCTTTCTGAGGATAAAGCGACACGTTGGAGGTATTTGGGGGCATGGCTGACTTTGAGGTTCTTCTGCCTCTTAATTACGCGAAAAAACACCACTTTCCTAAGATACCAAACCGTGGATAGCGCGCTTGTTTCGAACAGGACAGAAATGGATTTTTAAAGCTCTCGTTTATTTATTAGATTGAATCCTAATTGCAATTAAATTTGCCCCATCGTGGAAAAAATTGGAGAATATATTTACAACTTTATAATAATTTTACGAGCTTCGCCACGAGGATCAAGAGACAATGTAGAAGCCTTGACGGACTCTGACCAGCCGTTAATCATCGTTGCGGTTTCGATGAGAGTCAAATATTGCTCTAATGGCGTCTTTCCGTCAAACGTAGGCAGCTCGCTCCGTCGGAACGCTTGACATTGCACATTGTCTTGTCTACGTACCTCCTGTGTACCGTTAAGTTCGCTGCTCGAATTCATTTGTTCCACCAGGGATTCAACACGACTCTTAACATTTCCACCAATTTTCCGTCCAACTTTTTTTCTAATTTTTCATCCAGCAACTTTCTTAATTCCTCGCTACCGCCTTGCACCTCGAATAAGAATTTCCCCGGATCTTCTCCCGCCTTTTCCATCGCTTGCATCAAGCGCTTTATAAAACACGGCTTTCGTACCGACGGTATCTTTGTCCCGTTCTTCTAACTCTTTCTTGAAATCCGCCACTTTTAAGTCCTTTATTGTCTCTAGTTTCGTTGTCATCATTCTTCCGCACAAATACTCACTTATTTTGCCATCACATCTCACTTCTGACACAAATTTGTCACGGGTTTGGGTAACGCAAAATAAATTATTACGACTCTTAATTCTGCGACAAACACAATCCACTCCAACATTTATTTTCTGTTGTTTTCTAACCAATCAACAATCTCCCTAACAACCACCTTATTATTCCAGTATAAGTGGGAATATTCATCATTTATTCTTTCATAACCGATAATTCGTTACAATATGAAATAAAAACATAGTGAATATCATACATTATAATTACTAGCGGCTACTTCTACTGATTATTTTTTCCGTTCCCCAAATCAGCCGCATTCTGTACGTGATGTTTCTCTCTAACTTCCCTTGACACAGCTTCGGCAGAACTTCGCCTTCCTCGGAAGTGGCGTCAACCATAGACATCTACAGCCAGGCAATTACCTGGATTTTCGGAAAAATGTAACAATTCCGTGATTTCAAGGACGAAACTTTACCTGAGTTTTCCCTGTTTTCCAGATCGATGAACACTCTGCCCATTATAAGTTTATGGAATCCTTTTTCTGTTTTCTATGTTGCTATATTGTCTTAAATTTCAAGTACTTTTGAATTTCATGCATAAAAGATTAAGTGACTGAAACGAAAATGACAAAAAAGGAAATAGCTCTTTAACGGCAACCACACCTCCTGAAGTGCAATACACTCCTTCGAGTGTGAAGAGCCGTGCTGCTCCGAAGGCATTTTGTCGGACACTCGTCGGGCACTTCTAGCTCCTCCTTCCACCAGGGAAACAACCGACCTTTAACGGTATGGTGGTACGCCCGTTCCTCAACTGGTTTGGCTGGAGTCCTTCAGGCATTGAGACACTGGGAAAAATCAAAACAATTGCTTTTCATTTCGGGTTAAGAAGTAAGTAGGCACTGAAGCGTAGCAAAAGCCTTGCTTTCAAATTTTCTAGGCCAAATACCTGGAGAATGATTGATGAGGCTATAAAAAAACTGGGTTTCGGCCAGAATTAAAAAAAAATGCTTGGCTGAAAACTAAGCATGTAATGTGTGTTTTGGCGAACACGAGTTATGAGAACAAAATAGAGCGAATTGTTATGGAATTCAACAATAAGTGATTTGTAAACTGCGAGAAATACTCTCCGTAACTATTTAAAGGATATTATTTCTCACATTAGTTCGTTAGAGCGCTATTGGGCTTCACTAGTTTCATCTGCTACATGTTACTCATCATGTTAATTCTCAATTTCCTTTCCTCGTTTATAGAGTACTCAAAAAAACCAAAGGGATCGATAAGCCTCTGAAGTAATACTCCGGTTACAATCAGCACGAAGGAGCGGAAGATTTAAATATACAACAGCCACATCTTAAGCAAGACTCGAATTCACAGCCACTTAGCTAGCAGACGACCGCCGGGCGAATCTGGCTTGGACACGCGCGACATTTTAAACGCTCTTCTAAAACTCGTCTCATCTTCCATCGACAATAAATATCTTGCCGCCACACCCTGGCTGTTATGTAGTGTCTCCCAACTTGGAAAGATACAGCTTTATTCTACCCCGAAGCTCAGATGCTTCCATAGCTTACAATTTTAGACCAAAATTTTTTTCATTTCAAAGGAATTACCTCGAGAGAAAAACCAAACAACACAAAACAGCAAAAAACAAACCAACAAACGTGGACGACGAGACGTGGGGTTTTCCGCGCCAAAACGAAGACCACCAAGCTAATTTTATAAAATTTTCAGGGAAATTATTAAGATTTAAGGTCAGCATATGTTCAATAAGTACTTATAAAATACTTTTAGAAATATCTGTCGAAGAAACGCTCCCGCTGCTGTATCAGACTCCCATTAACCTTTTCCTGGAAATCCACCCCCGCTTCCCACAGGAGCCAAAACTCCTTTTAAAATGGTATACCTATCCTTCGTCGACGCCCGTGCAGTTGGTTTGATGAATCAAAGCGATTGAACCTCCGAACAGAAGGCTGTTTCCTCCCACGAAGGAGGAGAAGACGAAAGGAGGGGAGAAGGGAGAGAGAGAAAAGAGGGAGAAAGGTAGAGAGAAAGGAAGAGACGTGGAAATGGAGAGAGGGGGAGGGTGGGTGTTCACACCCGTTGGCCTCGACTGGCCGGGTGAAATTCCAGCGTCGGTCGTTCGTCGTCTTGGCTGCCTCCTCCCGCTTGTTGGACGCCGCGACCAGGCGATCGCGCTGGGATTCGGAGGAGTGTGCGGGAGGGGGGGGGGTGCGGGAGAGGGGAGGGTAGGGGAGGAAGGAGGAAAAGGCCATGATTTCGGGGATGAGATTGAGGAGCGTGGAAGATGGGGGGAAAAGCAGATCGGGCCTTTTGATGGTGCGGTGGGTCGAGAATACTTCCCTCTATTCACAGTAAAAAGTAAATCTGGTATTCATTGCGATCTGAATTTAAACTTAGTGTGGTTTCACGGTAGTGGTCTACATTTAAGGCGCATCTTACGTGAGAATCACACACCTACACTGATTTTCAAGTACTTCATGTTGAAAATAAGCGCACCTTGGTGAGGATAGCAGACGGCGCCTGCGGGATCTAGCGGTAAAAATGAGGAAATGCCTCTGCCTGTCCGATTCGAGCCGTTTCCGGTTTCGCATTAGCGTGTTAGCTTGGTTCGCCATCAAAGTTTGTGTGCCCATACCATCGTTAGCCATCGTCGCCAATTCGTGACACTACGAAAAAGTTTATCAGCTCCCTTATTTTTAATAAAAGTGTTGGTTATAACTAAAAGTGGCTAATAAGTTGAAGTTGACGTTACGGTGCATCTGCTGACGATTTCGGAGTGTTGTTTTAAGTGGGCAATTCCACGTTGCCGATGATAAATTTTATGGTAAGTGAATATAATATATTTCGGGCGATGAGTTAATCGTGTGAGAATGTATAAACCTTCACTAAGTTTATCGGCAGAAGGGCACACATTAGTCGGAACCATTGTTTGCGAGAGCGAGAACAGGATGGCGGTGAAAATGTTGACGATATTGTGGAGGGAATTTTGCCTAATGAAGGACCTGCTGATGTACGAGAGGGTTCAGTGGAACAGGAACAACAAGACGATTTGCGGAAACGGGCTGAAGCTCAATTTTTGCTATCACTCTGTGCGCAAAATGTTACTGCTCCAGTTTTAAAATGTGTCACTGACAATTGTAAAAAGCTTGTGAATGCTAGTTTGAGAAAAAATATGTCTCTTGTGTCTATGTGTGCATTTTTTGTGTAGTTTCCAATTACTCTAATGCTTGTAGTTTCTATAACCTTGGAAGCATAACCATAGGTAGTGAAGGTTGATGAAATCCCACTTCATGAGAGGTATTTACATGCTTATGCTGATACAAAACTCATTTTCTTTACTTTGTTGTTTCATTAACTTTAGTGGAACATAATGTAGTTCATGCTGGGAATTCCCAGAGGAATCAATCGGCCTCCCCTCATAATATTCCATATTTTTGACCAATGTAAGGAGCTTTTTCTGTCAGTCCACAAATTCCCTTCCTATACAGAAATACGCGTAAAGGGCGCATTTATTCGCTTGCAGTCTTTCTTCCTCTTGCATAATTAAATTATAAATACCGGACGTACAAATTCCAGTTGCAAGCCAAGCGAAAACAAATGTTATATAAATTCGTATTCTTTCATGGGTTTAAATTTTCCGTGAAAATTCAAGATATTTTGTACAAAAAATTCGTAAAACTGTTCAAAAATACGTGTTTTTGGTGAACCGTCCCACTGAAGACCAAAGCTATTGTTGTAGCCTCGAGTGTAGTCTCATATGAATGTATCAAAAATAAAGGCCCAATGCGAATCAATCGGAGATCTATCCAACTATCGTCGGTTTGTCCTCGGTTTCCCCGGCATTGCCAAACCATCGACTCGGCTGACTGAAGAGAGCCGCAGTTACGTCTGGAGCATGGAGTGTTAAGATGCCTTCGAAAATCTAATGAAAATTCTAATTAGTGCACCAGTGTTGAGCTACCCTCGACCGGGTGGGAAATTCATACTGGATTCATACGCCAGCAATGTAGGAATCGGAGGTGTACTGTCTCAGGTACAGGACGGCGAGGAAAGGGTTATTGGCTATTTTAGCAAGGTCTTATCTAAGCCTGAGCGCAATTATTGCGTAACAAGGAGGGAGCTGCTCGCGGTAGTAAAGTCATTGAAGCACTTTCACAAATACTTCTACGGTAGGAAATTCTTACTGAGGACTGACCATTCAGCTCTGACGTGGCTATTGCATTTCAAGAATTCTGAAGGACAGGTAGCAAGATGGATCGAGGGGCTGCAGGAATACCATTATGATTCGGTGCATGGCTAGGACTCCAGTCATTGAAAAGTAGATGCCCTGTCACGGAGACCTCGCCCGAATGACTGCGCGTACTGCACCCGCCTGGAGAGGAACGTCGGACCCGCTTGTGATAGGATTACCATCGTGGACGATACATGGGGCAGAGAAGAAGTCAAAGCGGATCAGGAAAGTGATCCCTGCCTGAAGTATGTGTTGGAGTGGAAGAGAGCGGGGTCGAGGCGAAGCTGGGGAATAGTTGCCCCTTACGGTCCTGAGGTGAAAACATACTGGGCACAATGGAACTCGCTGGGGCTGGAAGACGATATGCTGAAACAAGGTTTAGAGAATGAGGACGCATCAACTTACACAATGCAGCTGATAGTTCCCAGGAAGAGAGATCCTGAGGTTTTGGAACTACTCCACGATGGCACCTCAGGAGGACATTAAGGTGTCTGAAAAATCCTGGAAAAGGTTAGGGAACGATTCTATTGGGTGAGCTGCGAGAGAGACCTGGTGCAGAAGGTGCGTGACCTGTGCAATGGTCAATCGATCTCCAAAGAACAGAAGAGCCGCAATGAAGCAGTACAACGTCAGAAGCCCATGCGAGAGAAGTGCTATTGATATCCTCGGTCCCCTTCCTACTACCGAGAATGTAAATAAATTTACACTGGTAGCAATGGATTACTTCAGCAAGTGGATAGAAGCTTACGCGCTTCCTAACCAGTAGGCTTTGGCGGTAGCTGAAATGAAGTGGTGAAGGAGCTCGTGAGCCGATTCGGGGTGTCACTCGAGCTGCCCTCCGACCAAGGCCGGAATTTCGAATCGGAAGTATTTCAAGAAGTCTGCGAGCTCCTATGCATCCGAAAAACCAGGACAACTGCACTACATACCCAGTCCGATGGCATGGTGAGCGGATGAATAGAACGGTCGGTATGTGCCTGTCTAAGGTTGTCTCCGACCATCAGCGAGACTGGGACCAACAATTACACCTGTTCCTCCTTGAGTATCGAGCGTCGGTACATGAAACGACTGGGCAGTCCCCAGCAAACGTGCTTTTTGGTCGGAAGCTGCGACCACCATGCGATTTAAAGTTTGGCTTCAAGCCGAATGAAGAAGTAGTTGGGGAGGACTACGTCTCGAGTATTCGAAGACGTATGGACTAAATCTATGATCGGGAAAGAAATAGGGTACACAAGGCGAGTGACAGGATGAAGGAGCGCGATGAAATTAAAGCCGAAGGGGGTTGATATCAGCCAGGAGATATTGTTTGGCTTTTCAACCCCCAGCGCCGTCGGGGTCTCTCCCTCAAGTTGCAGCGATCATGGGACGGACCTTATGAGTTAGTAAAAAGGATTAATGATGTGATGCACCTCATAAGGAAGCAGCTGAATGGAAAACCGAGAGTGGTCCATTTCAACTGGCTATCACCGTTCCGAGAAGACAACCGTGCTTTAAGACAGGCCCAAGTCGCCGGTACCACCACGAGGCAGTGGACGCGCTGTTCCGGGACGAAACAGGCTTGAAAGGGGGATCAGTGCAACGAATCATCGGTAATGAAAGAATAATTGATGAATATTCCCACTTATACCGGAATAATAATGTGGTTGTTAGGGAGATTGTTGATTGACTAGAAAACAACAACAACAGAAAATAAAGGTTGGAGTGGATTGTGTTTGTCGCAGAATTAAGAGTCTTAATAATTTCTCTTGTGTTACCTAAACCCGTCACAATATCATTTGTAAAGATATGCAGTATGTTTTGAGATTGAGGCGAAGTTAAGAGCTATTCAATCGTCTTACAATCGCGCTCTTTACCTCTTGTAACTTTTTCTCTTTCTTATTAATCGACGTCAATCCCCAAATATTTGGTGTTTTCATATCGACAAAATATACAAATTTTACTTGAAATACGAAAAACTGTGTTAGGAGTGAGGTGCCATAGGATCCTGAAAAAGTGCAACATTTAATCTGGAAAACCTAAAAAACTCGGAGAAAAAAGTAAAAATTCGCTGGACACCCTGATGTAACTGCGGAGATTGAGCGGTAAGCCAGTGAGTTGAAATAATTTCCCACTTGTGAAGGGATCGAGTTAGAAGCTTGTTCCTTTCCACCCTCTACCTCTCCTTCGACAGAAACGCAGTGGTGGTCGCCTTTCGAACACCTCGGTGTGTCCCAGTGAGTCTCGCTCCTTCGCGAGTCGTGAATTCCTCTTCCCCTTTCAACTCGGAAAGAGGACAAATGAGGACCTGCAGTCGCACCACCATTGGAGCTGACCGTCTTATCGAAGCCGACATACCGAGGAAAAAGACACTTGAATTTTTTTTGTTCAAATATTCGTACGTCTTGAAGAATGTGGCGTAAACCGCCGAACACGTGAAAAATATTTCGAAGGACTCATTTTTGCAGAATTCTACGGTCCAGAAATCGGGTTAGTTCATTGGGGTTACTGGTGGATAGAATCAAGGCCACGTGTTTCTTCGTGTGGTTTTTTGATTCAGTTTTGGTGACATGAAAGTGTTTCCCGGGTATCTCGGCGGAAGCCTCTCCAAGCTAAGTTGCGAGACAGCGAAGACGCCCCCTAACGTCGACGTACACGTGTCCTATAAACGCTTTATACGTCTACATCAACGTGGTGCCCTGCCAGCCATCTGAAGGGCGTGTGGCAGGAGGTGACTCCACACCAGGCATGGACTGACCACCAAACGCAGTATCTTAGTGTTTGCTATCTTATTAGTTGTTTATATGCTCAAGCAACGCATGCGTAAGGATAATTTTACAGACAATGAGTTTTCTTCCATTATTTTGCTCGAGCTGGATGGGTTCTGCTCCCATTCGTCCCGAAGCTTTTAAGTTTTGCCACGGTAACGCACAAAACGCATAAAAATGCTTTCAAAGCTACAGACGCATTGCCCTCGGTAAAATACCGCGCAGAAATGAAAAAAAATATAAATTGAGCATGAAAATAAAGCCGCCGATCTTTGTTATTCACATTTTTGGTGGATGCTGTCACAGCTTGTGTGATCCCGAATCCCAGATGAGGAAAGCATGTCATATCGTAAAACTTTCCGTCTTATAAACTCTCTCTCTGTGACTTAATGCTTGGGATCCAAACCATAGGAACTCGAAGTTTGTAACATTTATGCGTTATGTCATTATTGTCTTCAGAAAAGTAATGATCTTTATGTTTACTCGTGAGATTAAACTTCTTTCTTAATTAACGCTGTGAAAGCGACTTTCATCCCAATTTTCCCTGTAGCCTCGATACACTTCAAATCTTATCATTACATTTTCTCTGCACGCTATCTAATTCCGATATAAATCCAGTTGAATAAGGTTATTTGGCGCCCACATTAATGATTGCTGTAGGGACAACACATATTTACTACATTTTTCTCAAGTTAATTTTGTTTGATGCTTATAAAGGTGACAGATTTAGAATTTAATGGAACTTTAATTCCAGTAAATGATATTAAAGATGATCTTCCCCTCTATTAGTTTTACTAATGTTACATATAAATTTAGAGGCATTTACCGATAATTCCTAGTGTCAGTTGTTTATTTTCCATCGTCAAACTTATTTTTGACTACGATTGCTCTTCCTTTAACCTTAATTAAGAAATATTTATTCTCTTCATCTTTATGTTATTTGTGTATATTCATCCACTCTTCTTTGTCATAATTGATATAGCTATCAAGAAATTCTGTGCAAAAGGACAGTTTCGTGACTCAGATCTCGCAATGGGAGTCACTTCCGAGTGTACCAGATAGGTGACTTTCTTAATTTCTCTGATCACTATTGGAGGCAATCAAAGCCAATCACGCAGGATGACGAAAGAAGCCGGCGTTGGTCTTCACGGGCGAGATCAAATGGCGTACCTGCTTGCTCACGTCGGGCTGCTCTGTGTGAGAACTTCCTCCTTGCTCCTAGTGCAAAGATCGTTCTTCAAGTTCATTGGCAAGCTTAGTTCACCGTGAGAAAAATTTCGCGAGCATTAATTATTGGGGGCATAATTGGTAGTTTTCTGAGCGCAAGTGTGATTCGAAAAAAGCCACTCTTGGCAAACTATTTTGGATAGTGATCGTGGTATGCCTTGATTTACGTCTATATATTTATATATAACATAATATTGCGTGTGTGTGTACAAATATACGTGAAATGTTAACTCCGTATATTAATTGCACATATATGTGTTAACTATCTTCTACTGATGATGATTGTACGACTCCGGCTTATGGTATTAAGCTAGAAGTATATGTGAAGTACGGTAAGAGAAAACGGATGAATCCGGCGTATGCTAACGACTTCGCCACTTAAAAAGAGTGAGAACGCGGTAGGCAACAATGACTGCTCGAGGGGCCTTGAGGAGAGAATTTCTCTCACGTGACACGGTCACGAGGGATAAGAGTTTCCGTTAATATATTTCGGGCTTCTCGCGTGTGAGGGAATACCGCAAGAAAGTAGAGGCGATAAACGACCGTTAACTGCAACTGTGAGCAACACACAACTCTATAATGGCCACTTGGCCCATTCAATTAATCCTCTAGAGTTATTCATACCGCAAACCAAAGAAAGCCCGTAGAATTTTTGAGGTTTTCCTTAGGTCATCCGTTTTCACCTTTTCTCTTCAATGAAAAGGAGTTGTTGATGGCATTACCTCTGATATTGTTGGAGTCACATCCGGTGTTCCTCAAGGAAGCGTGATCGGCCCTCATTTATTCATTATTTATAGAAATGACATAAGTTCTCGAGTTTGCAGTAAACTACGGTTATTTGCAGACGATGCGTGCATCTACCGCGAAATCAATGCAGACGCGGACTTCGAACTTTTATAATCGGACCTAAACAACGTTTATTCGTGGTGTGGGGGCTAGAACTGAATCATAGTAAATGCACCACTGTACACTTCTCGCGGGAGTCATCAATCAAATGCCATATCCACACTTTGGATGGAGTAAACATTTAACTCCAGATAAAGTCAAATTCCTTTGGAATTACCTTTACCTTAAACATGTCGTGGGGAGCACACGTACTAAACATATGCAGCACAGCATTAAAACATACCAGGATTTATTAAGCGTATAATAGGAAGGTCCCCGAGTGAAAAAGTCAAAGGGGAGTACTACTTATCTCCGTTTAGGCCACACCTCGAATACGCCGCGAGCATTTAGGAACCTGGACAGCAAGATTTAACGAATAATAAAATACGAAGGAAATCTGAGCGCTTCGCTACAAACTGCTATTAGCGAACATGTAGTGTTTCACAGCTTTTCGAGGGATTACGTGAGGAGCCGCTGGAGACTCGGAAGCTACACAATAGGCTTAGTTTCCTTGAGAAATTCAGAAGAGGCATGTTTCTAAGCAACTCAAAGAATATATCTTGTGAAATCTCTTGGTATCTGCGATGATTTTTTATAGCAACAGATTATATATATATTTTATAGCAATAGCTATAGCACGGCGAAACTGTTGCTCTAAAAAAAATCATCGCAGGTACCAAAATATTTCCCAAGATTTAATCACGATCTGCGAAAATTTACGAAAAAAGTTCAAAGAATATATCTTTTTGACTCCACCCTTCGTTTCTACGTCCAACAGAAGCGGCAAAATAATAGAGATACATCGCCCAACAGATTCTTATAAAAATTTGTTCTTTCCGCGCACGATAAGTGACCATAATGAGAAATGGGCTCTACTAAGTGTAGGTACTATCATAATAAACTTTTATGTTTCACCTCCCAAAACCTTTTCTCTTACACCTTTACTCGGTTGGTGTCCTAACACCCTCTGCCACCCGCACATGCGGTGGCTCGCGGGGTTGTACATAGATGTAGGTGAAATATTTCCTGAGGAAACTTAATCTATCAAATAATCGGTTCATATTTGAATTTCAGCTATCAAATTGCTATGAATTCAGGAATAAAGAGTTCAACTGTACTGTCGTAACCGTGCGAGGTGGGCTGAAGATGGAACAATAACTTTTTTATTGATAACTCGTTGACTTTGGCCTCAGTTTCAATTTCAACTCATTATTCCTCAGACTCCTTCATGATATGTGCGCTGGGGAACGCCTTCCCTACCCAGTGTGCTAATGAGCTTTTCCATAGCCGGGTGTTGGCCACTTCTCAAAACCATTGCAACTTTCATTGCATCTCTTGGTGGCGATCGCCTAGATCACCTCTTCAAGGTGTTCTGGAGGATAATCCTTTATCCTCCGGTCATGGGCGAAATTTGATCTTTTTTACCGAGGGGTTCGGGTAGATAGGTAGGTTTTAAAGCCTTTTCAGAACAATCTGCTACCGCAGAATCATTGCTAATTCAAATGTTTCCTTTTAAGTTGTATTTAATCTTTATAATTTAATAACTTCAATGAAATAAATCAAGCAAAGTAACGAAAAGCGTTCCTTTAAACATGATTTTTCCGAGTTTACAAGTTCACGGACATTTTTCTCTTCAAAATATTTGGGGAGCGACTGCCACCCCCTAATTACGGACGCCGATATGCTTCCCTACGGCCTCCGGATATTCTTGGTAAGTCTATTAGATCCATAAAAATAGTCACTAGAACTACTAAAACTTGAAATAAACATAAATTTCAATGTACCATAGTTGTACCATCCACCCCGCTTGTTGCCCTATGCCTTTGAGAGGATAAAAAAATTGTAAATCATATATTTACGTTTTATCGACGGGTTATTGCCCTCAAATAGTGTCTTGAGCGAGGAACAATATATACTCTGCGATATTACTTACCAGGGCGGCACAAAAACAGGTTTGGTGATATTTTAGTGATAACGTGATAACTGTGAAAACAAAGAAAATCTAAATCAACTGGAGGTGATGATTGGAATCGTGGTTTAAGCAAGGCACTTATGCACATTGGGTTTAAGCAATATCTGTTTGTGCCAACTAGCGTCTTGTGCGTGAACCAACTGCCATCGTCCACCACTTTCTTCCGTTAGTCCGCTAACTCCTTCCAGATTACAGATTTTCGTGTTTGTACCGTCTCAACCCCGGTACACGGCATGTGTACTTTTCTAAATCATTTGATTCCGTCAACCGCACCCTCCTCCTACACAAACTTCAGTATCGTTCTAATATTCATGGCACTCTCCTATCAGTAATTACTAACTTTATAAATGCTCTTGATCAGCGGGTTTTAATCGATAGTGTATCACCTACTTTCCAGCAGACTCACATCTGGCGTCCCACAGGACAACGTCCTAGGCCCTCTTCTCTCATCACTTCGCGTAGACGATCGTATTGAAGACGTTTTTCTCTTGAGTTGTAACGCTCTTTTATACACTGATGACTGTAAAGTGTTCGAAAAGATTGGCCGAGTGGCAGATTCACTGAAGTTGATTTAGTTGTCTCGAAATGCCATTTTGATAGTTGTTGAACGCCAAGTAGAACGTGCGCGTGAATTAAATCGCAAATCTATTTCCTTCACTTAGCAACTTGCTTAACATCTTCCGTCGCCTCCCGCAATCATTAGGGGTCGCCTTTGACCAAACGTTGCTCTTCAGTGAGCATAATACACCACTCTCAAAAAGGGCTCTATATCTACAGTGGGCATTCTTCACCGACTCGATGATATTGCGAACCAATTTGTCCTGAAATCAGTATTTCTTGGATTTGCACGACCTTCCCATGAGTGCAGCTCTCCCATCTGCTCAACTGCTTCCCCCACTACACTTAAGTTTCTAAAGCCTCCCTAATTTCATTTTAGCCATTGTCCGTCACTTGGACATCGCTCTGATGATGATATCCTATCATCTCTCGGGCCATCACTCCTCCCCCATCGCCGGCTGATCTGGAATTCCTTCTCTCCATGTTTAACTGATACTTCCCCTCTGATCTCGTCTGTCTTTCTCTCCGCATCCCTGCCCGCACCACTCGCAATTACGCAAGTCTTTTGCACTTACCCAAAGTCCGTCTCTCCACTTCCCAACGATCCCTTTCCTACTTATTGTTAGTAATTATTCAGAGCCCTTGCCAACAGTCGCTTTCTGCCCTTTTTACTTTTCTTCACGCAACATCTTTTCTGCCCAACTAAATCGCACCGTGCAATTTCTTCTTCCCCGGTCAACATTGTTATTCTTTTGGACAGTGATTTTGTTGTTGGGTTTTGATTTTATTTTGTTTTTACCTGTTACTGTTACCAGATATTTTCAACTTTATCAGGTATTGGAACCTTTTGTTACGGCCTTGATTGCTACTATGATGGTTTAACAAATTTATGATTAAGTTACAAGTGATAGGTTAGATTTTCTAATCGGCTCTTCGTTGTAGCATTGTTTTTTCGTTCTCGCAAAAATAAATTCATTACGTATTTAATGTGTTTCACGTGACGTCAAATTGAGGAACCCTCCCTCCTCACCGTGGATTGCCGATTTCCGTTATCAATAGATTGTTTGCTTATCCAAGAAAATACACGTTTTCCACTAAGAAAATACAAAATTCCTACATCTACCTATATTCATATCCCACATTTATTGTTTCCCACAAATTCATACCCAGAGTCGCACTGCTGTGGCCGCATACGTTACCAGAGGTTTGTGGAAAGCGAACTTGCGAAATGAGCAAATCTTGGCTTGAGTCTTTCTTGTCATCAATACATTTGCTTTGTAATCACTTGTCATCGTAACAATGTCCTAAAATATCATGACAGAAGTTTTTAATAATAGCCCACAAAAACACGATCGTAAACATACATGTGCCGTATGCTTTACGAGAAAAGTTATCTGCTTAATTTCCGGGTAACATTTATTTCATTTGAGGCAGTCAGAATTGACACCATGATTGAACTCGTAGATTTTTTAATTTTAGCTGCACTTTTTCCGGAAAAAATTGGATATCTGGCTACTTCGACCCCAAAGGGAGCCGTTTATATATATATAAATACAATAGCGCTCCTCACCAAAATCCAGTGAAATATATCTGCCATTAAATTGATCGTGGTTCACTTTATTCATCACCTGCTGAATACTTCCAAACGTCATCAAATTGAAAGTAGCCACCACATAATAATGCGGTGGGCGGAAGGCCCCTATTCGTCATTCCGCCTTCTGCATAGATTCTGTCCCTGAATCTCTCAGTGCTCGGGAATTGGTTTTTGAAAGTCTCTCAATAAAATGTATAGTTCCTGTTAATTTATTTATTCCATAAACTTCCCCATTTAAAAGAAAATTACAATCTCGCTAAATGATTCGTTTAAAATGCCCTAAGATGGATTGATAAAGAAGGTACACAATTTGACAAAATCAAACGGTATTTTATTACCAGTGCTACGCGTTTCGACTCACAGACTCATCATCAAGTACAGGAGCATGATGAGTCAAAACGCTAATCACTGATAATTTAAAAAATCGTGGAAAGGTGCGAATGTTGTTCCCATTATGACGAACTTCCGCAACATTACACTCGAATCAGTGAACATCAGAAAGCATTTATGTTTAAGATACAAATATTAAGTAAGAAAATGTGGATTTATGAATTTAGTGGGTCGAAAATTTGAATGGAAAATTTAAAGTAACGGTGGACAGTCGTGAAAGTTTTTCCCCAGCTTGTGTAGGAAAATGTTATCAAACATTTGTCTTCTCACATGTAAAGGACATAGATCAGGAATCTGTTAGATTTCGTTGGAAGGAATAACATCTGTTGGAATACAAGCAAAATAATTAGCTACAATTAAGTATTTCAAATGCACCCTTTAATTGTCATGGTCAAGAATTATAATGTTGCCAATGAGAAAGTTTTTCATGTCACTAGGGGCCTCTTCAAGAGTACTCTTCACCGTTTCTACGAGCTGTAAGTGTGATCGCTCCTTAGCATAAATTCATAGGTAATCGATTCATACTCTCAAAATTGAAACGTGATCGATTCATACTCTTAAAAATACTTGCAGCTATGGTACTGGTATTGATAGCCAGTGAGTAATACTGGAATTGTTTTCGTTAACATGCATTAAATTGGTATTAATCATTTCTGTGATAAAAGTAGTATTAGATAGTACGTTCCAGAAAAAATCCATCAGATAATTAATGCTCCTTTCCAGAAATAATTTCAATAACAGTTAATTAAAAAAACGCAGTGGTTATCGGTTATATTAGGGATACCGTGAGAGAGGCTCTAATATACCTGTTTATTCCATGGTCGACAAAAATCAGTTCTATGCCTTTTATTGGTGCTGACGTAACGAAGTAACAAGTTTTTTCTCATAACAGGCCCTTTCAATTTGTGCGTGCTCCCAACGAATGCATGGGAGGCGGTTTCTACCAGGATTACTGATGAGATACCTGCTTATTGCCTGTCTTTGCTTCTATTACCGAAGCTTTGTCGTTCGTACGGCGTATTTTTACCTACCTTCTCTGGTGTTAGCGTACTGGCAACCCAAAAGTCATGGTTTGGGTCGCTCCAAATGGAAATTTTGTCTGACCAAGTATTATCTTTTAGGCTTTAGTAGAGCGATGTAACTTTAGGCGTTGGGAAACCTCAAACTGATACATACTGGTGCTGCTCTTTGCGCTGCATTCTGTAATATTCTGCAAGTCCATTGTCGGCTTCATTATGCCCAGCTGAAGAAGCGTCCTCTTGCTCAGCAAACATCAACTTGATTTCGCATTGTAACGCCGTTCATGTTCATGAGAGTGGTGAAACCTAAAAAAGATTTGGCCTTTATTCGCGTGGAGAAATTTCAATGAAATTAATCGTGTATAACGAGGAAGTGGGTGATTTTGGTTTATTATCTTCCTCTGTTCGATTCTTTGGTCCCGTGATGAGAAATCCTTGAAGTTCATCCACAAAATGATTTACTTATCATAAGTGGTCTGATCCAACTTTATTCTTAAGGTCAAATTAATGTCCTTCCTTTCTTATTCATAACTAATGTAGGCTCTTGGGATTGTTCGAAGTAGAGTGTCAGCTCTTACTGAACTGAGCTACCATTAATTCTCTGCGTGATACTCTTTAACCTGCGTAACTCCGTCACTAAAAGTTACCTGGCCGCTCTGCAGGTTATCTCTCCAGATTTTGACCTTGGTAATTACGCATTCTTATACCGCTTGGCGATTGTTTGTGACTCCCTAACTTGTAAGGCTCTTATCATCTGAAATAACAATGGAGTACATTCCGTGAAAGGTTCGTTCCTTACCATTCTGGGACATCCTGTTTTCTCCTCTTGTGTGATGACTATTTTAAAAGATATATGAGGAAGGAAATATAGTCGCACATTTGGTTCAATGGCAAAATAGTGAAAGAAATCACGAAATAAACGACAGTATGATGGAAGACTTCATATGGAGGAAGCCGAGACTAGGTGAGATATTGTTTGTTGTTACTGAAGCCAGCTTTTAGTAAGCCTATGTTTACTCCATGATGAAAACCATAATACCAATTGATATGGCACCAATAATTAAAAATTTGGATGAATTATCAGTGGTTATTTAACCGCAAAAAACTAATTCCGGAGGAGTCTTAACTACGCTTAAGTTGGATGTGGAGTTCATCTTGGAAGGATGAATGGTCCTTTACGATTCCTAAACGCTAAAAGATAACATAAATCCGAAACAGCTGCATGAACTGTCTTTAACAATAGAATTTTATACAGATAAATAATTGCTGATGAAGATTGTTAAGTACTTTCAATTGAGTTACTCAGAATCTGCGAGTGAACATATGAATGGATTACTGCAACAACCAACCAAATCATGCAGAAACTTCACATCATATAAAAAGGGAACATTGGAATTATCCTATTATTGCGTAAATGAATGCCGCCGACCTTAGCCAACAGTCGTTTGTCACTTATACTTCAGGTCTAGCTTGGGTAAACATATTCTTGACATTAGTGACGTGGTAGATGCCTCAGTAAAACCCGTAGAGAAAAATATAGTGATTAAAGATTACAGTAACATTCTTATGATATCAGACGAGACGCATTGAATGCCTTACAGACGTTCATGACCAGACTGGGAAAAAATTGTTCGTCGAATATATACGGAAATATAGGATGTGAATAATAATTAAGGATTCACAGTGAATGAAGGGGAGAGAGGGCAAATGGGGGCAAAATTAGATAGGCAAACTGTTATTCATCGACGGGATAATATTCCCTCATTTTCTAAGGCGTCAATCTCAGTTCGGGAAATAGTGTTTGCTGGAAATTCATTTGTTCAAGTTTTCTGCCCATCCCTTCCTTTGGTGACTCGGGCTGTATCGCACAGCATTCCTTCTGCACGCACTCGTTTTGGCGTTGCAAGTGTGTTTTTTTAAAGATTTACTGCCACAGCAATAAGATGGTCATTTGGAATGGCTCGAGGGTAAGTGCGCGGTTAATGGAAATCAATAAAAAGTGAAGAAACCTCATTGGAACAATCAAAACTAGTTATTTATTCGCGGAGGCGACCAAATACCAAGGTCGTGTGCGCCGTTGTTGAGGACAAGTGGGTAGGGGAAGATTTATTTCGTTGGAAGAGTGGAGAGAAACCCGGCGCTTGCCTGCTGTAGACGAAAGGCTCTGAGGGGGATGCGCAGTTTAAGGTGCTTCTGGCCTTGTCACTTATTCCAAAAATTCAGAAAACTCAAGCATTGACTTTTTGAGATGCATTTTATACAATGAGAGGAATCTTGTTCGACTCATGCTCCGAAGGTCGCAGGTTCGATTCCAAGTGACGCAAAAAATTTTCCTTGCTGTTATAACCAATTTACCCGAACTGGCTCCACTTCTACTTCTCAGAAGTGGAGTCAGTTAGGGTAAATAGGTCGTCGTCCGTAAATCGTGTAATCCAAACGTTGGTTGACTGCAGCCCTCCACCCTACCCTGGCTAATGCTAGTCCCCTTACCTCCTGGTATCTCTTCCTATGTACTTTCCCCTTTAATTTGGTCCATAAACTTATTCCTGGTTCTTACTCCTTTCCTGTGGAGACTTTTCCCTCTGTTTTACCTTCAATTATGGTCTTCACTAACCCATTGTGTTTCAGGATGTGTTGAATACATCTGGTTCTTCTTTTCTCTATGGTGTTCCATATTGTGCTTCCCTATTGTCCTACTCTCCTGTGCAATTCAAAATTTCTTGTTATGCCCATCCATTTCATCTTCTGCATCCTCCTCCAGCACCAAGTTTCAAAGGCTTTCCGTCTTTTCTGGTCAGCTTTTCCAATGATCCATATTTCCCATCCATTGAGTGCCACGCTCCACACGAATGTTTTCATATACTGTTTTCTGGTTTGTAGTCATATCTTCTTTGAACACAGTAATTATCTTTTTCCCATTTATGTCTTCTTGGCTTGGGTTATTCTCCCCTTGATGTCCGTTGTACTTCTCCCGTCCCACGTGATGATACATCCGAGATAGGCGAAGGAATCCACTTGCTCTAATTTCTTGCCTCTCAGTGTGAGTTCTGCATTCAGTTGTTCTCTTCCGCATAATAGGATATTAGTCGTCGTATAATTTATTTTCTTGTTGTACTCTTGAAGAACTTAGTCCATTACATTTACTGACCTTTGAAGATCATCGCGATTTATAGCCGTGACTGCGATATCGTATGCGAAGGGGAGCATGTTTAATTCTTCTCCGTTTATCTTTATCCCGCTCAGTTCAATTTCCTGTGCTTCTCCTGTGGCCTTCCTCTAAGTACGTCTTGAACAGTTATGGTGAGAGGTTGCATTTTTTTTTCTTCCTCATTTGTTAATTTTAGCTTATATTCGTCCTCCGTCTCTCATCTGCATTGTGACAAAATGGTTTTTGTGTAGTTGGTAGATTTTTCTTTTGTCTTCGCAATTGATTCAGAGTTTTTCCAGCAGTCTGAACATCTTGTTCCACTCAGCATTGTCGAAGACCTTCTCCAGATCCGCGAATATGACATACAATTGCTTGTTCACATGTATTGTTTTCTCTACCATTACTCTCAGGCCGAATATGGCCTCCCTTGTACCCCTGTTCTTCCTAAATCCGAATTGGTTTTCCGAATGTGTCTTTAGTTTTCCTTTCCATCCTTCGGCTTGTTATTCGTGTGAATATTTTTAATGAATATGACGCTGGACTCACGGTTCGATGCTCCTCACATTTCTCAGTATTTGTCGTCTTCGTTGTCGCATTCGTTACGCTCCTTGGAAAGACCTCTGGAAGTCTTCCGCTGGGATAACTATTTTTATTTTTCTCGTGCAGATTAGTCTTGGCTTATCTACCGAGCGCTTGGATGATTTCTCTGTTGATGTTGTCTGCTCCAGGTCCTTTGTTTTTCTTTAGGCCTTTTACTGCTCTATTTAACTGACTCCTCAGTATGTGTGGGCATAAGTCTTCCTGGCCAACCTCGCTTTCGTCATTCATTAGGTTTTCTTCCAGCTGCGTCGGCCCTTGGTAGAGTTCTTCGATGTAATGCTTCCATCTAATCCCAATGTCTTCACCCTCTATCACTATATACCCGATTGCATGCTGACGTTGTTGCTTCTCTTTTTCCTCTCTCCGAAGTGTTTCTTCACTAGCTTGCATGCTGTTTCGGTGTTCCCCTTCTTCATGTTTTCTTAGACTTCCTCGCAGCAGCTTTTGATCCAATTCTCCCTAGTGTTCTTGAATTCTCAATTGACTTTGCTACTTAGCTTCTTGTAGAGGGTTGCCTCTCCTTCGTTTCTGGGGTTCTTGTATTTTCATCTTCCTTCTATTTGTCTCCTTATCTCTGTTGTTACCCATGGCCTCTTCCCGTTTGCTCTCTTGGTAACCAATTGCTCTTCTGCTACTTCTGTGATTGTCCTCTTCAGCTCATACTATTTTTTTTCGTTTACTATTCCTCCCATATTTTCTAGTTTCTCGTCGACTGTCATAGCGAATCTTTTCCTGTTCCCTGTTCAGGCAGTATTTTTTATTCCCATCTTGGTCCATGCTTCATCTTCTCAATATTCTTGAATCGAAGGCAGCTCTCCATAGTTACTAGGTTGTGGTCACTGTTTATATCTGCATCAGGATAGCTCTTGCGTTGTTTTACTTGGTTTTAGTAGTTGGCTCTGACAAATGTGCCGTCTATTTGATATCTGGTAATATCTTCTGAAATATTCCTTGCATACTTCCTACGCCGATTCTGCTCGAAAAGAGAGACCCTCCCTGTAGCAAGTAGGAATATTTTCTATTGAAGAAAGCCATCATGTCATATATAGATAGAATGCAAAGCTGCATCTTCTAAGGAGTTGATTAAGTGGTTTCCCCGTTGCCTTCCTCATCGCAGTAATCCGGCCGATTCCGTGAACTTCACTCTCGCCCGAAGCAATGGACGTTGATGTCGGTCCGATCTGCGCCATCAATGCCTTCTCAGAAGTGGAGCCAAATTAGGAAGCGAAAACTTTGAATCCCAGATTTTTCTGTGCCATTCGTACCTGAACTATTTGCTTGGATTCTTGGCAGGCAGGCAGGAGTGAGCGAAGTGGCTCTCATTTATCTCCAGTGATGTCACAGTTCGGACGGCGGAATTGTGGAGGCGTAGGCTGTCGTCTCTTCGAAGCTTTCGCAAGTCACCGAGGAAGGAGACACCTTCGTCCTCTGATGTTTACAGTAGGAGCGTGGCGAATCCGTATTTGGGCCTCCCCTCATCTCTCTTGCTTCATCTCCCCTCCCCCTTTCCCCTCACCCCCCTTGCTCGTCCCTATCCCACGGAGGAGAGAGAGAGAGAGGGAGGTACACATTTTGTACGAAACAGTTGTGTCTAATCATCCCGTTCTTGATCCTGGTACATATTGGTGTTTGATCTGATCCTAATCAACCCCGATACTTCGGACGTGGAAACTTAATGAGCGTCTGCTGGGTTGTAGGCGATTAGTGATTGGGACTATTTTTTTTTAAGTACAGAGTTGAAAGAAACTAGGCGTTCATATTCTTAAGAGTTTCATCGACAGAGAAGAGTGAACAAAATTGCATCCGACCGATTTGGTTGTTGGGCACTGCAATGCGATTTTAGCTCAGCCTTAGGCACCTGACGGATATTTCCTTATCATTCGATTATATGTCTGCAGGTTTTCTTTTTAATGCGCAATAATACATTTATTGCGCATATTATCATTGCAATTATTGCTGAAATAATGAAGATGTCACGCCGAGTCCCAATAGAAAACATCATGTGTCAATACAATTTCATCTAAATGTCTATCTAATTTCATATATACGTCATCCTATGAGCTCTCTTCATGGCGAAACTCTCACTCTGCTGCCTTGGGTGACTTTCGACGCATGAATAGATGCACAAAAATGAAGTTTGGCCCAAGAATGCTTTACTACTCAATTAACAAATATTATAATGTGCGCTTAACAACCCTTGATTACCGCTCCAGCTTCATCAATGCATTTCTGATACATCATTCACGGGAAAAGCTTTTTCTACTTCAGAGGAAGCAATATCATCTCAGGTTTTTTGGTTATTCCAGTTGCTTTGGGCTTCATCCCGTACCACAAAATTCTGCGCATGATTCCGGGACGCCATAACATTTGCAATCACGAATTTATCCGAAATTTGATCCGTTGCAGCTACCCATCTCACTCTTACTCTCAAGCTAACCGATTTATTCTTTCCAAAGTTTTAAATTTTGTATACTACTAATTTCTTTTAAGCATCCATCCTTGATCTTTCTTTGTAATTCCTTCTGTTCATTTCCTCATCTAATATTGTATTCTATATGTTGGAATGACCCTCCCTCTTTGTAAATGGATCCCTCACTCTTTGTAAAACCTTCTCATTAGTTTTCTGTCTCCTTTTGACCATTGATTGGAACCCAAGGTCTTCATTGCCTCCAATCTTCTTCTTTCCTACTGCAGTTGTCGTCCAAGCATCTTTGTCGCGTATTTAATAATACATTTCAAGTATGAAATGCTTCCTCATTTACGAGCTTGCATTTCTAGGTATTAGTAGACCCTCACGATTATTAATGTCGCTGCTAAGGCTCTCGGCTCACTGTGTCATTCTTTCCTCTTTCATTGATGGTACATATATGATTTGCAGAGTGTGTCCGATTGTTCCAATTTTTGTTGTTCAAAGGTAGAGTGACTACCTTTATTTTTGTCATTTATCAGAGCAAAATGCGTAAGTTGCAGGGGCGATGCGATGAAGTTTTTGAAGAATGCTCGTTCAGGTATTCAATGGTTTCCGGTGGCTCACCGCGGATATAACTCTGGGATGAAATTTATTGCGTTTTAAGAAGAAACCTAATATAGATATATTTTTGTAGACTGGCTGATATAACAGACCCTGAGGCTAGTCGTCCATGGGTTTTGAAATTGCTCTCTTGCTTGAATATGCATCATTTGGTTATAATAACTTGATTTTCTGACAACAGGAACGACTAGAAGCTGCTTGCTATTCGAATGGAATTGTTCTCGTCAATTTGTTAGTGTTGACATTTTAGTGTGATCACATTAGGACACCAATAAGGAACGCTTTCCCAGAAGTAAGATGGAAGGCATAATTTGGTTAAAATATCTATTAGCTGTCTTAGGGTAGAGAGAAAATTCCTTGAACTTTCATTGTGATATTTAGTCGTGAAATTAAAACTTGAGCCGTAGAGTGCTATGAACGATTAAATGAAAAACGAATAAATAGAAATATTTTTCTCACTGACTATTGTTTTATCTCATTGACGGATAGTTTTAGGGTTGGAATATTTCAATACATTGCAAACATGAGCGTTCAACGATGAGCCCTCCTGGCCATTCACATGCGAGTGAGAACCTACGGTGATGGTGGAGTGAAACAGCGTGAAAAAATTTTACCTCGGTCGAAGTCGAGTGACACGATTTTTCCTCGGTCCCTATCAATTCCAGTGCGGTATCATTTCTCAATACCTCAACAAGGGACTTGATAATCACCGTGGTGTATTACCACATTTCTCTGGATTTCTCTTTGACACCGATCATCATATTGCATTACACGTGTGTTTTCAAAATAGCCATTGAAAGTTATCACAAAGCAGAGAAATGCGCTGGAAATTGTATCATTAATCCCAGATAATCAACTATCAGTCCGCAGAAGAGTTTAGTGCAGACCTTAGTAGAAATCTATTATACAAATATGAAAACCATTGAAATTCAGACTTCGAGATGGAATGCTAGGTATTGCACCAAGGTCGTCATAGTTAGATAGGGTTCCGCTCCCTGTGATGCTAATGAACTGGTTTTTCGATTTGCCCTCTTAACTAGGTCATAAGACAGATTAAAGTCGCTTTGACACGAGAAAGTCGGGTGGAATACTGGGAGTGGTTTTGCCCTTCTTTCATCGCCTTTACTTTGACAGGGTTCATGTCATATAGTGATTATCGATGGGATGGGATTGTATCATGGAATTTATTGGAAATACTCTTAATATGAATGCTGATCCTCTCATGTGGGTAATTGCTGATGGATTTACGATCGCAATGACCGAATGTGAACCGGAGTGGCCTGCCAGACTGGTCACGGGTGCGAATCTCGAAGTGAGCGGTGAAGTGTTGCATCTCATAGGGGTTGCTGTTACCGATAACACCTTATTCGTTGAATTCTATGAACAGAATTTTAGACAAAGTGGGAAAGAACTCCTTCGAAAATATGCTATAGTCGACGTATGTCATACGGGTGTCGTAAACTTTCTCTCGAAATGAAATATAGAAAATTCACTCCTCGATTCTGCCGGTGGATGTAGATTGTAGTTGCTAAAAATGCATATTCTCGCATTCCGAACTTTCATTCTACACCTGTGAGTTCAATGTATTAATGTTATGAAAACTAGGTGAAAGCTATGACAAATGTGTACTGAGCTTACAAAACACAAATGACATTCACCGTTATGCACGCTTCACGGTATGGGATGCTTATTGGGATGGCCCAATGACATCGAGTGCAGTTTTGTATCGCCTCATTCTTCTCGCCACCCGGGCGTAGTCTTGGTCGGTATTCACAACGACGACGTTTCTTGGGCCGATTTTCTCTTGAAAGCCTAGCGGTGACTCATTTTGCCGTAAAGTCAGATGACTTGAGCCCTCATTGGGTTATTTGTTTTCCAAAGGTCATGCGTATGAACGAGAGTCACAAGAGGTGCAACGTTAATGGATTCTACACCGAATGATCTGCTTGGAAGTATGGAGAGTTTTGGAGAATAATTTCGCCACATGTTACTATCGTTGGAATTAACGTGTGGTGAATGGACTAAAGAAAAGAATGGCAGTCCAAAATTCAAGTTATTGCGCTTGAAGCGATTAAAGCAGGATAATATGAACTCGTTCTCCCCAACTCGTGGCAGAAAAATCGCGAAAGTAACATGTAAACTAACTCTTGCTCTAAAAATTTACAAGGGATTGAATGCCTAAGGCAACATAAAAAAGCGACACCTGTGGCATTAGGCTCGCTCTAAGCAATAAAAGGTCAAGGATGGCAAGAGCCTTCTCTTTTGAAAGCATCATGACGTGATTAAAAGTGATACGCGATCAACTTTTGATGCTGACTTCACTCACCCAATGCTGGTGTATCCTCTTCTAGCTCCACGAGGACCCTGCCGCTCAAGAACTGACCGGGGAAGTAAAGCAAGTTTGTGTTGTCGAAGAGAATGAGGAACTTGAGAAGTTTCCGAGCCATGTTATTTTCTTAGTTCCCTCTCGATGAAGATTTGATGCACAAAACTATGAGTCAGCCAGCAGCCTTCAAATTTCCAAGTGTACACACTAGCCCAAAACGAATATTCCTCAAGATATCCGCCGCAGTGCTCGACCGTTCATGCCTCCGATAAGTAGACGTCCAAGCCTCTTCTTCGACTCTTTATTGCGTTCGCCGTCGTCCTCAAACCTATCCTCCTCACCAAGTTCGCTCGTTTCCTCGAAAAGATAGCGCAAGATCACAGGTGATAGGATAGAGTTTGAGTCTTCATTCGGCGCACTCGAGTCCAGGCGGCGAGGATCGGGTATCTATTCTCGTTCTTCGAAGTCGTGGCGGGCGGGTCGGAGGAGGTGAAGGCCCCCGCGCTCCGGTCTCAGCGGTGCGAGTCTCGCGAGGTGACTGCGAGAGGAAAGAGAACGATGGCCGAGGCTTTCCCTTTCACCGCGATGGCGTGGCTGGGAGGGGAACGAGGGGCTGGCGAGGAGGCGGAGATTCTCCATTAGAGCTCTCGCCCCATGTGCTTGCCTCTGGGATGGGGGAACTCACGCTCGGGATCGTGTCCTAGGCTCGCTCACCGTCTCCGGCGGTCGTGACTTGGCTGCGAAGGCTCCGTGAAGTGCCGCGCGAGTCTTTGCGAGCATGACGTTTCCAGGTGCAAAAGAGGGCGTGAGGTAAGGACAGGAGGGAACAGTGGGAGTGGAAGATGTGTTTGCCGAGACGGCGCACGGTTGCATACACTCCAGGGTGGGAACGGCCGTTGAAGTCACCTCCTCTCGTTCGGTGCGGAAGAGGCGTTTTCCGATCCCTGTAAGTCGAGTGTGGAGAACGGTTCTGGCGCATCGAAAAACATTGTCGTAGACGACCTTTTTGAGGGATTCGGGCAAGGTTTGAAGAACAAAACATTCGGTTAATAGCGACCCAAGATGATTGGGACAATGTTGCGCTTCCACCGGAGACATAGAAACTTCGCGGAAAATAAGTTACCTCAATCGGGGGCTCTGGGATTAACTCTCAGAGAAATGAAAAAAATCTTATATTCCGTGATTTCCAATCTTATTTTTACTTGTGACTCTTTGTGATGTATTTTTGGTGTATAATTGTAAACGTGTCTTAATTGAGTGGGATAAGAGAAGTGGCTCTCGTGGAAGCCTTTCATTTTTATTTCAGAATCGTTTATTGATGCATATAATGCATTCATTTACCATCGCAACCTTGTTGCTTTACGATGGCAGCATTTCTAATAAGGTTCAGCTCTCGTGGTTGATCTTGGTGTCTTCAGCTTTGCCTAGTTCATCATTTAACTTCACATTAAATGGATACTTGTATGCCATTGAACTTCCTCGAGATGTAATAATACTATAGACTTTTTAAGGAAATTAAACCATGAGTATTTTCGTAGTACGAGTGGTTTCGATGACTTAATGCGGGATTAGAAAAAGTTTTCTGTGATCATGTGGTTGCATTTACACCCCGACTGCTGAGACTAAGAACCCTGGTGCTAGTCATGCCCTGTGCTTCCCTTGAGCGTATGTCGGCTCACTATGGTGAACTCCGGTGTTTAGGCTCTCAGTAACCTGATGGCCGGAAAATATATTGGGCCGGATTGGCATCTCGGGATAAAACGTGCGACTCGCGCTTTCAGAAAAAAAAGGAATGTGCAGGTGATGCCAGGATTTTGTGAACACGATTATCTTCCAGCCTGTTAGCCTTGATTCAGTTTTGTCGCCCTTTCTGGGTGGACTCGATGGCGACCTTTGTTTTCTGTTCTTATTTTCAGTGGGAATTGCATCGGCTGGCATTGGGTACAGTGGGAAAGTTTATCAACCTGACTTTTGAACTGCCTGCGTACAAGTGTGAGAGAAAATAAAATAACGTATGTATTCCTTTATTGTTATCGCTCACGAGAGAGAAAACGTGATTATCATTCTCCGACTTTCTTCGATTGCTTGAAATCTTCAGTGTTATATCGATGGAGCGCCTTCATCGGAAAGTAACGGTAAATACTGCCTGTCTCGAGCGGTTTACGTTTAGAATGGCAATGACGTCAATGCAACTGAAGGGACCAATGTCCCACCTCGGACCAGGAGCGTTTACGCTAATTAAACTTCTGACGCTTGAGTTTTTACTTATTGTAAGTTGTATGATAAATACGATTATTCCGCTGCGAAATAATCTTTCGCCTTTAAGTAACCGAGTCTCCCTTCCTTGGTTTAAAAAGTTTAGTAGTGTTCGAAGGTCTGTTTAAACCCCGTGGACTGTGACGCTTTGCGCACGTTTTAAATGATTCATGACATTCATGTTCGGCTGTCCTGAACATCTAATTTCTCTAACTCGTATAACATTTCCACTGATACGGACTTATCTCCTCTTCTTACGGGTGACGCTTTAAAGATGGCGGCGGTAATACCACGTCCAGTTCGTGGTAACATCAAGAAAAAGTTATTATAAGATGACGTCGATATTCCTTAAGAGGGAAACTATCAAGGGTTGCGACAAAAAGAGAACAACCATCCCTAATGCACCCGTGTTGAAAGCACTGACAAGATTTATCTACCGAAGGGAAGGACAAATCATGGAAGAATCCTTGAAAGAACAATTCGATTGGAGTAAGAGCAAGTAAAAGAGAGAATTGATTTACGCCCTGAGGTTTCTGAAGTGAAGGGGATGGGGGAAGATCAGCCTGCTAACATTGGTTCCACAAATTAGGAGAAACGTTTCATATTGCTAACTGGAACTGATTGCAGTTTAGAAAGAGTCGTAGTGTCATTTATTGACAGAAGAACGATGTGAGTGATGTCTTAGGAATGGTTGACTGGGAATAATTTCAGCCGCTATGAGAGAAATGAATATTAAGGAAAGGAGTGCGAAAATTATGTGCTTTGTCATTGATTATATTCAATATTTACTTTGAAATGGTGGGAATTGGAATAAATGAAAATTAAAAATAGGTAAACGCGGGCATGGAGAAGTGACCAGTAACTTGTACTCTACAGTTGACCAAGCTAATTTGACCGAGAAAATTGATGATAAATACATGGAAATAATTGAAATAAAAGAAGTGTAAAGAACACCATAATATAGTTTGGAGGGCGAATTGAAGAAGATAAAGTCACGATGAAGCGTGAATAGGAGAAGCTGTAACAGCCGGGAGAATGATAAAAGAAGAACTGAAGTTTCCCACGCATAATTGATATACGGATGAATGTTTATACGACCGGTATCGATTTTTTTACGTCATTAATATAGCCCTATTATGTAAAACATTGAAACCGGTCGTATTTAATATTTATATCAGCCGAAGACTTCTCTGAATTCTCCGTTCGTCACAAACAAGCTTCACCTAATCACCGTTGTCTCAGGCGTAACCTAATGGAATTTGCTTAGCATATTGAATGAGAAGCAGTAACTTTGTGATTCCTTATTTATTTATTGTAAACGACCCGGGTTTCGACGTAGCACGTCATCATCAGGTCTGATGATGACGTCCCACCTGATGATGACGTGCTACGTCGAAACCCGGGTCGTTTACAATAAATAAATGTGGAATCACAAAGTTACTGCTTCTCTTTCAATATTCACCTAATCAGTTCTGAATCAATATTGTTGAGCGAAAGAATTTTCCCATTCGAGAAATAGTATTACTATCAATGGAAGAAACAATTTAGTTACAGCGAGAAATTTTAGTGTAGGTGAAGATGGAGTTTTTTCTGGGGGAGAGTCTATAAAGAGCCAATATTGTAAGCTTGGAAGTACATATGCTCTTCATCAAAGTGTATGTATGGGTAATTTTATTGAAATACATCGGAGCTTGGACGTTAGCATTTTCAGAACGACGTAGGTTGGATGCAATGGAAATAGGTTGCCATCGATTGATGACAAATGTCTTCTGGTTGAGAGGGTCACCAATGGAGATGTCAAACGAAGAGATGCGGAGAAAAGATGTTTAATGAAAATTCAAAGAATGGGGTAAATTTCCTGTGGAGACCAAGGGTGGAATGTGAATGAAGTGGGACGTTGAAATGAGTACAGATAGAGGAATTGAAATGATCAGTGCGTTTGAGAATGGAGTGATGAGCTGCAACGAACAAATCTTCTCATTGATGACTACTTTTGACGACCAGGTTTTACTATCGTGGAATTTTCTCCGGTGTGTTCAGTGATTTTTCGAGACAACAGCAACTCTTTGAGGAGTCCTTGGAGAATTTTGCAAGTCTTCGCTTAGGAATTATTTGGAATTTCTTTTGTGAATCCCATTGATTTGCATATCCTATTGATTGATCGTCTAAGTCGAAGAATGTGGTGATACCTGCAGTAAAAATCGAGTAAACGTAGGTTCTAACTAATTTCATATTTCCCTTACAAATTGATCTTTTTAGGGTGTCATATTGTGTGATGTATTTCTTAAAGCCTGCGAGAGAGGGTCAAAATTTTCATTCCATAGAAAAAATAAACTTTACCTAGTTAAACCAAGGATAGCTTTAAGGATTTGGTTGTTTCCCGGCGAACATGATGATGTTGATGAATTCATCTCGGGTTTCCGGCCGGGTCTGGACGGACATTGCTGTCAACGTTTCGATGGCCTTCTCTACCATATTCATCAGGGCTGATGTGGGACCAAGTATCGAGCTGGGTTTATGTATAGTCTGGCGTAAAGATTAAGTCTCCTGGTCTGATTGGTCGGAGTTCAGCGTCTTTTTTCCTCTAGTCTTTCTTATTCGTTGAAGGGTTGGATGACATGTTTTTCTAAGGGTATACCCTGCGTCTCTGTTCATAGTATTTTCTTCAAGTCTTATGTCGATGGCCTCTTCGGTCAGCCGATCCCAATATTCATTGACCTTGCAGATCAGTTCAGCTCCATCAAAATTGACGACATGGTCGCGGTGAATGCTGTGGTCGGTGGCTGACTGCCGATTTCTCAGGATATCCCAGCCTGATTCAGCGCTTGTGTTCGCATATCCTAGTTTCAATTGTTCGTCCGATCTCTCCGATGTACACGCCTCCGCATTCACAGGTGATGCGGAAGACATCGGGGCTCCCGGCTTGTTCTTGATTCTGACGAGCTGACTCTGTAATTTTCCAGGTGACTTGTGTATCAGCTCAATATTGTGTGTGATGTATGTGAATTCTCTACAATTTTCCAGCAACTGTTGAGATGTAAGGAAGAACTGCCTTGGCAATAGGCTTGGCTTTGTCTTCTGGAGTATTTTGCGGGTCAGATGCTCTTCTTTCTGGGACTGGTTTTGGACGGTCCTTTTGAGGGCCTAGTGGGTATCCCTTCTCCCATATCCATACATAAACCGGTTTGATCCTTGGTTCTACATTAGCCCTGATGACGATAACAGAGAAGGCAATAGAAACTTTTGCAGCAATGGCCACCCTGACCCGGCTGGAAACTCAAGAAGAATTCATCAGCCAAGAATAGCTTCACCCTATCACTCCATCATTGAAGGAGATTACATTTCCTTTTGTGTTAAAAGAGCCTATAATTAATTACGTAGGTATCTTTTTACGAGTTAATTAATTAAGTTTCATGTTGATGGATTCCTATATTTTGAATGTATTCAGTGGTTGAAGAAAAACTTCAATTTTATCTCCACTTGAAACCTCGAAGCAGACAATGTATTACGTTGGCCCTGAGTCTTCTACGCTGCGCAACTACAGGGAGTGTCTTCAAGACAAAGGCAATGGCGCTCACACGCGCCAATTTTTATTCAGCTACCACTCGCTTACTATCTGCGAAACAGTCTCATCCAGACTGATGGGAAAATTTGAGCATTTTTGCTTTCAAACCGGAAGATGAAGCATTGAGCCATACTTCCGTTTTTCCAACGTTTCCGTTTCATCATTGAGCCTTTGTCTCTAGGTGAACTATTTCACCAATGTCCGTTACTGGACTTGCGCCTTTCATTTTCTTAATATCATATCAGTTAAAGGACTAAATAAATTATTACTGACGTTTCGTGAATAAACCACCGCGTGCGAAGCTCTTAGTGTTTACTGTTGGGGCATAAAACAGAAAAATCGAACCCGGAATCGATGTTGCGCGGAAACTGGAAACCTTTAACAGCATACAATTGTGCAAGTGATGCCATCTACTCGCTTGTATAATTGACCACTGTACGGAAGAAATGTTTTCATATTCATAGCAATGGATGGAATATATGTCTAGTTTATCAGTATTTATTTAGTGAGTTATTCTCAATTAGTATGAAACCACTCATTCTCCGGGGAAAGATTTATTTTTTGTATTAAAACGGAAGAGGTCGCTGTATTTTAGATGTAAATCCAAAATAAAGGTAATGGGCAGCCGTTTTTTGGGTGGGTGGGAGGGTATTTGTAGGAATTTGGTTCGGAAAACTCTCGTCCTACTTTTTCTGTTGTTCTGATAATTTTTGGTCAATGGGAACAGCGTTTCAATCAGTCGTTGCGGCTATTTAACATTCAAATTTAGAGAGCTTAAAATGGATTGTTCTGAGGTGATTGCGAGCCACGATTGCTGAATCAGTGAGGAAGGAACGGGTGCCATGGTTTGAAGAGCAATTTTTGTGAGAAGGAAGAAAACCTTGCCGTTTAATGTTAGAAAAATGAAGAGGAAGGACGAGCTAACTTGTTGGCTGTGACTAATATAGAACATAAGGCTCTAAAAATCAATGGCTACAAATTTACGATACAAATAAATGCTTTGAAATGTATTTATATTTTGAATCGTTGAGACCTTCCAAATACAACGTGGATCATCTTCCTTCCTGGTGACTGCGATCTGCGTTAAAACGGAATTTCTCCTCCTCAAAAAATAAAGACTTACTTTGGAATGTCTAAGATATATGGAGATCTAGTGTCTAAATGCTTCTTGAAATTTTAAGCAAAGTCGTGACTCTTTCGTTTAAGCCATTTTTCTTGAAGGTACCATGTTCAGTGTCCTGCCATCTGATTGTTGATGGCCATGAGATAGATACGAATGAAGAGTGGCCATGTATCACTGCGATCAGCAGATTCTGGTTATGAACTGAGCTTTAAATTGTCATATCTGTACTCGAAGATATGTGGAATACGTAAATTTCTGGAATTAATTTAATATTCACTGAATGAATTCATGTGCATTGTGTATTGGAAATTCCTGATTGGCGGAATATGAACTCGCGACCCTAATTAGTAGATTAAGGGAAAACCTAGCCCACACCTAAACAGTTACTGATGGAACAGCTTTTGAAAACTTAAATTAACGATATGCGCTTTAGAAGGCCATCTTATGAGATCAACGGCTTTTTTATCTGGGAATATTTTTATTTTTCAAAAATTTAGCGGTTGTATTCTGAAGAATTCAGAGTTTTGTGTTGATGTCTAAAATTGTTGTTTTGTGTTCCTGTATGTCCGTGTGCTATCAATGGTAACATGTTCGCTGAAGATCTTGTTCACTATATCAATGTTATCCTCTTCTTATCCTCAAATACCAGTTTCGTAGTGCGTGCTGTTGATTTTTTAGGCTACTTGAGCCTTCGGTCGCTGTGGATGAAGCTGCTCTTGAAATACTACGTCCGTGAATTGGCAAGATATCTTTTTTTATAATCTCTGGTTGATGCTTAATACGGACGGTCATGAGTTGCATACATGTTATTTCAAATAATTTAATTGTTGCAATTTTTGATACATATATGGTTTGTTAAAATAACTTTTACTGCTTGTTACGGGTTTATTTTTTATAAAATCAACTCATTTCTTCATTTAAAAATTTCTTATCTTTTTTATCTTGGGCGTTGGTGAAAGCTTAGGTTAGCTTATTCATCAAGCTTTTGAGGAAGTTGTAAGTAAAGAAATTCTCGTTGCAGTTACTTTCCTGTGCGTCAACATTCCCGGCTAAACTTTCGACTTACCTCGGTGCATTAGACACCCTACACAAATAAAAAGCCCAAAACAAAAAAGACAATCTTTGGAGAGGACGGTCACCTTCACGATCCAGTGGGCGAAGTACAACACTTCTCCACCGTGACGCGCCATCCAGTCACCGCGAAGATGCTCAGTTTTCCTATTTCTCGCTCCAAATTCTCTAGAGGTATTACGTCATGTGCTTGATGGATATATTTCAGTGAACCATGAAATCAAATATTACGAAAAAGAACTCGTTAGTTAATGGTAAGGGTGAAATTCTTCAGTATGTTCCTGTCTCCTGCAACCTTACTAAGACGATCCAATGGTCGCGTACTAATTACCATTATATATCACTAGTCTCGTTCGGGCCCTGTTGGTCCACACGACGTACACACTTAGAGGCGTGTTTTTGGCTCAGCCTTTCTCTGCGACCATCTCTCTTTCATTCTATCCGAATTTCTTAATTTCATCCAACCAGATAATTCCGGTCCTCTTGCTTTTTACTGGTTCGGCAACCGTCGAATGGCTAATTTTTTTCGAAAAATGTTCATATCGTAGACTGCCTGAGGAGTTATTCTTGCTTCTTTCAGATCTTCTTGAATTGCAGCAATGTGTTCCATTGTCTAGCATTTCGCCTTACTTCGGTTTTCATAAAATTCTATAATTTGTCTTATTATTCTCGTTGAGTCTATTATTTTAATATGTCTGTAGAATTTAAACTTGTGTTTTCTCTCATCGGAAAGTGTATCAGTGTATTTTATAATTTCACTATTTCCTCTTAATCTGTACGTTTCTTGATCGTAGTGTTGATCATTTTGAACCTAAAGTTCTCCTAATTATTTGTCTTTCCGTCTTTTGGATTGCCTCGATATCTTTTATTCTATTGAAAATCAATATCTCAGCTCCTGGTATTCTGATTTAGAGAGATATATATTGAGGCATTCTGGCTTTAAAATAAGTTGGCGAAGAACATGCTTATAGAATTCGATGAATATGGTGATCGTCTTGTAACAAAACGACTATCCAGAGGGCCGGGAAATCAATTAAATCAGAAATGATATGAAATTAAAATTCAAAACCATTGACCGACAATAAGAAACTACAGACGCGCGGGGAAAATAAATATTTACACCCCGTAACTAGAAACGCTTTAAAAATGTTAAACAGTTAACAATACGAAACTAAGGACGGCAAACAATATAATCAACAACGGGGAGAGAACAAAAAGGGTTAGGGAAAGGGAGCGGACTTGCCGGGCGATAGAGAGGCGAAAACCGGGAAAAAAACGGCGCACGGTAGTACAAAGAGAGACGAGACAAAGTAATGAGACCACGAAAATAGCGACAGCAGTAGCGGTTGTAGCAGAACTTCAGGTGAGGGAGAGAAAAGGGAAGGAATATAGCCGACCGACAGCGGAGGGACAAAGCTGGTCCATACGCACGGAGGCAGGAAACCCGGAGGGATAAGTGAAATTTCGACTAGTGGTACAAAATTAATTGAAAATAACAGAACTCTCACGCCCAAATAACCGTCTAAGCTGACAAGGAAAGACTCTTAGTCAATTTCAGTAAAATCTCGCCCTAAGTGCACTGTGTCTCTTAAAAAAAAGGTTCTACAGTAACCAATTGATCTCTTTTGACTAATAAAAGGCTAAAGCTTGCTAGATAATTGTAATGAATGTATAACTGCATTGTAAATTGGGCCAAATATCATTTCAACTCTTGATTAGTTGCTTTTTTTGATTTGAAGAAGCATGATTTTACAATAAATGTACTATTTTTGAGCTGAATATATGTTAAGCGTGTCATTTGCAAGTGTTTGATATGCTAAATGTGTAATTCGCATATGTTGTTGTATAGTTAAGGTGTTCCCTTCTTGAAGGAGGTAAATTGGGCTACATCATTGGTGTTAACGTATGGCTAGCGACGCCATCTGGAAGGGGGTAAGAAGTTAGTTGAGGAGGAGGTTAGGTTACAGTCTCAACCAATATTGTATGGATAGTATTTGAAATATAATTTGACATGACAACGTGAAGAGATTTTTCAGACTTATGTGCACTCTCTTCCACGGCAATGCCAGCCTTAAGAGAGTTTTCTCTGATAATTCCTTTATTCCTCATGAAAATATAGCTTGAGTATCTCTGGTGGCTCTTCGTATCATTCACGACGTAATCAAGGTGGCGGGGGTTGTCGGATCTGCTGTTATCACATAGTAATTAATTCACAGCTTCCGAAATACTCAATGCGAAGTACAGCAAATCTGTAACGGAGGAGAGGGAGCTTTTTAAGAGAATGAAAAAAGTCTCGCTTAAAGTTTAAAGATCGTCAAACAAAAATGTTTTTCTCCAAAATGCCGATAAATTTGTTGCTTAGGTCGAAGCAGAAGTGTAATTAATTTTAAAAGTCACACCTTTGACTTATTCTATTTGTTATTATTTTTAGCGAACTGGTCTGATTCTAGTTTCCTATGGTCAAATTGTACCGATGGCTCAATTTTATTTTCATTGTCCCATTTTAAAGAATTTTATCACCTGATTGTCAATTTCATTATCAGGTATCCTGTTGTGTCCATTTGTCCTTTTCAATGGAATGCACTATGTACTTTGTGTACTTAATTTTCTCTGGCACATAATTCGAAGTAGACCCCAATATGTTTGGTGTCTCTTATACTCAATACAGGGAACTCTATTGAAATGTGTATGGAACAAAGTGCTGGGAGACCATAAAGAATGCTACAAGTAACGTGGAAAACTCAGGGAAAAAATAAGTGGTAGTCGCTGGACTGACTTGCAATTAGCTGGGATTTTAGAGTATTAAGTATTTATTGAGGCACCAAACAATGTAAAAAGCGAAGAATTAAATTTCAAAATAGCTTTTATTGCCTAACCAACGTACTTTCATTTACAAATATTTTAGAATTGATAAAGCCTATCATTCCTGTGTATCAATATATCGACAACGTTAACGGTCAGTTTTTTAGTGTAGGTATTAATGGTTCCGCTGTACGGAAAAAAACTTTAAATAAATACAAAGAGATACAAGTTGCGTACACTCAAAACACCAGAGAATAAATACCTAATGTCGTGGAGTAAAAATACTGACAAGCGTACGGGAAGGTTCTTCGGAACTCAACTGCCTGTGAACTCGATATGTTGACGTTGGCCTTAGGGTTAATGAATCTGCACGCGGACAGGTTGAGGTGAACTTCATGCGGTTGTGAGAGCAATGGGCTGACCCGTAAGGGCAAAAGGAACTTTCACGCACACATTTAGACGGAGTACACTCTGGCTATAATTGTTCAAAAACTGAAATACTTCCCTTTCCCCGTAGGGGTTTTTTCGTTTTCCCAGTTCCCGAAGGCATTTTCGTCGTTCTGGGCGTAAATTTGTTCAATTTTTACGTATAATGAAAAGAAAAGAAGAATGTTGCCATTTCACTCGAGAAATCAATGTGTCAAGTATTGGCATGATTTTTCTCCTAATTTCTTAGAAAAAGAATTTCACTCAACTTAAATGGAGTTTAAGGAAAAATTTGTCATTTTATGGAAAAATTAAATTGAAAAATTTGCCATAATATTTTGAGATTTAAACTCAACTCTTCAAAGAACTTCTGTCTGTCAATAGACTCGAATCATTTGAATTATCAGCTAATATTCAAAAGTCTTCAAACTTGCCCGGTGGATAACCATTTTCTTCAGACTCTAATTGACTATTGAAGTGGTAACGTGCATAGTGATCTCGCGTGATCTCTCAAAAAATGTGACGGAAAATAAATGCGTCATGTGAATCATCATTTACAATATGTTTTATCACTAAAATGTTTAATAACTTTTCAAAGTCATGAGTTAAGAGAAGCCCGGATTGACTTTTTAGAATTTTCAATTCAACGACCCTATTGGGGGTCTGCGTTATTTTCACTCTTGACAGGCGATTTGACTCTCAGCTGATTGGCGACAATCAAAGTCTAACCGCCAACGTTTCATGGAGATTCATTGCTCTCTTCACAACCCAGTACAATTTTTCTCCGCGAGAGGTCTGAGAGGATTGACTGCAGCTCGTGAGAGGTACTACAGTACTTCTACTGCCTGCGTTTTTGTTCATTTGTTAAGCGATAGCGTTGCATAAGTGCTCGTTAATGAGGCCACCTTAATGGCTTATTTGTGATTTGATAACGCTAGAGTATCTCAGATTTACATAAGCGATATTCGCTTGATTTCATTCATCTTCAGAATCATTATTAATGATTCCTGGGCAGGGAGAACTTCCGAAGTAGGAATTTAAATTAAATTAATATCTTATATCACTATCATATACAAGCCAAGATCGTTAATTGCAATACAGTGGCAGAGAAACTTAGTTCCACCTATCTCGTTGAATCGTGTTGTTGGGCACTTCTGCCACCTACCGAGATAAGAGGGAACTTATTCCACCTCACAGAAGGAATCCGGCGGGAAGCGATAAGCAGGGCAGTGTTCCAGCGTGGAATATTGTGCTGCTTATCGCTTAATGCACCATGGCATAATTACGTGATTAAGGTGCTGGACTCCGAGATGTAGACTGACGGTGGCACGAGGGAAATTATCAGTCTACTTATTTGAAAGAATGTCAACTTATTTGAAAAATGCGATTACATAAAATTTGGAGAGATGTTAGAAGCCTCATTCACGAAATTCGTTGCCACAATGAAGGACGAGAGCACCGAAGTATCATGGACATATATCTTGGAAATAGTACGTAATGGATTCGATAAATATATTCGACACAAATTCAAACGAGATGGTAAAGAACTTCGTTGGTATAACCACGAAGTAAGGCGAGAGCTCAGGAGACAATGGCCATTACACAACCTATATAAAAATTCTATTAAATTTTGTGACAAAATAATGGAACTTGCGGCGAGAGAAATTTACGTTGCCCAACGCTCATAAACGAAGAAAATCATGTGCACTAGTTTACGAAACTTAAAGAAAAAAAATCCTAGGTGAATTACTAAATGAAAACCCCAAGTCATTCTGGTCTTACGCGAGAGAGATCCAGGGCGAATCTTCGACAGGAGAGTCCTTATTGGATACAAACGGCAAAATGGCCACCAACTGCATCGATAAAGCCAACTTATTAAACAACTACTTCGAAAGTGTATTCACTAAGGATGACACAATACACATTTAGACATTCCGGACGTTCCAGGGTGTCCACAGACCCTTGAAAACCGGGAATTATTCGGGAATTTTCCGATCCGGGAAATTTCCGTGAAATTTTCGGGTATTTCTGGTAAATCCGGGAATTTTTAAAATGATCATTTCAAGGCGAAAAAATCCTTATTTTATATTTTAATTCAGCAGCGAAAGCCATAAAATATATGTTATTTGATAACTGTACATGCATGGTGTAATGGACTTAGCGTTGGTATTAATATGTAAATCGAAGACCTGAACTTGGCTAGCCTCATTGTAACGTCAGCGTCACGTGTCCTTTTACCCTCGTTAACTGCGCATTGGACAATAAGACGCTGTAGTATTCGCCAGTGGCGGCGTCGCGTCGTGGCGTACTTTTTAGCGGCGTGCGGCGGAGCTTCGGCGAAGCGTCCACGCCGTTACTATCTACGGTGCTAATTGATCCAACACGACTTACTCCATGAAGTACGAGGTTCAAAACAAAGATTGAGTGTGCATCCCAATACTGAGTAAAATTTGTGAGCTTCACAATGTGAAATTGACTGCGACAGCGCGGTGGCAGTTACGCCGACGAGCAGACTCGGTGGTGCAGCGGCGCACAGTCTAAAATCGGGCTTAGGAACGGACACGATTCATAAATAATACCTTAAGCGATATTAAAACCTATACATGTACCCATTATTTTACGGCCCGTGTTGTTTTTTCTCCCATTTCATCAATTCCTCCAAGACATTTCGCCGTCCAACATAATTTTCTATTTCTTACGTGGAGTAAAAATGCTCTCAATTTATGGAACAATCGGAGATGAACCTTATTCACAGCTGCGCAATGCGTTCCGTTCCAATGCATTCGCGCAAATATTATTATATCTACTTGTGGTATTTGAACGTCATTTCTGTTCAGTTGCCATCAGTAAGCATTTAAATTAAAGATCGCAACACATTGAGCTGTGTTTACTCGATGCATATCTCCGCGCGTCTTGAAACTTGAACGTATTCACCATTAACATTTTTGGGGGTCGCGAGGTTGCAGTATGAGCTCCTTCGGGATGATCCTACTGATGCCTGTCTCCCTCTCGACGTGGGTCGTCGGTGTCGGCGCGAGTACATGCATAATGTAAACACTCCTTCCACACGTTGTGAGGAATACGACCATGCAGATCGCCAACATTTGCTTCACGTTTTATCAAATTTCAAGACTCACTTCAAGATAGCTGGCGTGTATCAATTAATCACCCATTAGAGATCGCACCTCAGGAGTCCCATTTCTTTATGCTAAGCCTGATCTCAAAGTATCAACCAGGTCACCGGACCAGACCAAGCTACAAAATAATTTTCAGTCGAGAATGTAATCGCGTAAATTTTGGCTCCCAACGCAAATCCGCAGGGTGAACGGGTAACGTGAGACGGGTCGGAAGCGGGAGTCGGTCGACTGCGCCACAGACGTTGCGACGCCAAAGAAATCGGGGTGGTCGGCGGTTGGATGGTCTGCAAGGAACGACAGCTCCGTAAGCCCAATGCGTACAAATGTCGCACCAGCGCCACTTGTGACTAAGGGCGGCAACTGACAAAAATGGGCGCGTGGTTTGCAACGCAGCTCCAGCCTCCGAGCAAACCAACAATTTAATCACCCCCTTTAGCCTTCTCGTTTGATTTCTCACGCTGAAAACTCATCACGACTCTTAGTTTGTAAAGAAAGAACGCCATAGCGCGAGAAACTTACCTGATACCTTAAAGAGTATTACACAGAAGAATCATCTGCTAATCGGATCTTGCACACCATGCAACCATAATATTGATGAAACGAAGGATAAATAAGAAGAATAACTAGAACACAATTATTCTTTTATCATTAAAAAAATATTTATCACGGGTACACTTGAAATGCAGACATGATAACAAATACAAAAGGTTACTTACAGCCATTTCAATATTAGGCGATTCAACACCATAATTAGGTGCAACTTGGAAACGTTATTTCACAAAAAACCTCACTAAAATCGTGCGTATGTGATGTTCACTGGCAGTTGCATCCAAAATCATTTTGTTTGAACAGCGTGCATGAATAAGAGGACACGACATTCCTGAAGCAGATACAAACTCGAAAGCAAAGGAATGCCAAAGGACTTAAACAAACATTAGGTATCAATTGACGTTTTCGTAACAAAGTATCTCAACAAAAGTTTTTTTCGCTGAAGAGAACAAAGTAGAGCCCACGGTTATCATTCGAAGACTATGCTGTCAACATCACAACGATAATGCCAGTTTCAAGATTAGACTCATTCGAATGCACATAAAATTGCTTCAAGTTCATACATACGCGAGCAACATTTCCTCCCGGGTACAGTGCGACTACTTGGATCAAACCATTTCCCTGGGCATCTAAGATCTTCACGTAGAACGACAAATTGATGCGTGAAATAGAAGTAAGAAATAGGAGAGTTATTATACTCATCCAGTAGCACATTCACTGCCGCGTAAGCCACTTACATTTAAGAAACAGCAAATTCCAAAGTCATAGCAATTTTAAGCACCTTTCGTCACGACGTCGCTGCAAGGGAAGCTCTAGGTTGTACTCCATTCATGGTCCTCCATCCATCTTCTTCGCTTTGGAGCAAGCGATATTCAAACTTAATCTCGACTCCGCCATCGAAAACATTCGTCGGGAAGGTTGTTGGTCACAACTCAGGCGAATTTCATTCACGAAATACTCAACGTGCTCCGAACACCACCAATGATGAAATAACTGCCAATTATAGGAAGTCATCTCACCTGATATTTCGAGAAGTAACAACGAAATCCCCTCGTCCGAACGTCCATTGATGTTTCACGACTGTAAAAACACTGCAAGTTTTTCGTCAGTTGACAAATCTGTGACGATGTGTAACAATCTCTCGCAAAATGTCTTAACAACAACTCCCAACCAAAGTCAATATGGCCGTCCTCAGCCTTGCACATGATTGGACACTGATAAAATAAAGTAAAAAACACTCTATTTAATATAAAAAACGTTACTAATCGGCATAAATTAATGCATGAGTTGAAAAAGTATACGCTATCTACCTTGTGATTTGACATTGTAAATGTAAACACATTAAGGGCCCGTCTCGAGATATAGGCTACAGCAGCGCCGCTGTATTACAGGTGGTTAACCATGGCCACTATCGACAGGTATTTCTATGCGAGATATCGCACTTTCGTCACCCCCCTGGACCGACCACCCGTCCGACGGTTCTGTTTTCGTCGGGAGATAGAGGGTGCTTTCGATTTAGAACGGCGATCGCCGGCGATAGACGGCAGTTGCGCAAATCGATCTTGCTTTGTTCGACTCTCCTCATAGCGGAGAGCCACCGATAGCCGGCGATAGACGGCTATTCCGCTAAATCGAAAGCGCCGCGGGGTGGTGATCGCCGTCTATCGCCGGCTATAGCCGCAAATCGAAAGCATCTAGAGTCCCTCCAACCGTCGGCCCCAACAGTTAGGTGTCCTGGCCGGAACGAGTATAGCTGCTTTAAACCAGAAATCAGACCACCTCAAGTCAGCGACGCGCTTACTAACAATAAGTGCTATGGGGAACTGGTGGTGGCTATTGAGCGGCAAGAAGTGCTTGATTCCATCTCGAGAAGTAACTGATTTGGCTAGCCGCGCCACACAGTCGCTTGTAGAAGCGTGCGGCCGGACGCGCCACTCAAGTACTCATGACTAGGGTTGCACCGATATGCAAAATGGCCGATTACCGATTAATCGGCCGAGCAATATCGGTCGATACCGATTAATCGGCCGATTATTAGCAACCTACAACGCTACCTGGCAGCCATTTTTTGGCCTCCTTCCCTCCCGCCACACACCATTTAGCTTCCGGAGCATATATTGTGTCCTTAGACGGGGTATTGAGGGAGCCTAACTTCACGAAACAATATTCAGACTGGTCCTTTGTATGGTCCTTAGTGATAATTGACTGCAAGATGGGGCTTAGAAGACACCCTTGCAGCATCCACACAGGGTGGCCAAGAATTAAGGGGACCCCAAAACAACCCGATGATCAATCAGAAATATATAATTTTCATTTCTAGTCTTATATTTTACAGCAATATGATAATAAAAATTGGCCGATTATCAAAGCCGATTAATTGGCCAAATAGCCGCTACCGACTAATCGGCAAAATGGCTGGGAGGGTAGGGTGGCCCAAAAAAAAATTTTTTTTAAGTTGAATGAGCGGCTACATTTTCTGGTGTAATTTCACTAACAAAAAACTATAGAAAATTTTAGCTTGATCGCACAATATATGACACTGCTGGAACAGAAAACTTACTAATGAAGAACGTGAGAAACAGAACCTGCTATTTGGAATACAGACGTAAGCAATTTTTGATAGGTATGGAAATGTTAAGGATAAGGAGAGTTTAAAGTTTATTTAAACCATTTTCAACCCATTAAAAATTAAGACAGCCTTTCAACCTGACGGTTGGTTTGGATAGGTGAGGGTAGAGCTCACCCCCGACTAAGCCATAGGCGTGTGAATTTCACTTATTCAGGGCAGGGGGGCCAGTTCCTTTCCCTGGGCCACCTCGCACATCGAGGGTTTTTGTTTGGGGGTTTCCGAAGGCTTCACCCGGATTTGAATCCGAGACCCTCTGATCAGTAGCAAAGCGCTCTACGCCACCACGCTCCCAAAAATTAAGAAACGCATAAAATATTAACATTTATCACCAAGGATTGTTTTTCTTTTGTTTAACCACTATTTCTGCGGTAGAACCACAAAAAACAGGAGAATCGCCTCTGTAAATTAGGAAATTTGAGCCTGAAATGTTTAAACACGATTCGGCAGTGTCAAATATTGTGCAATCAGGCTGAAATTTTCTATGGCCATATTATTTATGAAATTGCACCAGAAAATGAATCGCCCCCTCAACTTTCTAAAAATTTTTTTTGGCCACCCAAACGGGGGGATGGGGGGGGGGCAGAAGTCCGGAGGTGGTCAGGTGTCTGGAGGGTAAGGGTGGACTTTTTCTTTTTTAATTGTTTGTATTTATTTGATATTAATGTTTTTATTAGGTTGTGTTTAGCTAGGAAAACCCATACTATTTGTAAAACGTGAAAAATATCACTTTGGCTCTTGTGTAAACCGCGATAATATAGCCTGGAAATTTTAAAAAATTTAGCCTTATAAACCTGGAATTGTGCTTGAATTTTTAATTGTGACTTTGGTGGACAACCTGTTAACGAGCCGATGGCGGACATAATAATTCAGTGTGATGGAATAATTAAACAACTGCGTTAGGTTAAAAGTAACAAGTCCCCAGGTCCAGAAGGAATACCTGCACGCGTGCTGAATGAGTTATCGCCACAGATTGCACCATTCTTAGAAATTATATTCAGCAAATCATAATCCTAAGACAAGGTGCCCCAAGACTGGAAAATAGCCAACGTAACACCGATATTTAAAAAAGGAAATAGAAGCGACCCAGGAAATTACCGGCCTATATCGTTAACATCACTTTTATGCAAGATCCTCGAACACATTGTCGTTAGTAATATTATAACATTCCTGGATAATCGTAACCTCTTACACAGCAGTCAGCATGGCTTCCGAAAGGGCAGGCCTTGCGAAACACAGCTTGCGCTCTTCCTTCATGATATCCTAAAAATCAGGTGAATCGCAAAAGCAAATCGTCGCGATATTCCTTGATTTTTAGAAGGCATTCGGCAAGATTCCTCACAAAAAACTCGTGTATAAATTGCATTCATGCGGAGTTAATAAAAAAAAGTGAACTGGATAAGGGACTTTCTCAGTGATCGAAAACAAAAAGTAGTTATTGACGGTTTTAGCTCCGATATGTTTGAAGTCGCATCCGGTGTTCCTCAATGAAGCGTGATTGGCCCTCTTTTATTCATTATTGATATTAATGACCTAAGTTTTTCGAATTCATAGTAAATTAAGATTAATTGCAGACGATATCGTAATCTACCGTGAAATGAGCGAAGGCGCGGACTTTGAATTTCTGTCATCTGACCTTAACAACGTTCATTTGTGGTGCCAGGAGTGGGGTTTAGAACTAAATATTAGTAAATGCCCTGCAGTTCACTTCCTGCGAAAGTCATCACACGAAAGCCATACCTACACCGTGGGTGGAGTAAACATAAAATCCTCACATACAGTAAAAATCTTGGAATTACCTTAACTTCAGATATATCGTGGGGAACACACATACAAAACACATGCGGCACAGCATTAAAGAAACTAGGTTTTGTTAAGCGTGTAATAGGAAGGTCCTCGGATGGAAGAGTAAAAGAGAGATGCTACTTCGCTCTGGTTAGGCCACACCTCGAATACGCCGCGAGCATTTTGGACCCTGGTCAAAAATATTTAACCAAAAAAATTAACAAAATACCTACGAAGAAACGCAGCACGCTTCGTTAAAAACTGCTACGAACGAACATAAAGTGTTACACAACTGTAGGAGGGATTAAGGTGGGAGCCCCTAGCGACTCGGAGGCTGCACGCTAGGCTTGGGCTGCTTGAGATATTCAGAGCGATACAGAGAATGTTTTCATGACGCCTCACTACATTTCGAGGTCTGACAGAAGCGATATAATAAGAGAGATACTCGGCCGAACAGATAGGCACAAAAACTTGTTCTTTCCGCGCACAATAAGCGACCACAATAAAAACTGAGCTCCTCCAAATACACCCTCATAGGACATGTCACCATTTCACCTCGAAAACTTTACACCTTTACACGTCTGGTGACATACCAACCCCCGGTCACACGCCCATGCGGCGGTTCGCGGGGTAGTAGATGTAGATGTAGATCAGCATGGGAAATTATTCATCCTGAGAATTTGTGATCGCAATTTTGAAAAACTGGACTATATTTGATTGTGTTACCGATGCGGTGGCATTTGAGGAGTTATCGAAGGGTCGTATCGAGCTTATTCGAAGCAATTATAATCAGAGATGGACAAAATATTCTCCAAATGTATCTCAGGTACAATGTTCTCTAAAAATTGTACGTATGCGTTATATAAAGCTAATTGTTGGAACATTAGCGAGGTTGCATGATTTTTGCAGAGGTCATCGGTGGAAACTACATGATGTCCAGAGTAGGCACTTTAAAATGTAAGGCATGGCATGATTATATTTAGAAAGAAATGAAAATGACCTAAACAGCAAACTAAACAGCAAAAAAAGGAGATCGGGAAGAGTTTCAACGTGGAAAAAGGTAGAACATTATACAGGATGGGTAAAAATATTTCAATCTTATCAAAGATTACCTTGAAAAAAGATATTTTGGTCTTTTTAGGCTTACAATTTTCAAAATTCTAAACAATCTCACCACTCAGAGTTGCATTAAAAATATTCTATCTCTCAAAGTCCATGGAAGGAAATAAAATCCCAAATTAATTAAACTCAGTAGTATGTCAGCAGAATCTAGTATCTTATATCCTTGATTCGATTCTAATATATATTTAAAAAAAGAAAATGCCCACAAGTGGCAAACAGCATGCACGATTTTCGCGGGCCAGCTCAAATAAGTCTTGTGAGGTCAGGTATACCACTAGTTGATATATATGTACGAGATAGTTGATATAATACATCTATTACGAGAATACGAAACATTTTTTTCTGAAAATCCGGGGCTGTTGAAGGGATGTGTCCATCGAGTAAGGTTGTGGGTTGATAGCCTGATCGTAAAGAAAAACTAGCCCATACCGTTTGCCTACTGAAATGAAGTGGCAGAACCAATCCGCAACAGGTGTGAAGGCGGGATAATAAGGACATGTCCATTGAGGGTTATTTTGTAATTCCACCTCCGTGAGATTGACATCATAATCGTGGAATAGACGTCATTTTTCGTAGTTCAGCTCCAAAATCCAGGGCGGCGAGACCATCTTCGGATCTCCTCGCGGTGATTTTGCGGGTCTTTTCCAAGAGTCAACGGCTCTTTCACTTGACTCACCGGCTCTTTCCGGTGACCAACAAGCTCTTTCGACTCTCGATCCGTACCTTGTGCTTCGTTATTCGAAATAGGCCAAAAGATGAAAATTCTTTGCGTTCAGGATTTGTTACTACAAAGTTTGCATCTTTCAAAACACTACCATTGCGTCCAAAGTGATAAAGGCCCAGTAATGAACCACAGGAGAACATTATTTTGCAAGTAACGAGAGCCTTTAGGTCATATGCGAAGCTACCTGCGATCAATTAACGTCTGTTGTAGGTAAGACTTTTACTTAGGTAAGTAAGAGAAATACTTTGTCAACGCAATCGTTTCATTCCAAAGGCCAACGCCGAAAGCTAACAGTATTTGAGTGGATATGCTTGTGCGTCACTTTCAGTCATTTCGCGGTTGGAAAAATGTCTCCTTAATGCCACAGCCGCACATGACCTTGCTATTTATTTCATACAGTATTAGCCCTTACATACAGTGCTAGTTTACATTCATCGTGGTTGCCTTCACTTATTTAAAGACTGTTGCGATTCCCGAAGTATATATTCACATTACCTTTTATACTTTGGTCTTTGGGTTGCTATTGTTGTCTCTAAAGAGGATCAATATTTAAAAAAAATTAATAATTCAAGTGAAGACGTGGAAACTGGTATTGAAAAAAAAATTAACCAATATTAAGGTAGAATCCCTAAAATTTACATTTTTTTTACCCCGAAAGGGAACGGCGTGATTGGTATGTATGTATGTCTAATGATCATCATTCATATTAATTGAAGCCTCTGAAACTTTCCACTTGACCGAATTTAACTTCCGCCTTTGGGTGCGGCTTTCGCGATCAAAATAAAAGTGCCATGTTCCTCAGCGTAATAGTTCACACTATTCTGCACGGAACTTGCTTGTGTATTAGTTTATTCAAGTCTTCGTCGTAAAGTAGAGGTCAGCCACAGAGAAAACCATCGGCCAAAAGTTTAGACAGAAATATTGTTTTAGCCCTCCTCACACAATTCGAGAAGTCTCGAACAAAGGACGTTGAACAAGGCGTCTTAAACGTTTAATATCCACTCAAGACCATAAGAGACGGCCATTCAATGACAATTGTTCAGGAATACTTGAATCAACTTGAACGGTCTTTCACAGTGCCATATAAAGCTAGAAAAAACTTCTAAGCGATTTCCAAGTAAATCAGCGACTATCGGAGAGTACCTCAAAGCCTAGAGTCACAAGTCATCCCCACTTCATGGATATTATCGATTAAATATCAATTTTCTTCAAACAACAACTATGTTCTCCCTCAAGGGTTGTTTAGGAAATTAATATTCAGCTCGATTTCGAAGTGGTCGTTAATATTCAGTTTTGGAGACGAAAAATATTGAAGCATGGAAGTGTTGCAGTCAAAATCTACAAGGAAAAATCGTCACAGAAATGAAAACGGGAATGGCGATGACAACCGATTGTATCAGACACATATACTTCGGTTCTATGCCGTAGAACAGACGAAGGATCTCGAACCCAACGTTTACAGTAGCCGAAATAATGTTTGCATTCAAAAAATTCTGGAACCAGATACCAACGGAAATGCTTTAATTTTATTTTGGATAAGACTCGCTGGAACTATAAATGAATATACTTTAAATAATGAGTTAAAGAAATAATTATGCTAAGAACAATTAGCAAAGAATATTTGCCCACTAGTAAATTTGAATCGGGGAACACTCAAGCTTTACTTTCGAAGACACAGACGCTAGCCACTAACCTATGGAAACTGAGTGGATACGGATGAAACATGATGTTGTTTTCCTTATTTTTATCATGGCCTCCACTAGCTTCCAATCGGCGGGTTATCGCCGGTTCCTATCATTTTTTGCGGAAATATGTACTTTTTACTCCGTCTAAGGGTTTTATTTGTACGCAAACACAGTTATTGTAGTCATGCGTCGACTCATGCTTTATATTTTTGAAGGTAATCGTAATATAAATCGTAAGCTATTGTAAATACTCCGACGGTGTCCCTTTCCCGCATGGAGAGTCTGCGACTGAAATTTGTCCATAAAATTCTCATTATGCCAACAATTGACCCCTCCTAAATATTCAGCACTGTAGCAAGAATTTATATAAATGAAGAGATCATTACAGTACGCCAATATACGCTAATGAAATTTATCCCAAAGTACGTTTGCTTTCCTTCCTTCACTTGAAATTATTTATCGTTAATATAGACTGTAATACATCTTACAGCTTACGCACACCGTTGATAATCGTAAGCACTACGGTACTGGTATATTTCAAAGTGTAATTATCACATTAAACTATTATTATATGATTGGATAATAGCATAAAATGCATGGTGCACCCGTAAATGATATGTCGAAAAATCCACGAGCCGTTCAATGTGATCCATTCATTGAACTCAATGTGAGCCATTCATTGAGCCATTTAGTGAGCGAAACGGATCTTCCACTAGGGTGGTCCAAAAATAGGCAATTTTTTCAAATTTTGTGAGCTTTTTTCCACCCCCAGAATTCGATTGACATATGACTAGAAAACTATTTTTGCAAAATATCAGTTCAATATGACCAGTAGAAGCCGTGCCCCACGCATTTTAAGTTTTGGCATTATCGCACTTAAAATCCCATTGGGTAGGCAACACGGATGAAAAATTTGTTTTTTCCTCTTCCTCGTAGGCACGCGTCATGGGTTGGGAATCGGCGGTATATTTACAAAGATAGTTTGCTTTTAAATCAAGGAGATTGAGCTCTACGGCGTCTCAAGATAGCAAAATTAAAAGTCTCCAATAGCCGTAAAAATGGCACCACTCGTCAAACATGCAACCACACATCACTTACTGTGTTGGTTTGCGGGAAAGGGGATTCCACAGCAGGGACCAACCACAGCCTCTCTACCAGAATACCCTCCTGTGATGGTTTACGGGAATGTTACTTCCTCGCCGGTGACCACCACAGACACACACACACACACACTCAACCCAGGTGGGATCCTTTTCGAGGGCTAATAGGACCCTTATAAGGATGCCTGGGTTATAACCTGAGATCCTTCATAGGGCTAATGGGACCCTACTAAGGATGCCTGGTTATTACCACAATCACACTCACAAGCACTCAAATCACTCACTCACACACACAGACGGGCCCAACTTCTGGGAGAAATCGCTCAAAAAGAGCGTGGTCAAAATATAAACACAAAGACAAACGAGGGTGAGCGTCGGATACGCGTATTTCGGCCACAAGGTGGCCCTCTTCAAAGGAGGCCCTCCATTGAAGAGGACCTCCTTTGAAGAGGGCCACCTCTTTAAATGAATTTCTTCCTCTTCTTGGAAGAGGAAGAAATTCATTTAAATTAGAAGCCGATCAGGGAGTTAGACGATGTTTTAAGTTTTCCTCCAATCCAACAATCACTTCTCGCCACGGTTATACAATTGGCCCGTCGGAGAATTGGCGAGCTTGGAATGAAATGGAAAAGGGGGCAGAGTAGTCTTGTCCATTCATTCCGGCCACAAAGCGTTATGTTATTACGCACACTGCGAGCCTCGGCCACGAAGAACATGTCATTCCACAAGTTTTCCACTTGTTCACCGGACCATACCATGTGTCGAGGATTGTGGGAAAAAAATGCATGTCACCTAGAGGATAGGCGGGGTGAAGAGGGGTGAGGTCAATTCAACTTCATCAGTTTGATGTCCTACCGTTAGCCCATAGTAAGTAGCCTTGGAGGATCTGAGGAGGTCGAAATCCGCAGTCATCCAAACAAGGCGGGTTCATCGAAAGCCGTTTCATCACCACCTCGCATCCCACACATTGTCGATGGACTTGGGATGGTGAAGGTCTGGTGACGTGTGGCATAAACGAAGCTTCTCAAGGAGCGAGATCCCGTGGCAAGACGTGGAGATTCCCTCACGCACTGACTATAAAAAAATGTTTTATTTTGATTTTTCTTGCGTTTTTCCTAAATCCAAGTAGTTCATTCTTAGTTTTCAAAAATTATTAAGAATACCCCTTCCCCCATCCTATTAAAATATAATTAAGTCTAATTCATTTTTCTTTTCGTCTTAGCAGGAGCGTATGTGGCATTAAGAGTTGCACCGCTCCCTGAGGGTTGAGATCCGAAAAAAAACATCGGGCGCCCAAAATTCGACGGCCGAATGGTATAAAATCGCTGCTCACGAGCGAAGAAAGGACAGATTTGGACAAGCAAGCTACCACCACTGAGACGACGTGAGAGGCGGAACATTTTTCTGCATTGCTGTATTGTGTCTGTTCAACCATCATAAACATATTCTTTCTCTGAAGGTAAGACGTTATCTCGAGTGCGCGTTTTGGAGTAATTTTTGTTGTGTGAATTATATATGTTTATTTGAGTTTCCCCAAAGGTTTTTCGGCATTGCAGCTGAACTAACAGACTGTAATCAGGTCTATGTTTTCGAACGTCAATCCCGCTTAATGACCTACTCTCAAATATACTACGAGCCACGCGTCCTGACGCCTGAGCGGATAAATGCTCCATAGAACGGCTGAGGGGAGCCCAGCACGATCCTAGTTCGGCCGAAGATCTACGAATTCCGCACCTGTGCTTACACAGAATTACCACAGCATTCCGGTTTCCATATGAGGTGTGGTCTGAATAGCGAAGTTAAGATATTCTGCATATGATGGGAGCCATCAAAAGGGACTGTTAGTGAAGGCAGATACACAGATGTAGATATGTTGGAGGCAGATGGGCAGACAGGCGGAAGGCAGATAGCCAAGGATTGTTAGCGAAGACATATTGCTGTCTCCCTTCACCTTAACATCCCCTCTTTTCAAAGTACTCTTCTAACTATCTTATCGTTCTTCAGCAGTTTCCGTTCCTCTCCTAACGTACCAGTTTTTACTCGCCATTATTGTCCGTTTCGCGGATTGATCTTCTCTCCTCCACACTTTCATTGTTGTCGCATTTCATCTGTTCTCATTTTTCTAATACGGTCCTCATTTCGCTCCAATTGAGCATCAAGCTCCGCACGAAATTTTATACGGACGTACGGATTAACATTCAATTTATACTTTTACGGTGTGTTTTTGTTGATCTCTCTTTCTTGTAAGCGTATCTTTTGCATACGCATTTCTCTTAATATGTTCATTCATTCGTAGAGTAAGTAATGGGCAAATTTTAAATCTGGTAAGAAGACTTTCTTAAGAGATATTGTTATAATTTCTCACACCCTTGTATATACCTTGTGGCAATCGTTTCTGTTAGAACACGCGTTAAGGGCCCAATGACGATGTCTATTGATTTTGACCGCCGCAGTGCATGATGCTCCATAGAGGAGTATACTACTAAACTGTTGCCAACTCTATCTTAGAAATCCATGCGAAACCTCTCAAAAGGTATTTTCAGATCCCAGCGCGTTGCCTCCGTATTTATGTTTATTATGAAACACTGTTGCGACCGAAATACGATGGCGGCCATCGTCATCAAAATGTCGTTTGCTTTATTAATTCGTGGATACATGTCCTCTCAGAAAACTCGGCGAGGCGTTCGTATTCCAGCCGAGCGTCGAACTGCTTCGGGCGTGCTTGGCGGGCGGTCGGGTGAGCAGCGGGGAGCGGCCGCGCGATGCGGCAGCCGACAAAACCAGACCTTCGCGTCTTCCACCCCTCGTCTCTCCGTCGGACTCTTCGGTGGTCCGGAGCGAAGGAAGGAAGGAGCGTGAAGGAGCGGGGCGGCAGCGTGCGAGACCCTGCTGCTCCACACGGACACGCAAACGCATCGCGTGGTTCAACGAACTCGCGTCGAGGAGAGCCGTGGACGGGGGTGTGGCCACGGGATCCGTGGGGGGAGAGGGGGAGGAATTGGGGGTGTGAGAGAGGGTGAGATTGATGGAGGGAGGGATCGTGGGGAAGAAGCGATTCGTGAACGGTGTCCGTGGTCTTTCCACTCCCCTGACACGATCGATATTCATCAACCTGCCTTCAACTACCGGATCCGGAGTGCTTCGGACGAGGACCCTGTTGTTATGCTCTCCTATTTATGCACCTTGTTTTAGATCTCATCATTTCGACCTCGTCGAAATTTGTCCTTCCATGTTTTCCGACATTTTTACTACCAGGCGGTGTCTTTTCGTTCTTCCTTTTTGCTCTCTCGAGCGCTCCACCAGTCTTACCCCTCCTCCCTACACTCTCGTCCGTTCCCAGTAAACCCTACAGCCGCGGTGCGCCGCTTAAAAGAAAACTGAAGTATACTTTTAGCCCTCATCCTCAGCCCAACATCCGTTTCGCTCCCGCCCGACCTCGGCCCGCCCATCGTCGGAGAAAAGTCCTCCTCGAGTTACTGGAGGAAGTTCGTCGGGAGTTAACTGGAGGAATTGCTGTTTCTTCTCTTGGGCGGATCGTTGTGGTGACCGGTTGTGTCTCTCGAGGAAAGGAACGGTTCTTCGCGTTGGTTGGCGGCTGCGACGTCGTGATCGAGATGAGTGCCTTCGTGGGGGAGTTAGTCGCCTTCAAAGGGAACAGTGTTGAAAAGAGGCGAAGATTTTGTGATTTTCTTGACATCTAACCTCTTCGAGTAGTTCTGTTATCTGGCTATTATCGAACTCTTCTGCTGTTCCATTCACAATATCTTTCGGGTTCTCTTTCTACCTTTAGTTATGGGTCTCAATTTTCTGCTCGTTGCTTTCGTGTTTTCCAACCGCGTGCGTTGACATTGGCCGACAACGGTTTCGGTAGCCATCCTGCTAGGTCGAAGGTGGAAAGAAGCTCAATTCAAGTCAAACTATGCTTATTCCACACCAAACAAATACAAATATAACAAAAAACAAAAGCAACGGCGTGGACAGCCCTTTAGGCTGTCGCCTCTTCAGGGTAAAATACATTCACTGGAATTACTTTCACTGGTACGGGAAAATACTGGCCCGGCATTTGCCCTAGCGCGGTGGAAAACCCGTAAAACCACCGTCGGGCCACTAAACTTAGCAAAACAAGCAGGACAAAACAGACAAACGAACATATACACAAAAAATAAAAAACCTATAAACTTTCAAGTAGTAGATAAACTTTTACTTAATAATACTATAGATGTCTCTGTATAAATAAATTAATGTTAATGAGACACTGGCACTGGTGGGGGGAGGGGAATCACTTCATCTACATCTACATCTACATAATACCCCGCGAGCCGCCGCGGCGCGGCGCGCCGGTGGGCGTGTGGCAGGGGGTGTTAGGTCACCAGCCGTGTAAAGGTGTAAGTTTTTTGGAGATGGAATGGTGACATGAATTATAGGAGTGTATTCAACGAGCTTCATTTTTATTGTGATCGCGTACTGTTCGCGGAAAAAACGAGTTCTTGTATCTATCTGTTCAGCAGTGTACCTCTCTTATTTTATCGCGTCTGTCAGACCTAGAGATGTAGTGAGGAGTCATGATAATATTCTCTATGTCGCTCTGAAAAATATCACTTCTAAATTTATCAAGCAACCTAAGCCTAGCGTGTAGCCTCCGAGTCTCTAGGGGCTCCCACCTTAATCCCTCTAAAAGTTGTGAGGCACTTCATGTAGGCCCGTGGCAGTTTTTAACGTAGCGCACTGCTTTCTTTTGTATTTTATTAATTTTATTTGTTAAAAAAAGAAGTTAAATCTATTTGACCAGGGTCCCAAATGCTCGCGGCGTATTCGAGGTGTGGCCTAACCAGAGCGAAGTAGCATCTCTCTTTGACTTTTTCATCCGAGAACCTTCCTATTATACGTTTAACAAAACCTAGTTTCTTTAATGCTGTGCCGCATATGTTTTGTATGTGTGTTCCCCACGATATATCTGAAGCTAAGGTGATTCCAAGATATTTTACTGTATCTGAAGATTTTATATTTACTCCACCCACTGTATAGGTAGGGTATTTTTGTGATGACTTTCGCAGGAAGTGGACTGTAGTGTATTAGCTGATATTTAGTTCTAACCCCCCACTCCTGGCACCACGAATGAACGTTGTTAAGGTCAGATGACAGAAATTCAAAGTCCGCGTCTTCGTTCATTTCGCGGTAGATAACTGTATCGTCTGCAAATAATCTTAATTTACTGCTAATTCGGAAAACTTAAGTCATTAATATAAATAATGAATAAAAGAGGGCCGATCACACTTCCCTGAGGAACACCGGATGTGACTTCGACCATATCAAAGCCAAAAGTATCAATGACTACTTTTTGTTTTCGATCACTGAGAAAGTTACTTTTCCAATTCATGATTTTTCTCTTAACTCCGCATGATTGCAATTTATATATGAGATATTTGTAAGGAACCTTGTCGAATACCTTCTTGAAATCGAGGAACATCGCGTCGACTTGCAAAATCGATTCACCCGATTTTAGGATATCATGTAGGAAGAGCGCAAGCCGTGTTTCTCAGGACCTGCCCTTACGGAAGCCGTGCTGACTGCCATGTAAGAAGTTACGATTAACCAGGAATGTCATAATATTACTAACGACAACGTGTTTGAGGATGTTGCATAAAATTGATGTTAGCGATATTGGCCGGTTTTTGAATATTGGAGTGACGTTGGCTATTTTCCAGTCTTTGGGGCACCTTGCCCTCGGATAATGCTTTGTTAAATATAATTTCTAGGAATTCAATCTAGCAATCTGTGGCTCTAACTCCTTGTGCACACGTGCAGGTATTCCTTCTAGACCTAGGGACTTGTTACGCTTAATTGAACGCAGTTGTTTAGTTATTCCATCACGTTGAATTGTTTTGTTAGCCATCAGCTCGTTAAAGACAGGAATGTCTAAATTGTGTATTGTGTCATCCATAGTGAATACACTTTTGAAGTAGTGGTTTAATAAATGTCGATACTGTTAGTGACCACTTTGCCGTCTGTATCCAGTAAAGATTCTACTGTCGAAGATTCGCCCTGAAGCTCTCTCGCGTAATACCAGAATAATTTGGGGTTTTCATCTAGCAATTCACCGAGGTCTTTTTTTCTTGAAGTTTCGTAGAGTAGCGCGCATTATTTTCTTAGTTTATGAGCGTTGAGCAACGTATATTTCTCTCGCCGCAAGCTCCGTTGTTTTGTTACTAAACTCAACAGAATTTGTATGTAGATTGTGTAGTTGTCTTTGTCTCCTGAGCTCCCGCCTTATTTCGTGGTTATACCAACGCGGTTCTGTACTCTCCCGTTTGAATTTGTATGGAATATATTGATCGATTCCTTTACGTAGTAACTCCAAAAAATATCTCCATGATACTTCGGTTCCCTCGTTCTACATTGTGGCTACGAATTTCGTGAATAAAGCTTCTAACGTCTCTCCGAATTTTACGTAATCGCACTTTTCAAATAATTAGACTTAACGTTTAGGTTTTGCAGTGGAATCTACTGTTTTTTTCAAAGTCGTAAAAATTACTTTCCGATCACTTATGCCTTCGAGGATACCGACGTATTTAATCATTGCAGGGTGATTAACATCTTAAAGGTCTAATATTTTATTACCACTTGGGGCGGGGGGTGGTGTTGAGGGGTTCACTGGGGAGGACACTGGTTCTTCCATTGCTGGTTTCTTTTTCTTCTTTATTGCCTTCTTCTTGGGACGTAGAGGAAAACCTAAGTTTACTGTGAGCTGCGCAGGAGCGGGAACCATGGACCTGATGTTATATTGAATTAGCGCGATATCCGGGTGATAGAGGTGTAGGTGGTAGTAGTTGAATCTGAACGTACAGCACAGCTTTTTCTTTGGCTTTCTTGGCAGCGGACCATCCGCGGTGCCAATGATGCTGTCCATCAGCATCTAGTTATTATACGAGATCCTTCTCGTCCCGTCGCAGCGTAGGTAGGCAGCGCATCTGTTCCCGTTGATGGCTTCTGTGGCGGTGCTCGTTATGAGTGCCAGAGAGTCGTAGGTGCATCTACGTGTTCGAAAGCCTAATTGGTGCTGGGGTAGGACACCATTGGCCTCGAACACGGTGCTCATCAGTCTGGTTAGGATTCTTTCGAACCACTTTCCGATGGTGCTAGTGAGGCTGATGGGCCGGTAGTTTTCTGCTTTTTATTATATTTCCCCGGTTTAGGTATCATTACCATGGTAATCCTTTTCCACCACTCCTGGTAATATCCTATGCACAGTAAAGCATTGAAGATGGTCATCAAGCGGTGTGCAAGCGGGAGCTTTCCTAACATGAAGCGTTGTTATCCTGTAGTCGCCCGGTGCCTTGTTCTTCCACGGCATACAGTCCATCATTTCTTCCGTTGAAATTGGCTGTAGTACTGGATCGTCCTCTATCCTGGTGGAGGTCCTCAGGGGTTGTAATAGTAACTACGTTGTTTGTACAACCTATGTGCACCTGTCCATTTTATCCTCGTTAAAGAGTGGGTCTTCAGCCGGTGTGTATATATATGACAGTACTCTCCGGAATTCATCGGCTTTTGCTGCTGCATCGGAGATCGGCACTCCATCGTTGCCGACTATTGGGTATGTTTTTGCCTTGTGTTGACATGTCAATATTTTAAACTTTCTCTATAAAGCTCCGCCGTCCCTGTAATCCAGGTTCTTGAGTTTTCCCAGCTCTTTAATTTCTGAAGAATAACCTTCCTCCTGATTAGGGCATTCATGCGGTTCCACTCGGTCTTCAGATCCGGGTCCCTGATCCTAATCCATTCCCGGTATAATGGCCTTTTATTCCTAATCATTTGGACTACATCCCTGGGTAGGAGCGGCTTCTTCGGGTCGATAGTCTCCAATCAATAAATCACGGTCAATAGTATCCACTGGTCCTATATTTTCTGTCTTTTCTTCTATGAGCCGGTTGAAAGCGTCCCAGTCAGCCTTTTTGTAGTCGGGGCGGGTGATCGTCGCGGTCGGGAGAGGGTCTACAAGGTAGAAAGGGAAGGAGAAGGGTAAGTGGTCCAAGGTGAGGCAATCGTCAACCATCACGTCACCCGAGAGTGTCATGAGGTTTCTGGTTACGAGGGCGTGGTCTAGGAAGGAACACCCGTTGCCCACGTAAGTAGGTGTCGGGATATCCAGGTGGGTTAGGGAATGTTGTAGATGGTAGGTTTGTAGTACCCTCCCCTTAGCGTTCTTAGCCTAGTCCCTGAAGGACGTGTTCCGGGCGTTGAAGTCTCCCCAAATAATGGCCGAGGAACAGGACCCTAAAATATGATCGAGGAGCTTTAATGGCAGTTCTACGTTGGGCCTGGAATAAACAAAACATATAAGGATTTTCCTCCTCTTCATGTGGACCAGGGCGAGGACAGCTTCATTGATGTCGTTCCTTATCAGCAGTGTGGTTCCACCTGAAGTATTGCCTATCTTCGCGATGCAAAATTCTTGAAAACTAGAAATATTAACCCTCTAGTCAGGACGCAGATAGGCCTCCACCAGCCACATGATGGCGACCTTCTTTGTCCTTATGTGATCTTTTAGCTAGGACCTTTTCTGGCCCAGGCCACCGCGAATGTTGACAAAAGATATTTGGGACTTAACCATGTAATTTCGCGGCTTAGGTCAATGGCATGACCGTATTTCGTGGGTTCAGCGGGGCAACTGACATCCCTAACACGGCCCTTGCCGCGTCGTCCACGATGCGTCACACGGCCTGGCGCTGATCCGGGTGGAGGTTGGCGAACACCACGGTCAATAGACGCAGCAAGTCCCCCTTGGTGACGGGCTTCGAATCCTCAGGCTGGGCGGGTATGGCCTGTAAGACAGAGTAATCTGTATGAACAGAGGCAGCCGCAGCGATAGAGGGTGGCGCTCGGGGTCGACGGGGATAACTCCTATCGCCCGCCCTGTGATCGTAACCGCAGTTCGAGCAGTGCGCCTTAAGAGACGTGCATTCGCTCTCCCGGTGTGACTCGGCGCAGCGACTGTAACGTACCTGCTCGTTGCACTCTCGTCCCAGGTGGCCGAATCGGTGACACCGGCAGCCCTGCTTAGTCTGGTCTTGAGGGAGGGGGGGGGGGGGGATGGCTGCTGCGGCGCTGCAATATGACAGGAGGAGTCGACCGGCTTTGCCGCCTTCCCCCCGTTGACCGGCCTTTCCTCTGTCGGACCAGTCGCCGTGCGGTCCCGTCCAGTTTGGCAATGCGGCATCAATTGAAATTATTAACATTAACAAATAATAACATTAACCAATAATAACATTTTTACATATTATGCATCACAGAAAAATTACCAATAAATTAATGAGTTTTTCCTTTGGCTTTCATTTTTTGACTCTGTGCAGATTTAAGGACTGGATAATGCTTAAACAATTTCATTCATTATCAACAAAATATGCGTATAAAAAAATTTCGCTATTTTGTATCTTTATCAACTCTCGCAACCTTTGGTGAGAAATCAAAGCTGTAGATTTCGCAGTTTTTCCTAGCCTGAGTTATAAAGTTCATGAAGTTGACAAAACTAAGTTCAGGTAGTGCGGTGTCGATTATTGCAGTAACGTGTCTCCATTTTTTGTTATAAAAATAAAATTATCTTAAAATTGGTGTATAAAGCATTGCACTAGCATTTACACTCACCAACATATAAATTCTCAAGATCTCATAGAGCGGCACATCATTTTTTCGCCGACCCTCGGGGCGAACGAGGGCGTAGTCCAAAATTTGAAGTTAAATATTTTACGTTGATTATGCACTGCTCAAGACCTAACTTGTTTCTGAGGTAAGACAATAGACTAACGTGTCAAATTAGAAAAAAATTGAATATTTAATAATAGCTTTATTTTTGTTGTTTAAATTTAAAAATTTAAAACTTAAACAATTGCCATAAAATTTAGTTTATTTACAAAACTGATAACATACTCTTGCTTTTAATTCTTTTTCAAACAAAATAAGACGTCAACCGTTTCTCTATCTATTATTGTTTAGGAGATATAGCAAAAATAAAAAAGGTGTATGCGCAAAATGGTCGGAACTTTGATCGTCTCTAGATCTGCCAAAAATTTTTTTCTCCAAAAATGCTTCCAAAATTTTTCATTTAACGCCAGATGGAACCCACACAACAATTTTGGTTCGAATTGGAAACACCAAGGGTCAACTCAATGCTCATCTGACGTGGAATGACCCACAGTAATTTAGCACTGACACCCGGATTCCTGCGTGTGGATGCCAATTAAATGGGCCAATATATTCATATATGAAGAATATGAAATATAGCGTCCCATTTAAGGGACACGTTGCCAATCTCGAGAGGTTGGATATATTGCCAAATCGCTCACTTTAACGTCGTTAAATCTCTTATCTCTCGTATTAGTAGTGAGTTAAAATTTTATTGTACGATCCCACAATGATGACTTTCCGGCGAGCACTAATTTCATCCGATGGAGTTCATTTGGCTATGACCAATTGTGTTTGTCAGAAATCTCCAGCCAGTGAGACAACCAAGCCATCCATGAGTTTGACATCGTCCCGTAAATCGTAGTACTTGCACTGATTCCAATGATATTCAAATGAGAGTGAGAAACATGAGGTGAAAATACGCAACTGAATTGTATTTTGTCAACCCTCTTGGAGGGCCCAATTTTCTGCCCGTGAGGTGCTAGGGCTTTTATAAGAAGGCCTTCGTCTCTCTTTAAAGTATCAGAGAGTTACTTGCAAAATTTCAAAGTAAACGGTTTACTTCACTCCATTCATTCCGAGGCTATATATATGGCAATAACATTGGGACCTAGATCCCATTGAAATCCCAATCACCCCATATGAGCTCCAGCTGCGTATAATGGTATAATAAACGCAGTAAAAAGGACTTTCAGAATACGAAATTCTGCATTATCGATATTCTACCCAATTCAAATGAGCCCTAATTGTAAGATACAACGTGACGTACAATATTTAGTTATGTGAAAGCAGTTATGCGCATATGGAGACGTTCAAAAAACCCCAATTAAAAATCTCGATACAATTTGCTTATATTGGTCGTATAATTTAATGAATGCGATTAAGGGCCCAGGCGAAATTTCCAGAAAATTAACGGATGGTAATTATTTTAGACTATCACTTTACTGATTCTTCACCCCATCCCACACCGCTTCCCGCAATCAAGCGTCGATCGTGGGAAGCGTAATCTTCGTACTTGAAGCCTTTTCCAAGTCTGACTCTAGTTTTTGAGTTGAGGAAGGACTCATGAGAGATGGCCTTTTTGTGGGTGCCAAGAACATTTAGACCGGCCGAGAGAGAGAGCAGGACACAGCCGCCGCACTCGGCTCCGCTCTTTTCTTTTGATTCTACCACCCGGGCTTGCTTTGTTGAGACGACACCTCAAGGCTCCAACTCGTTCCTGCATGTGTGAGGTGGTGAGTTTGGCCAATTTTCTGTTGATCTTGTACTAACGGATCTTTCCCATACAATCTGAAAGAAGCTAACTTGAGATACCAAGTGCTTGTGGGCCCTTCTCAGAGAATAGGACTTAACGCGTTCCATAGTTTGACGCTCAACTATGTGGAATTCGAATTTCACAAATGAAAAAGTAACTTTGTTTTCTTCCACGGATTTAGTTTCTTGGTACAACATGTTTCGACACAGCGGTATCATGATCGGGTGCCTCCTGTCCACTCAAATGAATTATGGGAAATTCGCGTCCAGTATTCGGCATCCGCACGAAGAAGAAGAAATTTAAATTTAAATGAATATGTTAGAAAAGGCGATTTAAATAAAATAAACAGGTTCCAATCAAGGGAATTTTATATTTTTCCATACTAAAACATTGTTGCCCAAGTATCGCTTTGACGAAAGTTACAATTTTGCGCATTGTAATGTATGTATCTATGGAAATCACATGAATCTTTCTACTCGTTAAAATGAATTCCGCCGTGCTTGAAGCGCAGGGGGTGGGGTGAATTAGTTCCGCAAGCTTCGTAAATGGAGACATTGAATTACGTTGAACAAATGGCTGTAAAAAAGCAGGTGAGCGGTGGTATTTTTTTGGTTTAATTTATTCCTAATGATATTGTAGACGACATCAGGGGAAATTCGGGTCATAGAGTTATTCTTATTCTTCTTAGCTTTAATCCCAATTACTTGGGGTCAGCTCTTTGGACTTTCAGCTTCCAGCGTGCTCTATTCAAAGCCATGTCCTCTTTGGCACCAATCTCCAACATATCCTTCTTCACACACTCCATCCATGTTTTCCTTGGCCTTCCTCTGCTCTTCCTTCCCTCCACCTTCAGGTTCATTACTCTTTTCCCCCGATATTCACCGTCTCGTCAAACAACATGGCCATACCACCTCAACCTGCACTCTTTCACCTTTTCTGTTATCGGTGCAATTCGCAAACTCCCTCTAATGTGGTCATTCCTAATCCTGTCAGCTCTGGTAACCCCACTCATCCATCTCAGCATGTGCATTTCACCTGCATGTAATACTCTCTCGTGTGTACTCTTAGTAGCCCAACACTCAGCTCCATAGAGTAACACCGGTCTAATGGTGGTCTTATATATCTGGCCCTTCAACCTAGGTGGCATCCTTCTGTCACAGGTCACACCTGTCACTGACCTCCATTTGTACCAGGCTGCAGATACCCTGTCCTTAATTTCTAGGTCAAGGCCTCCATTCTCTTCTATTACAGCACCCAGGTATCTGAAAGAACCCTTCTTAGCCACAGGTGTTTCCGAGATGTTAACTGAGCCGGCTCGCTTTTTGCCATTAAACTCACATACCATTTACTCCGTCTTGGTCCTACTCACTCTGAGCCCAAACTTGTGCACTTTCTGGACCCAGGCATCCAGTCTTGTTTCTGCATCCACCCTTGATTCTGTAATAAGCAATAAGTACGATGTCATATGCAAATAACATGCACCATGGTGCTTCATCCTGTATATCAGCTGTTATGGCATCAGGGACCAGATTGAATAGGTATGGGCTCAGTGCCGATCCCTGGTGTAAACCAACCTGTACTTGAAAGGACTCTGTCTCCCCTGCCACTGATTTTACTCTTGTACTAATTCCATCATACATATCCTTTATTATCTGGATGTAACTGACAGGGATATTCTTTTTATGCAGGGCCCACCCCAGGACCTCGCGTGGTATTCTGTCATAGGCCTTTTCTAGGTCGATAAATATCAGATGCAGGCCCTTATTCGCTCTCCTATACTTTTCCACAAGCGTTATAACCCCAAAGATAGCATCCGTGGTTGATTTATCTGGCATAAATCCAAACTGGTTGTCAGAGATAGTAGACTCCCCTCTTATTCTCATCTCTATGATCTTCTCCCACAATTTCATAGTATGGCTCATTAAATTTATACCCCCGTAATTACCAAAGTCCTGTACATCACCCTTATTCTTGAATATTAGTACCAGATACCTCTCTCTCCACTCATCTGGCATTCTCTTTTCCTCCAAGATCTTTGTAAACAACTCTAACAGCCAGTCAACCACTGCACCACTAGCATGCTTCCAAACGTCAATGGGTATATCATCTGGACCCACTGATTTTCCCCTCTTCATCCGGCGTAACGCTTCTTTTACTTCCCCCCTTGTGATGTTCCTCATTAAACCTAAGCTTGGGTGCAAGGTACCTTCTCTGCCATTCGCCTCATTCAATAAGACTTCAAAATACCTTCTCCGTCGGTCTTTGATTTCTCCGTGCTTCACCAGGACCCTTCCATTTTTATCTTTAATCATCTGGGGTCATAGAGTTATTAACTGGCGTAAATACGAGTCTAATGAAATATAAAGCTGTCGGAACAGGATACTGTATATAATTTTGTTGATTTTTAAATCAGGGAATTGCATATTTTCCGTATAGTCCAATGATCACAAATAACTAAAGTCAATTTTTTTTCACTATAAAATGAATCTATGAGATATAATACGTATCTATCAGTTCATTATATAAAAAATCCGTCAATGTTGACGGGGGAATCTCTCTCTAGTTAGTTACTAATGTAAATACAAATTTTCCCTCTATGTCCGCAAATCCCATTCGCACAACCAAATACACGCTTCTCAAGTTCATTTTTAAGGCCTTCCGCACTTTTTTCTTTTGCTAAATTAAATTATAAATCTTGGCTTTTAAAAATCAAGACACATGCCATATAAAGTAAATTTAATAAAGATATTTATTCTTTCTTGCGAATTAAAATTTCCTCTCAAATTCGTAAAATTCTGGAAAAACACACGGAAATGATCCAAATCGCGCGTTTTTGGAGACCTGTTCTCTAGACGAACGATGGTATTGTAGCTGCCGAGGAATAAATGAATATGCAGGATAAAAGGGCTTATTACGAATCAACTAGGAGTTTTAAGTAGCTTGTATCACCAAGAAAGCATTGTTGAGAATATACGCCTCTTTGATGGAGATCATTTAGTTGTATAAAAGGTCATTGAAACAGGAGTTGTGTTGATTAAGAGCTGTGTTTCCCAAACTTATTTGAGTTACCGGCTTTGATTCCAAAAACCTTTACCAAGCGCCCCAAAACCGTAAGTTTCAAAATCATGGACTGCATGACCCGACCATGACATTGATAAAACTAAAGTTAAGGATTTAAATAGATATTTGGACTTTGTTACGTGACTGGCGTTTTTAAGAAAAATATTTAAGATGTGGGAACAATTTACCAAAAAATAATTTTATGTAGGTACTGCAAAAACTTGCATTCTGAAAGATGGGGACACTCCTGAAATTTTCCTGATTCCAGCTTAGGACTAGGCTTTTGTTCCATGGGTTATCGTGCGTTATGGACATTTAATATCTATACAACACTGGAAACTCGTGCTTTGCTTCTTTCGTTACCAGCTCATCGCAAATCGCTGTATAACAACGGGCCCTTTCGCACACACTTCAATCAGCGTATCACCTAAGTTCAGGAAGAAATGGAAATTGTGCCACGCATTTACGTACAAATGTTTAGATGTAAGTATACGATTGACTTTCTTTTTTACTAGTCTGAGTGGTGGTTTTCAAATAGAATACGGCTTGAGTTATCTCTCACGCTGGTATCATGTAAGATTTCAGGTCAATCGGTTACTTAGTTTTTTTTGGAGAAGAGGAACGAACATTCAGTCACCACTATTGTTATATATAGTTTAATTTTGTCATAAAAGACCCGGGAGGTGTTTCCTGTTCAAAGTTCTTCTTCTTGTCACTGATAAAAGAACGCATTGTTGAAATAGGAGAAAAATTGAGAAGTTTCCCATAAAAAACGTGATTTTGAAGCAAATAAGAGGCAATACGAGAAAGCCTTATGCGCAAATGAAATTTTACATATTTTTACCCTTGCAGTATTGAGTTTCAACCTTTTTCATGATTTCAAGTAGGTTAAAAAAACAGTTGAAAATTTTAGTAAAAAAACGGGATTGTTAAGCAAATGCGGACAACAAAATCGATTGCAACAATTAAGTTCTACATACGTTTGGCCATCCAATAATGAAAAGTTCGAACCCATATTCTATATGCAAAGAAATTTTAAAAAGCAAAAAAGAACCTCTCCGCTGACTTCAGGGTCGTTTATTGGGGTCCTTGGGGCTTTGAGACCCCGAAATCAGTTTTATATAGCCCATTTATACTTCTGGCAAAAAAGCCATAATCATGCAAAATTTCAGGTCAATTAAAAGCTTCCCGCAAACGTCATTCGTCAAAGGTTTCTGGATTATTACGGATTCGGTAGACCCCAATGGAGATGCATTAAAAACTTCATCTCAGGGTGACTACAAAAACACAGAACGCGAGCAATTAAACACTCACTAGATTTTAGACTTTTCGGTGTGTCTTTCGCACCTTCATCAGTGATAGGAATGGGGAGAATATGTTCTGTTTGTTCCTGTCATTCTTCTACCGTTGATGAAGGTGTGGGCGATGGGGGTGGATTTAAGGCGTTCCAGAAACCTTCCATTTCCTTTCCTTTGGCAACTTCTTATACCCGTGAACGTCCTCTCCGTCCGCCTCCCTTTTCTAGGCCTCGCTTGAACGGTGCTCCACATAATGAATAGTGATCGCTTCCAAAGTTGACGCGTTGCAGTTTTCTCCAAGTTCCGCCGATTCTTCTCGTCATGAACTCCCTCGGCAATGTAAATCGCCTGCATCCCTTGGCCTCCCCTTGCGTCGCTCCCCCTCCCTCTGATAGGGGAAATCTCCCCGGATTCGCGACTCGGCGATTCGGGGCGAGTAGATAAGCGGGGGAGGGGAAGGAGAGCATTGGCAGAGAGGGAAAGTGAGGAGGGGGGGGGGTCGTTCCTCCTCATGTGGTTGTGTTTGGCGAGAGAGGGACAGACGAGTCGGAGGAGAAACTGCGCATTTTCTTCTTGGGAAAGGTCGAGGGAGTGGGGTAGTGGGGGAGGGAGGTGGTGCATGGTGTTTCCTTGCCTGTGTTGAGAAGGAGGCGGCGGGACGCTATAAATATAAAAGGGAATAAAGGGGAATACCGATGCAGTATTTGGAAGCATTTGGTTGGTATTCACGACATACTCGAATATCCTAAGCTGAGCTTAGGTTACTCGAAAAATTCCGGTTTATCTCTGGAAGATAAACCTCATCGTCTGGTGTGAAAATTCCTCCCTCTTGCGCCGAGAGAATCTTATTCCGTGGGCTCACGTCCTTCATTATTTCCCGCTCTTTTATTCCTGGGAAGTCTATTGAAACGTACTAATGTCTCCGTCGGACGTGGCAAAGCAGGATTCGCAAAGGAGGATTCAAAAGTAAGTCTTTAACATAAATGAAGAAGAGCTATAATAGTAAATGTTCACTTCGAAATATTTCCCACATTTTATTTTTCTGTACCGTTGTCAAGGTTGACACGTCATTCTAAAGATACGACATTTCCCCCCCCCCTCCCCCCCTCCCCCGTCTTCAACTTTTTCCTTCCCCGCTTAGAGAGCGCTCTCGCTTTGGTCCGCTCCACTCCACCGCTCCGTCTTTTCTCGCTCACTCCGCCGCCGTAGGGGAAAATCGTTAACGCCGTCCCCTCCCCTCCCCCTCTATCCGTGTACGGCAGACGCCGCCGCCGCCGCTGTGGAGTTGTCACTTATTACCGCTCCTTTCTCCGCCCAACGTTCTCTCTCTCTCTCTCTCGTGTGAGGTCCCTTCGCAGTTTAAAATTACCTTTGCTACATATTATGTATCGTATTATCAAGCGGAGTGGAGGTGGCGCGGCACGCGGAGGAAAAGATTGGGTGTGGCTGTGTCCGGCTCTCGAGGTGTATCGGGCGGAAAACTGCACGCGCTTGAAATTGGCCCTCTGGCGTCGTGGACTGCCACTACTCGAACACGATCGAAGTCGACTCTTTGGCACGAAAAGCACATTCGTTTTCGATCGAGACGACGTTTGCTTCCTCGTCGAATGTTGCTTCCTGCCACTGGCCGGGTTTTCCTTTGTATGCGACCATCTCCACTTTTCCCTCTGTTCCCGCCGTTCCTCTTCTCTCACTGTTCTCCTATTCTCCTTCCGTTCCTCTTCACTCCCTTCCACACCTTTCGCCCATGGCCTTTCGGCCTCCACCGCGCCGATTCCCTTCCGTTCTAGACATATTCATCGGCTCCCATCCATTTTAAATGACCAAACCAATTCAGCCTATATGACTCTTTCCTCCCATGTAGCGGTTCCTCCTGTTCTTTTCTGACCTGATTCTTTCATTTTTTTATCCTCCTGTTGTGGATTTTCCTGCTCTGCTTCTGAGGAATTCCATCTCCCACTAATGTGCGATATTCTTATGTTTTAAATCAGAGTTATTGGTAACGAAGTATTAATATCGAAGCGGGCCGCACTGAAAACGCATAATCACTTTTTCTGCTCGGGCACTCAATCGTCATTTACATTTGAAAGACGGATATTGGATCATGTCCATCGGACTTCATATCGTCTGCTTTCGTCAGATTTTGATAACAATTGTCGACATTCATAACATGTATCATCAAATGTGAGAGTTCAGGGATGCGCTTATATTGGAGCAGATGGTGACGATATTATCTCACTTTTTTCTGTTTTTACCACGATCAATCATGTATATCCTTTGTAAACTAACTAAACACATTACATCCCCGTTGAGACAACTCCAACTCCAGGAGTTGTCTCAACAATTACTTTGAAAGCAATTTCCAATTAGTAAGAAAAACATATGATTTTAAATGGGAAATTAGTTTCTCTTTTGCATGTTTCACTACAATAATATTCCATAATCTTATCCCTCCCGTTTAGAATCAACGGGCATATCTGCTAGTAATATATAAAAAGAGAGTGGTGTGGGTAAGTTTTCGCTCCTTATCGTTGTAGGTTCCTCGGAAGATGGGAGGGAACGTTGAAAGGAAAACAATTTATTGATATCAAAGGAATGTATTCTGAATGGGTAGCGGATAAGGCGCGGGGGGGAGGGGAGGGCAGAATTGCCGGGATTAGAGAAGGAATAGGCCGGTCGCCTCTTACATCCATCCTCCCGCATAAATTTAAAATTGGTCACTGAACAATTTTCAATAGCCGCGTTATCACACACGTACGATATCCAAAGCGGCACTAAAATTAGCTCACCGATCGATACATAACGTAACATAATCTTAGGAGACGCCCAAAATACAGTACAATTAATTCAATTAAAAAATAAAATTCAACACACAGTATATTCAAATACGAAAAGAATGACAACTCCGATACCACCCAATGTTTTGTTATTGTTTATGTTTTGGCCGTGGGGCGAGGGAGGATCCATGTCCAGGGAACAAGGCATTTTAAGATTGGCGAGAGGGTTTTCACACCTCTGCTCTCGTCAAGGCACTTGCACAGCTTGTTGGGGGGGGGGGGTGCAAACAGTTGTTTCCATGCCGAAGGGGCAGGAGGGGCGGTTTAAAAGATATATATTTAAAAAATGATCTCCCCCCGCGGACGAGCTAAAAAGCCCGCCAAAGGTTTGGGGGAGCAGGAAAAGTTGTGCCTCTCCTTAGCTACAGTGATTCCATCTTAATCGGAAACTGACTGTCGCACCGGTTATTGCAATTTCTTCTGTCTTCCACGACAAGCATCCACTCCTCGAAAATACGAAAATGCATACAATAGAAATCCAGAAACAGTATAAATATGCCAAAAAAATCAATAAGACCATGATACGAAGGTACCCTTAGCATTATTTAAAAAAAACCGAGAAGTTTTATTCCCGATAATATAAATCATTACTCATATAGGCAGATACAACCGATTTTGAATTCCACACATTACAGGGAATTCACAACAAATTAAAATACCATCAGTTACTCATCAATAGAGATTACGTGTTTTCTGTTTCCCACCCGCTTTCTTTCCTCCATGGTGACGCACAAATTTCTAGCGTCGATAACTTGCGGTCTCTGCGCCCTATGTCGCACTTCCTGACATTTATTCATGAACCACTTACGTTTCCAATACAAAACCAACGCAGTGATTATACCACCTGCTATCACGGGGCTAAAATACAACAGACTTACCGGTGGCGATTCACGTTTATCTAGTTGCCTTAACCTCTCTGTCCACCTGTCAAAATCTAGTAGTCCTCTGCACCATTTTAACTCGTTCTCTAAATGCTTCCTTAATCATTCGAAACTGCTGGCATTCCCTATGCGCAGGTACTCCACTTCACTCGGGGTCTCGTTCAGTTCTGGCACTACCATCTCTATTAATATCCCCTAGACCACGCTTTTCCCGTGCCGACTCGACATCAACTTAAATTTATCCCCGATCACATCGCAATTGCTGACGTTGGTTATCCCTCCAGGCGCGTCATTTTGGATCCATCCCTTTGACCCCAATGCGGCAGGCGAGTGTGACATGGCTAGGCTGTGGCACTGTAAAACGCCACCTTCAGGAGATCTTTTCAAAAATCGCCGAAGCCAAACTCACTACCTGTCTTCAACATCCCGTCGTCTCTCTCCCCAATTGACCATTGATACTCGCAACTGCCAAGCGGCCCGACTCTTAAGGCAAACCTCGCCGGGCACGTATACAAAGGCCCCTCTCTACAGCCCTTAATCTCCCTCTCTAAGGACTACATACAGCGACCTAGCCGTGTTGTTTAGCATTTTATTCCCCAATTTCCATGTACCGAAAGCTTGAAGATTCGGATACCACACTGGGACCGCCTGACATGTCATAACTCTCAAATACACTGTCCTCGCTTCCGAGTGGTATTTCTACAATTAGCCTTAGTTGATCACTTACAATGACAGCGGATGCCTTCGCCGCGTCATAGTATTTGTACAAAGATTCGTGACCGCTAAGCGCTATGATATGTAATGGGGGTCTAATACTATCCCTAATTCCTCTTAGTATTTCTAAATACTTCACTGGAGTTACCAACGTACTAGTTAGACAGTTATACAAGTTGTTTTCTTACGTAATCCTAATTCCCACAATGTCAATTCAGCGTTCACTAATACGTGGCCAATTTTCCTAAGTGCTTCTTCCTTCACAATATCCTCTCTAAGAGCATTTGGCGGTGCCTGCGACTCTCTCCAGCGTCCTTCTGGGGTCGTTAGAATATTAATAACGCGACCAAGTTAAGTAAAAATCTAGTGGTATTCGTCATCTGCCTCTCAAAACCATCAATTATGCTCAACTGATGCGTTACTTCCTACGAGGGCCTACTTCTTCCGTAAGGGCGTCTACGATTACAAGACACGCAATTTTTTACATACGCCTCACTGTCCTATCCTATACGCGGCCACTCGCGCCTTAGTTGCTCTCGCTCCGAAATTCCCTGACAGAGCATGATCCCTGCCTCAAAATTTCTTCCTTTATGCTTTTAGGGATCACTACTACTTTTCCCCGTGGCATGATTTTATACATAGCACGACGTCCACTTCGTCAAACCCTTTCATCCGAACCTTGCACTCGTCGTCGTTTCCTTGGACACTCTCAATATCTATGATCGGTGCGATTTTAAGTTTCCGCTGAGTCCGTCGACGTTTTTGTGAAGGGCTTCTGGGTTTTTGCACCACTTCCGTAGTCGTATACGGCGAGCTTCAGGGTCCACCGACCCTGAGCCGGCTGTTAGGATCCTTTAGACTCTGCAACCATTTCAGGGTCGCGTGGTCGGTCACAATTGTGAAGTTCCTCCCGTATACATAACAGAGAATTTTCCCCGCTGCCCAGATAACACTAAGCAGTTCTTTTTCGCTCACTGACTAATCCATTTCAGCCTGATTTAGTTGTCTTGAAACATACACTATCGGATGTTCCTCTCTGTCGACCTTTTGCGATAATAGAGTTACCAGCACAAAATTAGAGGCGTCCGTTTTACGATGAAGGGTTCCTCGATATTCGGGTACAATAATAGTGGGCTCAGTGTTAAAGCGTCTTTCAATTTCCAGAAAGCCTCCTCACATTCTCCTGCCCAACTTAAAACTGCTCCCTTTTTCAGCCCTTCCTTATTAATAATTAGTGATCTTCCTCTCTCTGCGTATCCTTCTACAAAACGCCTGTTTTAATTTGCCAGCCCCAGGAATGATTGGAGTTCTTTTTCATTTTTAGGAGTGGGAAATTCTTGGACGGCGGATATTTTCTCTGGGTCTGGTTGGACGCCCGGTGATTATGTGTCCCAAATAGTTCACTCCATCCTTCTCGAAATTACACTTTTCAAACTTCAAGGTTAATTCAGCATCTTTCAGCATCTCCAGCACGTGCCGCAACCGCTCGGCGTGTTCATTGATCTTCGCGATGAAAATGATGACATCATCAAGGTATACGCAACACTGTGCCGGCGTCAACCCTACAAGGAGGCAGTCTAGGCAGCGCTGGAAGGTGGCGGCCGCGTTTTTTAACCCGTACGGCATGCGCAGGTAGTGGTAGTGTCTGCTGTCAACATTAAATGCCGTTTATTCTTGGTCCTCCTCACTCATAACGGGCTCCTCCGGTCTTCAATCGATGTGTGGTAAGTTTTCGCGAGAGCGAGAACTGACGGCGACTCATGCTACGCTGCTGGGTGAACCCAGCAACTACGAGAACTTGGGGATGGCGGAGGCCCATAGGCGTTTCGACGTCAATCCGCCTCTTTGGTGTCGGACTCCAAGGGATTGTGGTTTCAAGCGGCGTACCCGACTGTAATCGTCGTGTGCCAGCGGTCCATACCGCGGCCTTTTCCCCTTTCCTTTACCTCCCCCCAGTGGGAACAATCGGGTAGAATTTGATACAGGTACCGACCCACTGGCCTCCTGCGCGGTAGACGCTTCCTTTCTTTCACTCGTGGGAATTTGGTGATACCCGCTCGTTAGGTTGAGTGTAGAAAAGAATCGACGGTTTCCTAAGTAATCTAGTGCCTCCACGACTTTTGGTAAAGGATACGTCAGGGACCGTCACTGCGTTCACCGCTCTGAAACCTACGCAAAATCTATGCGTGGTCTTCCCATCAGCTGACTTTTTAGGCACGATCGCGATCGGAGACGCCCACGGACTCTCGCTGGGTACAATCACTCCTGCCTAAAGCTGTTCTTCCACGAGTTGTTGAACGACTGGTTTCAATTGGTGGGGGATTCGGCGCGGCCTCTGATAAATAGGGTGTGCGTCACCCGTGTTGATCCAGTTCGGACGCCCGTGGTGTGGCAAGTCCTCCTTCTCAAATAGATCCCGGAACTCCTCGAACAAAGGTAGCATCACTTCCTTCTGCCTCGCGCTCAAATGCGTCAACTTCTCCCGGAGCTGCGGCGATCTTCTTTGGGCGTTATTTATTACGGTTCTGATGAGCTAATAGACGCGACCTTTTCTAGACACTCGAAGAACGCGAATACATTCTCGGAAGGACTACCCGAAAAAGCCATCACTGATGTGAGTAACGAGAGCTTCCTGGCACTGTTAGGATTAGGGACAGTAAACTCTTCTAGTTGGTTCTTAAGAAACTTATTTTCCCTCGTAGTTCCCGCAACTTTTCGTGCACGTTCTCGATCACCTGTTGCAAATCTACCTGTTTGCCACCAACACTAATGTGCCCAGTCATGATGGACTTCCCTCTTTCCCGTGCAACGATGTTCCGTCCTCTGAACAGCGATCATACCCTCGACGATGCTGAGATACCACTTATGACACCCATTTTGTAATTTTTCGCTCCTCATCGTCGTAGATTCCTCGGAAGATGGGAGGGAACGTTGAAAGGAAAACACTATTGATATCAAAGGAATGTATTCTGCTTCAATTCGCGTATATGTTACCACTTACAAGACTAGACGCCGACTGCCTTTCGTAGAATCGCCGTAGTTTTCCACACCCGAGAGCGTCCCCTCGCTCCTCATTGACTGCCGTCGTAGTCGTATGTTTGAGTCCAAAGTACGTACTTTTTACCTTACTTGGGCATGCAAGCAGCTACGGCGACCGACGGGGCAGAATGCTGAATGGGTAGCGGATAAGGCGCGGAGTGAGGGGGGTGAGTTGCCGGGATCAGGGAAGGAATATGCCGGTCGCCTCTTACATATGTTTGTTTGTGTTCTTCTCGATATCCAATCCACCGATTGACTTGAAATTTTGTACAATTCTAGCGTGTATACAAACTTGAGGTATCTACTATATAAAAAGGCCTCAATGACGCCAGGGCCCCAAAAATGGGTCTCTCGAAAGTGCAGGATATAGTGCAGGTGTTTTTTTTTCGCTCTTTTAAATGTTTTGTAATCAAGATACAGAGTTGAACTTACCACCATCAGATAGTGAGAAGAATGAAATATTAAATTCTTGCAGTTGAATTTTCTATGCACTTCGTTTTCGTTTAAAAATACGTTTCGAGGTCAAAAATTGAAAATATTTCTCCAATTCCAACGATAGCATATTTCCTGTGCAACCAGAGCAATGTTAACAGGCATTGAGCGCAACACGATGATTCTTAAGATTGAGGCCCATCTGTTCACGTTGAGAATCGTTTGCTACGTAGAATTTTGCTAACTGCTATATATCTACGGCATCTACTATACTGCATCTACTACTGAATGGGTAGCGGATAAGGCGCGGAGTGAGGGGGGTATCTCTATTATTGACGGAGAAAGGCTAGAAAAAATATCATCCTTTAGATATCTCAGAGGAATCGTCACATGCAATAGAAATTGCATGAAGGAAGTCAAAAGTACAATAACTAAGGGAAAGACAGCATTCAGTAAAGCTAAGATACAAGTGAGAGCTTAATCAATCAAGATAGTGTCAAGCTCTCGATGGGCTTCGCCGAGTTCGCTGGAGACACATCGAGGGAACCAGGGAAGGGTTGACGGGAACAAGTATGATTTCGACTCACAGATTTCAACTCGCCTTTATTCATTCGTCTCCCTCCCAAGTGTTACGCCTCTTCTAGCCGCCTCCCTCCGCTGCTGCTGGCATCCCGCAGACACGACGACTGCGGTTTTCCCTCGCGCTCACCGAGATTCGGAGGAACGGGCGAAAGGCGAGCATTCCATCGTTGCGACAATGCTTTGGAAGGCGCATCAGCACCTTCGAGCGGACGGAGAAGGGAAGCGAAGGGGACTTACAATAGGTTACTTAAAGATTTGCATGATGTTTTATGAAGAGTATATGGAGTAGAAACATGGAAAATTCGTTGAGGAAAGAGGAGAAGATTCTAAAGGGGTTTAGAATTGCCCATTTCGAAGAATGGAAAGGATCATTAGGAGTGATAATTTGAGAAATGAGGACTACTTGAAAGAATAAGTGAGGAAAGAAACACGATGAGAACACTGAGAAAGAGGAAAGCGAACCGCATAAGAAATCGTGAGAAAAGGCTCCTTCAAGGGAGAACACTGGGAGGAAAGATGGAAAAGAGAATATAACATGAAGGCGGGCATAATGATGGGCAGGAGGTAAGGAGGGTTGACGGAGGCAGAACGGAACGGGACAGTAGGACGGAGAAGCTAGGAAGGAAGCTAGGAGACACTAGGAAGGAATATTTTAGATGGAACCTATCGCAGGACAGTTCCACCGAAGAAGAGACTTAAGTACTACACAAATAACACCTTAAACAGCCCTAGAACTTAAGAGGGAATGTTTGGAGTTCCGATGTGCTGTACTGCTTTCTCTTTAGCCTCGTAATGAGTAATGAAACCATTTACTTGACATTTTGAGCCTAGTCACGTGATAGTTGTCTCCAATAATAATTCGATTATGGTCTCTATTGGTAACTCAAGATTGTTAGTATGGGTCTCCAACCAATACTCAGTGAGGAGTCAGAGTCGCGTTTGAAGTTCTCGTTTCCATTTCAACGGCTTCTATTACCATCTACATCTATACCCTGGAGGCCTCCTCAAGATTGTATTGGAATCTTTCCTGGAATATTCCCTGCGCTATTGGAATATTCCCTGCGCTGCAGCATTATTGTGGACGACCGTTTCCCTGGCAATCCAGTCGGCATCATCAGGTCCTAATGAACAGGATATTTGTCTGTCGCTATACATATATAGGGCTCTGGTCCGTTTAATGTCTGTTGGGCTGGTTAGGATATAGTCCGTAGCGCTCTGATATGCTGAGGTGAAGGACGGTCTTGGATTGTTGAAACTCCGTTTAAAAGGAGAGGAGAGCGGATAGCCATCTGTTGAAGTCATTTGGATTCGTGGCGATTCCGATCTCCTCCCATTTCAGCCGAGGGTAGTACGAATTTTCTTTGGCGACGATCTTACTTTCTTTAAAATTTGTTTCGTGGTCGGGAAGTCAGGGAAAGTTTCTCCATCCCGTCACACTGCCAGAATTTATCCGAACACTGACCCATTTGGAGCATCTTAGGCCCTCCCCATTCCGCCGCCGCACCCTATTCCAGGGCTTGCCACCAACCGCTCCACCAGGACACGGGACTTATATGTACATCGTCCTCTCAAGCCCAGCTATCCGAGCCCCCAAGGACTCGCAATCGGATGAGCCCCTGAGGGGCTTAAGAGCAGAACTGTCGGGGTTCATTTCTAATCTCAAAACCCTTTATTTCACACGTAGATAGGCCTAACGGATTATTTCCCGGCAAACGGTCCCAGGAGCCTCGCGAATGTGCACCCACCTCGATTTCCTTAAAATGAACGGAGTGGTCGTTTTTGAGGCGAAGTTCAGCGATGGCTGACTGTCCTTCTTACCGCTCGTGCCCTCTCCCCTCATTGCGTCATTATGGCTTCACGATCTTTTTTCTGCACGACAAGCATTTTCCGCGCTCTTCCTTGTCCCAGTATTCTCACGCTCAGCGCGGTCTCCCTCAGCCTTCCCTCAGCGATGCTACGTATATGCCTTTGAAATGCTATGCTCTCCCATCTCCTTCGCCGGCAGACCGAGGGAATCCATCCACCTCGCTTTCCCGTTCTCTCTCTCTCCTATTCCCGCCACTTCTCGCTCACTTCCCCCGCTGCTCGTCCGAAGAAGGGAGACGGCGTTAACGACGAGTGCGCCGCCCTTACGAGGAGTCGAGAGACGCGGGCGCGCGGCCAGACGGCGGGTCGCCGAGGACGGATTCGAGTGCGCAGTGCGATGTTCATTCGCGGGGATCTCTTGGGAGCAGATGGGCGGAGAGAGTTTCCTTCTTTCGGCCATTCGCGAAAAGTTTCCGGAAGAGTCGCGGAACCTTTGCAACACATCGTACAATGATACAGCCTATCAGCACACGTTTTATATCTTAATAATATGAATTCTGGGGTGCGTTCCGAATCACGCATGATGCGCATCAAGCTGGAGCGTTGGAGCTATCGTTCCGAATTGCTGACACGCTTTGAAACTCTTGAAGCGTGTGTGCAAATCGGAACGGATTTGATGCGAAGATGGCGCCAGAATAATCATGTTCAAAAGACTGCGTGAGGAGTAAGCGGGTGGAGAACTGACTGTTCTGCGGTATAGCTCGCGATTATCCGTGCCTTTAATTTTAATGTCTCTTTGGTGAATTTTTAAAAACGTAGATACATATTAACATCACGATAAAATGGAAAAGATTATTATATAAGTAAAAGAGCGTGTGTACATATACAAATAATATGTTTCACAAACAAGAACGTTGTATGATTGACGTGAACAGGAATACCGCTGTCCGATACCATCCCATTTGTTTTCTGATTTAAGTTATCAAGTATTATCAATTATATTTACAAATACTAAAATGTTAAACTTTTGGCTGTAACTAAAAGTAGAATTAAGTACTCGGTCAATGTTGAATGAAAGCAAAGCTGCGTTTAGGTGCAGGGTTAGGGGTTAACTTTGTCTAATGGCTTTGGCTTGCTCTATGATTCTTTGTGTGGTAACTAGAAATCTCAGAACAACTTTCATTTAATACTGTGATTCAGTTTGTTCATATAGCTGTTCTTCTCTCCGATACCATCCCATTTGTTTTCTGATTTAAGTTAGTATTATCAATTATATTTACAAATACTAAAATGTTAAACTTTTCGCTGTAACTTTTTCTGATATTGGGTACTTTATGTGCTGTGAAATATGGTTGATGTTGATATAAAGGATGTTTTGAAGGTTAGTTTGATTTTCAGAATTTATTACTTCGATTGTCATAGATAATAGACTTCAGATAAGTCTTTTGATTACCTACTCTATTCATTTCTGGGTTTGTTATTGTATTTTCATTTTTAAATCTATTATTGCCTGTAGTGCAGTGATAGTAGCTAGTAGATAGTAGATAGTAGTGCAGGCTGCATGTTGTTGATATATTATTCTACAAAGGTTGAAATCATTGAAATATCAATTTTCTAGTCTGATGAATTACAACATGTAAAGGCATGTTTGCATGATGCAAATACCCATGCATGTACGTGGCTGGACAGATACATGGGCAAATGCTCCAAGTTAGATCTAGAGCTATTTTATGGTCATATGTTCACGCATTTGTGCAAATTTGGGTGTTTACACAGTGCAACTTCAATAGTGAATGTGTTTATTTATGTACTCGGGTACATGCATTGTGCAAACACATGCATCGCATAGAAATCCCACATATTTGGTTCTGTGTCCGGTTAAAAATATGTCCTTGGAGATATTTTTGAGATAAGGGTTGTTGAAATTCTCTGTAATTATGTCAGAAGAAAAGTTATATGTACATTATTGACTTGACTTTGTAAGATTCAGTAAATTCTTAGCACTACTCAACTATTTACCACTTCATTAAAAAATACTTACAATATTTAACATAAATTATTAATGTAATAACTATTAAATAACCTGCTTTCGCCTTTTACGCTTCCTCACTATTTAAAATAAATTCAAAGGGTGCCTCGTGCCCATCCTCTCACACTATAACTACTCCCATGTCATCGTCTGTTATTTTGAATTAGCTTCTTCCCGCGCTATTCGCTGTCTCCGCATGAACTGCATCAGAAATTTTTGATGCCTTGATGCGCGCATCAGTTTGCCGGAAATGCTCGTTGCGGGGCCGCTTTAGAGCGCTTCAAAGCGCAATTCGGAACGACCCGAAGCGCTTTGATGCGCATCATGCGTGATTCGGAACGCACCCCAGCTTTGCAAAAATCGCGATAGATATGATAGTTTTTGACGATGCGACTCGTCGAATACCGCGGTGGTTCCTGTTTAACTTGCGGCCTTAATATAACTTATGCGCGATGAAACGCACGATGTGTCCTTTTAAGTCAAATTATGATAACCCCGACGTTTCGAAGTATTCTGCGGCCGTTTACTTCGAGAAAGAAAAATTGTTCGGCTCGATCGAGTGTGATCGTTCTTGGGCATGAAGGACACGGAGAAGAGGAAGCAGAGTCTTTGTCTTTTCGGATCGAGTGCGATAAGGTGTTTTTTTCGCCAATTCAGGGACACTCAGCGAGACGTTTTGCGGCATTTATTTCCGGTCGCTGGAATGCACTCGAAAAAGTGAGTGAGGGGCTGGGGGGGAGGGGAAGGAGAGGGGAAGGGTGGGTTTTTGGGCGGAGGGGAAGTTGCCGATGAATGTTGTGACGGCGTATCGGCCCGTGAAGCCAGGATAGGAAGGAGGGGGAGAGCGGAGAAGGGTGAAGTGGGGGGGCGAGGAGGAGGCGTGGGCGAGGGGGTTGGGGAGGAGGGGGTGGAAAGGGGGTGAGCGCCACTTCGTCTGTTCGCCGCTGACGAGCGAGGGCGCGCGTGTGGCGATGGGGCGAAGACGGAGCGAGGTGACTTCGCCTCTCACGGCCATATTCGCATTACAGCGAGGCGTAGGTGGTATCGAAATAAATATACGCCGTGAATAATTCCAACGTTGCATGTTACATGCTTTTGCACGCAGTAATGATATTTTTATAGTTTTCTACCGGTTGATCGGTAGGTTCTTGGAAAGTCCTCACCCAAGCATCCAAATTTTTGGTACATCGTCCAGCTTTCCCTCAATACCCGATCCGCCATTGGATCCCGCTTAAATTCCTCACATCATCTTCGTTTTCTGAATTCGTCCAGAATTCCTATCCTCTTCCTACTTCTGCCACGCTTACTCTGTGATCGGCCTTCTTATCGCCCTCCTGAACATTCCTTTTCCTAGTACTAACTAACCGTAGTATTGACTTCGTAGACATCACAATCATTCTGTCAAGAAGGCTACATATTTCCAATTCACAGGAAAGAAACCGCTCTTGACATCCCTTCCCTCTTACGCCACCATCCCTCTCATAATATGGCCGCATTCATTTCCATGGTGATCAGATTGCCAAACATCCTCCTGTCCGCAAATAACTTTGCCCAGGAATTTGGAATAATTAACTGTGAGAATTTACACTAACAAACAGTTTCGGTGAAATATAGCTACGATGCTCGAGAGGAAACGCTCCGTTAGAGCGGAAGAGCTCATTTACAAATCATCCCAATACAAAGAAGATGAGATACGCTGCATTAAACTGAATTACTGGCATTTTTCTCAAAGAATTACTAACCTTTTCCGAAAAAAAGGATTCAGACTTACATTCTATAACATGCGGAACCTAAGTACTAAGTGACGCGAAGGACAAAGTAGAAAATAAAGAAAATAAAAAGTTATATATATATATATATATATATATATATATATATAAATCCTGCTATCATTTTGGCACCCGTTAATGAGCAATTTGCATTTGATCTGGCGTCCGAGTGTAATTTGGCTGCCGTATACCGGACGCCGGATTACAAACGTGTAAAAATCACTGGAATCGACTATTTACATCATGTAGACCCCATTTCCGAAAATTAGTATGGACGCCAAATTGTTGGCAGTATGTGCAAATTTCGTATATTGTTAGTTCAGCATAATTCCGGGCCGAGTGGCGCTGACTGCGGCGTATAACTTGGTCGTGGTTATCTCCGTTCACTCTGCGCAGCAAGTGGCGTCCTCGGTTTGGCAACATCGCTCTGCCTCGCGGCTTTCTGCAATTCTCTCACCCAAGACTCTTTCGAGTTTTGATACCTCGGAGGAGTGCGTGGTAGCGGAGTTCTCGTCATCCGGCGCTACCGCTCCAGTTTTTACTTGGTCCAAAGCCAATTAAGTTGACTTGCGCAACGGTAATTTCAATAACAAAATTATTGTTATCATGGGACGGCAACAGGTTGGCGCAAGAATAACTCTTTCAGGTGATTAAGTAGAAAAATAATGGATTGTGTGTCTGGAAAGCCACCTTTTTTATATAAATACTTTGTGCGGAAATTCAAGAATAATGCTAGAATACGACTAATTCTTTCTTTAAAATACCTCTACTTTCGACAAAAAGTATAATACAGTACCCTTGCTCTCAAACTTGTACTTGTAACCACTCGCAGATTTTAAACTAGTTAAATGCGAATACTTCGTTTTTAGTTAACAATTAATGTAATGAACGATGGTAGTCTTTCTTAGATGAAACAAATATTTAGTTTTTATCAATATTTCAAGCGATATGGAAAGAATGGGTACGGAAACTTTTTATCAGCGAATGGATTATTATTTCAACATTTGCTGCTCGTTTAAATATGATTTTTCCGTACATAATTCTATTTTTCTATTATGAGGCAAACACTTTGAAAAACCGAATTTGAAAGTAATTGTATGTACTAACCCTGGCGAAAATGAGAGCGTATTCTGAGCGTTTAGGAACTAACCACGGAGGTGTTCATAAATTGCGAAGAACGCGCTAAGAACACCATCCCAGTGTATTCTCGAGCGTAAATGTGAACGCCTTGGAGTGTTTTCAAACACTCTACAAAGCGTTTAGCAACGTTCTCGAGTGTTCGTGAACGCCCTGTGAGTCACAATCTTCAGCGTTTCAGAGCGCTTACGTGCATTTCAGAAAATCCTGTCTAGGGTGTTGAGAGCATTCGTCAACATAATGTAATATGAACGTTAGGCACTCATCTAGAAATTTGGGAATTTGCCATAGTAAAAATATTTAAAAAAAACTTCGTGCCCTTAAAGACCTTTGAATTTATTATTTTATTACTTCGTATAACAGTGAGCATATACATCGAATAAATTCTTACTGGCTAGGGGATTCGAACTTACGACCTTTCACGCAGTTAACCGTAAAGAAAACGCAGACTACCGGAAAGAAAACGGCTGTGTTTTCAATAAATTCATAGATGAAGGTGGACCGCTAAAATATATCCATTAGATGTCTATTAGATATTGATGTTTGAGGATTGGGTGCGCTTTGTTATTTCTTAGAAGCTTATTCTCACAATGGATTTGTTAGTGGAGTTGTAGTTATTCTCACAATGGATTTGCAATCAAAATGGTAATACTGTGTCATGGCTTTTGGAGCGTTCGAACATGTTTCAAAACATTCTCGGCAGCGTTCATCTGCGTTCCATAAGAGCTCAGTCGGACAGCGTTCTTGAGTGTTCCAGAACATAAATGCAAACACTCTCAGTAGGCGTTTTCTCGGGCGTTCATGTGTTCCAAAACAGCCCAGTCAGATAGCGTTCTTGAGTGTTCCAGAACAGATAGGCAAACACTCTCAGAAGGCGTTCTCCGAGCGTTTCAGACCTAGGTCGTCGGAACAGCGTTTACGAACGCATGAGAACAGTGAGGGAAACACAGATTAACGTGGTTGAACACCGACAAACGCTATGAAAACGCCAAAGAACGCACAGGAACGTTAAAAGAACACCTGTAAACGCACTCCGGCAGCGTCATCAGCCTCCTTCATTTTCGCCAGGGAAATTGTTAGATACATTTTTTTAGAATCATTTCCCAGAAAATTTTTTCTGTTCTCGTCAACGTCAATACCGCATGGTATCTCTCGGGGGGTAATGAGGGGGTGAATGACGAATATTTAAATATCCTCCAGTCGACCGCTAGATCTGCTGTCACCCAATGCACATTGAAAAGGGCTGTTAACCAAAATTTACATTCATGATGATATAATCTATCGAATTCATAAATTTTCAAAGCTCTTCCTTGCGAGTCCAAATACCCTGTTTTATAATTTGAAAATAAATGTATCGCTTTGCACTCATCGCCCCACTGCAGAAATATAAAAAACCAATTAAAATATGCCCAAATTGGCAACATAAATCAAGCTTCTACGAGACGAATTGGGGCCTCCTGTATGTAGTCCTCTTGGTGTGAATCTCGAGTCATTTTTATCCAAAACAGCCACGAAAAAGTAATGCAATAGACGTGGGACACGAAATTTAAACGTTTCCCTTCGAAGGCCACTAAAAAAAATAAAAATGAAGCAATGAAGGGTAAACTGACCGCTCGCTCTCATGGTAAAATAATTCGCGTCTCTATAAGTGGAGTGAGATCTCACTTCATGTAATACGAGAACTGACTCCATGAGTAATGCGATAGCCATGAAACCCGATATGGAGACACTTGCCTGGCAATATAAATCAAGCTTCTACGGGACAAACTGGGGCCTTCCGTATGTAGTCCTCTTGGTGTGAACCTCGAGTCATTTGTATCGAAAACAGCCACGAAAAAGTAATTCGATACACGTGGGAATACGAAATTTGAACTTTTCCCTGCCGAAGGATAATATAAAATAATGAGACATTGAAGGGTAAACTGACCGTTCGCTCTCATGGTAAAATAATCCGCGTCTCTATAAGTGGAGTGAGATTTCATTTCATTTTATACGAGAACTAACTCCATGAGTAATGCGATAGCAGCGGTAACCCGATATGGAGACACTTCCTACTTCAAAGGCGTGGCCCTCGACGAAATAGACATCAATTTAAATGATGAGATCCCTATTGAAGATGATGGAGGTGAAAAAGATGATGAGGATGATAGGAATATGAGCAATGTAATCGGCGATTCATTCTCAAGTTTCGAGCTAGAAAAAGGGAATGATACCAGATCACCTAATATTTCCCCTTGTACTTCGAAAAAAACTAAAAGGATACTCTCCCCATGGACGGGAGCAAAAACATATTGTGGCATCATATTTTAAGAAAAACATACAAAACAAAATACCCCCGAAAAAGAGAGTGTGATAACCTTAAGGAAAAGTATCCAGAGGTCCTTGACATGCAGTCATGGAAGTTGTGAAAAGTGAAGTTAAATTTTGAGCCCCCACCGTAATTATACAAGTTCTGATTCACGGCCCACGTCATCGCGTAGTCATCACGATAAACACGTTGTGTCCTTGGCTTTATAAAAAGCAAGGGTTTTGGCATTCTTCTTCTTAAATGAAGTTTAACTTACTCTTTTATTGCATTTATATGGAAAAAGAATATAATTTAGCATTCTATTGACTCATGCATTTCATGGTAACATTTTAATGTGTTTTAGTGATAGAAGAAATGCCAGCAAATATCAAATCCCTTTCTAACTTATGAAGAGTAATTGACCCCTTTTTCAGCCGCTTGTGTTTCATTTTTTGATTAATTTTCACGTAAATGATGGTATTTTAATTGAATTGAGCAACTATTGTAAACATGAAACGCGAAAATACTGGGATAATGACAAATACAGTTTGAGAGTCCTTCACGTATTTCGCGTTTCAACATATAATGAAATAAAAGGGCGAATTTGGTGGAATGTGACATGATGGAAACTTATTGATTTACAACCCAGTATTAGAATACCAAGTGCTTTGTGAAAGTAATATTTGTATGCATGTTGCTTAAACCGTGTTTTAAACCTTAAACCGGCTAGTTTTATTGGAAGAATCTTCTTGTAGTATTGGGAAAATCTTCAATTTTTTTCCTGCAAATCGATTTCGTGGCACAGTGCTGCGTGATAGGCCACCGTAGACTACCTACTAGACTGCGCCAGTCTAATTCCTCTCTCGCTTTCCTCTAGGCGTGTTTTTAGCATAACGAAACTAAACTGATATACATGAATGAGGAGCAAAGTAAGATATTGAATTCAACAAAACTTGGCTAAGTACAGGGTGGGGCAGAATGGACTCCCTGATTTGAAATATTATTATTTATCTCCAGGTACTAAAATCAATTTTTGCATGTCCAAAATGTGTTTTCCCAAACAAATAATAATCCTTTTTCAGACAATAGCAAATATATATTTGTTTCTTCCCACAGGAATTGAATTTAAGATGGGAAGCCATTTTAAAAAAACAATGTTTACTCCTATGCTGATTATAATCGTTGTTTGGCAGTTTTAGTACATTTAGTTAATAGTAGTTAATAGTTAAGTTCAACACGTTCGCCCATTTAATGCAATAGCAGCTATAAACTGCAAAAATGACAAGCGAGAGCAAAGTTTGCATGATAGATAAATTTGGCAACAGCGCAGGAAGGCAAAATGATATCGTAGTGGTAGTAAATATACAAAATGGATTCCAAATTGATGATCAAATGTAAAAAATATACTCTGGACGCCATAATGATTGGTTATGAAAGGATGCCAAAATGTTTCCTGTCTGTACGGATTCAAGTTGCACGTATATCTCCTGTAAAAAAATAGTTGTCGAAAAACAAAATAGTACACAAAGGCGGAAATCACTCGGTTGTTCTACATACGCGATAAAATAGCAATATACATAAATATTTCTGGTGGACGCCAAAATGTTGCAGAGTGTAAGGACGGCAAAATGATAGCGGGATGTATATATATATATATACCTTCTACCTATATATATCTATATATACCTTTCTACCTATATATATATATATATATATATATATATATAGGTAGAAAGGTAGAAAGAAAGTGGATAGGAACACATAAAATTTACAAACACAATGGTGGTGTGAAGATGAAATGATGGCCGATTCCAAGCAGAAAAAATTCGACTGGACCGGGAATCGAACCACGGGCCTTTGGATGTCGCGTCCACTGCTCAGACCACCGAGCTACCCAGTCTACAAAGAATCCACTGGAATCGGCGGGGGTTTATATGAACAAACACTCCCCAAGGCATGACCCATGAGAGCGGCCAGTAGATAGAGTCATCTTCACACCACCATTGTCTTTGTAAATTTTATGTGTTCCTATCCACTTTCTTTCTACCTTTCTGTATAAATATTTATGTGAGTATTTGCCGCTGTGCGGTCTGAGTGAATGAGTGAACGAATATATATATATATATATATATATATATATATATATATATATATATATATATATATATATATATATATATATGTTAAATGTGGTGACTGTGAAGCCAGACAGAATTTGAGACATACTGTTCAAACTGAGAGGTGTGAAAAAGACGAGAATATGGCGGAATGGGCAAATTGACAAATCCCATTTCACAAAACGCCCTTAAATGTGTGATCATAATAGTCACTTTGTCCCAGAGACTCTCCACCTGGAGAAAGAGGGACACTTATTGAGCAAAGATATCTTTGAAAACTATTCTCCACTCCTGGATGTCCCACTGTGTGTAACCTTAGACCCCTTCCTCAAGCTTCCCATTGTCCTAAAACACCCTTCCTGATTCACAAACCCCCCTTTCCGTAAGTCCCCACTCCTGGCTCAACGTCAGAATTAAGTGCAACACTCCCTCATTTCCCTCCCCTCCTAACGAAACCCCGCCCCACACCTTTCGGTTTTTCACTGCCTCCTCCCCAAGTTGTATATATATTCCGCATCAGACGAGAATTGTGTACCAGCAGACGTCGCTTATGCGATGAAATCGGTCGTAAAAATTGAACCCCGTGAAAAAGTACCGAGGCATTTTGAATTTTCATGCAGTAAAGGAATTTTTCGTGGTGGGGAAGGAGTGGGATATGGGAGGGAAAAGAGGGGTTCGGAAACATTAAGGAATAGATTTTCTAGAAGAGGACGTGGAGGTAATTGGATGTTTGTGCACCTGGGTGGAGGAAAGTGGGTATGTTATCCGTTATTTGCTGGAAACATTATTAAATTATATGTTATGGGCTGACAGAATAGTTATACTATTAGAATGATTCATCTGAGTGTATCAAAATTCTCCGGGACGAATGGAGATAAAGGAAATGGCCCCTTGGATGAATGTAGAATACTATCCTGGTTGGCGCACCTTAAACGGACGTCTGGAAAGCATTCAAATCTGGAAATGACATTAAAATCTAAAATATTCTTAAAGAAGAAAAAAGCCGAATCGAGAAATATTCGGTCCTCTTCGTGATTGAGGTATAACCACGTCCATCACGAAGCCAGCAAAAAACCTTCGTCCGCGAATCTCGAGCGTTATATCTTTTTATGACCTGTGCGCATGGGAGTAGAGTTGCAGGGGAACCGACGACACCTCGAGCGCGGATATGTATTCCACCGCACGTACGCGACTGTGTTGCGCGGGTCGCGTGGCGAAAACGTCGGCTCGCGATTTATCCAAGGTAGATGGAATGTGAGATCTTCACGACTTATTTTGGACCCGCTTCGAGATGGAGCGGAGGCAGCGAATAGGTGGGATGGTGGAAGTGTTCATTCCATTCGGTGCTCCCGACAACAGAGGTGCCGTGCACTCTTCTCGTCGACTGTGTAAGTTTTGAAAAAAAATCAGTCGAATGACTTGTGGACTGCGATGAGATGAGTGCGGGTGAAGGATTGTGAGGTGGATGGCGAACGTCGGAAAGGTGGGAGATGGAATCGAATGTGAGGAGGAATGCAGGATGGGAAATTATTGCTTGTTGTTTAGGCCTTGCGTATCCTGTTGAACGAGGCAGGAAGGACTGGCGGCGTTATGTTACTCGACGTGATCGTCATCTACCACGAGAATATCATTATAATGAACGTAAAATACTCGATTCATAATCGAATACAATTAAATAATGATTGCCAGGTTTGTTGATACACGTGGGCAGTATTCAGTGTGGGGCTGACTCATTGCTCGAACGATTTTCATTCTCGTGGCGATGTTCCAGTCATGTGTTCCAGAATCGTTTTAACTGGCTCTAATTGTGTGTGGAGAGATGAGGATGGTGGTGGGGTGAGGGGGAATATCTTCTCAACTCTTCATCCTCCTCCTCCTCCCTTCTCTGTCGCACACGTCTCTTCCCTTCTTCATTCACCCTCCCACCCACCCGCCTCCTTTGCTCCATCCCCTCCACCCCCACCCACCCACCACTCTCCTCTCGAGGATCGATGAGTGTGCTACAGCCGACTGTGTGCGTGAGAGGCAGAAAGGGAGAACGAACGGAAGAGGGAGGAAGAGGCGTAGAGAGGGAAATGAGGATGTTCGGAATTTCGAGAGGAAACAGGCCAAGGAGGACGTTTCGTGTGGGCGGAAGATTTTCGCGAGAATTCGATAGGAAAAGGTCGTGTTATTTGTTTGATGCGGAAGACTTTAGTTGAGGAGGCGTAAAAAATTTTCATTAATCTGGAAACATATAATACGGATGTATTATAGCCATTCCCAAAAGCCTTATAGACTTCGAGTCGTGCATCTAAAGGTCAGTGGCCATAACTTCCTAGTAACACCTAAGGCGTCGCTTGAAATAAAAACAATAGAATAGTAGAATAATTTGATCTCCACAGTAAAGAATATAAATCTCGCAGAGCATAGGCTCACAGACTAAAGGCTCACGCACTGTGAGGATCACGACCTCTAGGAAATTTACTATGAAGATGACTCATTGTTTCGGATGGTGGTTCTAACTTCTTGTATTAAATAGTGTGGATTTTATTCTCTGAGTATTTTATTCTTTATTATGTGGACTATTGGGTTCCTCAACTGGTAGAGATCCCTTGAAGAATTTACACATTTATTTCATTAGTATTTTGTGTTGGAGGGGTAGAAGGTTCTCTTTTACTGAAGGAAACTGGAGCTCTTATTATCATTTCTTTCTCAACGAATCCACGTGTGCTCGAACGCCGGGATATCGGTCGAATTGCGAGTGTATTAGGAACAAAGTTGAGGCATGCTGTCGCCCATTTCGCCAATACTTCTTCGTCAAGTTCGCTTTATTTCATTCATCTGCATTACGGTCGGGAAAAAGTGCGTTCGGCGACTGACGTCGAAGGGTGTTCACGTTTCGAAAAAAAAAATTCTGTGCATCGTTCGATGCGCGAAAGTGTAAAGGGACCGTGGGTAATGGCCCACGCAGGAGTAAGGTTTCGGAGAAACCGTCGCATTCGGAATTTGGAGAGAAACAGAAATAAAAAAGGAATAGAAGCAAGCATAGCAGCTATGACTACAGGATCAATGACTGCAGGAAGAAACAGACGCTCAGACCGGAGTCTCGACGCAAAAGAATCACCGTTGTTTACGACATTAGGAGAAATATTTAAAGGAAAGATGGCGATGATTAGCAGCAATGACATCGGGAATGAACCAAAGTAGGAACGAGGAGAGAGATGGGGTGCAGCTCGGATGAAGTTTTTTGGTGTTCGACGAGGGTCGGCGTTGGCGGAGCGAGCGAGATCCGGGAACGCCGGGAAAGAGGAGGTGGACGTCCGTACGTGTGTGGGTCGAGAGGGAGGGAAGGGAGGGGAGGGAGGAGTGTTTGAGAGGAAGAAGGGGACACGTGTGGTGGCCGGCGTACGGCGAAAGGGGTCCATGGAGGCGCGCACCCTCTGGCGGGTGAAAGGAAAGCGGCGTCGGCGTCGCCCCTATCGATCCGGCGTCGTCGTGAGTGGGAGGGGGGGATTCTACTCCTCCCTCCACCTCCCCTCCTCGTTCTGGCCAACCCCCCCCCCCTGCGCGAGAGAGGGGAAGGTCTCCCCCTCTCCTACTCTTTCGGCTCCCGTCACAACAGTGAGTACTACTACGGCTGGCGGCGGATGAGGGGCGCGGTGCGGGTGAGGGTGCGGCGGGGATCGTCAGCGTGGCGGCCAGCGGGCCGCCGGGGTCGGGAAAATGGCGGGATTTGCCGCCGGGAGGCGAGGGAGGCGATTCATAACCCTGGCGTTCGAGGCGAGGAGGAGTTCGGGAGTCGACGCAGAGAGGGCGGGCGGAGCACGGGAAGGGGGGGTTGGGGGGGAGAGTCTGCATGGGAACGGGATGTCCTCCTCTCGTGACTCTCCTGTGACCAACACTCTCGTCTCCTTCCGTCGCTCCCGCCTCTCTCCCGCGCCTCGTTCTCGCCGCTTTCCTGCATCCCCTGACCGCCTTCTCACTTCTGCACCCGGCCAGCCGTCCCGTGACGACATTAACCCTTTGAGTGCGGCTTGACGTGATATCACGTCCTGGGTACCGTGAGTATTCCAGCTTCCACTAGGGGTCCTAGTGTAAGTTCCCTAGTGAAAGCTGGGACACTCCCAGTACCTAGGACGTGATATTTCGTCATCAGCACCAGAGTAAAGACAACCGTGACGTGATATCACGTCATGCCGCACTCCAAAGGTTAAATCTGGGGCCACGGCGCTGCCGCATCAAGGGCGCCCTCATTTCGGGTTCGCGCCGACTCTCTCCCGCTGCGCACGCGCAGATACGACCCTCCCCTCCCCCGTGTCGCTACTCGTCTTCTTGCACCCCCCATCCATCCCTCCCTCCCCACTTGTATGTACTCTCCTCTCCTACCCATGTTGCTGGCTCATGTGACCGGTCGAGGTCTTTTTAGCGTCTCTCTCCCCTTCGTCCTCCTCTTCTGCCCCCGCCCCCTTGACCCCGCCCCGCCCCCTCGTTCCTTCGCCCCGAGCCCGAGTTCGTTCCGTCTCACAGATTCGTTGATTGATCCGATGTGCGGCACTGTTGATATTCCAATGACAGGAGAGAAATGCTGCGAGATCCAAAACCCTATGAATCTTAGAATTCTTTCATTTACATCCTTCGCGTAGTTATCTTTTAGATTACACGTGCCATCATTCTCTTTTTATCCCAAATGGCTCTTCTTTGCTTTCTGTTTTTAAGATACGAACTTGAATTCTCATGACCCTGCCTTCCTCATTAAAATACACATTACGCATAGCTAAAGCGTTGTATTATTTAAGCCTTCGTTTCGTTTGTCTTCGGCTTCTTACCTCACACTTGGATATTCTATGACACTTACAGTCCTCTGCGTGTGTGTATATATATCATTGATGAAGTTGCGGGCGACCCACCGAAATATTTAAAACTGCGAGCGTTCTTTTTATCTGTCTATATGTCGTGTCGCCCTGTGACGAAGTTGTATATATAACATATAATATAATATATAGCTAAACTTTTTAAAGGTCTTCTGGACGATAATTACCTCTCCCAAGCCCCTTTTAAAGTTCTTCTGTGGCTCCGTTACAAAGATGACATTTTTCTACTTTGGAGACATGACATTGACTCCCTAAACTCCTTCATTTCCTTTCTCAATGACTCCTCTTCTGTATCATTTACCTCTGCTATATCTTCCACCCATATAACCTTTCACGATGTCGACGTAGCTTTATCCAACAGTAAATTCAGTACTTCTGTTCATATAAAGCCCAATAATAAACAGCATACCTTCACTTCAGCAGTTGTCATCCCTCACATACCAAACGTTCCCTCCCATACTCACTTTCTATCAGAGGTCATCGAATTTGTAACAACCCGGAGTCCCTTGATCGCTTTCTTTCCAACCTACACCAGTCTCTTCTTCACAGGGGCTACCCTGAATCCCTTTTAAATAACAAAAATCCTTAGAAATCCGTACCAACCTGAATCAACCACCTGTCCAAAGTACAACAATATTTCTATTTGCACCACTTTCTTCCCAGGCGTACAGTCCCTTTCATCAAACATCTCCTCAAACATTTCCTCAAAGAATTATTTCCTATTCTTTCTAGCAATCCTGCCACTACTTTATTCCCTAAATGTCCCTCTGTTGAAGGATCTCAGATTTTCCTGGCGTATCTGATGGATAAAGGTTTCTCGTGTCTTCCACCGGGTGCGCAGGTCCATGGGACCCAAAGTTTCGGAGAATGACTTGTCCTCCATCTACAGGGGGTTCAGCTTCGAAAGCTGAACCCCCTGAAGATGGAGGACAAGTCGTTCTCCGAAAAATTGGGCCCCATGGACCTGCTAACCCGGTGGAAGACCCGAGAAACCTTTGTCCCTCTGTTGTCCTCAAACGTCCCCCGAATCTGTCTGCTATATTTAGAGTCACCAACCCCCTCCATACATTTTTGAATATATCTAAAGCTCCAGCCACCCGTTGTAATCGGCAAAGATGCAAAACTTGTGTAATTCCACTTATAGACAAACTACCCAAAAAAGTTCGTTAATCGCTATCTTCCTTCTGTTTCCTCCCCTTCTTGTACCACATATAATATAATATGTATCCTTCTCTGTGAGTTATGTACAGCCTTTTACATTGGGCTCTGTAGCTCTTTAAAAGAGGGGCGTAATTTGCATTGATGGAGATAAACTACTTTAAAAGAGGTGTAGCTGCCATGGCAAGAGATAGGAAATGGGGTCGGCTTGGAAAGTAGAGAGGTTACATATTAGGGGGCAGGTTTTACAATCCTTCCCTCCCTTGTCCATTGATTTCCTACATCTATTCCCAATATGCCTCCATATGTTGAGGCCTGGCTGAGAAATATCTGCCTTTACGCTAGAAAGACCGTTAAATTCACCGCTCATGTTGAATTTTTAACCAAATGCCTTTCGATGGGAGTATTACCTAACGGTCTCACTCTACACCTTCCCTTGTTTGCCATTCCCTCCACCCTTCATCCTTCTTTCCACAACATTTGTCAAAAATATTCTGTTGAACTCACCCGGCTTGCACTCGTTCAGTACGTCGCCTTACTCAACTGCCACCTGCAAAACCTTGCCATTTTTATTGAAATGATATTTATTTACTTCCCCATAATAAATTTACCCTTGTCAACCGTATACTCTCGGATTCCTACGATAAACTGTGTCTTCGTCGCCTGGAACTCCTAAGAATATTGTTAACCTTTTATAAAAGTCCTCTCATACGGCCTTAGCATGCCCCTTTACTTCGATTCACCTCCTCCCAAAATACACCTGATATCTGATAAACCTGATCCTGCCAGCCTTTACAACCTCCCCCCACCCTTAAAGACCATACCCATGCTACCTAAGCGCCAACCTCAACCTCATCCTTCCCCAAGCCCCCCGTCCCATGCAGTTGTTAATCTCTCTTCCCGCGTCCTGAGCCAAGACCATCTTTGTCTACTCTCCAAAGGCCTTTCTTTTTAACCTACCCCGAAATTTAATTCAGTGTCCTTCCTGCGCGGATTCCCTTAATTTTTGCAGAAATTTAAGATGGCGTGCTTTTTGTAAAACACACGGCCCTTCCCAATCCTCAATTTATCCTACCCTTCAAAAATTCAGGTAGCCATCCGGTTATGAACCAAAATCCCTCCACAAAACCCACCCAGTTCAAATATTCATTAAGCAATTCCTAAGCAAAATTTCTGATCACCAGTTTCTCAACATCATAAAACCCAAAATTAATCTGTCGCACAGTGAAATTGCCGCCCTCCGAGTACTCCGTTCAGACCCGAGCCTCATTATCTCGCCTGCAGACAAAGGCTCGTGTGGTAATGATGGACGTCGATGACTACAACGTGGAAGCCTATCGGCAACTCAACCACCCCACGTTTTATGTATCTCTCCCCAATGACCCGAACCCCAAATTTCAAAAAGTACTTTCGTCCTTCCTCAAAACTCATGGCCCCAGGGAAGGACTTTCAAAATCAGACATTGACATTCTTTCTCCCTCCAACCCCAGCACACCTAGATTTTATCTCCTCCCAAAAATTCATAAGCCCAACGATCCCGGCCGACCCATAGTCAGCATTATCAATTCCCCCACTGAAATAATCTCTGCCTTCGTCGACTCCGCCCTTCGGCCCATAGTATCTTCACCCCCTTTATTCGTGACACATTCCACTTTTTAGAATGCCTTCACAGCCTCCAAATTCCCCCCCCCCCCAAGAGTAGTATTGTAATGGCCACTGTCGACGTCACCTCCCTCTACACCTCAATACCCCACAGTGAAGGCCTCAATGCATTAAAGCACTTTCTTTCCCTCCGCCCCACCCCTCAAGTCCCCTCGACTGACTTCCTTCTGACATGTCCTAAACAAAAATGATACCTTCCTTCCTTCAACGATAAAATTTTCCTCCAAATTAAGGGTACTGCTATGGTCACAAGAAGGGCTCCATCATACGCCAACCCTTTCATGGGTGCACTAGAAGAGACGTTTTTATCTCTGCAGTCTCATAAACTATTTTCTGGGTCCGATTTATCGACGACATCTTCCTCGTCTGGACGCACGGTCCTCAATCGTTGTCCACCTTCCTTTCTGACCTCAATTCCTCGTCTTCTGTATCATTCACCTCCACCACCTGCTCCACCCACCTCACATTCCTCGATACTGAAATTTCTCTCTCTGAGAACAAATTTCTTACCTCCCTGCATATCAAACCTACCAACCGTCAACAATATCTACAATTTCACAGATACCACCCTTACCATACGAAACGATCCCTTTTATTCTCCCTATCTGTTTGTGCGCATCAAATCTGCAACCCCTAAAATTCTCTCGACCACCACCTTCAAAATTTAAAAAATGCTCTCCTTAAACGCGCCTACCGCTCCCCTCTCCTTTATAGTCGCATCCTACCCTCCAACACACTCCTCGTCCCAGACCCACCTCCGAATCGCCTTTAAAACTTTGTACCAAATTCATTCCGGGGCTTCATCGAGTTAACCTCACCCTCAAATAACTGTTCCCTATATTGCGAGACAGCCCACTTACCGCAGATTTAATTCCCAAATGTCCTACCCTCACCTTCAAAAGACCAGCCAACCTGCGCAATATTCTACGCCCCCGCCAATCCCCTCCCACCATTTCTCCTCCTCAAGTCCCTGGTACCTTTCCCTGCCATAGACCTCGCTGTAAAACCTGCCCCCTAATACGCAGCCTCTCTACTTTCCAAAGCCCTAACAACCCGACTCCATTTCCTATCTCTTGCCATGGCAGCTACACCTCTTTTAATGTACTTTATCTCCTTCAATGCAAATTATGCCCCTCTTTAAACGTCGGGGAAACTAGCAATCCCTTATCCATTAACTACTCTCTGTTTCTTTGCCCCATTCCCAACATCAACCAACCGGCCCACTAACTTCCCCTCGCCTGAATAAGCCAGCCATTCCCTCCCACATCTGTATCCTTCTGGGTGTAGTCATGGTCCTCATTGAATTGTCCTTCTTCTCTACCCTAGCAGCAGAGGACATTGATGTAACGTTTAGGCGACGTTACAATGGGAAAAGGTACAAGTCCCCACAACGTTGATGTTAGTTGCAATAACGTTGCATTAACGTTGCCTGGACATCCGAATTTCCCAAAAAACAACGTCGCAGCCAATTTGTCAGTGCAACATTTAAAACAAATTAGCGTAGCAGGCTTTGGCAAGCGAAGAAATTCTCATAATTACGTATTAATATATTACCGTCCATCTGAACTCGATGACTACAGATTTTTAATGAAATAAAAACAGAAAATCTCCAAAAGCCGTAAACAATTGGCACCCTTCGTCAATAAACACCAAAATTTGCTGTCTTGGTATGCTGGGAAAACCACAGCAGAGACCAACCACAGCCTCTCAACCAAGAAAACCCTCCTGTGTTGGTTTACGGGAAAGTTACTTCCTCGCCAGGGACCAAACACAGACGCACACACACAACCAAATACGATCCTTTGCAAGGGCTAATGGGACCCCGCTAAGGATGTTTGGGTTTTGACCTGGGATCCTTCACGGGGCTAATGAGACCCCGCTAAGGATGCCTGGTATATACACAAGCACACACACAAGCACACAAAATCACTCACTCACACACGCAAATGGGCCCAACTTCTGGGAGAATCAGCTCAAAAAGAGCGTGGTCAAATCGACAAAACAGGACGAGGGTGGGGGTCGAATACGCGTATTTCGGCTACAAAGTAGCCCTCTTCAGCGAACCGAAGGTAACGCGTCACTTCAACGCAGGGTTGAGGTGAGAAAGGGTCAAGACATCCGAGTTGTTAATAAAGGTAAACTGAGGAGGAGGGGGGGGAAAGAGACAACCGATTGGGAAAGAGAGAGGGGGAAGGGCGATAGACAAAACGCGAATGAAAACAACCAAAGGAAATGATTGGGGAAGGGGTGCAGTGAAGGGGGAGGTGTAAAGGAGAGTGGGGGTTGCAACGGACGTAAAGTAGAACGTTGGAGGGAGGGGGGGAGGAAAGGGAAAGGAAGTGATCGGTTAACGGCGTCCGTTAAGAGACGTAACGAATTATTTAAAGTTCAAAACTGAGTAGAGGGAGGAATGAGGGATGGGTCCAGCGTGGCTGTTTAGGAGTTTGGCTTTAATTTTAAATATAAAGATACTCTCGTAAGCGTCTAATAGGTTATTACTTGTATGCTTTACGAGTTTCAAATTATCTTTTGTTACGTCGTGCCCGGTCATGATTAGATGCTGCGCTACACTAGACTTTTCGGGATTGTGATTTCTGAAGTGAGAGTAGTGTTCCTTGAATCTGGTTTGTAAAGTGAGTCGTGTCTGTCCTATGTAGGCTAAATGGCAAGTGTTACAGTTGATTTTATAAATGCATAATTTTTCTAATGCCGGAATTTTATCTTTAGCGTTTCCTAATAGGTTTTTAAGCTTGTTTTGGTTAGAATAGGAGATTTTAGTTTTAACTGATTTGAAGATTTTATCGATTTCTTTCTTTAAACGGGGATAATAAGGCAATTTAATGTACTTAACGGCTTCATCTTTCTTGTGTGTGGTGGAGTTAGAGATCAAATGTTTGAATTTATACTTCTTCACAATGTTTTCGACTGTTGAATCTTGAAAACCATTCCGTTTAGCAATATCTTTAATAACATTTAATTCTTTATTGAAGGCCGATCTATCGAGAGGGACGTTAAAAAGTCTATGAACGAGAGAGCGGAAGACGGCCAGTTTATGGTTGGCATGGTCGAAAGAAAGATTGTGGATGTAGTTGGTGGTGTGTGTTGGTTTTCGATAAATATCAAAAGATATCTTGTCTCCAGATCTAGTGAGGCAGAGATCAAGGAAAGGAAGACGGTTTTCTTTCTCTATTTCTACTGTAAATTTGATGGATGGAAACAGGCTGTTTAGATCACTTACAAAATTATCCAGGTTATATTTTGTGGTATCAAAAACTGCAAATATGTCGTCTACGTACCGTAAGTATACAGAGGGTTTCTTTGAGAAATGTGGACGTTGATATTGGGTAGTAGAGGTGGGAATTGCGTGCGTGATTGGGGTTGAGGGTGGTGGTGGTGTTGAGGCTGGAGAGAGGATTATGTACCGACCTCTTGGCGAGGGCAAGGTCGTCTGCTCGCTCACCGGTTCCATAGAGTGCATATTATCCCGCGAGCCCCCGTGACCTTCGACCCCTTTCAATTCCCTTCCCTCCCTCCTCCATCCCCCCCCGATCACCTTACGGGAGAGGTCAAGGGTGTATATTGCTACTAAAATCTTCTCCCTACTCCTCCCTCCTCCTCCGCCCCTCGTGCGAAAAAACTAATGGCTATTATTCCCACCGCCGCTCTCGCTCCGTCCCTCTACTTAAAAATTCCTCCCGTTTTCCCCACCCCCGCGCCCCCCTCCCCTCTGACCTCTCCCGTCCCACTCCACATATTGGCTTCTGACACCGAGTCTCTCAGGCTAACGGGAGGGGAGACGGAACTCTTTGGGTGTCGATTCTCCGCGGCTGGTCGATTCTTCGAGGCCGTTCTCGAGAATTTTAATGGCACCACAGTATCCGTAAATCAGGGAACACTTAGGGAATCCTTCTTTAGAGCATTTAAAAAGTTTCTTTTTACCCTGAATTGCGGCGAGAATCTCTTCTTTCAACTTGGTCTACATGCGATTGATGGTTACTTAATTGGGTTGTTATTCTTCTGGCGAATATCTGTTTCTCTCCCCTCTTTCCATTCTCTCGTTCTATGATAAGCGATGCTGGAAAATCCTCGAAGAAAATACATTTTGAACGGTGAACTCGAAAATCCATTATTTCATCGCCTCAGTGCTGTGATATCATGAGAAACAAGGGTCATTATCCACATATCTGAGTATGTATATGCGAAATTCAAGAGCGAAAAATTCGCCCACCGTTGGGCTTGGCGCTTAAGAGCTTAACCCCCCTGTGACAAGTCTATCCTTGAATATCAGATTGAAGCTCAGTGTGTGCGTCGCATGGAGAAGTTATCAACCTTTTGTCACTGCATTGCGTCATTCTTTTGTGAAGCGGAGTTCGAATAAGAACTTCTCTGTGAGTAAAATGATCATCATATGAGTCATCGTGGCATTATACTTTGAGAATTATTACATAATATATAATTGCAATGAATGCAAGCTACAATCTTTCCAGATGGAAAGTGCGATGATGTCGCCGTAACGTTGTCACATTAATTCAAAACCAACTCAGCGAAATTACCCGGAAAAATATTTCTTTGAACCATGATGGTATTTCCAAACTCGGGTAAATTTTGATGATCCATGAAGAAGTTTAATTTTTTTGTTTTGGGTCTGTCCTAGACAAAGACACTATCGCTCTTCAATGACACAGAACAATTATATATATATATATATATATATATATATATATACACACTATATAAATCCGTTCGTTCATTCACTCAGACCGCGCAGCGGCAAATACACACATAAATGTTTATACAGAAAGGTAGAAATAAAGTGGATAGGAACACTTAAATTAAACAAAGACAATGGTGGTGTGAAGATGGAAAGATGGCCGATTCCAAGCAGAATTAATTCGACTGGACCGGGAATCAAACCACGGACCTTTAGATTTCGCGTCCAATGCTCAGACCACCAAGCTACCCAGTCTACTAAGAATCCACTGGAATCGGCTGGGGGGTTTATAGGAACAAACTTTCCTCAAGGCATGATCCTCGAGAGTGGCCAACAGAATGGCGAAATCCAAAGGCCCGTGGTTCGATTCCCGGTCCAGTAGAATTTTTTCTGCTTCGAATCGGCCATCTTTCCATCTTCACACCACCAATGTGTTTGTTTATTTTATGTGTTCCTATCCACTTTATTTCTACCTTTCTGTATAAACATATATGTATATATATATAACATTCTGATGAAGGCGGTTGTGTCCGCCGAAATATATCAAAATTTCTGTGAGTTTTACTTTTTTTGTGATCTATATGCAACTGCCAGTCACGCCTGTGACCTTTTTTTATATCTGTGCACTACAAGTGTTTTTCGCCAAGTGGATATATATATATATATATATATATATAAATACGTTGATGGATTAGAGTCAGCCATGCGGTGATGAACACACGATGTGGATAGGATGGAGGAGATGGACACACAAAAGACGGACACTTGAAGACGGACTAGTTCCGAAAGCTAGCGATGTAAGTGTGATCGTCTCTTTTTTTGTGTGTCTATCTCCTCCATCCTAACCACATCGTGTATATATATATATATATATATATATATAAATGCACTTAGGATCACTTAGGTGACGAATATATATAAGTTTGCCAGATCTGGCAAACTTTTATATATATATATATATATATATATATATATATATATATACATCCCGCTATCATTTTGCCGTCCTTAAACTCTGCAACATTTTGGCATCCACCAGAAATATTTATGTATATTGCTATTTTATCGCGTATGTAGAACAACCGAGTGATTTCCGCCCTTGTGTACTATTTTGTTTTACGACAACTATTTTTTTATAGGAGATATACGTGCACCTTGAATCCGTACAGACAGGTAACATTTTGGCATCCTTTCATAACCAATCATTATGGCGTCCAGAGTATATTTTTTACATTTGATCATCAATTTGGCATCCATTTTGTATATTTACTACCACTACGATATCTTTTTGCCTTCCTGCGCTGTTGTCAAATTTATCTATCGTGGAAACTTCACTCTCGCTTGTCATTTTTGCAGTTTATAGCTGCCATTGCATAAAATGGGCGAACGTGTTGCTCTTAACTATTAACTACTATTAACTAAATGTGCTAAAACTGCCAAACAACGATTATAATCAGCACAGGAGTAAACATTGTATCACTAGGAACATACTTAGCCAAGTTTTGTTGAAATCAATGTCTTATTTTGCTCCTCATTCATGTATTTTAGTTTTGTTTCGGTATGCTAAAAACACGCCTAGAGGAAAGCGAGAGAGGAATTTGACTGGCGCAGTCAACTAGGTAAGTCCGCGGTGGCCTATGGTCCCACGCAGCACTGTGTCACGAAATCGATTTGCAGGAAAAAAATGGAAGATTTTCCCAATACTAAAAGAAGATTCTTCCAATAAAACTAGCCGGTTTAAGGTTTAAAACACGGTTTAAGCAACAATCATACAAATATTACTTTCACAATGCACTTGGTATTCTAATAAGGGGTTGTAAATCAGTAAGTTTCCATCATTCCACCAAATTCGCCCTTTTATTTCATTATATGTGGAAACCGAAATACGTGAAGGACTCTCAAACTGTTTTTATCATTATCCCAGTAGTTTCGCGTTTCATGTTTAGAATAGTTGTTCAGTTCAATTAAAATACAGTAACTTACGTGAAAAATAATCGAAAAATGTAACACAAGCGGCTGAAAAAGGGGTCAATTAATCTTCGTAAGTTAGAAAGGGATTTTATATTTGCTGGCATTACTTCTATCACTAAAACACATTAAAATGTTACCATGAAATACATGAGTCAATAGAATGCTAAATTATATTCTTTTTCCTTATAAAATGCAATAAAAGAGTAAGTTAAACTTCATTTAAGAAGAAGAATGCCAAAACCCTTGCTTTTTATAAAGCCAAGGACACAACGTGTTCATCGTGATGACAACGCGATGACGTGGGCCGCGAATCAGAACTTGTATAATTACGGTGGGGGCTCAAAATTTAACTTAACTATTCATAACTTCCTTAACTACACACCAAATATAACTATTCTAATGTTTATGGGACAGCAAAGTTAGGAAATATCTCTTCCTTGAAAAATTGTGGCTTAAAGAAGAATTTATAACCTAGGAAATTACAATTTACTCTACTATCCTTTAGTTGGTCCGAAGGAAATGCTTCTCCCTCCTTTGCTTATCAAGTAATGACTGATTAAGAATTTTGATAAAACGCTGAGAAAATATGAAAGTGGTTGTTAGTACTAAGTGGAAATATTTTCACAGCATATAGTGAAGAGCTACCTCTAAAGGAAAGCATTTTTACTGGACCTGAAAACAGGAAGATAACCCTAGGCCCTGAATTTCAAAATATAATAAATAATGGGATGCTGAAAGCAGAAAAACTTAAGAGAGGTGAGGAACAACTTTTATTTGTTGCCCTACTGCCACTTAAAATGCAAAAGGGTGCCAAATCTCGTTAAAAATCCACTTCCTACAGACGCATTTCCTCAAAATCGTGGGGCGGGAGGAGATAATCCGGGGGAAAGATTTTATAATGGCATAAGTGTTAGTCAAGGCTCTGGTAAACTTTAACGATGGTAAACTACTGCCGAGGCTATAATAAAGAAGATTCAATTCCGCACAAAAGAAAAAAATGACAAAAGATAATTATTTTCGCGGTAAAGGCGGTTTTTAGTTGGTATCTTTGAGTACATTTTAAAGATTTCTGTTAGAAAAAAGTTTTAAAACCACTTAATTTACCCCCATTATTTGGTTCATTACCAACATCCTTTTCCTTAAAATCACAGTTGCTGGTGTATCCTTAGCTGGAAAATTGTTCGTGGATTCAGTAGCTACCGATGCCTGAACTTATGGATAGTGAAGAGTAACGCAGTTTTCGAACCTTATTGGCTGAAGTAAGATAAGGATAAATTGTACATATAATTGAGCCAAAGATTTTAATACCATCAATTAAAGTCACCTTTCTATGAGGATAAACATTAGAAAGCAGTATCAATTAATTCGGGTTTCACTTCTGCAGAGAGGAAAATTTTTGTCAATATTCAAAATAAATACATAGGAATTGAAGGGTTTATGCAGTTTATTTCATCACCACTGCAATATTATATTGAATTATCAACTAAATATGCCACTTTGAGGAAAAAGCAAACACCCTTTGACTAAGAATTAAAGACACAATAAAATTCTCAAGATCAGTGAAATGTACAAATTAAATAACTGGTCTTTGTGGATCAAAATCAGTGGTACAGTTTTTTATCAAGTAACAAAAAACCGCAAAATTTGATTTAAAAAATGTGTTGATTTATTAAAAAAATTGAGTAATACAAAAACTCTCTTTGAGTTAAACAAGTATTACGAAACTCTGCTTAGGCTATTTTGCCTTTGAAATTTACTTTTACCATATCATTGCACATAACTAATCCAGTTTTTTATAAATATTTTGGATAAAAACTTTAATTTTTAACCACACTTTGTTGTCAAGGACCACTGGATACTTTTCCTTAAGGTTATCACACTCTTTTTCGGGGGTATTTAGTTTTGTATGTGTTTCTTAAAACATGATGCCACAATATGTTTTTGCTCTTCTGTCCATGGGACGAGTATCCTTTTAGTTTTTTTCGAAGTACAAGGGGAAACATTAGGTGATCTGGTTTCATTACCTTATTCTTGCTCGAAACTTGAGAAAGAATCGCCGATTACATCGCTCATATTCCTATCATCATCATCATCATCTTTTTCACCTCCATCATCTTAAATAGGGATCTCATCATTTAAATTAATGTCTATTTCGTCGAGGGCCAAGCCTTTAATTGGACGTGTCTCCATATCAGGACGTGTCTACATATCGGGTTACCGCTGCTATCGCATTACTCATGGGGTCAGTGAATGAAATGAAATCCTACTCCACTTATAGAGACGCGGATTATTTTACCATGAAAGCGAACGGTCAGTTTACCCTTCAATGCCTCACTTTCCTAAAGTACCATTAGCCAGGGAAAAGTTCAAATTTCGTATTCCCACGCGTATCGCATTACTTTTTCGTGCCTGTTTTCGATACAAATGACTCGTGATTCACACCAAGAGGAATACATACGGGAGGCCCCAGTTCGTCCCGTAGAAGCTTGATTTATATTGCCAGGGAAGTGTCTCCATATCGGGTTTCATGGCTATCGCATTACTCATGGAGGCAGTTCTCGTATTAAATGAAGTGAGATCTCACTCCACTTATAGAGACGCGAATTATTTTACCATGAGAACGTGCGGTCAGTTTACCCTTCAATGACTCATTTTCTTAAAGTAACCTTAGCCAGGGAAACGTTTAAATTTCGTGTCCCACGTCTATTGCATTACTTTTTCATGGCTTTTTTCGATACAAATGACTCGAGATTCACACCAACAGGACTACATACGGGAGGCCCCCAATTCGTCCTTAGAAGCTTGATTTATGTTGCCAATTTGAGCATATTTTAATTGTTTTTTTTTATTTCTGCAGTGGAGCGATGAGTGCAAGGCGATCCATGTATTTTCAAATTATATAACAGGATATTTGGACTCGCAAGGAAGAGCTTTGAAAATTTATAAATTCAATAGATTATATTATCATGAACGTAAATTTTGGTTAACAGCCATTTTCAATGTGAATTGGGTGACAGCAGATCTAGCGGTCGACTGGAGGATATTTAAATATTCGTCATTCACCCCCTCATTACCCCCCGAGAGATACCATGCGGTATTGACGTTGACGAGAACAGAAAAAAATTTTCTGGAAAATGATTCTAAAAAAAAGTATCTAACAATTTCCCTGGCGAAAATGAAGGAGGCTGATGACGCTGCTGGAGTGCGTTTTCAGGTGTTCTTTTAACGTTCCTGTGCGTTCTTTGGCGTTTTCATAGCGTTTGTCGGTGTTCAACCACGTTAATCTGTGTTTCCCTCACTGTTCTCATGCGTTCGTAAACGCTGTTCCGAAGACCTAGGTCTGAAACGCCCGAGAAAACGCCTACTGAGAGTGTTTGCATTTATGTTCTGGAACACTCAAGAACGCTGTCCGACTGAGCTGTCATGGAACGCAGATGAACGCTGCCGAGAATGTTTTGAAACATGTTGGAACGCTCCAAAAGCCATGATGCAGTATTACTATTTTGATGGCAAATCCATTGTGAGAATAACTACAACTCCACTAACAAATTTATTGTGAGAATAAGCTTCTGAGAAATAACAAAGCGCACCCAATCCTCAAACATCAATATCTAATAGACATCTAATGGATATCTTTTAGCGGTCCATCTTCATCTGTGCATTTAGTGAAAACACAGCCGTTTTCTTTCCGGTAGTCTTCAAGGGAATAAATGCATCCTTTCTATTTCTTTGTGCCAACCCACACAGCACAAAAATTCAAATCCGTCGCTTGCGAGCCGTGAATTCCGGGTGTCTAGTTTCCAAAATGCATTTTCAATATCAATTGTAAATTAATAATAGCATCCATAGTGTGGCCTAACGCGGCATGAAAATTGGTTCAATTTTATTTCTTTCTCAATTCTACTTCGAAATAATGTATATTAGAAAGCCAATGATAATGTGTTATAAAGAAAAGCCGTATATGCATTCCTGACGTCAGATATGAGCTTATAAATCATCAGCCTTAGGTCATAAACGTCAGCTATGTTGAAATCGCGTACTAAGAGCAGAGCCATATCTAACGAAGCGACTACACTCTTTAGAAAGCATAATGTTGAAATCGCGTACTAAGAGCAGAGCCATATCTAACGAAGCGACTACACTCTTTAGAAAGCATAAATACACTTAGTCAATCCAGATATGAAATAGAGCAGTGGTAGAGTGTAAGTCTCCTGCGTGAAAGGTCTCCAGTTCGAACCCCCTAGCCAGTAAGAATTTATTCTATGTATATGATTACCGGTATGCGAAGTAATAAAATAATAACTTCAAAGAACTTTAAGGGCACAAAGTTTATTTATAAAAATAATTTTATTATGAGAAATTCCCAAATTCCAAGATAAGTGCCTAACGTTCATATTACATTATGTTGATGAACGCTCTCATCACCCTAGACAGGATTTTCTGAAATGAACGTAAACGCTCTGAAACGCTGAAGATTGTGACTCACAGGGCGTTCACGAACACTCGAGAACGTAGCTAAACGCTCCGTAGTGTGTTTGAGATCACTCCAAGGCATTCACATTTACGCTCGAGAACACACTGGGATGGTGTTCTTAGCGCGTTCTTCGCAATTTATGAACACCTCCGTGGTGCATTCCTAAACGCTCAGAACACGTTCTCTTTTTCGCTAGGGTTAGCACATGCAATTATTTTCAAATTCGGTTTTTCAAAGTGTTTGTCTCTTCCCTAATGGGAAAATAGAAGTATATACGGAAAAATCATATATTAACGAGCAGCAAATGTTGAAATAATAATCCATTCGCTGATAAAATGTTTCCGCACCCATTCCTTCCATATCGTTTGAAATACTGATAAAAACTAAATGTTTGTTTCATCTTAGAAAGACTACCATCGTTCATTACATTAATTGTTAACTCAAAACGAAGTATTCGCCTTTAACTAGTTCAGAAAATCTGCGAGTGGTTACAAGTACAAGTTTTAGAGCATTGTACTGTATTATACTTTTTACTGTATAATACAATACTGTATAATAATGAAAAAGTATAATACAGTACGAGGTACTGTATTATACTTTTTGTCGAAGGTAGAGGTAGTTTAAAGAAAGAATTAGTCGTATTCTAGCATTATTCCTGAATTTACGCACCAAGTATTAATATAAAAAAAGGTGGCTTTCCAGATACACAATCCATTATTTTTCTACTTAATCACCTGAAAGAGTTGTTCTTGTGCCAACCTGTTGCGGTCCCATGATAACAATAATTTTGTTATTGAAATTACCGTTGCGCAAATCCACTTAATTGGCTTTGGACCAAGTAAAAACTGGAGCGGTAGCGTCGGACGACGATAACTCCGCTACCACGCACTCCATCGAGGCATCAAACCTCGAAAGAGTCTTGGGTGAGAGAATTGCAGAAAGCCGCGAGGCAGAGCGATGTTGCCAAACCGAGGACGCCACTTGCTGCGCAGACTGAACGGAGATAACCGCGACCGAGTTATACGCCGCAGTCAGCGCCACTCGGCCCGGAATTAAGCTGAACTAACAATATACGAAATTTGCACATACTGCCAACAAATTGGCGTCCATACTAATTTTCGGAAATGGGGTCTACATGATGTAAATAGTCGATTCCAGTGAATTTTACACGTTTGTAATCCGGCGTCCGGTATACGGCAGCCAAATTACACTCGGACGCCAGATCAAATGCAACTTGCTCATTAACGGGTGCCAAAATGATAGCAGGATTATATATATATATATATATATATATATATATATATATATATATATATATATATATATATATATATATACATACGAGTAATTGGGTGCTTGCTGTTAGCAAGCAAAGGGGGTTTGTACATTATTTTACTTTTTAAGTATCGAAAAATGAATGCATGATCCTTACAAAACCAATGAAAGCTCTCAAGTATATGTGCTAGATGCAGGCAAAGAAAAATATTATGGAATTCTCGAAATGAATTTCACGGTCCATGAGGTACCTGACAGTTCTAGTACAAATCATATTATATCTCATGCGGTAATTAACGACATTTCAAAATACTATAGTCAGTGAAATGAAAGGATAGTGGAACCACTGCAAGTTCAACATAACTTTATATGATGGCCTTTCTACGTTAGATATCCCTTTCAGTACAGCATACTTAATAATGTCTAACATGAAAACTTTATAATAGAACTTCGATCCGAATCGACAATTTTAATATTCTAATTTTCATGTTCAATTTTTCTTTTTCAATCTTCTACATGAATTTCACATGCTTTTGAATGAAAACTAAAATATCATGAAGATTGGTTGGTTAAAGTTGGTTATCATAGCTACGATAGAGGCCAGGAAGAAGTGGAAGAAATTATACCCAGTACTTAGCAGCGATGTATTAATAGCACCTGTCCATTTGATGTGGCCTATATGGGTGCTTGCAATTTTCAAGCAGGGGGGGGGGGAGGGTTAGATGATGATACTCTTTAAATAAGGAAAAAAATGAAAGCTCTCAAGTCTCCGTGCTACATGCAAGCAAAGATAAGTTTAATTCTCGAAAATGAAATACGCGCCTCATGAGGTATGGATACCAGACAGTTCTAGTACAAACTTATATTGTATGTCATCCGGTTATTAACGACTTTTCAAAATACTATAATCAGTACACCGAAACGAACGTGGAACCACTGAAAGATTATCATATCCTCATTTGATGGCATATAAGACGTTCTTCTACGTTAGGTATTTCATTTCAGTACATCATACTTAATTAGAGCTCACATGAAGAATTTTACTATATAAGTTCGATCGGAATCGATATTTTTATTATACTAATTTTCATGTTCATTTTTTTTTCTCTTCCAATCTTCTGCATGGACTGCATATTTTTTTAATGAAAACGACAATACCATGAAGCTTGGTTGAGGGAAATTGGCCATCAAAGGTATGGTAGAGGCCAGGAAAAGTTTGAAGAAATTATACCCAGTATTTAGCAGTGCGAAAAATGGCATAGAGAAGAGTAAATTACATGCATTTAGGATATCTAACTCATATATGTAAAGGTATCGATTGAAATAAATCGAAGCCGTATCGCCTTTTTTAACTTTTCCGATTTTACCCAAAATCAACACATAAATATAACCCTCCCCTGAAACTGGCCCGCCTAGCTTAGTTCCAAACCTGAGTCGACACTCGGCTAGGCGACAATAGAATAAATCCATAGCAACGAAAGTGAAAAAATTTCTAAAATCCCAAATAAAAGTTTAAAAATATCAGTTTGACGGTAGGTAGGAAAGAATCGATTGCAAGAATTAGATTTTTCAAACATTTAGCATCATACTTGTGAAAGAATCAGTCCTGTAACTTAATTATTTCATATTTTAATGAACGAAAGAAAAAAGGTCTACACTATAATTTTTCGTTTTTCTCATATAATCCCATGTAAAGCTATCGATTGCAATAAATCGAAGCCTAATCGACATTTTTAACTTTTTCGATTTTTTCCCAACTCGATACATGATTCCAACTCTATCCTGAGAATTTCACCCACTTAGCTTGCTTAGAAATACCCTAGAGGTTTTGATGAGTCAGTCAGTCAGTCAGTCAGTCAGTTTTGTAGCTTTATATATATAAACTCGCTTCGCTCGGTAAGGGGCTCCGCCCCCTACACCCCTGGACGGCTTCGCCGTTATGTTTGGGTATGAAAAAATTTCCTGAAAAATCGATTTACTTTTAAGGGTTATAGTCTTCGAATTCCATATTGAAGAGTTTTACGTTGGTGTTACGTTTGAGCATCCGCCATTTTGAAAAACGCAGGCGTTGAAGTTATTAAATTTTGCGTACGGACTGTGAAAACGCAATTTTCGAATTGGACCACATGTAACTTCGAAACTACGGGGCGTAGAAGGCACCATTATCAATCGAAGAGCAATGTTATTTCTAGCTTGATATCATGGGGGATGGGTTATTTTCGTTATGTTTTGCGAAACACAACTACCAGTCTTCCTTTGACTACGCAGCAGGCCAGGGGAACTGCGTAAAGAAAACTAAAAGGATAAATTGAGCGTGAGAATTATATCCGATCGACCGTTCAGTCGCTAGTGCGGGACAACCTCCGGAAAGTTTCGATTTGTAAGTCTTCTATCGAAGCAAGCAATAAAGATAACGACACAGAGTCAACAACCTAATTAAGATCACTCATTCCTTAGCCAAAATTGTGAAAAGCAGTCGTTTCAGGCAGTAAACTCAGGAGCCAGAATGAAAAATTCACGAAAAAGAGGGAAATACGCAATTTTATTTTTTTTTGGGGGGGGGGAGGTAATATTCTCAAAGCAAGTGACAATTATGAAAACAAATTAAAAAAAATATATTGGTGGCAAAAACAATGGAAAAAGAAAAAAAAATTCCATGCAATAGCATCGAACCTTGCCCCTCGCATACCGCTCGGGTAGTGGCGAGGGCAGTCTATTGGGTTTAAATGGCTTTCATCTGATTTTTTCAAAATTCTTAGTTTAAGCAATAGCTGCGAGTTAACTGTTAGGGTTTAAAAGATGAGAAAGGTATTGTTCTTGAGGCAATTTTATTAGTAATAAAATGAAACTGTCAAAGAAGAACAGTTAATTACCGTTTAAAAGAAATAGACGGGAAAACACAGACCTGCACCGTCGGTTAGTTTCGAATAGTACGCGTTATTAATTTTTTTTGAGGCTTTTATATAAAAAATCCAAATTTTGGCTTCCTATCCGCAATTTGCTTGTTAAAGGCGCATACAACTGAAATCGTTGAAGGCCATATATGCACTAGTAAAGACATGACAGGCATTTCGCAGGGATTAAATAAGGTATCATTTTCATAAAGTCCCATTTTGGGGGATTGTTGTGAAATAAATATGAGAGACAAAGAATAGTTAATGAAATCATCATAGTAAGCATTTTAATAGCAACAAAAGAAATATCTAACTTCAGTAAAATATTTAACCGTTCAGGAGCAACACAGTAAATACCAGAAGCTTGCGCGCCAATCGATCAAAAAATTCGCCATTTTTATTTTTGTTTTGAATTTTGTATTTTGAAAGTGTGTGTTATCACTATAAGTCCTTTACGGACGCATCAAGTCGCACATGAATGCCAAATTCCAAGTTCAAATATGCACTAATAGCGACAAAAGAGGCTTTTCATAAAGATGAATGGGGTATTCATTTTCATAAAGTCAGAATTTGGGGGTTTGCTGTCAGATAATTATAAACGATAGATTACAAAATGTTATATTTCCATTTACGGCCTTTTATTGCCTACTATAAAAAATTATAACATTGGTAAAATGTTTAACCGTTCAGAGGCAACAAACGGAAATCCAGAAGCCGGCGTTACAACTGAAAGAATTATCCGCCATTTTGAAATTTTTCGGCCAGTTTTAGATATAAGGTCGGAGTTTAACCTATTTATCCTTCAAAATCATGTGATGATGCTTGTGCATGCCAATTTTCAAGACCATATGTGCAATAGTGGAGACGTGATGGGCATTTTACTGTGATTAAATGGGGAATCATTTTCATAAAGTCAGATTTTGGGGGATTGTTGTGAGAGAGTCAATTACACAAAGGGCTGTAGCGAACTTCCGATATTAATTATTTGTTTTAACGTACCTATTACCTATCTAATCCCCTTGTGTATAATACTTTTACACTAAGCAGTTTGATACGTGGAAAACTAAAATTAATGAGTACCCTACGTTGACGTAAGTACATATTGAAATTTGCGTGTACACACTTAATATTGCATTACATCAGTCAATTTATTACGCGAGATGCATTTTCGAATCGGGTAAATGGGAAGTGAACGCCTGAAAAACTGCAAGACATGCTGTAAAATGAAAAGGACTCTTCAACCGAAAGGCGGGAAAAAAGAGGCCTAATCATCACATGCATCGTTACAAATCATCATCTTTATAGAGTGAATGGAGTCAACATATACGGATTAACACTCAAAATTAAAATCGACATTGAAGAATACAGATTGTAAGCTCCTTCCATTAAATATTCCTCGCGCTACGGTGGAAAATCGACTTGTGGAAAATACGAATCTTTTAAAAAAATAGAATAAACCTTTAGAACAAACAACGTTCAATCCAGTTATTAAAGGGGAGAGCAATGCACCATCTTATGTTATCAGAATCCTTATATCAGTGCGCGGTGCAAAGTGTGACATGCAAAAGAAATAGGAGATATAACTGGTTTACCTGAGGATGAGTGTTGGACCCCCTGTATGTCCCTACTCACACACAAGATTATCTTCGACGTCCCTCTAGAAATCACTGCGTACGAGTAACGTTAAGACGAAGAATCACCTCAGTGATGAGCTTAGTTATCTCAGAGGAAAGCAGAACACCTCGATAACCTTAGCACTGATAGCAGAAATGCCGAGAATGAAGTGGCGTTGGTCATCAGCACGTGCTGTAATTGTTTGGCCCGCGAGGAGAGGGAAAGGTGGCATACAATGTTTGAGACTATGTATTTCAATCGAGACACTTTTTTAATTGTTGGCGCGCGGGATTGTTGGCACGATTCAAGGGCGCGTACGCGTAAATTTGTTGGATAAGAATTCAACATTTATTTAGAATGAATACGTACGTAAATAATTCCAAATGAACGAGGCCACTTATGAATGGTGTCGTTTCATTGGGAAATTGGAATGCACGGTCAAATGGAATGTTTATTTATTTTTAACACGGTTACAATGGGAATCATAAACAACAATAACTACACATTTTAGTCCTTCTCAATGGCTTTCGAATGAATTCATTACCGATATCACAGCTCTCCTAACGTACGATTAGTAGGCCTAAAACTATAGTAAATACGGTGTTCTTATTACATTTCGACGTTTGGCGGTTTTTTATTGGTGCATCATGGGTACTACCTACATCACACACACACACACACACACACACATACATATATATATATATATATATATATATATATATTCTATCACTGACGAAGGTGCGGGCGACCCACCGAAAATTTTAAACTCGTGAGTTTGCTTTTTTATGTTTTATGTTTAGTGTCACCCTGTGACGAAGATTTATATATATATATATATATATATATATATATATATATATATATATATATATATATATATATATATTTATATATATATTGTCTTAAGCACACAATAATTGGCTATATAGATAATTAACAACCACTCCAAAGACGTTATAAGTCTTTGAGATATTGCTCATCAAACATAAGCCAACTCGGAGGAATTCAGAATTGTCCGCCATTTTTATTTCTTTCCGGTAGGATCGATACAACCACCTTGAAATAGTTTACATTTTATTACGTCAAATACAGTCTCCCATGTACTTACAAAGTTTAAAGGAACTCGGTCGGCATTAAGGCGACGAAATGATGTTTTAATCTTTAGAAAATTGTAATTTTCGGAGACATCTAAAGATTGATTAATTTTTATTTCGGTAACCAAGGGAGACGAAAATAAAATGTTACCCACAGACAGTGAGGAACATTGTAGGTATATATAATGTATTTTTCACTTGTCGATATCTCAAACCGTCGTCGAATACAGCAATAAATATTTCAAAAATACACTTTTTTCCGTTAAATTTCGGATCGGACGGCTTTTTCGCAACAATACACGTAAAAAACACTAAAAAAATTACAAGGAAACGTGACCACATATATAAGCTTTTTTAAAAAAACAACAACCATCCGTATCGCATGCATAGTTCCATCGTAGCCCGACGCCTTACCTCTCGTCTAACACCCTGCGAAAGAATGGGGTAGTGAACTGGTTTTAAATGTCTTTCATCTGATTTTTTCGAAATTCTGAGTTCAAGCGATAGCTATGAGTTAACCGTTAGGGTTAGGAAGATGCGAAAGGTATTGTTCTTTAGGCAATTTCAAGAGTAATGAAATGTAATCGTCAAATAAGAACATATTTTTACCGTTCAAAAGAAATTGACGGAAAAACACAGGCCTGCACCGTCAGTTAGTGTCAAAAAATACGCATTATTACTTTTTTCGGAGGCTTTTATATGAAAAATAAAAAATTTCGCTACTTATCCGCAATGTGCATGTAAAGGCTCATAAAACTATACGTTGAAGGACATGTAGCCACTACTAAAGTCATGACGGGCATTTAGCAGGGATTAAATATGGTATCATTTTCATAACGTCCCATTTTGGGGATTGTTCGTGAAATTAATATAGGAGATAGAGAAAAGGTAATGGTATAATCATATCAACCATTTTAGTAGCGAGAAGAGGAACTTCTAACGTCAGAAAAATATTAAACCGTTCAGAAGCAGCACACGAAATACCAAAAGCTTGCGCGCCAACCGAACATAAAAATTCGCCATTGTACATTTTTTTGGAGGTTTATAGGAAAAAAGGCGACATTTTCACTAATAACCCATAACTGCCATATTTAGTAGCATATACATGCCAAATATCAAGGTCAAATATGCGCTTATAGCAAAAAAATGGGCATTTCACAGCGATAAAATGAGTTTTCATTTTCAAAGTGTCTGACTTCGGGGGATTGCTGTGAGATAATCTTACATAATAAAAGAAAATTGATAATACCTTCATTTAGCACAATTTATTTTATACAATTAATATTTAAAACAATGGAAAAATGTTGAACCGTTCAGAGGCTACACACTAATCCAGAAGCCAGCGTCACAAAAGAGCAAAAAATCCGCCATTTGTAAATTTTTTCGGCCATTTGTAGATTTAAAGTCGATAATTTCACTAAACAACCTTCATAATCATGTTATGCTGCTCATGCATGCCAACTTTCAAGGCTATATGTGCAATAGTAGAGACGTGACGGGCATTTTACCGCGATGAAATGGGTTATGATTTTCATAAATGTCAGATTTTGGGGGATTGTTGTGAGATATCTTTGAGAGATACGAAAAACCTAAAGGTATTTAATCATACGTCATTTAAATAGCTACAACAATAATTCATTACATTGGTAAAATGTCTTACCCTTCAGAGGCAACACAATAAATTCCAGAAACCTACGCCGCCACTGAGCGAAAAATCCGCCATTTTTTTATTTTTTCGCCATTTTGTTCATAGAAAGACGGCGTTTTCGCTAAATGTCCATAAGGACCATGTAACGTACCATACGTATTTCAAATTTCACGGTAATATCTCCACTATTGGAGACGTGACGGCTCAAAACATGTTTTAAAATTTCAAAAATCCGACAAATTCCGACTTTGGCGCCATCTAACTCCGAAACTATCTAACGTAGAAGCAAACATTTTGCGTCATTGTTTAGACCGTTTAGTTGCCTGCAAAAAATCCGCTCACCATTTTGAGATCAGATCAACCGTTTAGACGCTAGAGCACAAAAACCGAAAAAACCGGGAAATTGTTAACTAATTTTCGTGTTCAGAGACCTCTGGTGAGAGAACTACGAGGCGTAGAAAGACACTGTTGGGCGCATTTTGTAGATGAATCGATTTGTCTAGATATATCTTTCGTCAGATTCGAGATCCGAAGTATAGTTCATGAGATATTAAGTGAGAACCAAAGGTCTAATTTTCGAAAACGTCGAAAAACCGCCATTTTGATTTTTTTCGGTGGGTTCCGGTTGGAAATTTCCGGTTTTCGGAATTTTTCCTCCGATGAATTCTTCCATAGAAGGTCCGTGCCAAATTTCATGTTCCTACCCGATCTAGAAGTGGTCGGGAATTTATATACGTGAGTGAGTGAGTCAGTCACACGTCCCATTGTATATATAACGGAGGATTATATATATAAATAAATATAAATAAATAAATATAAATAAATATATATATATATATATATATATATATATATATATATATATATATATATATATATATATATATATATATATATATATATATATATATATATATATATATATATATATATATATATATATATATATATATATATATATATATATATATATATATATATATATATGGGTCATTCCACCACAATTCAACCAGAAAATTGGCAAAATTTAGCCTTGAGGTAACCGATTTCGACCAAATTTGACAAATCGTCTTCATTTGATTACGAAATGAAAACCCCAAAGCCATTTTGTAATCCATTGAACGGTTTACGAGATATTGCAATGTTGTAAAACAAGAATTTTACAAAAGCGTTGTCGCATTTGACGGCATATCTCCGGCAATAAGGAAGATAAAAATGCATGCAATGACTTATTTTAAAGGTATTAAATTGAGAAAGATAATTAATGGATTATTACATCAAATTTAAACAATTAAATAAAGTTTATAACAAATTCAAATGTTCAAATCGACTTTTGACGATGTAGCTTTGCCTTCGATTTTCCTCATTTTTTAATATGTTGTAGATACAACCATCCTCTACGAGTTAAAAAAATTTGGTAGGGGTAATATTTCATTTAAGAAAGAAAAAAATTTTTGAGTGAAGGCGTAACGCTGGTCTCCCGCCGCGGCGGCGTCCGGCTCTCGCGCCGAACGTTCAGTAGTCGGTTCTCCAGATCTCATCAGCGCGCTTCCTTTTCCATCTCCTTTTCACCAATTTTAACTGTATACCGACTCTTTGATTCCCTTTACCCATGTCATTCGCTATTTGCTTCCCACTGAAGTGACCGTCGCTTTTGAATCTAGGATTAGCGACAACATGCTTAACAGCAGGGGCGACCGTGGGCCCACCAGCGGCCGTGCTCGGAGAACAATAGACAAACCTCGCCCCGTCTTAGACCTCCAATGCTACTTTCCTCTCTTCCCCTATCTCATTCACCTCGCATACCCTTTATTATGTTCCTCCTAGTCATGCCATTCAGTATCACCGTCGAAATCTTCTTAGTGATGCAACTGATTCATCATGTTCATCATGTTGTAGCGGTTCTTCTATTGAGCCACAGCACCGTCGGAATAGTAAATTATTCTACTTAGATAATGTACTCTTCTTCGAAGAAAAGTTATCATTTTCCCTTGAAAGGTATACAATGCACTCACGTTATGTTTCATACAGTCTGAAATAATAACCAAACTGAAAGGTGCGACTTTATCGCAGGTATTTCTGCTGTAACACGCAAATGGATGTACTGTAGTCTGATCGTTACACAAATGGACCCCTTGTACAGCATCTTGGTGAAGAAAAGAAAAATTCTCAGACAAATCGGCCACAACGACAACTTTACGCAATTTCAGATTGTCACTGACATTTTAAATAAAATATAGTTTGCATTCAAGCGATATAGTCATGCCTTCTTACTTTGGTGGTATTCTCAGCGAAAGCCTCACAAAAAATATTTACGTCATTGACCTGTGTGGTTAACGCAAAATGATTTTCCTGAGTCCATTGCTTGAAACAAACCTTATCCGTACTTTTTTCCCTGATGTACTCTGAAATAATTTCTGTCATTCAGTCTCTACTCCCACATTTTCTGACGGCATCATCACCGTTTTCGCCCTCTTCTCGTGGCAGTGTTTCTGGGTAATCACTCATGACGCACATTTCTAACGGAGGGCGACAGAGTGAGAATTCCAGGCAATCCCGATAAGTTTAGAAAATTTTTTCTCCGTTATTCGACTTTATTTGCCCTAATCCAGCCCCGACGAATTGTAACTTGTAATTCTGGTGGATCATGCAGACACATATGGTGTGAGTGCCAGGTTCACCAGCCAACACACACTCAGGGGGCTTCAAATCTGCAAATTTGGAGAAACCAATCTTTAAATCAGGATTTCTCTCTTAAAAGGCTTCATTAGCGTCCCTCAAATTGCAAAGAATTAACATTTTCTGCTTTACTACGCGCACATTTCCCTCCTTTACAGTCTTTATTGCCCGCCATTTCTCTACTAATATCTGGTTCACGGCAGAACTCAATCACTATCAGTTTAGTGTCATTTGAGAGGTATTTGTTTCGTCTCGCGTTCGCAGAGCACAGAATTCCTTATCAGATACGTATTTTCTCATCTTTTTGACCAAATACGTCGATGTTTGAAACTCCTGCTTTATCTTTGAAATACTCCAAGATTTAGGTAGGACAGATAGGATAAGAAATCTTTCACTCATTTTCGGAGCGTTTAGGAACTTATCCTTCAGCTTCATAATCATTTCCTCGCAATCTTGGTGGAAGAGATCTTCTTGTTCAGGAATATCTCTTTGAATATTCATCTCCCCACCAGTAACCTTTTGAAGAGATAATCTCAAAGCAGCGGTTGCCACTTTTAATTTCTTCGCCAGATATTTGCTTGTCCTCTACAATTTTTTGTTGTTGTTACAGGTGTTTGATCCAGGGATTTTAACGTCTTGTTCAGTTTTCCCAAGCGAATTTCTTTTCCTGGAATGTACTGACATCCATTGGTTTCATCAGTCCCGCTATCTTTCATAGAACTAACTGATGACTGTGACTAAGAACCTTGAGATTTAATAGCGAATGTAGCACTGGATGAAGGTCCTTCTGCACCATAAACCCTACTCTGATAATCGTCATTTGTGGCGACCTCTGACTGACTTTCTGGCACATGTTGAGAGCAACCTGGATTGTTCTATTCGGCAACATTTTCTGGCTTGTTGAATTTTTTTACACCCACTTTACATTGAACACAGAGATTCTACCCACTATTACAACAGGCACTGTGTCATGGCAGAAATTGTGGAACTCGCTTGTTATTGTCCATAAATTAATCGAGCGAATGTTTCTATGCAAATTCAAGGGATTGCAGCACCGCTCTTGACGAACCTCGTAGAAGAGTAAATAATCCTTACAATGACGGTTGCACACACTGAGTACAGCATCCACACCACTTTTCAATTCGATCCACTCAATTTCACGAGTAGAATAGCTGCAAAAACTCCTCAATACTGTTACACTCGAACATTTCTGGTTTAAAGCATCACCAACTGAACATATCATAATCAACCACTACAGACCAAAAAATGTTTACTCGCACTGAAACACGCGCTCTCTAAAAATGAGACCAAGGAGAGTTTTGAAACGACACTGACGGAGGATAGACGGCAACTGACGAATTGCTTGCAAATGCGATAGTTAGTGAGGAAAAAAATGTCATGGTTAGCTCTTCGCATTTACCGTTGTTTTTTTATCAGGGGTTAATATGTGAATGGGTGAGGGTGGGCGACGGCTACTGGGCGCAATGGTTGTAAAGATGTTTCTCAGAACAAAATAAAGGGTATGTGAGGAGAATGAGATAGGGGAAGAGAGGAAAGAAGCATTGGAGGTCTAAGACGGGGCGAGGTTTGTCTATTGTTCTCCGAGCACGGCCGCTGGTGGGCCCACGGTCGCCCCTGCTGTTAAGCATGTTGTCGCTAATCCTAGATTCTAAAGCGACGGTCACTTCAGTGGGAAGCAAATAGCGAATGACATGGGTAAATGGAATCAAAGAGTCGGTATACAGTTAAAATTGGTGAAAAGGAGATGGAAAAGGAAGCGCGCTGATGAGATCTGGAGAACCGACTACTGAACGTTCGGCGCGAGAGCCGGACGCCGCCACGGCGGGAGACCAGCGTTACGCCTTCACTCAAAAATTTTTTTCTTTCTTAAATGAAATATTACCCCTACCAAATTTTTTTAACTCGTAGAGGATGGTTGTATCTACAACATATTAAAAAATGAGGAAAATCGAAGGCAAAGCTACATCGTCAAAAGTCGATTTGAACATTTGAATTTGTTATAAACTTTATTTAATTGTTTAAATTTGATGTAATAATCCATTAATTATCTTTCTCAATTTAATACCTTTAAAATAAGTCATTGCATGCATTTTTATCTTCCTTATTGCCGGAGATATGCCGTCAAATGCGACAACGCTTTTGTAAAATTCTTGTTTTACAACATTGCAATATCTCGTAAACCGTTGAATGGATTAAAAAATGGCTTTGGGGTTTTCATTTTGTAATCAAATGAAGACGATTTGTCAAATTTGGTCGAAATCGGTTACCCCAAGGGCAATCACCTGGTCGAATTTGGATGGAATGACCCATATATATATAAATTGTAACGGTTCACCTTGCTCCGAGGGACCACCTCCCTTCTCGCGTATCGGAGGAAATACGAATTTGTCGAACAGTGCCGCATCTCCGTCCGAACGACCGCCAGGCCAACCCCGAAGTGGTCCCCCCCCCCCCCCGTTAAAGGAAACACTGAAGTTAGATCGAAAAAGGCTCCGATAAAGGAAAAAACGTTTAAATTCTTCTGAAACAGGGCGATATAAGGATGGCTAAATGCACCCCAACTAATAAACCCTCACGATTTCAGCTCAAGGTCTCCTCCTGGCTCGCCATGCGATACGGGACGACAGTAAGAATGACTGACACTCCCTTTTAACTCCGGGACCGTGAACGAAGACAGCCAAATAAAAGTAATTGATATAATCACAAACTCAATTTAATTATCACTTTAGCATCATACAATAAGGCCCTGATGAGGTGAAGGATGGTATGAAGAACGAAACATCATGGTAACCAGATGAGGTGAACATATATGAGAAATCGTGAATATGAACAAGAAGAATAAAGAATGAAAATGATTTATGCTAATGCTAGGTGATTTTACAATATCAAGTTACTGCTCAAGAATGATTAAGCAGAAGAAAATTAAATCAGCAGCCAAGTTATTTTGCATACAATTTATTAATTCACTTTCCTCTTTGAACAGTTGGTAGGTTTTATTCTCAAATTATGGATTCTTGACCAATAAATTGCCTTCCACAGTCATTCAACACATCACTGCGTACGTAAAGGGAAATAAGGGATCTAAGCAACGGGAGAACTAGTATATACAATCTTACTGCCAGCGAGAGTTCTCTGCTGTAATTGCCGCAGGCAATAGGCACTTTAATAGTCACAGCGCAGAACAAACGTTCCACGAGACGCTCACCAGTTCCGGATTGTGTAGGCTTGCGTGATATTTGCAGGCACATGCGACGGTTGTGGGAGTCCGGGCCAGATAGCAGGCTGGAACTTCTGTGCTCCCCGTAAATTCTCAAGGACAGCATAATATCACGTTAAGAACATGCCGGCCCGTCGCAGTGGTACAGCGTCGGCCCCAACTCCGTCTTGGTGATTCTCCGGATCAAGCGTTTATTCAGAGCGGACTTGACTTCCGCGCTCGTTCTCCTTGAGACTCACACCTCAAATTTCTTCTTTCTCTCTCCCTCTGTGCCTTCGAGTCTCCCCCTTTCACACACCTTCTGCACTTCATTATATAGCCCACCAAAAACATTTGACAGACGTAATCCACTCCATAAACCTAGGAGTCGCAAGAGCCGGAGGCTTTGATGTCGAACGGCGTCTCTGTGATGGTACTCTGAAAAGAGGATAGGGGGCGAAACATGTTGCACGTTTTGCACCGTGGTTTGTTGCATCTCTGTGTGGTGGGACGGGGAGTGTCATTCAATCTACTCTCCAGCGAAGAATTGGAGCGGAGGAGGTTGACTATGTTAGGTGGACGTCTGAAGCATACTGTGCGGCATTTGGGTAGGAGATTGGCTGTCGATCTGTTTGTATCTAAAATTGGAAATTAGTCTTTGAGCTTTTCGACGCCAGGAAACTATGTGATGTGAAGATTTAGGGAATCCAGGGGTGTCTTTTCAATGTGGGGTGAAATTAGCAGAGGAGGACAAAATGCGTTTTTTTAGAAGTGGCTTGGGATAATTTCTATTGGATAAAGAATTGTGAAGCTTATCAAGGTATTCATGAAGTTTTACTTTGGAAGTACAAATCCAGTGGCCACGGATCGACAGCGAATAAGGAATTGTGTTTGCTTTGTGTGTTTGGGTAGCTGCTATTGTAATTCATATATATATCTTTACACAATAATAGAGGAAACTTACAGGGGGGTAAAAAGACGAGAGTAAAAAGGCATTCTCTCTGTGACTGAGGAAGGGGTAACACCCGAAACGTTTTCAGTAAGACTTTCTTTTTACTCTCGTCTTTTTACCCCCCTGAAATTTTCCTCTATTATTGTGTTTGTGGCCATTTGGCGAAGTTTTCTATTGTGTGCGTGGGTGTATATATACATACACACAAATAAATTTTCAAACAGAAAGGTAGAAAGGAAGTGGAAAGGAACACATAAAATTAACAAACACCTCCTTTCCACTTTCTATCTACCTTTCTGTTTGAATATTTATTTGTATGTATTTGCCACTGAGTGGCCTGAGTGAATGAACGAACGATTGTATGGCATGAACGGCTCATTTCCTAATTTGGTTAGCATACCCTAAAATGCCTGTTCTATATCTTTCACCACTGTCTGTGTGCTTTAGTTATTCTTTCATTTCGCCTTCTGTGTATCCTCCTCTCTCTGCCGGTGGGTGAAAAGCAGCCCTAGTGCCATCTATTGGCCGCTCTCCTGGGCCATGCCATGGGGAGTGTTTGTTCATATAAACCCCCCGCCGATTCCAGTGGTTTCTTTGTAGACTGGGTAGTTCAGTGGTCAGAACAGTGGACGTGAAAGAAAGAAAGTGGATAGGAACGCATAAAATTGACGAAAACTATGGTGGTGTGAAGATGTAATGATGGCCGATTCTGTGCAGAAGAAATTCGACTGGACCGGGAATCCAACCATGGACCTTTGGATTTCGCGTCCAATGCTCAGACCACCAAGCTACCCAGTCTACTAAGAATCCACTGGAATCGGCGGGGAGTTTATATGAACAAGCACTCTCCAATGCATGACCCACGAGAGCGGCCAATAAATGGCACTAGGGCTGCTTTTCACCCACCAGCAGAGAGAGAGAATGCAGAAGGCGAAATGAAAGAATAACTCAAGCACACAGACAGTGGTGAAAGATATAGAACAGGCGTTTCGGGGTACGCTAACCCAAGAGTAGGATAATGAGCCCGTCAGGCCATACAATCGTTCGTCCATTGACACTCAGCGACAAATACACACACAAATGTTTATACATAAAGGTAGAAAGAAAGTGGATAGGAACACATAAAATAAACAAACACAATGGTGGTGTGAAGATGGAAAGATGGCCGATTCCAAGCAGAGAAATTTGACTGGACCGGGAATCGAACCACGGACCTTTGGATTACGCGTCCGAGTTGGTTCTGTCCATTATATTTGCTTGTGCTTCAATATGACACGAGGAGTCGAGGGCTTTGTCGCCCTTCCCCGTTGAACGGCATTTCCTCTGTCGGATCGGTCGCCGCGCGGCTCCGTCCAGTTTGGTATCGCGGCATCAATTGAAATAATAAACATTAACATATAGTAACATTTTTACATATTACGCATCACAGAAAAGTTACAAAGAAATAAATAAGTTTTTCCTTGACTTTAATTTTTTCATGCTGTGCAAATTGTAGGACTGGATAATGTTTAAACATAATCATTCATTAACACCAAAATATGCTTTTTTAAAAATTTTGCTTCCCATTTTGTATCTTTATAAACTCTCGCAACCCTCGGTGAGAAGCCAATACTGTAGTTTTCGCAGTTTTTCCTAGGCTGAGTTACAAAGTTCATGAAGTTGACAAAACTGCTAAGTTTAGGTGTCGATTATCGCAGTAACGTGTCTTCATTTTTGTTTATATTATAAAATATTGATGAAATAAAAATAATATGTTCACGGCTCCCACACTGCTGTACACCTTCGGATGCATGAAATGGAACGTCAACGAGTCGCATACCCTCGATTGGGGAACGAGGAAGATGAAGATCATCTACAGAATTCTTTATCCGAAATCGTCCGTCGCCAGATAGTATCTCCCTCGCAGTGTAGGTGGTAGAGGTCTGTTGAGCCTGGAGTGTCTCCATAACAGAGTGGTCCTTGGCACAGCATGCCGAGTGCTCAAAAGCAGAGACCCCCTGCTCAGGCTCGTAAGGGAACACGAAGGTGCCGGGGCGTTTCTCTTCCAGGCGGACAGAAGGGCAGCGGACGAAACCGGTATGGGCTTTGACCTGACATCAGACGGTAGCGATGATGAAAAGTCCATCTTGTCGTTGAAGGCAGACGTCCTGAAGCTCGATATTAAAAAAGAAAACCTTGCTCAAGGCGCATACCGATAAGCCCATGCGTGGATGCTTATATCGAAACATGAATAAACTTGGACTGTTGAAGGAGCTGACGTTTGCCTTCCTCCGCTCCGCTGGTTTAAAGTCAGAGACCGAGGGTTTCGTTCTAGCATGCCAGGATGGTGTCATAGATACACTCGTGTACTGCCGCATTATATTCAAGACGGATGTCGCAGACACGAGATAAAAAGGTCGGTGAAGGTGTTGATAAGTGGCCAAAGGTATCGAAAGAACGTCGAAGACACGTCGCAGCCCTCGTCTCCCACCTCTATATCGCATACTCTCCTCTCCCAAGTGTCATGCCCTTCGCTGGCAAATACCGCCAAGTGTCGCTTATTAAACATTAAACAAGGTTACCATCCTCATAGTGCGGGTTCGAGAACCGTGTATTTTTCACCACCCAGGGTATGGATGTACTTCTTTGTGTGTTATAAAAGCTCTGAAGTAAAAGGCCATCTGTGCTGTTTTGAAAATAAATGAATAAAAATAAACATATGTCCTGTTTTTATTTGGCTATTCGTAGCTTGAAAGTAACAATTATTTGTTGAATGCTGGGTAAGATCTCTTTTTTCAAAAAATCGATTCGGAATGTACCGAGTGATTCGTTTTTTAATGGGGCGTGTAGGCAAACTTAAGCCTTCGTCAGGAGGTATAATCAAGGTAGAATATGGCGCTATTTTCTTTAGTTTCTGCTTTCTCTCAGTCGTATTATTAAGGGCTATTTTAACTTGCACTCGGAGTTCAAACTCAGAATTAGAAGTCGGTGCTCTGGCCACCACGTCCGCCTATCGTCGAATACTCCCCCTTCCTCCTCCCCTCCTCCCCCCACCATCTCCTATGCTCCCCCTCTACTTATCCTCCTCCCCGCACCGATCCAAATTCACTCCTCCTCCTCCTCAAGAGCGAAAATCCCCCAATGATTTAGTCCCTAAGGGCGTCGCCGAGCGCGTGACGTCAACGCAAGGATCCTCCGTCGAATATCCTACCCCCTCCCCCCGTTACCCTCCCTCACAGGGCACTTCGCCCCTTCAGTCGTGTGGGGCAGCGGCCCCCAGTGACCATTGTTCCGTCTGGCCACCTCTCCTTCCTTTCCGCCGAAGGCCTCCGTTTTCTCCTTCGATTTCGACTCCTTTCGCCTCCCCTCGCCTTCCACAATCAATCCCAGCATTTCCACCACCCTCCGCCCCACCCACCCTTCTCATAAACCCCCACCTGTCCTATCACCCATCCGAGGCACCGCCCACTCTCATCCCCTGTCAGCCCTCTTCTCCCCCAACCCCCTTGCCGTCCCTTGCGTGCTCTGCCCTTGTTCCGCGCCGCGTCGACGTGACCATCACTCCGTCGATTGGGCGATCGTCTTCCTTCGTGCAGGCGTTGGCGGTGGGAGCTGTCGCGCGTCCACAAACAAGTAATTGGACTCCATTCTTACTGCTCGTAAAATAAAGTGAATTTGTTCCCCTTAGGAATTACATATCCCTTGGTAGTGATACCTAAAAATCGGCCTCTACTTTTCTCTCTCTTTCTCTCTCTCTCTCTCTCTCACACATATCTCCCACACCTTTTCGAGATGTTTACCTAAGAATAAATAAATGCCAATGGGATATTATGAGACTGTGAACTTCATAGAGACATTTAAAAAAATGTCTCCATGATGTTCACGGAAAAAAGTATTCCACCGGTAATGGTAGGTTTTGTTGAATGTCAGAGAATCTCCTCCCGGTCTTTTACACACTCAGGGGCCTATCTCCCTCTAGTAATCCTTTTTCTCCTCTGCATAAGATCTACCCTTCTTCATCCCGTCCATGAAACCTATTCTCTTTCTTCCCCTTCCCCGCTTGCCCAACATCCTTCCCTCTATCACACTCTTCAGCAACCCATCACCCTTTATTACATCATTCAGCCACCAGCCCTGCCTATCCCGGATTTCATTCAAAAGTTTCCTTTCCTGGCCTACCATCTCAAGCACTTCCTCGTTAGTCTTCCTTTCCGTCCACCTTACCTTCACCATCCTTCACACCCACATATCAAATTCCTGTAGCCTATTCTCGTCCTCCTTTCTGAGGGTCCACGTTTCTGCACCATACAACGATATGCTGGGAAGATAACTGAAGAAGTAGCCGAGCTTAGATACGGTCAACCTACACTTATTTCGACGTACATATGAATGGAGTGGTGGCTGTCAGTTTGTTTGTTTCACCTCTCCAAGAGAAACTGAAACAATTAAGATTAAATTTTTTGTGTTTTTAGTGCATCTGCTGAGGAGTGATGTGGTGCTGCATGCTAGCTACCAATCGCAACCATACTGCCAGAGCGAGAGTCATCCTTGACGCTGAGCTAGTTTGCTACTGACTACCCAGTACGGATGTGGATTTCATATTACATTTCTGTCGTTATGTGAACTTCATTTTTGAAATTAGCGCTGACAATTGTGAATCGAGGTAATTTTGGCGGTGATAGTAACAATAACAAGGTGAAATGTCAAGGCAAATGTTTTGGTCGCCGGCTGTAATTGATATTATTAGCGAAAACTACAGTAAATATTTGTGTTGCACGAAGTTGCCATTGTACCCAAGAAGCCAATTAGAGCAAGGAAAATGCCAAAAATAGTAAACACCAAGTCATGCCCGAACCGAAGTAAATTAGTTGCCGACGCAGGTCGGAGTTGAAAAGCAAAAGGTTCGGGCCACATCCAAGTTTCATGTATTTCCCAAGTTTATATGGGTGCATAAAATGTATATACTGGAGATAGGACAAAATTTACTGAGCAGTTCAGATGGAACTGTTCCGAGAAATGAACTGATCAGTAAATAAACAGTTCATTCATTCTGTCTGTTCTGCAGAGTAATTTGAAGTTAGAGCCAAGTGCTACACTGTATAAACAAAGTAGTGAAGGGCCGTAATTTGTGTTTATCAAGTTCCTTCGAGTACGACTAGACGGCGACACTAGGGGCACGCCATTTAGGGGAGGGGGGTGTTGGAGCCACAATGCACCCAACCATTAGACAACGCCCCACGCGGAGGGCGGGGCTTTCACTCGTCCCTGAGCTCCAATAAAGAACCTGAGCAGCATTCTCAATAGAGTTCAGCTACGGAGCACTGTTCAGAAAGAACTGCATGCTCAATATAGTTCAGCTGCGGAACGCTATTCAGAAAGAACATCATGCTCAATATAGTTCAGCTACGGTACGCTGTTCAGAGAGATTCACGAAACAGCATGCCCAATAGAGTTCAGTAACGATAAATGCTCAAAAAGAGGCGTTGATCGTCATGTTTAATGTAGTTCAACTGCAGAACTTCTCGTTCAGCTAAGGTAGCGTTCGGAAAAACCTGAATACGTATGTTAGTTCGATGCGATTCCAATCGGAAATTATCCATGCACTCTTTGCCAATACGTGGGATGGGTTAACATTCGAATAATAAAAATGCTCATCTCTTAAATTCACATGCATTTCTCTTAGTTTCAATTAAGTGAAACTTTCAGCTTGATATGGGAAATTCATTCTTAAGGTTGGAATCGAATATTGAATAAGACAGCAGAAAATAAATTATTCCACACTACATATATTTTAAGCATTCTTATACTTTATCCATCCATGGAGTGCATCATCCAACCTGGACAGCAAATAGCAAAAAGCCATTCATCGTTATATACTTTTCTAAATGAAGCTATCAACGCATTAATGATTCCGCATTTTCGTACCAAAGTTTGCTGAATGGCGGTGACAATAAAACCTAAAGACTAACTATTCATATTCGGAGTGATATCTGCCTGGAGTTTGCTGCGAGAACGTTCGAGCATACCTATTTTCTCCGTTTTTATTGCCGTAATAGCCATAAATAGTATTCCATACTGACGTTTCAGCGGGAAAAAACCGCCGCAAGTGTCGTTTATGAACATTTTAATCTAATGATTCGCGAAAGAAGGCAGTTTTCACAGTTTGCTTATATTTTACGTCTTTTACTTTTAAACCAATAATTTTTACTTTACTTGGAGACATTATTTCCAACCAATTTCTATTGTGAAGTTTAATCATTTAATAAAATGACATGTTAATAAAGAATACATGGATTTGAGACGGAATTGGAGATACTGTTCATCAAGTACAATTTACATTATAATTATGCTGTAAAAATTTTGATTTATTTATCGTACTTTACATTTGCATATTATGGGTGTTCAAATAGGACCTTAAGCAGTTGGAGTGAATGGAAGTCTCCATTTCGCTTCATTTTAGGAGTATATACGTGATCATAATATGCTATTGTGATAACTATGACTTCAAAAATCCGGACCCACCCCACATTTAGAATGCAATGACCGTTCTTTTGGATTTGTTCTTTTGAACAGTTCTGATCTCTGAACTGGATCAAAATGGAGTATTCACAAAAAATCAGTATGGCACACCTCTATTACATACCATCGTCCAGCTTTTACGATAAACTTTTCTTCCTTTACAAAAGGTTGAAACACTTAAATTAGACGTACAACTCGCAATTCAATAGATAATGTTTGAATCCTCCGTGTACTCAGTGTAAGCTAAATTTTATACTAAATGTAAATTCCCTGAAATTTCCAGCTGGAGATTTCTTACTGGCGTTGAAAACGGACGACTCGCCTGTTGTCTCTAAAGATCTCCCATCCGTGGATAATGTCGTACAGTCGTCCGTTGAAACGTGAGGTTTTTCTGCAAATTTAACCGGATGATTTTCCCGAAAAGAAATTTGAGCTTGCCTAGTTGTTAAATTTTGATTTAGGAGTTTGCTATGTTTTACGCATACAGTGAAGTGAAACTGGTAATACTTTCCTAAAAAGCGTTTTGAAAATCTGTCATGTCACAAGTGAAGACTTGGTTAAGGATACAGTGTATTAATTAATACATGATTGTGATAAAAATAGGTAACATTCGGGTTATCTGGTTTTAGTAGCTTGCATTTGGAATTCATTGGAGTAATATCGGCTGTAACAGTCCTGAAGTGTCCAGACATTACTTTTGAGATGTTAGTCATTTTAGTCGATGCGAAGCTCTCATTATCTTCATGACTTAGCATTTATATGAGCACAGAAGAAAAGTCCTGCGACTTTTTTCAATATTTAAACTTCTGTGGTTCTTTCGACAAATCTTGATCAATTACATTAAATAGAGCATTTTCAGTTACTTTTTTGGAGAGGGACTTCTTTGGCACTCTGAGATTTTTATCGGAATAACGGGCTTTAATGACACTTGTCATTCGAACTACGTTATTTAGCCTTGTATCATCTCTTCACGTATTGTGAATTCTTTCTTGCAGCAGCGATACAACGACCATTATGAACACTTATGTTCAGTTGGGAGTTGCCGACTGTCAGATGTTTCTCCACGAAGTTCTAGTGATCAACAAAGAGTAGTCAGATGCCCCCCAAATTTGATGCACTCATTTGTATGACAATTTTAAATGGAATTCCAGTAACTTTTCAGGAGCAGATAATATCTCATTTGAATGGAATAGAATAAGTTTTATTATACTCTGAGTTTCTCCAAAAGAGCAAAAGAGAAAATACATGTCAAATTCTGCTTTTAACGAAATAAAACAAAAAATATACCTGGACAACATCTCACAGTGATGAAAAACAAAGATTCACAGCCACAGATCATTAACACTAAGTACAAAATGTAAAGTATAATATCAATCAGATAGAGATAACAAACCAACAATAATTTCTCAGAGCATTATGGAAAAATACAATTATATAATAGGATACAAATTTAAATTGTAGAAATATATGCTCATTATAGTAATAATTAAATAGTTTTTCCTTAAAAACAGACAGTGAGGAAGTTTTTTTTTTAAGATAATGGCTGGGAATTCCAGAGATTCGAACCAGAGATGAGAAATGATTTAAGGTATATATTTGTCCGAGGTATAGGGCGAAAGAGGTGGGAGGGGTCAGCTCTAGTGCTTATAAGAACAGAGACTGATTTGGACTTGGACTTCATGGAAAAGAGATAGACTGGATATTCATTGCAGAAGATAGTGAAGTGAAATGACCCAAGCAAATATTTCCTCCGATTAGAGGTTTTAAACCATGACAAGTTGTGAAGGTGGTGGGAGATATTCTCGTCTTTACGAAGGTCAAGGACGAATCTTGCACAAGAATTTAAGAGCCGCTGAAGCTTACTTTCTAATTCCAATGGAAGGTATAGACCAAAGCGCAATGATAAAATGAGGGAAACATTAGCGTTGAGACAAGCATTTTACGAGTAGTAATGGGAAGAAGAGATTTGTGTAATTTTAACTGATATACAGTTTTGTTGGCCTTATTTGACATTTCATTGACATGATGTTTCCACGAGAGATTATTAGTTAATGTAATGTCAAGGTTTCTAACAGTATTACTAAATCCAATATCGGCGTGGCTCACTTTAATGTAAGGGACAAGAGAAAAATTAATTTTGCCTTGAATTTACAGTTACCAAATATGATTGCCTGCGTTTTGGAAGAATGTAAAACCTATACATTTTCATGGGCTCAAGCAAAAATGGCTGAGACATCTTCATTGACAAGGGAGATCGCAGCGGCCAATTCGCTTGAGTTAGCATGAAAATAAATGTGAATGTCATCGGTATAAAACATGTATTTGCAGTATCTTAGGGTATTTGCCATCTGAAGGATGTATAGGCTGAATAAAAGAAGGCCAAGTGCTGACCCTTGAGGCACTCCGCATGGCACAGTCCGCCTAGGTGATATGTTGTTGTTTGCTCCTAGTACTGCCTGAGTTCTCTTATCAAGATATGAGTAGAACCAGTTCAAAAGAGAATAGAAAAAGTTGAGGTTTTTCAATTTTAGCAGTAGACGCTCATGGTTAACGCGGTCGAAGGCTTTACTGAAATCAAAAAGGACCATGATGGTTACCATCCTAATATCCATTGCACTACGAATGTCATCCGTGACTTTGAGCACCTAATGCAGACTGTGAACTGAATCCTAAACGAAAGCCAGATTGAAAGGGGTCGAGTGTCCCCTTGAAGGACGGTAATCATTAGAGCGCGGAAAAAAATTGTCCTCAATTTTGCAAAACAAGCCGCCTAAAAATTCGCAAATATTTTTCAAAAAGTCTCTCAAGAGTCTGAGGTATTTTCGTGAGAAAGTTGTTAAATTTAACGTAATTATTGGAAAGAGGAGCCGAGAGATACGGGTTCATGGGTTTTTGAGTTGTTATGTGGACTCCAAGAAAGGAAAAACCACAATTTTCAAAATATTTTTTAAAATTCTGAGTAACACTTTGTTTGATGACAAAGCAATTGTGGAAGAAAAAATGTCAATCCCTATTATATTCATAGCGGATGAATATCTATCTTTATTTTGGAAAGGGAAAATTAAAGCTTAATTGTCTGTTTTGGATAACAGATTTTATTTTTTTAATTGCATCATTTAAAATATAGGAAAAACAATTATCAACTTTCATTCTTTTTAAGTTTCATTACCTCGATGACGCGTCATAAAGTAGTGGCAGGCAAGATATTTTTCCATGTTTTCCATAGTGAACGTTGTGCGACGATCTTTCAAAATAAGTTTGTACGTCGAAAATGATCGCTCAACTTCACAGGTTGTCATAGGAGCATACCTCAGCACTTCACTTGCAGAGAGTTTTTGAAAGATGTTAGATGCCTGCCCTTAGAACTCTCCATTGAGAATCTGAGCTACATCACTCGTCAACTCGAAGCCTTCGTCTTTACTCAAAACATTACACAATTGTGTATAAACACTTACGGCTTGTTCACCCTTTACATTTTCAAGTCTCGTCTTTACATTCATAATTGACGACACTGAATCACTTAGGCTCAGGATGGAAGATTCAAGGTGTTTGATTGTTTCAACCAAAAACCCAAAGGATGCTGAAATACATATCAGGTCCAGTGGAAGTATGCTATCTTGTAGGAGTTCTCGAGAATTTTCTACACATTCTGCATCATCTTCAGGGTCAATATTCTGTATAACATGAAGTAAAAAATTTAATAAAGTTTTCCTCTTAAATTTTGAACGTGCAGTTGTAGTTATTTTTAACTGAGCAAAACTGGCGATGGAGTTCTATCACATATATAATGGAATTGATTCATCAATCACAAATGTAATTACAGATAGTTATTTGCATTTTTTCGAAGTGCTGGGCATTGAAAACACAAGATTCCAGCCATGTTCCAGATCTCGTGAGGACTGGGTCTGTAGGCAATGGCAGATCATAGCAAAGTGTTTTATATACTTCCACGCGCGATGGTATGCTATCAGAAATACCTGAAAGAATATTAAATGTGAGTTCTGCAGTAATAATTTAGATATTTAAATTTATTTTTAGTTTTATTCAGATTAAGAGTAAATACCTTTTTAATGGTAGACACCACCCACTTATTTGCAGTGGGAAATCTTTCGCGTATTTCTTCACATACCCTGTGAAGAGCGTGCACTTTGCAAGTGATGTGAATCATTTTAGGGTAGAAAACCACCAAAGCCTTGGCGGCTTTAGCCATTTACGCCGCTCCATCGGTTAGGAGAAGAAGTAAATTCTCTCCAGCACTATTATCTCCAAACAAAGAGGCTGTAAAGACATTGGCGCGGACATTACGATAAATACGGTAAAGTTGCGGCAAAGAACTCATCAACATAAGTTATACCGTTAATTAACTTCAGTTCTGATTTGAATATGCTCGCCTTTTCGGCATCAATTACCCTTCACTAACTTAGGTATAAATACTTACTTAAGGATACGTCAATACAGAGTGCAGCCTTTTCATTATTCACTCTTTCAAGTTGCTTGGATCCCACGACTATTATTGGGCTCATCTGGTGTCAGTTTTCCAACCAATATGTTGCACACACATCGTCCCTCAACATCAGTTGTCTCATGAGCAATCGCATATAATTTGCTTTCTTTCAGGTCATCCTTAATATTTTTTGTGTTCTAAAACAGAAGAACATTTTTAAAAAGTGATACAGAAGGCAAACACTTATAAGAATAGTAAAAACTTGATATGGGAAAATAATTACTTTCTTCATGCGAGTGAATACTTTTTTGTTGTTATTTATATTCCATTCGGCTTGCCATCAGGAAATTGTGAAAAGATATCTATAGATAATATTACTTCCGATGCAAACTATGCATGTTAAATTGCATGTATTCAAGGTATAAGTCACATGTTTAAATGACAGCTACTTCTTTTGAAGTGAACCTTAATATACATTTTCAAAAATATATAGCAAAAAGGATTAGAAAATGTTTACCTCTTGATTGAATAAAGTGTGAATAAGTGACAGATTCCCGTGGGACTGCGAGGAAGGACCGCACTCTTCCTCTGGCCCCATATTCAAGGAGCCTCGAAGGAGCCCTCAAACAAGATATTTTTCAGGGAGGGATGATAGAATGTTTCCCCAGATCCCCAAAATGCCTCAGGGCTGCCCTTGTTTCACTATACTTAATAAACTCTTCACAAACTTTTCCTATTTCTAATACCGAATGAAAGGGGTAGTTATGGCGTGGATACGAAGGCCGTCCAATGGATCCAGTATCAATTCCCTTTAAATACTTAAAACAACGAATGGGAAGTTCGCGCTAAAGGAAAATATTGGAATGATGAAGTCGTTGAAATTTATTTGCCTAAAATTTTAAACTCAAAGATATCAGGAATTTGAGGTTCTGTCCAAGAAATATTATGGATATTTTTCGAAGGGTTGATACCTTAAAATATTTAATCAGTTACTCTATTCATTATAAAATATAAAATACGAAATCTCACGTTGAAAATTGTTAAAACACGCTCCCTGGACTTCAGAACGTATTTCCGTCGTGAATTTAAGAATACTATTCAGCTGAGAAAACATTACTTTCCTGTCGACTCTTTATCATAGAAATTAATTTTTTGAGTGCTAAAATAAGCAATTCCGAGAACAAATATTTCTTCTGAATGGGTATTAAAGCTGTTCTCATTGTGTAAAATAAATTTCCATTTACCACTTGACATCAAGAGAGGATAAAGCTCTATTGTATCATATGTTAAACGATCTTTCTCGAGGAAGCCCGCCAAATATTTTAGTGAAGTATTTATATAACTTAATGATTTATGCTACTAAATTTTAGTTCATAATTAGATCAATGTATTCTTTCAGATCAATGTATCCCGGGTGAAGTCTTTGGACACCCACAGGAAAAAAGCTCACAAAATTTGAAAAAATTGCCTATTTTTGGACCACCCTAGTGGAAGATCCGTTTCGCTCACTAAATGGCTCAATGAATGGCTCACATTGAGTTCAATGAATGGATCACATTGAACGGCTCGTGGATTTTTCGACATATCATTTACGGGTGCACCATGCATTTTATGCTATTATCCAATCATATAATAATAGTTTAATGTGATAATTACACTTTGAAATATACCAGTACCGTAGTGCTTACGATTATCAACGGTGTGCGTAAGCTGTAAGATGTATTACAGTCTATATTAACGATAAATAATTTCAAGTGAAGGAAGGAAAGCAAACGTACTTTGGGATAAATTTCATTAGCGTATATTGGCGTACTGTAATGATCTCTTCATTTATATAAATTCTTGCTACAGTGCTGAATATTTAGGAGGGGTCAATTGTTGGCATAATGAGAATTTTATGGACAAATTTCAGTCGCAGACTCTCCATGCGGGAAAGGGACACCGTCGGAGTATTTACAATAGCTTACGATTTATATTACGATTACCTTCAAAAATATAAAGCATGAGTCGACGCATGACTACAATAACTGTGTTTGCGTACAAATAAAACCCTTAGACGGAGTAAAAAGTACATATTTCCGCAAAAAATGATAGGAACCGGCGATAACCCGCCGATTGGAAGCTAGTGGAGGCCATGATAAAAATAAGGAAAACAACATCATGTTTCATCCGTATCCACTCAGTTTCCATAGGTTAGTGGCTAGCGTCTGTGTCTTCGAAAGTAAAGCTTGAGTGTTCCCCGATTCAAATTTACTAGTGGGCAAATATTCTTTGCTAATTGTTCTTAGCATAATTATTTCTTTAACTCATTATTTAAAGTATATTCATTTATAGTTCCAGCGAGTCTTATCCAAAATAAAATTAAAGCATTTCCGTTGGTATCTGGTTCCAGAATTTTTTGAATGCAAACATTATTTCGGCTACTGTAAACGTTGGGTTCGAGATCCTTCGTCTGTTCTACGGCATAGAACCGAAGTATATGTGTCTGATACAATCGGTTGTCATCGCCATTCCCGTTTTCATTTCTGTGACGATTTTTCCTTGTAGATTTTGACTGCAACACTTCCATGCTTCAATATTTTTCGTCTCCAAAACTGAATATTAACGACCACTTCGAAATCGAGCTGAATATTAATTTCCTAAACAACCCTTGAGGGAGAACATAGTTGTTGTTTGAAGAAAATTGATATTTAATCGATAATATCCATGAAGTGGGGATGACTTGTGACTCTAGGCTTTGAGGTACTCTCCGATAGTCGCTGATTTACTTGGAAATCGCTTAGAAGTTTTTTCTAGCTTTATATGGCACTGTGAAAGACCGTTCAAGTTGATTCAAGTATTCCTGAACAATTGTCATTGAATGGCCGTCTCTTATGGTCTTGAGTGGATATTAAACGTTTAAGACGCCTTGTTCAACGTCCTTTGTTCGAGACTTCTCGAATTGTGTGAGGAGGGCTAAAACAATATTTCTGTCTAAACTTTTGGCCGATGGTTTTCTCTGTGGCTGACCTCTACTTTACGACGAAGACTTGAATAAACTAATACACAAGCAAGTTCCGTGCAGAATAGTGTGAACTATTACGCTGAGGAACATGGCACTTTTATTTTGATCGCGAAAGCCGCACCCAAAGGCGGAAGTTAAATTCGGTCAAGTGGAAAGTTTCAGAGGCTTCAATTAATATGAATGATGATCATTAGACATACATACATACCAATCACGCCGTTCCCTTTCGGGGTAAAAAAAATGTAAATTTTAGGGATTCTACCTTAATATTGGTTAATTTTTTTTTCAATACCAGTTTCCACGTCTTCACTTGAATTATTAATTTTTTTTAAATATTGATCCTCTTTAGAGACAACAATAGCAACCCAAAGACCAAAGTATAAAAGGTAATGTGAATATATACTTCGGGAATCGCAACAGTCTTTAAATAAGTGAAGGCAACCACGATGAATGTAAACTAGCACTGTATGTAAGGGCTAATACTGTATGAAATAAATAGCAAGGTCATGTGCGGCTGTGGCATTAAGGAGACATTTTTCCAACCGCGAAATGACTGAAAGTGACGCACAAGCATATCCACTCAAATACTGTTAGCTTTCGGCGTTGGCCTTTGGAATGAAACGATTGCGTTGACAAAGTATTTCTCTTACTTACCTAAGTAAAAGTCTTACCTACAACAGACGTTAATTGATCGCAGGTAGCTTCGCATATGACCTAAAGGCTCTCGTTACTTGCAAAATAATGTTCTCCTGTGGTTCATTACTGGGCCTTTATCACTTTGGACGCAATGGTAGTGTTTTGAAAGATGCAAACTTTGTAGTAACAAATCCTGAACGCAAAGAATTTTCATCTTTTGGCCTATTTCGAATAACGAAGCACAAGGTACGGATCGAGAGTCGAAAGAGCTTGTTGGTCACCGGAAAGAGCCGGTGAGTCAAGTGAAAGAGCCGTTGACTCTTGGAAAAGACCCGCAAAATCACCGCGAGGAGATCCGAAGATGGTCTCGCCGCCCTGGATTTTGGAGCTGAACTACGAAAAATGACGTCTATTCCACGATTATGATGTCAATCTCACGGAGGTGGAATTACAAAATAACCCTCAATGGACATGTCCTTATTATCCCGCCTTCACACCTGTTGCGGATTGGTTCTGCCACTTCATTTCAGTAGGCAAACGGTATGGGCTAGTTTTTCTTTACGATCAGGCTATCAACCCACAACCTTACTCGATGGACACATCCCTTCAACAGCCCCGGATTTTCAGAAAAAAATGTTTCGTATTCTCGTAATAGATGTATTATATCAACTATCTCGTACATATATATCAACTAGTGGTATACCTGACCTCACAAGACTTATTTGAGCTGGCCCGCGAAAATCGTGCATGCTGTTTGCCACTTGTGGGCATTTTCTTTTTTTAAATATATATTAGAATCGAATCAAGGATATAAGATACTAGATTCTGCTGACATACTACTGAGTTTAATTAATTTGGGATTTTATTTCCTTCCATGGACTTTGAGAGATAGAATATTTTTAATGCAACTCTGAGTGGTGAGATTGTTTAGAATTTTGAAAATTGTAAGCCTAAAAAGACCAAAATATCTTTTTTCAAGGTAATCTTTGATAAGATTGAAATATTTTTACCCATCCTGTATAATGTTCTACCTTTTTCCACGTTGAAACTCTTCCCGATCTCCTTTTTTTGCTGTTTAGTTTGCTGTTTAGGTCATTTTCATTTCTTTCTAAATATAATCATGCCATGCCTTACATTTTAAAGTGCCTACTCTGGACATCATGTAGTTTCCACCGATGACCTCTGCAAAAATCATGCAACCTCGCTAATGTTCCAACAATTAGCTTTATATAACGCATACGTACAATTTTTAGAGAACATTGTACCTGAGATACATTTGGAGAATATTTTGTCCATCTCTGATTATAATTGCTTCGAATAAGCTCGATACGACCCTTCGATAACTCCTCAAATGCCACCGCATCGGTAACACAATCAAATATAGTCCAGTTTTTCAAAATTGCGATCACAAATTCTCAGGATGAATAATTTCCCATGCTGATCTACATCTACATCTACTACCCCGCGAACCGCCGCATGGGCGTGTGACCGGGGGTTGGTATGTCACCAGACGTGTAAAGGTGTAAAGTTTTCGAGGTGAAATGGTGACATGTCCTATGAGGGTGTATTTGGAGGAGCTCAGTTTTTATTGTGGTCGCTTATTGTGCGCGGAAAGAACAAGTTTTTGTGCCTATCTGTTCGGCCGAGTATCTCTCTTATTATATCGCTTCTGTCAGACCTCGAAATGTAGTGAGGCGTCATGAAAACATTCTCTGTATCGCTCTGAATATCTCAAGCAGCCCAAGCCTAGCGTGCAGCCTCCGAGTCGCTAGGGGCTCCCACCTTAATCCCTCCTACAGTTGTGTAACACTTTATGTTCGTTCGTAGCAGTTTTTAACGAAGCGTGCTGCGTTTCTTCGTAGGTATTTTGTTAATTTTTTTGGTTAAATATTTTTGACCAGGGTCCAAAATGCTCGCGGCGTATTCGAGGTGTGGCCTAACCAGAGCGAAGTAGCATCTCTCTTTTACTCTTCCATCCGAGGACCTTCCTATTACACGCTTAACAAAACCTAGTTTCTTTAATGCTGTGCCGCATGTGTTTTGTATGTGTGTTCCCCACGATATATCTGAAGTTAAGGTAATTCCAAGATTTTTACTGTATGTGAGGATTTTATGTTTACTCCACCCACGGTGTAGGTATGGCTTTCGTGTGATGACTTTCGCAGGAAGTGAACTGCAGGGCATTTACTAATATTTAGTTCTAAACCCCACTCCTGGCACCACAAATGAACGTTGTTAAGGTCAGATGACAGAAATTCAAAGTCCGCGCCTTCGCTCATTTCACGGTAGATTACGATATCGTCTGCAATTAATCTTAATTTACTATGAATTCGAAAAACTTAGGTCATTAATATCAATAATGAATAAAAGAGGGCCAATCACGCTTCATTGAGGAACACCGGATGCGACTTCAAACATATCGGAGCTAAAACCGTCAATAACTACTTTTTGTTTTCGATCACTGAGAAAGTCCCTTATCCAGTTCACTTTTTTTTATTAACTCCGCATGAATGCAATTTATACACGAGTTTTTTGTGAGGAATCTTGCCGAATGCCTTCTAAAAATCAAGGAATATCGCGACGATTTGCTTTTGCGATTCACCTGATTTTTAGGATATCATGAAGGAAGAGCGCAAGCTGTGTTTCGCAAGGCCTGCCCTTTCGGAAGCCATGCTGACTGCTGTGTAAGAGGTTACGATTATCCAGGAATGTTATAATATTACTAACGACAATGTGTTCGAGGATCTTGCATAAAAGTGATGTTAACGATATAGGCCGGTAATTTCCTGGGTCGCTTCTATTTCCTTTTTTAAATATCGGTGTTACGTTGGCTATTTTCCAGTCTTGGGGCACCTTGTCTTAGGATTATGATTTGCTGAATATAATTTCTAAGAATGGTGCAATCTGTGGCGATAACTCATTCAGCACGCGTGCAGGTATTCCTTCTGGACCTGGGGACTTGTTACTTTTAACCTAACGCAGTTGTTTAATTATTCCATCACACTGAATTGTTATGTCCGCCATCGGCTCGTTAACAGGTTGTCCACCAAAGTCACAATTAAAAATTCAAGCACAATTCCAGGTTTATAAGGCTAAATTTTTTAAAATTTCCAGGCTATATTATCGCGGTTTACACAAGAGCCAAAGTGATATTTTTCACGTTTTACAAATAGTATGGGTTTTCCTAGCTAAACACAACCTAATAAAAACATTAATATCAAATAAATACAAACAATTAAAAAAGAAAAAGTCCACCCTTACCCTCCAGACACCTGACCACCTCCGGACTTCTGCCCCCCCCCCCCATCCCCCCGTTTGGGTGGCCAAAAAAAATTTTTAGAAAGTTGAGGGGGCGATTCATTTTCTGGTGCAATTTCATAAATAATATGGCCATAGAAAATTTCAGCCTGATTGCACAATATTTGACACTGCCGAATCGTGTTTAAACATTTCAGGCTCAAATTTCCTAATTTACAGAGGCGATTCTCCTGTTTTTTGTGGTTCTACCGCAGAAATAGTGGTTAAACAAAAGAAAAACAATCCTTGGTGATAAATGTTAATATTTTATGCGTTTCTTAATTTTTGGGAGCGTGGTGGCGAAGAGCGCTTTGCTACTGATCAGAGGGTCTCGGATTCAAATCCGGGTGAAGCCTTCGGAAACCCCCAAACAAAAACCCTCGATGTGCGAGGTGGCCCAGGGAAAGGAACTGGCCCCCCTGCCCTGAATAAGTGAAATTCACACGCCTATGGCTTAGTCGGGGGTGAGCTCTACCCTCACCTATCCAAACTAACCTTCGGGTTTTAGCACTGAGTGAGAGTGATTCTTTCATGAATGGTGGAGCAATAGAAAGGAATCATTGCAATTTCCGGGGCTATTAGTAAAATTTCGCATTAACAGTTGTCAGGAGCTTGCATTTTTGCAGTTCATCTTTGCTCCGTGGAATACCGCATGTAGAACACAGATGTGTTCAATACTCAGTTGATCAAAAGTAATCACAACAGCCAAATTTAGGCATTTGGTTTAAATAAAAAAGCCCGGAAAAGTCTGTTTTATCGGAAAAAGTCCCGCCACGGAACAATAATTCCCAAAAAGTCTCATTAATCATTAAAATCATAAAGTAAATCATTAAAAAATGTTTTATTTAGCGAAACTGGTCAAGATTTGTATTTAAAACCACAGAAGTCCCACTTTTACAAAAAGTTAAAAGATTTTTTTCCGCGCTCTAGTTATCAGTCACTTGGTGATGGATAATTTTCTCTGTAGTTCTATCAGCATTTAATAAAATCTTTCAAGATATCGAAGAGTAAACGAAATCGGCATGAAAGGATAACAATCGTCATTATAAATCCTTTTCCATTATGGCATTCATCTCGAATTGACACGCCTACTTATTCTAATCAATTCTGGCGGAAGATAGAAAGACAGTGAGGGTGGAGCCACACGCCCAAGCTGGTCTCGCTAGGAAGACGAGCAAAGGTGGCGAAGAGACTTTCTTTCGTTTTGGTGTGTTTACCGTTCACACGGTTAAGTTGGTGAATGTGCGATTACAACCAGCGCGGGCTTTCCACCACCGGTGGTCGTGGATGCTCATTCTATGTTTAATCATCAGAGGGTACCCGTTGACATTCAGCGAAGGGGGATAAAATATTGAACATGACTTGGAGGATACTACCAATATCCTCTCAATTCCCTCTTCAAAGCGTATAAGCAGGTGTGAAGCAATTCAGGAGACTCGGCAAGACAAATGCAATTGCTGATAAGAACTTGACTGATAAATAAATTAATGTGAACTCATAATTGTATCTATTATAAGCTACTTTGTTCTTATTTACAAAAACTTTGTCCAGTACGACAAAGGAAACCTGTCAAATGATTTCCTTGAGGGCCACACTGTGTGGTTAACATGTTTTTATCGTCTCAGACGTCAACGATTTTTCGTATAGAATATTAAACTCAAATCAAAACTCTTTAAGTGTAATAGAATGATTATGTATCCAATTCAACACAATTCAAACCCTCCGAGCGATGACAATCTGCGATTAATGCCTAGATAATGGAACCTCTATCGTTTGTTAAACAACGACTTGTTGCTATCAGAAAAATAAGCGTAAAAAATTATTTCTACGTTCGATTTGACCCGATTAAACCTCTTATCGCGACTGTAATCGACTTTCTGCGGCCAAATACGAGGAAGACCCATCAATTTCAGCGAAGGTTTCAATGAAGACATAAAATGGATATTTGAATTTCGTCTTTCATTCCTGTATCCTCCGAAAACAAGGACGATTTTGCGACTTCGTCTTCCGACCGACCTCTCTCTCCATGCCTTCCCACTCCGACACCGACGGGATAAGACCGACACAATAGACCCAACCCACCCTCACCCTCAGTGTTGACGCGGACTTATCGTAGCATCGTTTCACAAACCTAGCTCCTCTTCGCTGCACGCGATCTAATTCCGATATTAACCCTTCTTCATATGGATCCCATACACTGGCAGCATATTCCATATGAGGCCTAATGATCATTTAAGAATGAAAGAGGCAATCGAGATAAATTTGGAGGAGAAGAAGCTTAATCGAGACTCTCTGGGCAAAACACAAATCAGCCAAATGTGGAGACCATTACTCAATAAAATAAAACGGTCACGGAGACTATTAGAATGTAGACCGCCTTGAACGAATTCAAATTAGCCGGACAACGACGGGTTTTCAACTGCCCTCGGCCAGCTATAAAAAACCCGGCATGGACCACCACGGCAATCAGTCTCAGCCCTGGTGACGGTGAGGGAGTTACTCGTCGAAACGCCGGCCTTTAAAAGCCTTAACTGGTGCCAAACCCGAGAATATTTTACAAATATTATTCGTTGGGAAAACCTTAAATCTTTTATTAACACTATACTCACTTAACTGTCGTTAGGGATCAGTAAATGAACACAAAGGAGTTGACAAAACACTGCGTTCCAGTCTCCCATTATGGTGAGGTTCTCTTTCCCCTTCACTACCCGGAGGACTTCTTCAATTTACCCCTCCACTTCTTCTATTTATTCTTCCGTTAGCCAGACGTCGGCATGTACACCTGCACGATCATTGTGTCCGTCGGCTCACCTTCAAGCATCACCATCAGAATCCTTTCAGTGTACTGCCAGATTGACTTCACTCTCTTGCCCCATTCTTTCTTCATTAATATGCCTGCCCCTGCAATTCTCTGTTCTTTTACAGAACATTTCACTCCATATCCACGTCGCTCCAGTTGTCGTCTGCCCCTCCCGCCCACTTGATCTCGCTGACTTCCAGTATATCTACCGCTAACCTCTTCGCCTATGTCTCCACGTTCTTGAGCTTCCCGCTCACCCCTAAAGATCTCACATTCCATGTTCCTATCATGCATTTGTCCTTACTTATTGATGTACCCCTACCAGTAGTCACCACCCGGAGATCCGATTGGGGGATTATTTTACCGCGGAATATTTTACTGCCGTATATAGTTAGAATGCTAGGCTGCATCTTCTAAGGAGGCTAAGGTGGTGGGTTCCCCGTTGTCTTCCACTTCGCACTACTACGGCCGATTCCGATTAACTGCCGGGGTTGTGCGATGGGGACAGGCCGGTCAACGAACGGCCTGAGACATCTGCCTCTCTGTAGTGTGTAGTGAGGTCAAAATCGGGTAGCGAGTGAAAGTTTGATGGCCAGCCAAAACTAAACCGGACCCCCCCTCTTCCTCCTATTTCTTCTATTTGTGCAGTGGCAGACAGTAAACTACGACTATTTACAGACGATGCTGTAGTGTACAGGGAAATCTGTAGCCATTATAATAAGGAAGCGCTGACGAGGACCTCGAGGCAATTCAAACGTGGTGCTATGCGTGACAGATAGAATAAAGTGTTGAAAATGTGTCGTAATGAACTTCTGGAAATGACAAAACTCGCCTTAGTACCGGTATTTTATTCAGCATACCCAATAGTAGATTGAAGATTCTGCAAAATTGAACACGAAGAACTCTATTGCTGGTCCAGTACTTCTGGCAGCTGCAACATTAACCGATAGCTAGTGATTTTTTCATTCATGCATTTTACAGAAACCTGAAACTTGTAAATGGAATGATAATTTTGTTATTCCACATAAAATTTCTTTTTAGACGACATGTGTTTCAACGTGGCTCGTCACCATCAGGTGCACATAATACAAAAGACGAAGAATATATAGGCACAGGCATTAATCCCCCAAGTATGGTTGTGCCTATATGTCTTCTGCATAATGTGTACCTGATGAAACCCGAAATGTGTACCTATGATGCCACGTCGAAGCCCGTGTCGTCTTAAAATAATATTTTGTGGAAAAACTTAGTTAAGTTAAAGTTATCTTTTCATTTATAATGATAAGTAAATTCCAGAAATACAAGACATGTGACAATGGAGGCAAACTGAAAATGACGGAATGATGGAATCGTTCATTCTCTCGCCTGCTCTTGAAGGGTACGGACGTGTTCTCGGAGCGCTCCCTAATCCGGTTCACTGCTCGCTGTGCACCTGCTGCGCTGTGCCTTGAAGCTGCAACCTTAGTGTAGTTATCTATATATTAGTCGTAGTCCAATATATTTCTCCTAGCTATATATTCCAAGTTATTCACTTATCGTCTAGTTATTTTAAGTTAGTGTTAGCTAAAGAGTGAGTGGTGTTTGAGTGAAGTGGCCTGTGCCTCGTGTGTGTCTCCGCGTGTGCCTCGTGTGTCTGCCGAGAGTGTCTGCTGTAGTGATAAGTAGAAGCCACACCTTTTATTTTATTATTTTCGCCTATCGTGCAGTTAGTAGTTTCTCTGGTATATCTTACTATATATAATAAAACCAAGTAGAGCTTTATGCTGTAGTTTTCCAATCACTCACATTGTGTAGTGTACTCGTTATCTAACGGTAGTGTATATCCTGGGTCTTCATAGTTATTAATCACAGGGTGAGGAGTCACATCCTCGTAGCATTTTCATTAGCAATACCTTGCACTAATTTACCACCTAACTAACCCGTACATCACTCGTTTTGCAATTCTGTTGTTCTGGTTTAAATAGAGTCCTCAGCCAATTTCGGATATCTACATCCTCAGTGGTAGACTAATTGCATGTCTCACTCTACTTTAACTATCTATATTGTTGTAATCCTTGTATTTATTTTGAGTTAGACAATCTCCCGGCGCGGTTAAAATCCTCCTAGTCTAATTTTACACACTTTTTCTACCCTATATATAGTTTATACTCCGTTGTATTCTTTCGATATATTTTATAAATTATTTTTATATATGTAGACTATACCTTTATTACATAGTTGTCTTAAAAGTTCTAGTATATACATAGTTAATACTTTTGTATTTACTTATTTAACTTTGATTTTCTTATATTCTATTTAGGTTTATTCAGGTTATACGTTCCTAGCTTTAAGAGAGGCTACCAAGTCCTTACTTTTTTAGTCCCTAACTAATATATTACTAGTGCTTTATAGCTTACTGCTTTGACCGCGTGTAGAAGCTAGCGTTTCGCTCGTTGGTCGCTTCACACTCGTAAACAATTCACTAGTGTCATAACTGCTTCAACGGCGTTCTTAGTTTATTTTAGTTGTGAAGTTGTTTAAACTTTAGTAGTTTAGAAATTTTGTTGTGAACTTTTAGTTTTACGTCTAATCTACTGGTACTGAATAATTAAGTACATTTCTTTTCTTGTTGATAGATTTTTTTCTAGTCGTTAAATAGTTTACTCCGTTTCCCTTTTTTATATAATATGGATAACGTTATTAAGAAACTTTTACGTAAGACCGATTATAAAACCATCGACTGATATTATAATTTATACATATAGCCAGTTTAAGCATCTTTAATTACTACTTTTGCACTTATTTAATTTAATAATATTTAGTTAGGTTGAATCCATAAACACATCTTTCTCGCGTGCTTCATCAGTGTTTCAAACCCTCATATCTCACTTGCGTTACATCACCTGTCCTTCCTCCCCTATCTTTAGCGTCCTAGAAGTGAGAGTCAGTTACCTCCCGCTGTCAGCCCCATAGCCATTCCCTGCAGGAATTCCCTGCATCTGGTAGGCCTTCAGCGTTAAAAAAAAGGGTTTTGAGATTAGGACGACTTCCTTAAGGTCTGCTCTTAATCTCCTCAGGAGCTCACCCGATTGCGAGTCCTTAGGGGGTCGGATCGCTGGGCTTGAGAGGATGGTGGACGAGCTCCATGCCCTGGTGGAGCGGTTGGTGGCAAGTCCTGGAAGGTCGCGGGGGAATGGGGGTGGCCCAACACCCTCCAAACGTGTCAAGGTCCGGGGAAGCTCGGGCACTGTCACGGGGTGGAGGGTGCAGGAACTTCCCCAGACTTCCGTGCCTCCGGAGGAGTCTCCCTCCGTTGCTTCGGACGCATGGATTGTGGCCTCAAAGCGTCACCCTCCGAAAACGAGGATTGGCAAGGGCGGAGGCTGGGCCGATCCCTGTGAGCAATAGATTCGATGTTCTGGCGGAGGCTGAGACATCGGAAATAGAGCTGGGAGGTGGGTCACCGAGTGGGAGTCGTGAGGGAAAGGAGGGAATTGTAGTTATAGGTAGTTCTAATGTCCGTCGTATAGCGGTCCCACTGCGAGGTAAGGCCCGAAGGGAAGGAGACTATGTACGGGTCACCTCCTGGTGTATACCAGGAGGAGAGGTGGCTCAGGTGACGAAGGCGATGAAGTCGGCGGTCAAGGGCACGAACTGCTCTAGGTTGCATGTAGTGGCCCATGTTGGGACCAATGACGTTGTAGGTCGGGGATCAGAGGAGATTGTAGACTCTGTGAGAGATCTATGCTCCGAGTTCCGCCGTATTCGCAGCGGATCTAGTACTAGTCTCACGATATGCAGCTTGGTAAAAGGACGGATCGGGGTTCGATGGTTTGGAGCCGAGTGGAAGGCAGTTTGGCTGTTTTTGCGGCTGCTTATGTTTTTTAGTAAGGATACGATTCCGCTACAAGATATATCGATCGGGGGCTTTTGTTGTTGAAATCGGTCTGGTATGGTTTCGCGCAAGCTATCCTTAGATTGATTAAAAACGCTCTGAAAAAAATAATTCAGCAAATTAGTCTTATCTATACTGGCAGTTACTATTTCGCCTCTATCGTCTTTCAAGGAATTAACCGTTGACTATTTAGTTCCCTGTACTTCCCTAACATATGACCAAAATGCTTTCGGATTTCCCTCTAGTTGTTCTCCAAGTACTTTTCTCTTGAATTCGCTAAACGCTTTTCTAAGGGCTGTTTTTGCGGCTGTTTTACAAATTTTATAATGCTCGATAGTATTTTTTAGGTCGCTATTAGCTACATTTTTCTTAGTTCCGCGTGGCTAACTCGTTGGCGTTTTAAACATTTTCTAATCTCCGCGTTGTACCACCTTGGTTCCCTATTCACACTCTTATACTTATGAGGTATATATCTGTTGACAAGTGACCGCGTGATTTGGAGGAACTCTTTCCATGTATTATCTGTATCACTATTTTTACTTATGTTCACGAATTTCTCAAAAGAAGTTTTTAAGTCACGCCTAAATCCGTTAAAATCTGCTTTACGAAAAAGGTAAATCTTTCTTTTTAATTTAAATGTTTTTTCAGTATTGAGGGAAAATTTTACGTATACTACCTTGTGTTCGCTTATTCCATCGACATTTTCAAATTTAATAACTTTTTCAGGTATGTTTGTGGTAAGTAAATCGAGAACATTCTCCCCCCTATTAGTCAAATTTACTAATTGATGTAGTGCGTATGATGCAAACAGGTTAAGCAATGACTCGCAGATTTCATTGTCCCTACCCCCAGACTTACGAGGCTCGTATGACTACATGTTTTCCAATCTATCGATGGTGTATTGAAATCTCCACCTACAATTATCTGTCGTTCGTTACTGTGGGAATTAATGGACCTGATCTGTTTCTCGAGTTCAAATACGGAGTGTATATCGGAATGGGATGGTCTATAGTAAGCACAAACGTATATTACTTTCGATTTAGCACATTGAATGGAACACCATACACTATCTATTATATTATCGGGAATCACTTCTATTTTGCTGACTATTGTGTTCTTAACTGCGATAAATACTCCGTCTCCCGGTCGACTCTCTCGATCTCTCCTATATACCCTAAAATTTACGGGAAAAATTTCACTATCAGCAATATCGCTTGTTAACAAACTTTCGGTTCCGATAATTATGTCAGAATTAGTACTCTGTATAAGGTGATGGCATTCAGGTATCTTGCTTCTTAAACTACGACAATTAACTACCACTACTGAAAATTCCTCTATTTTAATATGTCTGCCTATTGTATTTGTGGGGTTTCTGTTTTCTAAATTATTGGGAAAGTTACAGTTTAGAATTTCATGGGTCAATTTTGATTTATATGTTTTTCCTTTTTCTGTGCTTTCTTTGGTCCCGCTAAGCCTATACTGTGTTGTCTGATCAACTCTTTATTCTTTGCTATCCTGGTGAATGGTAAGTTATTTAATGGCCCACTATTTGTCCTACTCTCTTTCCTAAATATTTCTAATTTTATTGTCATCTATGAAACTTTTCCTAGGCCCTAAACTTGGTGTACTCTTTATTATCTTACTTTCTGGAAATGCACTGAATTCGTTTCCACTAACAGACCGACTATCTTGCCTACCATCTATGCTAAACTCGCTGGGTATGCTCAAATATCCTGCACGCTACCTTCTGCGCTGCCTCGTACGTATAATGGACACCCGAGCGATTTAATGGCACTCGTATAGGTATAAAATGTAATTTTTTTCGCGTACCATTCGGGACATGAACAGCTGTGATCGTCGTCATGAATAGTTCGAATTGTGACAATGGGCAGACAGTAAAGCTTTCTCTTTATATTCTCTACGTTCTTATTCATGCATGATGTAAATATTGATGTTCTTATTTATACATGATATTTGGAATATGTAGTAGTAGTCTTTGCATCCTTTGCATCTTGGAACGATTGACGATAGAATGTTTCTTGGTTTTAGATTTTTAATTGGCTCTTTGCGTTTGTAGTACGCGGGTTTCAATGTAATTTTTGTGTCTCAATAATAATAATAATACAGTGAGGCTATAGGGATGGAATTCGGATTGGACATGTGTGCATCCATCCACCTGGCGAAAGGAAGAATATCGGAGGTCAAGGAAGACTCGCAACTCGTTGACGGGAACGTCGTTCGTCATCTGCAAGATGACGAATGCTACGAATACCTCGGCGTCCCCCAGCGTCGAATGCAGAAGGAAGCAGCAGTGAAGGAAAGACTCACCGCCAAGTACAGACAGACTCTCAGAAAAATCTGGAGTTCTGAGCTGTCTAGCAAGAACAAGGTTCGTGCCACGAACATGTTCGCGGTTCCGACACTGCTGTACACCTTCGGATGCATGAAATGGAATGTCAACGAGTTGCAAAACCTCGACCGGGGAACGAGGAAGATGCTGACCATCTATAGAAGTCTTCATCCGAAATCTTCCGTCGCCAGATAGTATCTCCCGCGCAGTGTAGGTGGTAGAGGTCTGTTGAGCCTGCAGTGTCTACATAACAGAGTTGTCTTGGGTACAGTTTGCCGTGTGTTCCACAGCACGGACTGCTTCCCTGCTCAATCTCGTAAGGGAGCACGAAGGTGCCGGGGTGGGGGCGTTCCTCTTCCAGGCGGCGAAGAGGGCAGCGGACGAAATCGGTCTGGACTTTGACCTGTCATCCGCCGGTAACGACAGTGCCACGTCAATCGTGTCACTGAGGGGAGACGTCTTAAAGCTCGAGGTCAACAAGGCTGAGCAGAAGACCTTACTCAAGACACATACCGATAAGCCCATGCATGGAGGTTTCTACCGAAACATGGAAAAACATGGGCTATCGAAGGAGCTGACGTTTGCCTTCCTTCGTTCCGCGGGTCTCAGGTCCGAAACAGAGGGTTTCGTTCTCGCGTGCCAGGATGGTGTCATCAACACTCTCGTGTACCGCCGAATGATATTCAAGGCGGAGGTGGCGGACACGAGATGCAGAGCGTGCCGAGCCAAGCCGGAGACTTTGAGTCACCTTCTCTCCGGCTGCAGTTATTACGCGCAATCAGCGTGTTTAACTAGGCACAACGCAGCTCTGCGGGTGTTGTAATTCCACCTCCGACATCATTACGGCATCGACGAAGTACATGTGCTGCCCTATGCCCCTGGAGATATTGAGTCCGTCGTGGAGAACGACAAAATAAAAATCTGGTGGAATTACTCACTCCCCACCACCAGGCAGTTGGAGGCGAACAAGCCTGACATCGTTCTCCTCGACCGCGTATCGCGTTCCATGTTCGTAATTGAGTTTTCGGCTCCGGCCGATACGAACTTGGACTCGAAAGAGGCGGAAAAACGGATGAAATATCAAGACCTGCTGTTCGAACTTCGGCAGATGTACCCGGGACACTCTGTAAAACTAGTAGTCCTAGTCATAGGTGTGCTCGGTGGAATCAAGGGCTCGCTGATACAGAGCATCAAGTGTATTCCTGCTTGCGTGGCACAGGCGGAATCACTTGCGGCCCGCATGCAGAAGGCCGTCCTGTTGGGGCCGCTCCGTCTGCTTCGTGCGCACGACCCGAACGCAGCATAGCCACTGATCCGATGGGTTAATCGGAAGCGGCTACGAACTCTGCACCGCCCCTCTCGAGTTCTCGGCCATTATGACGGCAACGAAACCCGATGTTAGCCGGGGACTCGGAGGGGAAAGTTACAGAAGTAACAAAAAAATAATAATAATAATTTCTTTTACACTTACAGGTTTCCCCAATTACAAGTGTTTTAATATATCATTAGACGAACACAAACACCCATGTCCATGATTGAATAATCTTACCCAGGCGGGACTCGAACCCGCGATCCTCGGGTTGGAAGGCGAGGACTTTACCCCGCCGACACCGAGGCCGGCATTCTTCTGTATCATTCATGCATGCCTGGTGTAGAATCACCCCCTGCCACACACCCTTTGGGTGGCTTGCAGGGTATGACGTACATGTAGGTGTAACATTAGCCCGAACAAGTCCTCAGGTCCTGATGAAATTCCAGCTCGTGTGTATATATATATAAAGAATTAGCTCTCGAAATGGCTCCGTATCTTAGGCCGGTATTCATAGACGGGAGAAATAATCAATGATTGCTGAATCTACGATTATTCGTCAATCATTGATTATTTGATTTATGTATTCATAGACAGTAAAGAATCTCCAATTCATGAATCACTGATACATGAATTTCTAATTATTTGGGACAATCTGTAATTGGTGAATTACAGATTGGATGTATGTTTATTTTTGAGTGGTATGAGAAATTGAAGAGGCAAAACATTGTGTGGGTATCATTAAATTTTTATTCAAGTTGAGTTTATAATTTTATTAATTGCATATTGAAAAAGAAAATCAAAAATGGATTGGCAATGTTTTTTTTGATAAAAATGAATTATCCGTGCCTACATTAGAATTATTTCTTATGATTATTCAACGTTAATGAAGGCGTTGTTAGGGAAAATCAACAAACAGTAATCTCGTATTCCGGCAAGTGTGAATGAAGTAGCGTGTGCTGTTTAACGTCAGGAATTGTCCGACCATAAGTGTGGTCTCCTCTTTTTTTCTATTCTAACAAAGAGACACCCGAGACACCTATTCGTCGCCTGAACATCATAAGAAACAGGCGGTCTGATGGTGTCAACTATTTCCACGGCCAAAAGATTAGTTATTTTTCACAGTTCTGGACACCGTTGGCGGCGAAACAGAACAAGCAATCCCTACATATGTACGTAAAACACCAAAGAAGACGAAGAGTAGCAGTGGCAGTATTTATAACTGACCATTACCGATAAATAAAATTTGAACTATGTAATTAGTAGCAATTGATGATAGCTTACGAGTAAAACATTCATTGCAATTTCGGCCGATGTTAAACTCACAACGCGATCGCGTTGTCAGCATGAAGATTTTTTTAAATACTGCGTGATTAAAAACCGCTGTGATATATTTTTTTTAATGTGCAATATAATTTCAACAATTCAATATTGATGCCTAAGCGTAAAATCTCAAAGCAATGAGCCACAGTAGCACAAGAGGAACTGTCAGTCCTCGCGGAAAGTGTCGATATATGAACATTAGTTCAAAGAAGAATATACTCGATCACTACGGGTTTTGAGAATCGTATCCTCTATTAAAATCTTCGCCTGTCTACACTCATGTCTATTGTTACAGCAAGTTAGATTAAGGATTTTAAACAGAGATTGACGTATATCATAAGCGGTACATCACCAGACCCCAGTGAGGCCATTAACATTAAAGATTCACAGTGGAGTACGAATTTTGTGGAAAGTACCACGAGAAAAAAGGCGAGGTGAAGTCTTATGATATGACATGTAACCCTGAGGAAAGACGTCTCTCTGGTCGTGAATATAAAGATGGAAAATAAAACGGCCTCCGGAAGTATCGAACCGCCTGATCTGCACGTTCGAATCCGCGGCGCTAACCACTACACCTAACCATCCTATAATTTTTGCGGGTGATAATAATAGCTATACGCAAAGTCGCTTTGAGGGTGATTGAGACGGGTGATGTGAGGCTCCGGAACAACCTAGCGAGAGTAAATTTTCCCAGCTTTTTTATGCTAAGGGCGGATATTTCTGATTATAAACTGATTAATTACAATACAACTAGGATACATTTGACGAAGTCCAAGGCGAACTAGCCTTTTACCTCGTGCACGACATAGTAAATACGGCATTCAAATCGGCGAGTCAGGGTACGTAGTCTCCCCATGTGAGTAATTTGGATTTGTTGGATCCCTAATGTGTGTTTTTCGCAGCCTTTAGTGATACGCTGGTACATCGTCATCGGCAATCACATACGCCAATATATCCGAACGAATTTCCATTGCACAGAAATCCTAATCAATTCAAGGTAATCAATAATTCTAAACAATTCAAAACGTTCATGTAGAGTATTCTATGCCTTTAGCACCGTATAAAATTGTACAGTTGGAACGTAAAGACACGAATACGTCGTAAACAATCACAGAACTACCGACGTCCAACAAAGAAAAACTCTAATTACGGTCGAGAGCCTTGTTCACGAATCAATGATTATTTGGCCAAATAATTAGTTTGCTTGACTATGAATACTAGAACTGTAAACAATGATTATTTGACGACTATGAATACATATTAATCAGAGATTGATGAATCTCTGCTCCAAGAATCATCGATTCACGAATCACTGATTCTTTGACGACTATGAATAAGAAACAGTAATTAATTAGAGATATAATCATAGATTGAAACGAATCTGTAATTATTGAGGACTATGAATACCGGCCTTAAAGTAGTATTTAACAAATCCCTCGAAGAACACGCGGTGCTCAAAGACTGGAATATATCAAACGTGACCCCAATTTTTAAAAGCGGCGATAGGGAACAGCCATGTAATTATAGACCAATATCATTAACGTCACTATCATGTAAAATTATGGAGCATATAATAGTTACATCAATAATGGGACACCTCGACAGCCAGGATTTATTGATAACAAACCAGCATGGGTTCAGAAAGGGACGGTCTTGCGAAACTCAATTAGGTCTTTTTGTTCATGACATTTTAGTTTCTGGAGAAGGTAACGTACAGGTAGACGCAGCGTTTTTTGACTTTAGAAAAGCTTTTGACAAGGTTCCCCACTGTAAGTTACTCGCGAATTTTAGCATCATACGGGATAGACAGCAATGTAGTAGGGTGGATAGGAGACTTCTTACATGAACGCGTTCAAAGGGTGGTATTAGATGGTCTCAGCTCAGGCGAAGTAAAAGTTTCATCGGGTGTTCCCCAGGGAAGCGTGATAGGCCCAATTTTATTTCTTCTCTACGCAAATGACTTGAATGCAGTCGTAAAAAATAGCAAACTCGTCTTTTCGCTGATGATGCAGTTGTGTATAAGGAAATTAGAAATGAAGAGGACAGTCAGTCTTTAGCTAAGGATTTAGATGCGATTGATGATTGGTGTGATAGTTGGTGGCTGGAATTAAATTTGAAGAAATGCGCGATAATGAACTTTTGAAAATAGAATGGCTTTCCCCGGAATAGTTATTGCATCAAAGAAATGAAAATATCTAACGTAGAATGCATTAAATACTTAGGCGTCACCATCACAGAAGACATATCATGGGGGAAACACATCAGGGAAATAACTACTGTAGCGAACCGTAGATTAGGATTCGTAAAAAGGGTTCTGGGCAAATGCGATGAGAGAGTACGAGAAAGAAGCAATTTTTCACTTGTCAGGCCTCATTTAGAATATGCCGCTAGTATATGGGATCCGTACGAGGAAGGTATGATAAAAGAATTAGAGCGTGTGCAAAGGAGATCCGCTAGGTTTGCTAAAGGCCGTTATGATAATTGTATAAGTGTTACGAATTTAATACAAGAACTAGGATGGGAATTACTATCAGAACGCAGGTTAAAATTTAGGTTAAACCTTTTTAGTGAATTCGAAACAAGGTTGTTCACAGATGACGTTAGATATATATTGAGAATCCCTGCGTATTATGCTAGGTTTGATCATATTAACAAGATTAGAGAGAGAGATTGTCGTACCGATGGATTTAAAATGTCATTTTTCCCGCGTACCATAAGAGAGAACAATAGGCAGCGTAGCAAAGGGATAGGTAGGTGAAATATAGTTAGAGTAGTCTGTAGTGCATGATGAATGTAATAACAACCAATAATCTCTTTCTTATTATGTAGATACTAACCATCTAGCTCCATGTGACCCTATTATCTAGCATATCTCCCTCTAAATTTAAATATCTTACTTGCATGGTAATAGTGTCATGGCAATGTAGATACTAACCATCTAGCTCCATGTGACCCTGTTCTCTAGCATGCCTCCCTTAAATATCCTACTTGCATGGCAATAAATGGAAAATAAACTTCATCTCGTCAAACAGACACCCAATCACTCACTGGACGCATATGGAAGCCTGTAGGCACAAACATAAATTCAAAAATAAAACCGTCAATAACGATAAAGGACCCGTGTCATACTCGACACTTTATTCACATTTAAAGTAGTTTACTTCAACGGTTTAAATTTTTCCGTTATCGAATCCCCTTCCCTTTCCTCCCCCTATCCTGCATGTTTGGTGATCTTCACCCCCTGCCACACACCCTCGTGGTGGCTCGCAGGGTATTACGTAGATGTAGATTCTGGGCCATGAGCGATTCATAATTTAATAAAGCTCTATTTTAATCATTTCGGTGAAAGAGACTCTGGACGCGTGATGTAAGAAGGTGCTCGGAGAAGTCGACCACGGTAAATATCCCTTGGTCGTAGCAGATAAAGATTTCAACGTATTTTAGAATTCGGTGGAATAGAAAAATATATATTTTTATAATTATCCTTTTTTTAAAAGTGAGAAAATTCGACGTAGGAAACATGCTGTAATTAACGCGATGATACACCGCGACTGAATGTGCGAAATATATTAAGAAGTAATCTCGATAAAGAGGCGACTGATGATTAAGTTCTGGGCTCCGACTTGAGTGAGTTCCAATTTGGATTTAAAATATTTGCGGTTGACGGTGTCTTCCTCACTCTTGCCTGTCTCCCAAAGTATGTGCTGCTCTTATAAGTTCCCAAGAACGCCGCATTCTAGCGCGCATCCTTGGGCTCTCGCTCCAAATGCACATACATGTATGTTCAAGAAAATAGTCGGGGACGTCAAACATTACGATCAAAACAAACATTATGACGCCACTTATACTTTTAGTTTTGTTTCCAATGCATTGACATCAATTATTTCCGGCGGTTCCGCTCTTTAAAGTAATTGAAGAGCATCACTTATGTTTGGCTCTACTCTTGTACATTTTACTTTCATGTTTTGATGATAGAGTTTGAAGTATTGGGACAGAATTAATATTTTCTATTACATTGTATTAATCACATGTCCTGTGATTTATTATTCAATATGTTGTTATGGGGAGAAGAATTATGTTAATTTCTGTAGTCTATAACGACGACTATGGAGATATAAATATATCAAGTGAGTATTGTTTCATCTATTGGGATTCCCTGCGTTCGGATCGTAAAAGAAGAAATGGAATAGATTTAAATGTCCAGACGCGGGGAATCCAATTAGAAGAAATTATATATTAAGATTAATACCACAGAAGTTTTAATACTCTGTGAAGTGGGTCTTGCGCTTTCCGCCATATTGGAGTCAAATTTCTAGGCCAACAAATAGATAAATATATTGAATAATAGGCATTGCTCTTCGCATTTTTTGCTTTCTTTGCCACGGCTGAGGTCGCCACTCGAACGAGCATAACGAAGGCTGTTGATATATGATGACGAATAAGTTTCCATGCTCACGTCAAAGTCCGTGGCAGTTGAATGTGATTGCAAAGACAACAAAATTTCCCTTTTTCATTTAAAGGGACTCAATTTTTGTCTCGCAAGGAACGATTCAAGAAGCGTGCCATCGAAGAGCCGAGAGTCACGATTGGGAAGGATATGAGAAGACGTTAAACAGGGAGAGTAAAGGAGTACAGATTAAACGATCGAGTGTCAAAAGGTTGCCTCAGGGAATGCAATGAGGTGGAGGGAGCCGTGTCAGAAATAAACTTGAACTGAGAGCTGCCGCCGTGGAGAGGCAAGGATCGATAAAATGAAAACATCGACTTAGCGAACCGATTTATAGCGCGGTAGGAATTCCCTCTGTTCGTATGACCTTTAAATGAGAACGAAAATAGTTCGGACTGCATCCGGTGCGCTGTTCTCGAAGGTCTCAACGCTACACAACAATGGTGCAAACCCTTCGCCTTGGTTCACTTCTCCTTTGTCTTCGTCTGTCGCCTAGCCGGCTGGTTGGCTGCGACAAACGAGAAAAGGGAGAGGGGTGGTTGGAGGAGCCATCCATTCCGTACCCCCTACGACATTCGTTGAAGCGTTCTATATTTATCCACCAGGAGAGTCAATCGAAGATGAATTTGTTTGCAATGCTAGCAACCCCAGCAAGCGGAGCTGCCTCCACGGGCTAACGAGACACAATCAATTGTTTCGCCCGCGGAGTGAATCACTTTAAAGGCCGACGGTGAATTGAAATCACGCAGACGGTTGAGAGGTTGTTTCTTGCGCCGTCGACACTCCAAGCGTTTGTATTGAAAATTGATTGCCCTGAGTACGTAGTTGATGGTATTAATATGTATTCCTCTGCGAATTATGAGACTAAATATGGTCTATTCACTCACAAATCATGACTCGAGTACGCTCGACCAGCTTATCAGAGTGATAAATGGCACTGCCGATTCTGTTAATGCCTTGAATATGTATCCTCCTCTCCGCGTGGAGATGTGATGTCTGCTTTTCACTTATGACAATATCGAAGCAATCGAAATACTTAGCTTACGACAATATCGGAGCAATATCGAAAGTTTTTGTTTACGGCTTTCGGAGATACTTTTGAAGATTTGCCTTATTATATATTCATTAGCATAATGACTAGATTTAATTGATACATTGAAGTACGGAAGTAATAGCTGTGGCTTAAGTTTAGATAAAACCACTGCCAGTTTTAGCAATCATAGGGGCGTAATGGGAGACATTTTACTATATGTAGGCTTCACAGTTTATGGATACATTTTTTGTTATTTAAAATATTATAAAAAATCACTACAGTTATAATAATACTCAATTGGTTTTTCATAGCTACAAGGGGACTAACAAATACATGTAGAGAGATTTTTTTATTCCATTGTCAGGAAAAAGCTTGCTACCCTCGCTGGCTTACAAGCAAAAAGTAGTTGGACTCGGATTTCACCTCATCCGCCTAGACTCTCTCAATCAAACGTATTTTATTTCCCTCCCACGTGGGTTACCTACATCTACATATTACCCTGCAAGCCACCTCAATGATATTTGGCAGGGGGTGACTAATCATCAATATGCACTACAGTGTAGAAATTAACTTTGACTAACATGTACCCCGCTATAGGTATGCTATAATTGCTACAGAATCTACTAAATGATTCTATAATGCAACTATGTAAACACCATACAGGAGCCATGCAGGGAACATGCAAAACATGGTGTTGGCAATACTCGGCAGATTTTAAAACGTGCATTAGGGGACATATGAATTAATCAGCTACACTGCCTGTCAACTAACTTAATTCAAAGTGTAAACGCCACAATTATCGTGCATTATCGATCTCGGGAAAAACGACGTTTTTAACCTTTCTGTTCTACGATCTATTTCCCTTATTTTATTTTCATGATCTGATCTACCGTAATGTGTTGGAGCTTGTAAGATATTGATAACTTCATCGGAGAATAAATTGGTTTTGAATTTACATAATAGATAAGAGTCTAATTTTAAATCCACGATCTGAAAGCGATTCCCATCCAAGTTACGCCAAGAGGTCAGTAACACTAACAAGATTATCATAACGGCTTTTTCAGTACCTTACTGATCTTCTCTGCACACGTTCCAACTCTGTTTTTAGGCCTTCCTTAATGAGGATCGCAAACACTGGCAGCGTATTCCAAGTGCGGTATAAAGTGGGAGACGTAGCTGATTTCTCTGACTTTACTGTCGCACTTTCCAAGTACTCTTTTAACAAATTCCACTTTTCGATTAGCTTAATCAATTATTTCACGAATATTTTCGCTTCACAAGAGATCATTAGTTAGTTAACCCCGAGGTATTATACAGATTCAGCAGTCTATTATTGGATATGCTAATACAAAAGCTGTAGTGAGTGGAGTTTTATCTTTTCCAGAAGTTCATTACGACATTTTTTTTCAAATTCAATTCTAGCTGCCAGATATAGGACCTCGATTCCCTTTAGGATCTTCGTTAGCACTTTCATATCATTATTGCTACAGATTTCCTTGACACCACAGAATCGTCTGCAAGCAGTCGGAGTTTACTGTGAACCACTTCACGAATATCGTTAAGATATAGAAGGAAGAGGGGGGTCCGGTTTAGTTTTGGCTGGCCATCAAACTTTCACTCGCTACCCGATTTTGACCTCACTGCACACTACGGAGAGGCAGCAGTCTCAGGCCGTTCGTCGATCGGCCTCTATGAATTACATCTGTGGTTCTTGTGATGCATCCACCCCCTATGCATGTGAATTATTTGAGCGGATCATCCCGTGAACGAGAGTGACTGTCGAGGGGAATGACACCTCCGTGGAGAAATCGGCTCTTAAATATGAACGCGCAGGTAATTCATTGGGATTAATAGTGATTGATTGCTATGTTTTCACCGAAAGTAGGTCCAAGGACAAAATATCAGAGCTTTTAGTGGTCAGCAAATTGGTTAAATTTTGGTTACAAGATATGACCCAGACAGACTGCTCATACTCAATAAACCCTTTTAGTAAACGCATAGTTAAATAATTATCATCTCTATTAAAATTCATTACTGTATTTTCGCCGGCTGTGGATATATGTGCAACATTTCAGAGCTCTACTTCATTGCAAGTAGAATAAATATAAAATACTTGATTTAACCCTGAGAAACTGGTGAAACTCATTAAAACCTTGTAAAAAATGACCTGATTCCAAAAAGAATATCAAGTAATCAATAAAGATCACGTGAGCTTACTGAAGAAAATGCTCCTGGTTATCTGCGATCAGGATACCGTCAACGATTCTGACCACAAGCAGCAGGAGTACTTGCGTTACAAAAACTGTGCGCAAATACGCCGTATTCAGCATGCGTGTAGATCTGCGGCATTGTGCGAAACACGTGCTCCCATGGGATAGCTTTAGTAGCTCCACAACCCATGCTCCTGATTGCTCGTCGGCTCTTCCAAACTTTCGCGCGCATAGAATTTCTTCGCGACTACTTCACAAGTCAAACTGCTGTAGCTCCTCACCTGTTGAAAATTGGACACATTTTAACATGAACGTTTTGGATCTAAATTGTCACTACTATAAGCTCTTTGAATTTGTACCTTTCCACATGTACTACCTCTTCTTCTCCGAGGTGCCTGCTCCTTTTCCATTCCACCTCCTCTCCATTCACATCGATTTCTTATAATCAGTCAACCATCGTCCCGCTGAGCTGCTCGGCAGTGACGCCGTTTACCACGTGCTCCGGAAGGAGAGATATACGCATTTCTTCTGCTCGCCCGGAGACAATGTGGTTCTCTCGGAAAGAGACGCTTTTCCGGGATCGGTCGCCGTCTTGCTGGCGTTATCTGAGGCTTCCGGCATCGCGTCGAGGTGCTATTCTGGAGATTCTGCAAGAGCAGTGCATGTCCCCCGTCTTCGCCAGTTTCGACTCCGCTCCTTCAATCAGCGGTCCCCCATTTTAGCGTTCAAACATCGATTTTTTTTACATCGTTAAAATTGCGTCTAGGTTACTTTCATGAGGTACTCTGAACACGATTTCTTCCTAGTCGTAATATTGACCATATCCTAGTTTTACTTTCTTTTCAGGAGCTGTAAGAAGCATGAAGTTAATGATAATGGCGCAAAAATGTTGTCGTATATGGCTGAAACATCCAGCAATACATTGAATAGGCATTCATAAGTATTAAAATTGACTCATTTATCACGTCTTATGTGGAAACAAATTCACATTGAAAGTTTTTTTTTGTGATTCTGTAACATTTCTGCGGTCAGTAATTGATAAATGTATTAAATAGTTTCGTAAACGCACAAAGTACTCACTGGTTAATTTCTGACGAGATTGTGGTATTATAAATTCCTTATTTTTGTTAAATAAAATCTCTCCGGAGTGCATACCCTAACCAATTTCCATGTTAAATGGCTGGAGTGTGCTAGAAAAATCTCATAAATTAGTGCAGTAAGCGGTTGATTTTTGGTATATTTGGAAAGGCTTGATATTTAACTTAATAATGAGACAAATGTCATCGAATTCCAGTTGAATCTCGCTCAAACTGCCATAATTGAAAAAGCAGACCAAAACAGATGAGATTCCTTCGAAACCTAGCGTTGGAGGAAGATGCTGAAGATAAATGGGCGGACAAAATAAATGCGATGAAGTTTACAGAATAGTTGAAGAGGAAAGGACCCCGTGGACCACTGTACAGAAAAGAAGAACCAGATGGATTTGGACGTGACCTAAGGAGCAATGGGTTTGTAAATAACATTATGCATTCATTTCTCAATTTTAAAATTGCTAAATATTCACTTTATATTGCCATGAGTGGCATTGACGGATTTTAGTTGAATTAACGTTTCGCCACTCCTTGTCTCATCAGTCACATACACGCGAAAGTGATTCTCCTGTGACGAAAAGAGTGAATAAAAAGCTTTCTCTGCGAAAATGAATAAAATCTAGGTGATTTTATTTTAATGCTTTCTGCAATTTGGATTTTTGCCCAGTGCATATCAGCAAGGAATAGCTCAATGTTGGCACAACTAAATTCGAATCCATTTGAAAAAATTACAGTTCTATTCTGCAACGAAGCAACATGTCTTTTAAGGTGAATGATAACAGATTTTCTCCTCAATGCACCTTGTTTACGTCAATTCGTGATGCAGGTACGGAGGATTGCGGGAGTGTCGCGTCGCTTGTTTTGGGCCGCTCCTTAGGCGCACGGAGAAGAAGGGGAAGCTTCATTTCGATGGGAGGGAAGGAGAAGGCAAATTTGGCGAACGGTTGTGCGTAGTACGTGGCTTTTGTGTCATCGCATACTCGTAGACGTCAGTCATTATATCCCAAACGGGAGTGTTTTCGGGTTCCTGTCTTACTCGATCTCCTTTCCACATTTTAAAACACCTTTCATCAGTGCCGAGCTGTCTGTTTGGCTATGTATATCACTTATTGTATCGCTTCTGTCAGGCCTAGTAGTAGTATGTCGTCATGATAATATTCTCTGTTCGCTCTGAAACACATCAGTTAATATAAAAAATGAATAAAAGAGGGCCGATCACGCTTCCTTGAGGATATATGAATGATGGCATAAATGCAGTTTATGTATGAGTTTTTTGTGAGGAACCTTGCCGATAGCTTTCTTGAAATCAAGGAATATCGCGTCGACTTGCTTAATCGATTCACCTGATTTTAGGATATAATGAAGGAAGAGTGAAGACTGTGTTTCGCAAGGCCTGCCCTTTCGGAAGCCGCGCTGACTGCTATGTTAGAAGTCACGATTATCCGTGGAAATGTCATAATATTGCTAACGATAATGTGTTCGAGGATCTTGCATAAAAGTGATGTTAACGATGTAGGCCGGTAATTTCCTGGGTCACTTCTAATTCATTTTTTAAATATCGGTGTTACTTTGGCTATTTTCCAGTCTTGGAGCACCTTGCCTTCGGATAATGATTTGTTAAATATAATTTCTAAGAATGGTACAATCTGTGGCGCTAACTCCTTGAGCACGCGTTCACGTATTCCTTCTGGACCTGGGGACTTGTTAATTTAAATCTAACGCAGTTGTTTAAAATTCCATCTCGTTGAATTGTTGTCAGCCTTCGGTTCGTTAAAGTCAGGAATGTTTAAATTGTGTATTGTGTCCACCTTAGTGAATACACTTTTGAAGTAGTCGTTTAATTAATTGCGATGCAAAAAAGGGGGGAATATATCTCCAATGGCTGTTATAATAGAGCAACTCTCGTCAGAAATTATTGTTGTGTTGGCTTAACGGGAAAACCACGTTAGGGACCAACCACAACCTCTCAACCAGAAAACCCTCTGGTGGTTTACGGGAATGTTACTTCCTCGCCAGGGACCACACACACACTATCCTGAATGGAATCCTTCACGAGGCTCTAGGGACCCCGTTAAAAGATGCCAGGGTAACAACAAGCACACGTTCTGTGAATGGTTACGGGAAAAAACTCTCCACGCCAGGAACAAACACAAAGCAATCACACACACACAAGCAATCAGAAAACACTCACTCATTCAAAAGAGCCCAGTTTCTGAGAGAATCTGACTCACGTAGAGCGCAGACAGGAACGGACGAGGGTATGCGTCGTACACGCGTGTTTCGGCCACAAAGTGGCCCTCTTCAGCGAACTGAAGGGAAAAAAGGTCTCTCGCAACTGACAGTTGTAAGAGTGGATATACCTAAGGATAAACGTTGAATAAATATGTTGAATAAATGGGGGAGAGAGTTAAGGAACCAATAGTAACGAGGGGTAGGTGGGGAGGGAAAGGGGATTTGAAAACTATTGGTAAGAAGGGGAAAGGGGTGGGGAAGTGAAGAGAACTGAAGGTAGAAAAACCGTTGAAGTGAGGGAAAGTGGGGGGGTTAGGGGAGGGGAAGGAGGATACATCTACATCTACGTGATACCCTGCGAGCCACCTCGAGGGTGTGTGGCAGGGGGTGAAGATCACCAAACATGCAGGATAGGGGGAGGAAAGGGAAGGGGATTCGATAACGGAAAAATTTAAACCGTTGAAGTAAACTACTTTAAATGTGAATAAAGTGTGGAGTATGACACGGGTCCTTTATCGTTATTGACGGTTTTATTTTTGAATTTATGTTTGTGCCTACAGGCTTCCATATGCGTCCAGTGAGTGATTGGGTGTCTGTTTGACGAGATGAAGTTTATTTTCTAACGTTTGGTGTCCTTCACTAAGTAAATGTTGCGCGATGATAGATTTCTCTGGTCTATTATATTTAAAATGAGCCATATGTTCTTTGAACCTCGTCTTTACATTCCTCCGTGTCTGGCCGATGTAAGCTAATTCGCATGAAGAACAAGTTATTCTATAAATTCCTGACTTATTGAAGTTTTCACTTTTGTCCTGAGTGTTCCCTAAAAAAATGTTTAAGTTTACTGTTATTACTATATGATATTTTTGCATTAACCGCTTTGAAAATCTTTCCTAGGCCTTTAGTTAGTTGTGGGTGAAATGGAAGCTTAATAAAACTTATCCTTCGTGAGGTGAGAGAGATTTCAATGAGTTTCTTATGTTTGTGCTTTCTTATTAAATTGTCAATTATCGATTCTTTAAATCCGTTCTGTTTGCCGATGAGTTTAATATTGTTCAATTTTTTCAAATAGTTATTTTTGCTAAGGGGAGTATTAACTAATCTATAGATCAGAGCACGAAAAGCACCGAGTTGGTGGCTATTATCAACAAACGAATCTTGATGTATGTGATTATTCGTATACATGGGTTTGCGATAAACGTCATAGGAGAGTTTCTTACTATCCCAATAGTTAAAAGGAGATCGAGGAAGGGGAGTTGGTTGTTTTTCTCCAACTCGTAAGTAAACTTGATGAACGGGAAAAAACTACTTAAATCAAGGACAAACTGTTCTTTATCATATTTATGAGCATCAAATACAGAACATATGTCGTCAACATATCTCACATATAGAGAGGAGAAATAGCTAAACTTATTTTTGAAAGTGTTTTCGAAGTGGGTCATAAATACATAAACTAAAATTAGGGATAAGGAGTGGCTCATCGCGGTTCCAAATTCTTGTTTATAAAATTTACCTTAGAATGAAACTCTGATTCGTAACTAAGTTAGTGAGTCTAAGGTATTCATCTATTAACTTGGTATCGAGTCTAAAAGAAATTAACCAATCATTGAATAAGTTTATGGCTATGTCTACTCGCACACTCGGGAATAAAATTTGAGACATCGAAGGATATCATTACTAATATATGTGGGTCATTCCGCGTCAGATCAGCAGTGAGTTGACCCTTGGTGTCTCCAATTCTAACCGAAATTTTTTGTGGGTTCCATCTGGCGATAAATGGAAAAGTGTGGAAGCGTTTTTGGAAAAATAAATTTTTAGTAGATCTAGAGACGATCAAAGTTTCGACCATTTTGTGCTTAGACCTTTTTTCTTTTTGCTATATCTCCTAAACATAAATAGATAGAGATACGATTGACATCTTATTTTGTTTTCACAAGAATGTATAGTAAAAATGTGTTATCAGTTTTGAAAATAAACTAAATTTTATTGAAATTGTTTAAATTTTAATAACAAAAACACAGCCATTTTTTATTTTGAATTTTTTTTCTAGTTTGGCACGTTAGTCTTTTGTCTTACCTCAGAAATAAGTTTGGTCATGGTCAGTTCATGAACAACGGAGATATTTAACTTCAAAGATTGGACTACGCCCTCGTTCGTCGCAAGGGTCGGCGTTAAAACGATGTGCCGCTTTACTTTGAAAATTTATATGTTGGTGAGTGTAAATGCTAGTGCAATACTTCATACACCACTTTTAAGATAATTTTATTTTAATTTCATCAATATTTTTATTGTATAATATAACCAAAAATAGAGATACGTTACTGCAATAATCGTCACCGTATAAAACATTGGCATCAGACATCGCGCCTTACTTAGAATTAATATTTACCAAATCATTAGTAGATCACGAAGTGCCTAAGGACTGGAGAGTAGCTAATTTCACGTCTATATTCGAAAGCGGCGACTGAGTAGCAAATGTCATGCCTATATTCGAAAGCGGCGACAGGGAAGACCCTAGTAACTATAGGCCTATTTCTCTCACATCCATTTCGTGTAAGGTATTTGAACACATAATCGTAAGATCCATTATGAGACATTTAGATAGGGAGGAATTATTAATAAATAACCAACACGGATTTCGAACGGGTAGATCTTGCGAAACCAAATTAGCTCTCTTCGTTCATGACATCTTGCTCTCGAGTGAAACTTATGTTCAAGTTGACGCGATATTCCTCGATTTTAAGAAAGCTTTAGTGAAGGTACCTCACGTTAAGTTACTCTCAAAACTAGAAGCATATGGAATAGATAAAAACATCATAAGTTGGATTAGTTCTGATCATGGGCGGGAACAAAGGGTTGTCATAGATGGTATCATGTCAAACACAGCGTCACATCGGATGTTCCTCAGGGAAGCGTCATTGGTCCATTTTTTTTTCTTATACATAAATGATATTAGCAACGTCGGTACAAGTAAGCTTAGACTCTTCGCAGACGACGCGGTTGTGTATAGGGATATTAACAATTCCGAAGATAGCGACTCGTTAACAATCGACCTACTTGCTATTGATGCTTGGTGCGAAAAGTGGCAGATGGAACTAAACATAAAAATGTGCGTAGCAGTCAGCTTTTGGAAAAAGAAAAATAGGCTAGGTAGGGCTTACAGAATTAATAGTACGGAAATTATTCACGCCGAGTCTGTTAAGTACTTAGGCGTCACAATTACGACATATCTTGGGGAAAACATGTTCGGGAAATATGCTGTCAAGCATACAGGAAGATAGGCTTTATCAAGAGAATACTCGGAAAATGTAAGGAGAAAGTATGATTTAGTTCTTTCCCGGCGTATTATGCTGATGAAATCTTCTGGGGTTTTCCACCGGGTCAGGTCGTTGTGGGCCGACGTTTCGATAGCTACTAACTTATCGATGTACTCCCAGTCAAGGGGAGAGAGAAAGGCCGCCAAGCGCAGATGCAGTGACTTAAGCATCTGTGCATTTCCGTCCAGTACCATCCTCTTGTGGTGGATTCGTTCCCGGTCCAATGCATCACTGGCCCTCAGCATGATGCGTTTCGTAGCTTATGACTTCACTGCTGTGCGGACTTGCGCAAACTGTGGTATGATATTACTGTCCCGGCACCTTAGCAGAAAGGCGAGGCCGCTGAGGAGCCACCCCCACTCGATGCGGAGTTCTTCCAACTGACGTATGCTGCGAAGTGTTTCCTCCCCGTAGAAGCGTCTAAAATATGATTTAGTTCTTTTCCGGCGTAATATGCTGAAGAAGTCTTCTCGGGTTTTCCACCGGGTCAGGTCGTTGTGGGCCAACGTTCCGAAATTGAAGAGATTCTCCGGGACAACGCATACTGTCCGCTTTCTCGTGACCCCACGGAGAACAAAGTAAGGAAGAACATCGAGCTGATAAAGAAATCTGCTCTCCAAGTAGAAAAAAGGACGCTTGTACCACAGGCACCAATTCCACCAAGACTACGGGCTACCAAAAATTCACAAGGAGGGAGTTCCATTAAGACCCATCGTGGGTGCTATTAATTCACCAACCTATTGCCTCGCCAAATACCTGACCAGCCTTCTCTCACCCTACGTCGGTAGATGTGAGCACCACGTCAATAACTCGGCCGACTTCATCAAGACACTCCGTACTATTCGACTTGAGCCAGGTGACATCATGGTCAGTTTCGACGTTGTGTCACTGTTCACTCGCGTCCCCCTGGAGGACACTATTTCACTACTGGTGACTCGTTATGATGCCAAAACTGTCACTTTCTTCCACAATGTCCTCAAGTCAACTTACTTCGATTACGATGGAAGGTTTTCCTAACAGACCGAGGACGTTGCGATGGGATCTCCACTCTCGCCGGCAGTAGCGAATCTTTTCATGGAAGACTTCCAAGACAAAGCCCTCTCCACGGCGGTATTGAAGCCCAAATGCTTCTACCGATATGTAGATGACACGTTCCTCGTGTGGTCTCACGGAACCGAGGCCCTCCAATCCTTCTTCAGTCACATGAACCAACAACACGGAAGCATCAAGTTTACTATGGAGAGGGAGAATGACGGCACTCTACCCTTCCTAGATATTCTTATCTACCGGAAGGAGGATGGTTCTTTGGGACACAGTTTATAGAAAGCCCACCCACACGGATTTTTATTTGAACGCGCGTAGTCACCATCATCCATCACAACGGAGAGCAGTACTTTCAACGTTGGTACAACGAGCACGGTCCATTGCCGATCAAGAGAGCCTGCCAGCTGAAATTCAACACGTAAAGAAGACCTTCCAATAGAATTGCTACTCGGGCAAGGAGATCACCATGACCCTGAAAAGGGCCTTCACGGATCGGAAGGAAACACCTGAGGACAACGACAAGCCGGTTGCCAGCGCCTGTCTGCCTTACATCTCAACTATTTCTGAGAAAATCTCTAGAATTCTAGGGAAGTATAACATCCGGACCATTCACAAGCCACTTCAGATACTGAGGAGCAAACTTGTCCCTGTCAAGGATGACCTCAGACTTAAAACACCGGGAGTTTATCGAATTCCCTGCAAATGTGGTGAAGTATACATTGGTGAGACGGGCCGGACCAATGAGACGCGAGTTAAGGAGCACATGAGGTGCATCCGACTATACCATCCGGAACAATCCGCGGTGGCAGAACATAGTCTAAGCAAGGACCACCGCATAATATTTGACGACACCAGACTACTCAGCCGATCCAACGGATACTGGGAACGACTGACGAAGGAAGCCATAGAGATCCGGATGGAGAAAAAAACTTTAACCGGAACACGGGCTACGCTCTAAGCGAGGCTTGGAACCCAGCCCTACGCAGAATAAAGGCGGAGAGGAAGAAGAACATCGCTAGCCAATCAGAGCCGACCTGACCTTTTTGGCGCGAAAACGGCCAGGCATATAAGGAGGCATCTTTCTCGATACTGACATGCCCTGAGGACGATGGCGGTGGTAGCTATCGAAACGTCGGCCCACAACGACCTGACCCGGTGGAAAACCCGAGAAGATTTCACCAGCATAATACGCCGGGAAAGAACTAAATCATATTTCAGACGCCCCATGGTTTGTCCGCAATAGCTAAATACAAGAAGACCTAAACATACCTGCCCTAGACTCCCACCTCAGAGAAATGGCCAAATCCTTTAACAGCACCCTTGGACACCTAAACAACACCTTACTAAACCCTCTATGGCAATATGAAGAAAACCCCCATTTCAAACACAAACGTCCTAAACACTCCACCACGCGTCCCCCTCTCCCATGACACCCCCCTAGCACCCCTGCCTCTGTCACATAACAAACCGCCCTAACCCCTGATGTAGCCCAAATTTTTACGTCAGCCAAAAAACGTATAACAGCAATAGCTGAATGTCGTATAATATGCCCACTTAGGGCAGTCCTCATCGTGTCGTGTAGTGAAAATTTACCAAAAGTAGCTGTTTAAACAACCCACAGTGATCTCTCCCCCAGTCTGGACTGTAAGTCCCAATATACCCAACGCCGTGAAATTTAATTATTCAGTGCACCCAGTGTACACACCAGTGACATCTTCCCAGTTCAGGCTATAAGCCCAAAACTACCAAAGAACTAAAGACTATTTACACACAAGATTTATATATATATATATATATATATATATATATATATATATATATATATATATATATATATATATATATATATATATATATATATATACATATATATATATATGTATTTATTTAATTATTTATTTGTCTGTCAAGTTTCATATATATTCTCTTATATGTCTACTCATTGTTTTGGGCCTGACGACGGTTTTAGTGGGTTTCCCGTCGACCTAGGGCGTATGCCGGGCCGTCATCTTCCACACAAACACACCTCCAATATGAGGCCAAAGACTTGAAATACAGCCTGAAGAGGCAGTAGCCTATAACAGGGACCGGACACATGTTGTTATTTCTTTCTTGTTATCGCTTTTCTTCCTTCTGTATGATGTGTTTCGGAAATAAACATTGTTGAATTTGACACTGACGTGCCCTGAGGATGATGGCGGTGGTAGCTATCGAAACGTCGGCCCACAACGACCTTACCCGGTGGAAAACCCGAGAAGACTTAATTAGTGATGAGAAAGTGAAAGAACGTTGTTATTTTTCAATCGTTAAGCCTCACATGGAATATGCTGCCAGTGTATGGATTCCTTATGAAGCGGTGTTGATATCGGAATTAGATCGCTTGCAGCGAAGAGGAGCTGATAATCTCCTAAAACTTCGTAAAACGATGCTACGATAAGTTGGCTAGTTTGTCTGGATTGTTAGAAGAATTGGGATGGGAATCGCTTTACAACGTAGATTAAATCATAGGTTTAACCTTTTAACTAAATTTCATGAAAACATTTCTCTGACGACGTAAAAAAACATACTATACTCGTACTACGGCAGATTAGATCGCGCCAATAAAATTAGAGAGCTAGATTGTAGAACCGATAGGTATAAAATATCATTTTTTCCGCGTACCATTCGGGACCATAACAGCTGTGATCGTCGTCATGAATAGTGACATTAGGTAGACTGTAGACCTTTTTCTACATATTCTCTATGTTCTTATTTTTGCATGATGTAAAAATAGAAAAATTGATGTTCTTATTTATGCATGATATTTTGAATCTGTAGTAGTAGTCTTTGTATCCCTTGCATGTTGGAACGATTGACGACTGAGTGTTTCTTGGTCAGTAGATTTTTAATTGGCGCGTGTGTGGTACGCTGCTATGAATTTCTATGTAATTTCGGTGTTCTGCCGTATAATTCACGCATGCCTGGTGTGGAAGCACCCCCTGCCACACACCATTTGGGTGGCTTGCAAGGTATGACGTAGATGTACTCTCGAATATTAGCACTGGAGCTCTCTCGCGTAAGGCCAGAAGGACTTGGGGTTTCCATGTAGTAATTCACCGAGGATTTTTTCCTTGAAGTTTCGTAGAGTAGCGCGCATTGCTTTCTTCGTTTTTGAGCATTGGGCATCAGTAATTTCTCTCGCCGCAAGCTCCGTTGTTTTGTTAGTTAACTTAATAGATATTTTATATAGCTTGTGTAGTTGCCTTTGTCTCCTGAGCTCCCGCCTTATTTCGTGGTTACACCGACCAGGTTCTTTACACTCCCTTTTTGAAGTTGTATGGAATATATTCATCGATTCCTTTACGTAGGATTTCCGAAAAATATCTCCATGATACTTCGGTACTCTCGTTCTTCATTGTGGTTACGAATTTCGTGAATGAAGTGTCTGACGTCTCTCCCAACTTATTGTAATTGCATTGTTAAAATAATAGAATATAGAATTTATTTACTTTCATTTAAAACAATAATTTAAGATATATAATAAATGTGTGACATGGAAATGAAAGCTGTAGGTGGGCTCCAAGGTTGAAACCTGAACTGAGCCACCACCGGCAATCTGTACAATGTTCCCTTCATATACCTAAGCTGCAGTGTGATATGATGTCAATTCAAATTCGTAATACAAAATCAGAAAATTACATTAAATTTAAACATATAAACACAGCCTTTAACCATTTTTAAATTTTCAAGTTGTATTTGTTTGGTTATGAATAACGGACTTTTAAGAGTGAAGAACAAAAAACAAAGAACAGCAACAATATTTGAACACATTCAACATTTTCACTAAACAAAGAAACTATCTTAAACATTATAAAAGTTTAACAATAATATTTGGAGATAAAGGTTGTTAAATGTAAAATTTTGTATAATATTTAACACTTAATTCACATAAGGAATCAGAAAAAATATTCAATATTTTTATGAGACAATAGCCATTCTTTAACCATTAAAAAAATATTTTACCAGATTTGCAACTTTTTGTTATATTTGGCAATGAATTGAACATTTTAGGTCCCATGTTCAGAAACGATATTTAATACAAAGTTATTCTTGTTTTGGGTATTATATAATCCAAATCATTTCTTGAATTATTCTGACATTTGCCTTCACACCTGGCATATTTCCACCTCTGGCATAAAATATTCGCAGGACCTTATAGATATACAAATGTCTAAGTGGTAATATTCCAAGGCTTACAAATAATGGATATGAGGGAGAATAATAGTCATTCGACATTATAATAATTATTATTTTTTCTGCAATACTAGCGTATGTTTTAAGGTGTTCATATAAGTACCTCCCCAGCAGATAATGCCATAGTTAAGCTTGGAATGAACAAGGGAATGATATATCGTTCTTTGGAACTGAAGCGGGCATTTATTGCGAATGCAATAAAATTTGGATAGGGCAATCCTAAGACATTTATTTACACTGTTGACATGCATAACCCAACCTAATTTGTTGTCCAAGGTCACTCCCAAATATTTTAAGTCGTGAACACTCCCTATGACAAAACAATTGCACTTATTGCCAGTACAAGTCAATGTGTGATAGAACAACTTGCAATTAAAGGAACATGTATTGTTACTTTTTCAAAGCACATAAGTTTAGTCTTTTCACTGAGTTCCAGTCGGTTAAAATCGAACCATAACCTTAAGAAATGTAAATCATCTTTAGCAAGGGCTTTAGGGGCACTGTAGCAGAGGGCCACATCATCTGCAAATGCTGTTAATTTTCCATGTAGTTTATGCTCACACAAATCATTGACGTGTATCAAAAATAAAATGGGCCCTAAGACAGAACCTTGGGGAACTCCTGCCGCCAGAGTAATAAAATCACTGTAATGTTTATATATTTTTACTCACTGGAGTCTTGATGACAGGTAACTTTTAAACCAGTTTAATGCTATTTCAAGTACGGTGCTATTTCTGACTAATTCTTTATACACTCGGGCGGGAATATCATCGGGACTAGATGATTTCTTGGGGTAAATGGATTTTAGGTGACTTTCTATGCCGCGACAAGGAATATTTATAGACTAAATTTCGCTCGGATACTAAGCTATTCCGATTATTAAAAGATCTCTCATTGCTACTATTGTTTACGGCGATCCCATTATTTAATAACCCACTATTTGATCAACTCACTCTCCTACTCTCAACCCTATAAATTTCTAATTTATTGTCATCTATTAAGCTTTTCATTGGCCCTAAACTCTGTGTACTCTTTGTTATCTGACTTTCTGGAGATGCACTGATTTCTTTCTCATTAACTGACCTACTCTCTTGCCTACCGTCTATGCTAAACTCGACGAGTATGCTCGAATATCCTGCGCGCTACCTTCTGCGATGCCTCTTATGTATATAATGGGCACTCATGCGATTTAATGGCACTCGACACGAATTCAGCTCCGGCCTAAGGTCCAAGAACCCAGCTCCTGCGCTTCTGCAGATATCACTGAGCCTCTGGTTTATGCCTTCCACTCGAGTCCAAACCGTCGAACCCCGATCCGTCCTTGGTACCAAGCTGCATATCGTGAGCCTAGTACTAGATCCGCTGCGAATACGGCGGAACTCGGAGCATAGATCTCTCACAGAGTCTAAAATCTCCTCTGATCCCCGACCCACAACGTCATTGGTCCCAACATGGGCCACTACATGCAACTTGACAATTTCTTGCCCTCGATCGCCGACTTCATCGCCTTTGGCACCTGTGCCACCTCTCCTCCTGTAATACACCAGGAGGTGACCCGTACATCGTCTCCCTCCCTCCGGGCCTTACATCTACATTTACATCTACGTCATACCCTGCGAGCCACCCAAAGGGTGGTTGGCAGGGGGTGCTTCCACACCAGGCATGCACCAATTAGACGGCAGAACACCGAAACTGTATTGAAACCAGCGTACCACGCATGCAACGCGATCATTAAAATCTTCTAACCAAGAAACTTCTATCGTCAATCGTTCCAAAATGCAAGGGGTACAAGGACTACTACTACAGATTCAAAAGATCATGCATTAATGAGAACATCATAAATAATAATGTAGAAAACGCCTTACCACGCAGTGGGACCGCTATACGACGGACATTAGAACTACCTATGAGTGCTATTCCTTCCCTTCCCTCTCGACTCCCACTCGGCGAACCACCTCCCAGCTCTATTTCCGCTGTCTCGGCCTCCGACAGAGCATCGAACCCATTGCTCACAGGGATCGGCTCAGCCTCCGCCCTTGCCGATCCTCGTTTTCGGAGGGTGACCCCATAGCTACGCCTAGATACCACAATCCGTGCGTCCGAAGCAACGGTTGGAGACTCCTCCGGAGGCACGGAAATCTGGGGAAGTTCCTCCACCATCCATCCCGTGACAGTGCCTGAGCTTCAAGGTAGTCATCCTATTCTCAAAACCCTTTATTTCAAACACTGTAGGCCTAGCGGATTATTTCCTGCAGGGATTGGCAATGGGTATAAGTTGGATCGAGTTTTATTCGATCGAGTATTATGCATCGTTCACTTTTTAGATAATATTGGCTATGGGGCCGACAGTGAGTGGTAACTGACTTTCACTTCGAGGACGCTAAAGGTAAGGGGGGAAGAACATGTGAATTTACGCTGGTGAGCTATGGAGGGGTTGAAGCACGCGAGAAATAAGACGTGTGTTTATGGAAATTAACCTAACTACATAATATTAGATTAAATAAATGCAAAAAATAATAATTAACGAGGTTTTAACTGGCTATACGTATAAATAAGAATATCAGTCGATGGTTTTATAAACGGTCTTAAGTAAAAGTTTCTTAATCACGTTATCTATATTATATATAAAAATGGGAAACGGAGAGTAAATTATCTAATGAAAGGGAAAATAACTATCTATCGACGAGGAATGAAGTGTACTTAAATATTCACCACCAGTGAACAGGACGTAAAACTAAAAGTTCACAACAAAAGTTCTAAACTAAGAAAATTATAAACAACTTCACAACTAAAATATACTAAGAGTTTGCAATAACGATGATAATAAGAATATTATAGACTAATAAAATTTATGTAGTTAGTCTCTCAGTAAGAGTTGGTTAGGTTTAATTAAGTTCTATTCCAACAAGATTCTCTTACTACGCGAACTCTAGAATCGTAAACTACCGATATGCAACAAAAATTTACGTGCAATTTTATGAAAATAACCTAAGATTAAACAACAGCCATTACTAACTACAAACGGAAAATGTGATAATAATGTGGCTTGTACTTATTCACTATAACACTCTAGGCACTCTCGACAGACTCACTCGGCGCACAATCCGGGATATCACGGCAGTGAAGAGATTCACTCAAACTCACACACATCTACATATACTTATTATCCTCTTAGCCCCTACAGGGGTGTTTGGCAGGGGGGTGTCACAAGAGTCATGAAAGGCACATGCAAAACATTGTGGTGGCACTACTCGGCAGATTTTGAAACGTGCATTAGGGGGTATAAGAATTAATCTGCTACACTACCTGTCAACTAACCTACTTCTAAGCGTAATGCAGCCATTATAGTTTCTTATCGATTGTAGTAAATCCGACGTTTAAAAACATTTATATTCTTCAATCTATTTCTGTTTTTTGTATGAAAATTTTTTAATTAATTTTTAAACATTTCAAAATTAATTTTTTTCACTGGTGTGCGGAATAAAGTTAAAGACAATACGCCGATTTACAAAGTTCCTTCAGTTTATTAAGAAGTGGACTGTAAGTTACACTGTTCGGTCGGGCAGCTGCTGCTGGCTGACGTGAAGGCGAGAGAGATGAGCGATTGAGACGGGGGGAGAGCGGGGCGAACAGGCCGGACGGCGGCGGCAGATGGGAGGCGCAGCACGCGCATGCGCCCGAGCTACCTCCTCCCACTGCGCAAGTCCAAACCCAAAACAGGTGGGAGGTACAAAAACCCAAACATACCGCCCGCCTCGTCTGTGACGAAACAACGTACGGTAAGTTTACAAATATGTCAGCCGCCCGCCGTAAGAAAAGGGTAAACGAGAATTGCTCTTCAATTACAGAAACCAACAAATACCCTCAGTTGGGTAACACACACAACTTATTAATATGTCTTAACATTAAACCCTTGAGGGTTTTCAGTTTCACCACTCTAATTAAGCCATCCCTTCCCGGAAATGTCTCCACTACTCGACCCATCTGCCATTTAGTTGGGGAAAGCGAGAGATCTTTAACGATCACAAGAGCACCAACAGTTAAACTCTGCGATTTCTTCCATCACTTCGGGAGGTGCTGTAATTGGAGGAGATACTCCTTCGACCATCTCGACCAGAAACTATCTCTCATTTGGCCAAGGAGCTTAAATCGGTTTGGTGCAGCCTTGTCGCTGGCCTTAGAAACTGGTTCTGCTAATGCAACCAAAGGCTCGCCAATTAAAAAATGTCCCGGAGTTAAGGGGGAAAGGTCGTTCGCGTCATTACTCAATGGCGAAATGGGTCGCGAATTTTAACAAGCTTTAATTTGACAGAGCAGAGTGGACATTTCCTCGAAGGATAGGATTTGGTCTCCAAGGACATGACGCATATGGAATTTGGTGGACTTGATGGCAGCCTCCCACAGTCCTCCAAAGTGTGGAGCATATGGAGGGATGAAGTGCCATTGAGTCCCAGCGTTGGTCAGCTGAGGGCCGATCTCCTTCTGGAAGGGTGAGGACCGTTGGAACATATCTCTCAACTCCCTGGCTGCTCCTCTGAAGGTTGCCGCGTTGTCGCTATAGATTTTAGAGCAAACACCCCTTCGTGATACAAATCTGCGGAAGGCGAGGAGAAAGGCATTAGTGGAAAGGTCAGATACACATTCTAAGTGAACGGCCTTAGTGGCCATACAAATAAAGAGGCATATATATCCTTTGGTAGTCTTATGCCCGCGCCCTTTAGTTGCCTTCAAGGCAAAGGGCTCAGCGTAGTCCAGTCCCACAGAAGAAAATGGCCTTTGAGGCTTAACTCTTTCCTCCGGCAAATCGCCCATTTGCTGAGCCACTGTCGTCCCATGGAAACGGGTGCAGACGACACAGTTTCTCAGCTCTTGTTTCACTACCACCCGGCCGCGGATGACCCAGAATCTTTGGGCCAGGTACGCTCTCACAGCCTGCAGTCCGCCATGCAGGGTAGCTATGTGAGCGTGGCGCACCAACAGCACGGTGAAGTGGTGGTCCTTAGGGATGATGATGGGGTGTTTCTCATCGTAGGTCAGGACTGCATTGGTGAGACGGCCGCCAACCCGAATAATTCCTTCCGGGTCGGGGAAGGGCCTAAAGGGTTGCAGGGGCGAGCACTTCTTGACCGGGTGTCCGCTCCGCATGGCTGCAATTTACTCTCGGAAGGCTTCCAACTGCGTGTGCTTTATTGCGGTAGTCAGCGCGCCAGCTCGCTCCTCAGCCGAGATGAAGCCCGAGCGTTTGTTATGCTTGTATCTGAAATTGTGCAGCCATCTTCGACATAATGAAAAAACTCGTAACAATCGCTGCAAAGAGGAAAATCTTTCGATTACGTCATCCAGGTTTGTTCGCGAGGCCGAGCAGCAGATTCCTCTTACAGCACCGCTTATCTCCTCCTCGGCACCATGTGAGGCAGGTCCTTGCTGACTCCATTCATCCTCTCGGCGGGAGAGCCAAGGTGGTCCACACCACCAGAGCGGGGAGCGGATGAGTTCCTCCGGAGTAATCCCTCGCGTGGCGGCGTCTGCAGGGTTGACCTTGGAGCTGACGTAGTTCCACTGTGCCGACAGGAGCGACGTCTGAATTTCGGCGACACGATGAGCCACGAAAGGTTTCCACCTCGAAGGATGGCCCCTTATCCATGCCAGAGAAACCGCAGAGTGTCCAAGCAAACACTGGGACAGACTTAATGGGTAGCCCATTCCGGATTTTCAGCATCAGACGAACCAACAGCACCGCAGCACAATACTCGAGTTTTGGTACGGAAATAAGTTTAAGGGGAGCTATTTTTGTTTTCGCGACTATGAAGTTAATTACAGAATCTCCAGTGTCTCTTGAGACGCGTAAGTTCATCACCGCCGCGTATGCATGCTCGGAGGCGTCGCAAAATCCGTGGAGGGAAGCATCAGAGCTATTGGAATTCAAGGTACTCATCCATCTGTTTAACCTCACTTCCTCTAAGTTAAAAAGGGAAGAGCGAAAACTTTTCCATCGTCTAGCTAAATCAGGAAGTAGAGCTTGGTCCCACTCGATCTTTGACAGTCACAAATCTTGCATGATGACCTTAGCTAAGACTAATACCGGCGCCATCCACCCCAATGGGTCAAACAGTCGAGCTATTTCGGAAAGGACTATTCTTTTGGTGATCAATGCCTCCTGCCCTTTAAGATTAGATACCCTCACAGTAAAGACATCCTTTACGGGAGACCATTGCACTCCAAGAGTGCCTACAGTATCAGAGTCTGAGAAAGTTTTCAAGGGATTTCCGTCGTTCGCACAGAGGTTGGCATCGTTTGATGCCCACTTACTCAAAGGAAATCCTCCTCTGGCCAACAACTCTGTTAGTTGTTTCTTAACATCTAGAGCTTCGGTTACAGTATCTGCGCCACACAAAATATCGTCCACATAAGAGTATTCTTTGATGGCTTTCGACCCCAGAGAGAATGAAGAGCCCTCATCAATGACCAACTGACGAAGAGTACGAATAGCTAAAAAGGGGGCTGAGGTAGTTCCATAAGTAACTGTGATTAGCTTAAAGACACCGGAAGGTTCCGAAGGATTAGTTCGCCACAGTATTCGCTAAAACTCTGCATCATCATGGTGCACGCGGATTTAACGGAGCATTTTTACTACATCCGTGGCGAATGCTATTCGAAGAAATCGCCAGCGAGTGAGAATAACCCAAATATTAGGCTGTAGACGAGGTCCACTCAACAACAAATCATTTAAGGAGTAAACAGATTCAGTCTTATAAGATGCATTGGAGACCACACGAATTTTTCCTTTCGGTTCTATTTTTCTCATCACAGCGTGATGAGGAAGATAATAGGATTCTGCTACAGGCCCTTGTAGGTATCATGTGACCTAAAGATAGGTATTCTGACATAAACTCATTGTACTTTTTGTTCAAGTCAGGCTGATTCCTCATTCCATTTTCATTTTTAAGGAAAAGTTTCATTACCGAGTGGCGAGAGGGAGACAATTGCCGTACAGAATTGAGTTTGCAAGGTAGGCGTACTACATACCTCCCCTCCGAATCTCTACCATAATTCATTTTGAAATGATTCTCGCAATAGATATAATCTTCAGAGGGAGGGCTTTCCGCTGAAACCTCTTCGAGGGACCAAAACTTTTGAATCTCACCCATGACTATTTCATGTGCCTGCGCATGCATAACAGACGCAGAGGTTGCGTGAACACTTGTTTCGGGAGCACGCGACATGGGTCCCATCAGTACCCATCCAAAGAGCGTTAACTTAGCGGTGGGAGATTCGACTGGCCCTAGGCGCATTTCATTTAAGAGTACATTCTTCCGCAGACATCAGCACCGAGTATGAGATCAATTGAGGAAGGGATTGCATAACTCGGGTCCGCAAGGTTCAGTCCTTGAAGGTGGGGCCAATGCCGGATCTCCGCATAGTGCGATGGGGTCAGCGTCGTTAATGTCCTAAGCACCAAAGCGTCAAAAGTTAATTTGAAATCTCTGTCATGAAGAGATTTAATTGTCAAGTTCACTAGACTCAAGGCAGTAGCAACACCTTGACCCTGTATACCAGTAATAGGGACGTTTACCTTACATTTCTTTAATCGCAAGGATTGCGCTAACCATTCCGTCACAAAGGACGTATCAGACCCGGTGTCAATGAGTCCTCTGACTGGAATATTTTCTCCCGAAGGAGACTCGATTACCGCTTTAAAAGTTGCTAGCAGAATAACTCGGTTGGAATTCGCACGGTACGAGGCTGCGCCCGGCGAACTCGCGGTTAAAGTTGAGACGGAAGGTGATTGTGTCGGCTCTGATATCAATTGAATTTCGTCAAACGGCCTCGTGAATGACTCGTGCAGCAGCGTGTGATGCTTGCGGCCGCAAGCCAAACACCGACCTGATGAACGACACTTACTCGTCTCGTGATTACGAGACAGGCAATTGAAACAAAGAGAAAGTTTATTGGCCTCTTCTCTACGCTCCTCCGGCTTGAGGCCCTTAAATTCCAAGCAATAACCCAAAAAATGATCCTTCGAACAGAGCGGGCATGCAGCATTATTTCTTTTCGAAGGTTTAGATGAGACTGCGTTAAAGATTCTACTCGACTGATTTGGCGGTTTCGTTGAACTTATTCGACCCCTTTTTGACTCTGGAATTGAGGCCGAATTGGAAGAACCCACTTCCCTTGCCGCGTCCAAGGCACGAATTCTTGTTTCAAGGAATTCAGACTAGCTGGCAAAGGATGGGACGGCACGCATATCTGAGTTAGATAATTCCCACTGGAAACGCGTGGAATAATCAAGTTTATTGACTAAAAGAAACACGAACCACTCGTCCCATGCCTGAACGGGCTTTTCGAGGCTCTCAAACACCCCAACAGCTTGGCGGAATTGATCTAGCACACGCTTTAATTCCGAAGAAGTCGCCCTTTGCATGGTTGGGAGTTCAAATAAGCTTTTCATATGAAAATTTGACAGTACCCCATTGCTGCCATACCGCCTTTCGAGGTCATCCCATGCCCCTTGATAATTCGCCCCAGTAATGGGCAAATTCTGAATTACATCCGAGGCAGAGCCACGTAAGTGAGTTTTCAAATATAATAGTTTGTGAACGTTGGAAAGCTCCGGTACATCGTGCACAAGCTTTTGAAATTGCTCTCGGAAACTTTCCCATTCCAACAGATCGCCAGAAAATATAATTCTAATTTTGGAAGATTAGAATTCACTGAAGTACCACGAGATATTTCACTTTCATAGGCGCTTGACCGTTGCAAATTAGAAATGCACTCTGAAATGTTCGACAAATCGTCGATATAACGTTCCTCGACACTCGAGAAGAAATCAGTTCTTATGTACTCTGAATTAGCGGCTTCAGCTTGCCCTAAGATTACGTAGTGGCCTGAGAGGAAGGCATTCCAATAAGAATCCAGCAAGCCCTTACGTTTTTCAAGCAAGTTAGTGGTTAACTTTTCCTTACCCACTTTAACCGTATTTGACCAAAACCGAGAAATAAGTTCACTCTCACAGATCTGAGTTTGAATCAGAGTTTCTAGCTCCGACGCCATACTGAAGGTAAGCACACACGAGATTATTTGATCGACGGAATAAATGGTGTCTACTAGTTTACACGAGACAATTTTATCTCACCAGACTACCAAGTCCACACCCAGATGAAGATGTAGCAGGCCGAGAAGGACGCAATCGCTCGATGGATTGCTGAATCTTCTTCAGAGTCCTAGGGAAAGCACACACCCTGGCAGATGGAGTCGAAAAAAAACCATCACTACCGAAGAAACATGTCCTCATGTCCGACCACGTGGCTTCCAGAAAGTTCCAACAGCTGAAATAAAGTTCAATTAGTTCATCGTAGCACAAGCGCTGGTTCGTAGAAACACGATATAAGTACGAGACACCGTGATCCGGCCCGAAGGACCATAAATTTGTGCGGAATAAAGTTAAAGACAATACGCCGATTTTCAAAGTTCCTTCAGTTTATTAAGAAGTGGACTGTAAGTTACACTGTTCGGTCGGGCAGCTGCTGCTGGCTGACGTGAAGGCGAGAGAGATGAGCGATTAAGACGGGGGAGAGCGGGGCGAACAGGCCGGACGGCGGCGGCAGATGGGAGGCGCAGCACGCGCATGCGCCCGAGCTACCTCCTCCCACTGCGCAAGTCCAAACCCAAAACAGGTGGGAGGTACAAAAATCCAAACAACTGGTGTGCTGAATGGAATGTATATCCTAATTTAACTAAATGTTAAATTATCACCTTTACTTTGAGGAAGAATATTATTCGTTATGACCATCACTTAAATGGTGTTCCTCTTGATCGTGTTACCTCAATTACTGACTTAGGAATCACTTTAGATAGCAAACTTTCCTTTAAACTGCATGTTCAGTCAATATGCTCGAAAGCTTATCGCCTTATGGGATTTTTGAAACGAAATTGCATTCTCAATTTTTCTACTAAAACTGTTGTGCGAGCATACTGTACGATCGTCCGACCTGTTTTAGAATACGGTAGTATGATCTGGAATCCACACAATGTCACGTTAGAGAGGTCACTTGAAAAAATACAGATGCGATTTGTGAAATGGCTGTATTCTCTGGATAATGGTCCTGTCTATACAGCATCCGAATATCCCAATTTATGTAAATTTTTTACGCTCACTCCACTTGGAGTCAGAAGGAGGGTTTCAGGTGCAATCTTCCTGCGTAAAAGTATGGTGGGTGACGTATGGTGGATTCCAGCCATCTACTTGGCTTAATCAACCTGAATGCGCCTACAAGGAGGACTAAGCACACTCCACTCTTCAGAAGCCACTTTAGTCGGGTGGATGTCTGTAAATATGAACCGCTAACTAGGATGATGCGCACGGCTAATGAATTTTTGAATAATTATAAAGATGCTTATTTTATTTCTGAACCTTTAGTGTCCCTAAAATAGAAAATGTTCGTATTTTTTAATAGAACCTAATCAGTTGTTTTTCTTTTTCCTGATTGATTCATGTACGTATTTATTGATTTATTGTATTTTTATTATAACACATGTAATTGGGGTTACCTGTATGTGTTAAATAAATTATTATTATTATTTCCTTTATTTTATTTTTATGATCTGATCTACCGTATTATTTTGGATTTTGTAAGATATTGAAAACTCCTTCTGTAAATCAATCGGTTTTGAATTTACGTAGAAGATTGAGTGTAATTTTCAATCGCCGGTCTGATAGCGATTCCCATCCTACTTTATGCAAGAAGTCAGTTACACTTACGAGACTGACGATGGGTATTTTGTTCGTAATACCTGTACTGAGGGGAGTTTTCCTTTTCCAGAAGTTCATTACTACAGATTTTTCCAAATTAAATTCTAGTTGCCACGCACTTCACCACGCTTGAATAACCTTGAGGTCCTTCGTTAACGCTTCCTTATCATAATCGCTACGGATTTCTCTGTACACTACGGGACCGTCTGCCAATTGTCGGAGTTTGCTGTCTGCTATTTCACCTATATAATCCCCGGAATAATTATTGCATCAAAGAAAAGAAAATATGTAACGTAGAATCTATTAAATACTCAGGCGTCACCATCACTGAAGACATTTCATGGGGGAAACACATCAGGGAAATAACTAGTGTAGCAAATCGTACATTAGGATTCGTAAAAAGGGTTCTAGGCAAATGCGATGAGAGAGTACGAGAAAGAAGCTATTTTACACTTGTCAGGCCTCATTTAGAGTATGCTGCTAGTATATGGGATCCGTACGAGGAAGGTATGATTAAAGAATTAGAGCGTTTGCAAAGGAGATCCGCTAGGTTTGTTAAAGGCCGTTATGATAATTGTATAAGTGTTACGAATTTAATAGAAGAACTATTTTTCTAATTAGGCAGGTACCAGATATTATTTTTTCATGGTAGATTTTGTGTAGGGACCAGTCTAGGTCTTCCCTAATGTGAAGCCCAAGAAACTTAAAAGAATAAGATCTGATGAGAGAGCTGTCATTGAAGCGGAGTAAGGGGCTTGATGAAAAAGGATATTTTTTACTGTGAAACGGTAGGTACTGTGATTTGTTGCTGTTTATGGTGAGATCATTCGAGAAATACCATTGGGTCATGTAGGCAAGTTAGTAAAAGTTTCTGCTGAGGTTGATTAGTACAGACAAGGAGGCAACCTCTCACTAACACTGTTGAACATGTATTTGAAGGAGGCAATAACAGATGCACAAGAAATTGGAATGTGCGGAATAGAGAAAATAGAGAGGAAATCAATATGCTCCGCTTCGCAGATGATATAGCAGTCAGAGCAGGGGATGGTGATGATATTTAAAGGTCGCGAAACTCAATGCACCAAGTTATTCCAGATTACATCATGAAAATAAGTAAGACGAAGACTAAGATCCTTGTGTGCGGAAGAGAGAAGATGAATGCAGAAGTCACCCTGAAAGGAGAGAATTTAGAACAAGTGGATTCCTTCACTCATATCTCGGAAGTACCATCTCATGGACCGGGAGAAGTACAGCGGACATCAAGCAGAGAATAGCCCAAGGTAAGAAAGCGTTCATGGAAAAAGACCACTGCTGTGCTCAAAGATGATAGGACTACAAACCAAGAAAAAATATGTGAAAACATTCGCGTGTAGCGTTGCACTCTATGGTTCGGAAGCATGGACCATCGGAAAAGCTGACCGGAGAAGACTAGAAGCCTTTGAAACCTGGTGCTGGAGGAGAATGCTGAAGATAGAACAAACGGACAAAGTTTGAAATGATGCAGTTGACAGAAGAGTGGAAGAGGAGATGACCGTTAAAATGGGACGCCATAGAGAGAAAAGAAGGACCAGATGGATTGGACACACTCTGAGACACGGTGGGTTTGTTAAAAACATAACTGAAGGAAAAATAGAGGGAAAAGTCCCCAGAACAAGATCCACGAATGAGTTCACAGACCAAATAAAGAAGAAAGGAACATGGGAAGAGATACCAGGTGGTAAGGGGAAAGTAGCATAAGGATAGGGAAGGGTGGAGGGCTGCAGTCAACCAATCTTAGGATTGAACGACCATGAATGAATGAATCATGTACTTTTAAATGGGAGTTTTATCCGAGTTGTCATTTAAAGTAAGATAAATATAAGGAAATTGGGTTAGTTTTCATGTAAATTCATTTGGTCATTGCCCTTCTCTTGCACCAAGAGAGTCGGAACAGTGTCCTTGTAAAAACTTTCATTGTTTTTAATAACCTTAACTAAATATCCACGGAAGCGACTCACCATCTGGAAGATCGTCACACGTGTCTTGATCTGTGCATTTTCGATGGTATTCAAAAAGTTTCAACCTTCAAGCAAATATCTTTTCTATCTGCTCATGACCTTGTGGCCTTCACGTACAAATTTAAAATTGATCCTTCTCCCCATACGCCATTCAGCTTCCGTGGCTTCAAGAAATTCGACATTAAAGACTTCCACGCTGACCTAACTTCCGTGGATTGGATTGAGGTCTTCTGTGCTGCGCCTATTGACTCTAAATTTGAGATATTCAACAGGAATCTCATCGATTGCATGAACCTCCATGCTCCAATACGTAATAAATTTTCCACGAGGTTTTTGCCCCTTCGTTAATAGGGGACATTATGAGCAATATTCACTAGGGAAATAAACTTCGTCGTATTTTTGTGCGCACAAGACATCCGATGTTCCACCAACAGTTCAAGAAATTAAGAAACGAAGTAAAACATAATCACCGATTCCAAACGACGATATTTTTCTTAGTCCCTTTCCTGTTTTCCCATACAACCGGCATGTGGCGAGAACTATGAAAACTCGGAATTATTCATAAACGGGTAGACCCCGCTGTATCTGACATTACGATTGATCAACTAAACGATTTCTTCATCTCATCAGCTACTGCTAACACTAGTGCCCACGATCATCCGTCTAACACAACGGAGACTTCTCCCTCTGTCACATACATACCATTTAATAATAAAATGTTGCATTTTTATTATATTCTCCCCGATGACAAATTATTGTGCCATTCGAAATGTCACTCGACGGGCTATGATGAAATATCCTATCAAGGTCTCGACTGAGAATATATCTAGCTGGCAATCTGTACCGGGTGGGGTCCCTCAAGGATCCACCTTCGGGCCTTTGTTGTTTTCATTGTATGTATTGGATCTCCCAAAGAACTTAACGTTTTCTAAATACATGTTCTACGCGGATTATCTCCAAATTTATTTACATTGTTTACTAAGTGAGTTCAATATCACTATAGTAAAAATCAACAATGATCATAAGGCGATCTCTCACTGGTCCGAAAGGAATTCCTTTCTTCTCAATACTAGCGAGACTTCATCAATGATAGATCATCAGTCAAGATTTTGGATAGTAAAGTATTTATTAACAAAATTGATTTCAACAATGTTCCGAAAGTTATGGCTGGGAACAGTACAGTGCTTTTCTCCAATAATGTTAATTACTTGGGGTTTTATCTTTCTCCCACACTATCCTGGAATTATCATGTTGATTGTACATCAAATAAAGCCTCAAGAGTTATTTACCTACTGAAGGTCCAAAGGAACTTTCTAATAGAAATATTAGAACAATATTAATATCTACTCTGATAATCCATCTTATTGATTATTGTCGCTTAGTGTAGCCTAGGTATACCCAATGCATTGAATACTAAAATTCAAAGGAATATAAATTCGTGTATCATATTAATATTCAATCTGCCTAAAGACGAACAATTCCCTCCCTATCATCTAAAGCAGCTAAGGTGGTTAGAGGCACAAAAGAGGAGAAAATACTTCCTGATACTTACTTACTTGTTTTACTTGTATTTTTTTATTTATCCTGGGTTGGATGGGACAGAACCGTCCCCTCTTCCCCCAATCCAGTTTACATGCACAGACACCCATGTCCTGGGCAGATGAATTCTACCCAGGCGGGACTCGAACCCGCGACCCTCGGGTTAGCAGCTGAGGACTTTACCCCGCCGCCACCGGGGCCGACAGTGATAGTGGTTGTATACAAACTTTTTGAAAGCAAAAATCCTCATTATCTGCTAAAATGTTCAATAAAAATCCCCAGAATCTGATACATTTCACCCGCGATCGAACCCTGACCTTTCTATTTATTGCTCCGCCCACCACCACCAATCACCTTTCAGAATCTCTCGTTCCAAATAACCTCAACAAAATTTTGGAGCTCCCTCCCAATTATCTTGAAACAAAGTTCATCAGTTAAATCCTTTAAAACCAAATTAGACGAATGTCTTTTGCAACAACAGAACACTTGCAGTTTAGTATTTGGTTATTACACCTAAATATTAGTTATTTATGTAAACCAATTATGAAAAACTGTGCGCTAAAGCCAATCAAAATCTTGTATGTAATCAGCATGTCAAAAATACGTAAGTTAAATGGCATTGACGAATACTGACTTGTAATTTTGTACTTAAATTATGTAACTTTTTTTAAAACCGAGCATAGTTTTTCACTAAATGTACTTGGCCTTACAGGGCATGCTCTAGATCTATAAACTTTTATCTATCTATCTCCTCTTGAATTGTAACGGGTACTTGTTCAGGTATTCCTCCGCTTATTTCTTTCCCTCCTAAAATGCTCAATTCTCAGATACATTCAAGGTCACTAACGGCAATTGCCTGTCCCTTTATTAGTTCGACTCTGAATTCTGGGCTGACGCTCCTTCTATAATCCTAATTTATAGATCCTTCATTATTCTACCATCGATCTTCATGGGCCAATCTTCCCTTTTCCTGCTCCTTCTCTTAATTAAGGTAGCTGGGGGAAATATCATTTATAATTAAATTTAACTGACTTGGCTGACAAAAAGACTAACTCATCTTTCCCATCATAAGTTATACTTATCAGCCGCTTACCGCACTGCTTCTCGAAATACTTTTACAAATAGTATCAGCTACTTTCCGTGGGAAATGGAATACATATTGGTGTATAGGTACTCGTATCCTTTGATCTTCAAAGAGACATAATTTAAAAAAAATGAAAAATTTATATCGCATATAAGTCGTTTGAAATGTAACAGCGTGTGGGTTACGTCAACTTTTTTTTCAAATAATTCACTTGCTCACCGCAGTAATATTTAGTGTCGCAAAAAAATCTTCGGCTCTGAAGGCGTTTGCATTGCTCTGAGTGAAAAATTGAGTCCTTTTGAAGCCATATGCTTGAGTATGTAGTGATTTTTTGAGAATTTCAACATTATGGAAATATGTTTACGCCATTAATACTACTTCATACTATTTACAGTTTCCGATATTGTAAAATAAATATCTGATATGGTCTCTATCATAAAAACGGGAAAAGTCTTACTCGAACCATCTGAACGTCTCACTTGAAGTTTTGTCGTTGGTGCACTAAGAATCCTCGTGGCACAAACCACCTTCACGTTTTCTTGAGGATCATACCTCCTTGGTTGCAAGACCTATACCTACCACTCTTACCCAACGAATGGGAGTGGCGGTCTTCAGAGGGCGAGACGGCAGAAGGGGGGGGGGGGCGCGTGTGGTGTATGGGGGGAGGGAGGAGGGAGAGGGTAGGATGGGAAGTACATAGACAGTCGGAGAGCGCTCGCGTTTAGCTTTTGGCGGGAAAGCGAGGCGTGACGAGGCGAGGCGAGGAGGAATTGAAAGGGGGGGCGGGTGGGGGAGAGGGGTAGGAGGGGCGGTTTAGAAAAAAAGAAGGCACCCAGGAGGGAGGAGGGTGAGTGAGAGGTTTTTTTTTTGCGAGCGATACACACGTGGAGAGATGGCGGTAGGGATGCGCCAATTTACGTGAGCTACTCTCCCGTAGAGATAGCATCTTTCGCAGTTCGTCGGCTCACCTGTGTTGAACTGAATACTCTTATAAGCACAGATTATATTTGAATATGCTTACCGTCTGTGGATCCGCATTTTTTATACAGTGTATTACTCATTAGGAACAGCAAGCTGATCGTCCCCAGTTGTCTCCATTTCTCTTTACCTTTAAAAGGCATTCTATTATGTCCCATTGAAAGTTACGTACAAAATTAAAATCTTACGGATTTGAGGACCACGCATACTTTTCTGGGTGAGAGAATTATTAAGCGATCGCGTATAAAGGGTTGTATATACGGCGCTATCTATGATGAAGTTAAGGTTAAATCGGGTGTTCCGCAAGGGAGTGTTATAGGTCCGCATCCCTTCCTTTTGTATGATTTCGATATCGTTGAAATAGTTGACTGTAAGCTTCGATTCTTAGCAGACGACGTAGTAGTGCACAGGGAGAAGCAGTCATCTTCATTGGTCGTTCAATCCTAATACTGAGTGACTGCAGCCCTCCTCCACCCTTCCCTAGGTGCCTCATGCTAGTTCCCTTATCTCATGGTATCTCTTCCTTTGAATGTACTTTCCTATTTTTTGGTTCATAAACTTATTCCTGGGTCTTCCTCTGGGGACTATTCCCCCTATTTTGCCTTCAATTATGTTCTCCAGAGAAGCAGTAGCATAGGTTATTTTTAATTATACATTCTTCTGTTAGCCTTGAATTTCTAACAGGTTTTTCGTTTTTACGGGCACCTGTTGATAATTCATACGAATGAGATGAGCATATTGGTCATTTTATCACTTTTACCTGTTTCTCCGGAACTCATTCATTCCTTATGAATCCATATGACTAATTGCCTCCATTCTCCCTAATTCCGATGAAGCAAAATTTCACGCGTTCCCCGCGAATTCCGGAATTTATTAAAAAATAATTGATTTTTTAATACGTTTGTCATTTTGCTCCAAATCTTAGCGCTGATGCATATGAGCATGAACTGTAATGAAGGATCATCGTATTGCAGTGAAGGAAATCGCATCCCAAAGTTCCAGATTTAGATATCTATTTTATCTGACCAGATATTCGTGTGAGGCGCAGTATTCATCTGTCTCTCCAGCCACGCGCCTAGCTGCTTCGGACATACAATATAATGCCAAGAATAATAACCTGTAAAATGCTGTTCTTTCATTCGTCAAAGAAGAAATATGACTTCACTTCTCAACATGCTTCTAAGCCAGCCGATGCTTGCTTAAAATTCACTGTCAATTTGCGGAATCTTAATTCCCTTCCACTGCTTTGATTATAATAATTTCTTGACAGATGAGAGCCTACGCTTCGTTTTTCCATCTCAAAATCTACGATTCTATAGGTCTTCCAATCTTCCCTTTGAAGGCTCTCCTGCTTAAATTATCTCGTTTAATTGTATCTAAATTCGTAGCTAATAACATTACTGATGCTGGAACAAAATACTTTTTCAAATCATGAAAACCGTTTCTACGCCTCTCAAGCCAAGAGTATTTTAAAGCTAATTTTATAACTTTGAAGCAGCAATTGTGAATACGGGATTTGGGACTTGTTCTTTTCTTTATTTGATCCATTTTCCTTGGTCTATCCATCTTTGTATTTTTTATAAAGGGTCAAGGTTGAGATGTCATTAATACAAAGAGACTGGATAACGGCCGTCAAGACTGCAAGGCAGTGCAAGTATAACGAAGAAACTCTGGCGATAAGAGGCGTATTACGTGGAATGGACAGGTCCTCCTCCCGCACCCTCCTCCCTCACCATCCTCCCGCACCCTCCTCCCGCACCCTCCTCCATCACCCTCCTCCCGCGCCCTCCCCCCGCACCCTCCCCCCTCACCCTCCCCCCTCACCCTCCTCCCCCACTGCAGACTCGCGGAGGGCGAGGCTTGCTCTCCGGATCGATGTCCCATTTTTGCGACCCCCCGCCAATCCTCCCCCATTCCCCCACCCCTGTATACATATACTGGGTCACGGACGCCAGACGGGCTCGCCAATCGATTCGACGCGCGCGAATGTTGCCGGAAATTCAGGTCTACGCCGCCGCCGCCCTCGAGGACGGGGGACCTGTGTCTCTAACCCTCCCCCCCCCCTCCCCCACTACCTCTCCCGCCCCCTCGTTCCGTCCTATTAAGGGGGTAGGCGGTTAGAGGAGGGATATGCGGCGGAGGGAGGCCAGGCGAGGGTGGAAGCGAAGAAGAGAGAGAGAGAGATTTGGGGGAATGAGAGGTACGAGTCGGGATTACGATTATCGCCTCTCTGAAGTGACGCCGAAGAGCGAACCTGAGTGTTTGCGAAGTGTAGTACTGCGGTGTGAACTGCTCTCCGCTTGGACTTCGCATGGGTCGCGTCGGTGTCGGGTCGGTGTCGCTCCTTTCCACTTACCCCTCGGTCTTCGGGGCCGATATATGATCATTGCATCAGATGTTTGCCGCGAAAGCATTAAATCCAGTTTGTTAATTGTTATTTAGTGGAGCAAATTAAGATGCCTGGACGTTAAATATCTAAATGGAAAAGAGATAAAGCCCGTATGGCGGACACTTCTTCATCCAATATCCCCAAGATCCTCACGCTCTGTCCCCACCGTATCCTTATTTGGGGATATGCTTTCCTCTCCTCCCGGGAAACGGCATCCATGTTATCTGCGGTGAGTCGTCGTAAATTTCGGGGATATGCTTCGCCCTGTGCTTGCTGCTGGGAATATCTTTTGTATTCAAAGTAAATTTAGACGAAAGTGAGCAAAAATTGGAAGGGGGAGAGAAAGTGTCAGGAAATTATTGATATCTACAAATATGTCAATAGTGCATGTTTGGTGATCATCACCCCCTGCCACACACCCTCGTGGTGGCTCGCAGAGTATTACGTAGATATAGAAGAAATATTTTCCAGGCACGTCTTCTTTTATGCATGTACAATGTATGTAGAGTGTAGGGGTGGGTGAGAAGAGCCACGAGAGGGTGAAAACTTTAGGAGGGAAAGGGGAACTTGAAATGTCTATGAGGAGAAAAGCCTTCATCTGAATACAAACTAAAGATGGGAGAGGGTACGTATACTGTGAATTGACGGGAGGAATTGAAAGAATTGGAGGGAAGAGAGTCGCTTTACGTGAGAGCTAATAAGGATTAATACAAACTTACAATTAAACATTTCGATGACAATAGATAATGTCTAAGGTCACTAAATCCCCAATAAGAAAATTTTCATTAAAAAAATTTTGAGTTATTACAAAAAAATGAGGCTCCAAGAAAAGATCTGTGAAAGGTTTGCCAAGAGTTTATATAGGATACATCTACATCTACCTCGCGAGCCGCCGCTTGGGCGTGTGGCAGGGGGTGGTAGGTCACCAGCCGTGTAAAGATGTAAAATATTTGGACGTGAAATGTATAATGGGAGTGTATTTGGAGGAGATCAGTTTTTATTGTGGTCGCTTATTGTGCGCGGAAAGAACAAGTTTATGTACCAATCTGTTCGGCAGAGTATCTCTCTTATTATATCGCTTCTGTCAAACCCCGAAATGTAGTGAGGCGTCATGAAAACATTCTCTGTGTCGCTCTGAAACACACGAGGTCTGAATATCTCAAGCAGCCTAAGCCTAGCATGCCGTCTCCGAGTCTCTAGGGGCTCCCACCTTAATCCCTCTGACAGTTGTGTGACACTATATGTTCGTTTGTTGCAGTTTTTAACGAAGCGCGCTGCTTTTCTTCGTATTTTGTCAATTTTTTTGTTTAAATCTTTATGACCAGGGTCCCAAATGCTCGCGGCGTATTCGAGGTGTGGCCTAACCAGAGCGAAGTAGCATCTCTCTTTTACTTTTTCATCCGAGGACCTTCCTATTATACGCTTAACAAAACCTAGTTTCTTTAATGGTGTGCCGCATGTGTTTTGTATGTGTGTTCCCCACGATATATCTGAAGTTATGGTAATTCCAAGATATATTACTGTATTTGAAGATTTTATGTTTACTACACCCACGGTGTAGGTATGGCGTTTGTGTGATGACTTTCTCAGGAAGTGAACTGTGGTGCATCTACTAATGTTTAGTTCTAACCCCCACTCCTGGTACCACGAATGAACGTTGTTAAGGTCCGATGACAGAGCTTCAAAGTCCGCGTCTTCGCTTATTTCACAGTAAATAACTGAATCATGTTGGCTCCGCGGAGCTGGAATGTAGATCTCTCCATGTTTTCCGGTATTTCTTCCGCGTCAGTTGTTTACAGGACAACAGTTTCGCTAGCAGTTCTGCCAGCGTCTTCGGGTCGAAGTGTCGTGAAGCATATTGGCCGTCGTTAAATATCGTCGTTTTCCCGCTTTTTTCTTAGTGCTGTTCTGTGATTGGCTGAGGCGCGAATCACCCTTTTCCACGCGCTGTGTAGTGGACGTCAACATCAACATCCTCAAAAATCTCACATTTGAGGAGAACGACATCCTAGTCAATTTCGACATTTTGTCCCTCTTCACGAATGTCCCGACTCAAGAAGTGGTGGGAATAATCGGAGAACTCACCTCGTGCGAAATTCCTGAGGACTTTCCTGACCTTGTGGAGCACTGCCTGAGTAACTCAATTTTTCAATGGAACGGCGGGCACTACGGGCAGCTGGAGGGGGCAGCGATGGGTTCGCCACTATCACCAGTGGTAGTCAATCTCTACATGGAGAAGTTTGAGAAAAAGGCATCGCCGCCATCGCCGAACACGCGTGGAGTGGACCAGGGCACACTATTAGATTCGAAGACGCCAGGATTTTGACCAAGGAAAGCAGATACTTCCCGAGACAAATACGAGAGGCAATAGAAATAATGAAGGAACCGAATAATTTCAACACTCGTGACTTGCTGCGCAAGCAGCTTTAATTCAGAGGGTGTCCATACAATGTAGGACTTATGCTCTGGGTCCACGTCTTTTGGCTTTCCCAGCCGTCTTACAATGTCAGGACGTTGTTAGTCCTGACATATCTGTCCCAGGTACTCGTCCTGTCTGTCGCCAGGTCATTAATTAATCCATTGTACCTTGTTTTTAAATTTTCATAATAGTTTTTGGCCTGTTTCTTGATTACATCTCTTATTGGTTCTATTCTTGTTACTTTATATAGGTCTGTATTTGTCGTCCATTTTATTTTGAAAATTGACCTCAGGCAATTTCTTTCCATTATTTCTATTTTATTTAGATTCCCTTTATTTGTAAGGCCTACCCATGCCGGAGTTGCATAGAGTGCAGTTGGCCTTATGTATGTCTCGTATATATGTTTCTTTATCTTTTCCGGCACAGTATTATTTTTTAGTATGAGCGATAATCCCGCTCTAGTGCCGATTGTCTTTTTAATAATATCCTCGATATGTCTCTTAAATGTCAATTTTTGGTCTATGGTGACCCCAAGGTATTTGGCTTCTTTTGTCCATTGTACTTGCTTGCCTTTAACAGTAAGCCCAGGGCACGACGGTGTTTTTGTTTTCGGCCTCGTGAATATTACTGTTTGGGTTTTGTCAGGGTTTATATTTATTCTCCATTTTTCGTACCATTTTACGGCCTCGTCCAAAGCGTTTTGCGAAATTTCTGTCCCGATTTTTACGTTTTTACTCTTTGCAAGAATTGCTGCGTCATCTGCATGTAGTGCTATTTTTATCCGCCAGTTTTGGTTGTCATTCGGGAAGTCATGTGTGTATATGTTGAATAGTAGTAGCCCGTATATGGATCCTTGGGGTACCCCCGCTGTTATTTTCTTCTTGTTACTTATTTCATGCCCCCATTTTACTCTGAAATATCTCTCTTAAATAAGAGCGTGTCCATTTCAGTATCCAGTTTGAGAAGTCGAGTTGTGTCATTTTGTATAGTAGTCCGTCATGCCAGACCTTGTCGAATGCTTTAGAGATATCTAGGAAAATTCCTATTGTCGTGTGCTTTCTATTGAAGCCGTCATTTATAAAATCTATCACTCGATGGACCTGTTGGGTCGTCGAGTGTTTCCGCCTGAACCCAAATTGCTCTTCAGGAATAATTCCTCTTTCTTCAACGTAAGAGCATATTTTTGGTACTATCGCTCTCTCTAGAAGCTTCCCCAAGTTAGAGAGGAGCGATAGTGGCCTGAGGTCATTGGGTTTAAGTGTTTTCCCCCTCTTCTTCGGGATACATTTAATTATTGTGTTTTTCCATCGTGTGGGGAAGTGGCCAGTTTCAATACTTGCATTGGCGATTTTGGCGAAAAATTCAATCCCAATGAGTGGCAATCTTTTGATGGTCTCATTGGTGATATTATCTTCCCCTGGTGCTTTTCTATTGGGTAGTTTTTTTATTAGACCTTGGATGTCCTTCGTCGTTATGATTGGACCTTTATTGGACTCCACTCCAGCATTGGTTTCCCAAGATTCTGGACGTTCGTCAATATTTTCTGTTTGACTGCCTGGCGCATTCGGGCTAAATGTTTTTTTTAATTCATCCGCCATATACTCGGCTTTGTCTCGGAAGGTGCATAAAATATTTCCATCAGCCTCTATCTTGGGATGTGGTTGTGGGGTCTTTCTTAATTGTCTGGCTATTTTCCACAGTGTCCCGTCAGCTGTGTTTATTGTAGCTAGTTGCTCCGTCCATCTCTTGGTCCTTTGTTCTGTAATTTGTTTTTTAGTGTGTTTGTTCAAATTTTTAATTTGGATTTTCAGGTATTGTGTCCCGAGTTTTTTGAATTTTCTTCGGAGTCGATTTCTTTCTCCGATTGAGCGTTTAGTGTTTTCGTCAATTTTTATATGGTCCGGGGGTTTTTTAAATTTCCTAGGCACTGCTTGATCTACGGCTTCATTTATTGCCTTCTCAAGGGATTCTGCCATGTCGTCCACGTCTTTTTGGGTTACTGTTTGGGGCAAGTCGGATACCGGGAGGGCGTCGCATATTTTCTTTTCGAATATCTCCCAATTTGCTAGCCCATAGAACAACCGTTTTTCCCTGTCCTGGGTTAGCATTGGAATGGTTCCTATGTACGCCAGGACAGGGTAATGGTCGCTTGTTAGTTCATTAATCGTGACTGCTTTTATTTGTCTGCCAACATTCTTGTGCAGTGCCAGGTCTATGACACTGTTGCCATAGATTCCGGTGGGTTCAGGCGGAGCAATAACTTTAATATTGTTATCCTTTATCCATTTGTGTAATTTATTTCCATTTCCGTTTTCCTTAGGGCAGTTCCAGAGGGGGTGTTTACAGTTAAAGTCTCCTCCCAATACGGTGGGGAGACTTTCGTCCAGTATCGAGGAGAATTCCTCTTCCTCAAATTTCTTGCTCGGAGACAAGTAGCAGGAGTAGATATTAATTTCTCCTATGTCTGTTTCCACTGAGACTCCTATCGCTTCAAGATTATTTGAAGTGGTGTCTGGGAGCTCGTCATATTTTAGGGAATCTTTGATTAAAACAGCCACCCCTCCGCTGGCTTTCTGGCCTGCCCGTAGTTTTTTATCTTTTCTTTTAATTATGTAATCAGGGACTTCCCACGTCATGTCATCTTTTAGGTGCGTCTCTGAAATGAGGCATATGTCAATGTTATATTTCTTCAGAAACATGTATATTTCTGGCGTCTTGGACTTAACGTCTCCATTTGCGTTCCAAATGGAAGTGACCAGTGATTTTCTTTTGCTTTTAGGGGCCATTATTGTTGGTGTTTCTTAAAAGGATGCCCGATATTTTTGTCAGCATATCTTGGAACATTATTGCCTATTGCTGAAGCATGCTTCCAAAATTGGCCAATATTTGGAGTATATTTTTCGTGTCATTTTCTGTGGCGGTATTTTCTTGGGTATTTTGTGTTGTTTGCGCTGTGACCGGAGCAGTTTCGCGTATACGTGCCCTTTCTTCCCACACGTTGATAGTCGGTGGCGGTGCCGGCTCATGGTTGGCATTGTTACTCGTCCTGTTCAGGCCGCTGTTTCGGGTATTTCTGATATTTTTCTCCCTTGGGGGTGTCTTCATTTTACTGGCGGCTTTTTGATATTCAGGGCATTCCCTTGAATTTGCTTCATGGGCCCCGTGACAGTTGCAGCATCTCCGCGTCTCATTTTGGCAGTCTTTGCCCTCGTGGTCTCCGGCGCATTTGTAGCACCTTGGTGCTGCTTTGCAGAACCGGGATCCGTGTCCGTAGAGATTGCAGCGGTAGCACCTCTGTGGCGTTTTATATTGATAGGGAGAAATTTTCGCCGGGTGGCAGCAGACGTGGCTCAATGTCTCAAGTGTTTTGCGGCTAAATCCTTTCTTTTTTACAGTAATGACATATATATCCGTGTGATTTTTTCCCAGGGTTCTCACGTGCACACAGGGGATGTTCATTGCGTTTAAATCTTCTTTAATATAATCAAACTCTATTCCGGACTCTAGGCCGTGTATTATGTATTTCAGTACTCCGTCTTCTATTGTACCCCAAGTGAAAGTTTGTGCTCCCTGGTCGTCTAGGTATTTTCCAACACTGCGGTAATCTTCCATTGTCTTCAGTTGCAGTCTGGAACCGTTTTCTGTTTTCTTAATTATAAATGTTTTGTCTTGTACTATAGTTTTGACCATTTTAATAAACTCAGTTAAGTTTTTGATCCCCTGTATAACAATTGCTGGAGGCCATTTGCTCCTAGGAGATATTTTGTATGTCTGCTGTTGATTGGTTCGGTCCTCTCCATTGTTATTTTCCGGACTTTCGGGAGTGTCCAAAATTGTATATCGGTTTTCAGTTGTTATCTCAGCAACAGTTATTGTTTCTATTTTGCTCCTTTTTCTCTTTCGGGAGGCTTCTACAGTTTCGAAAATGGCCCCATTTTCATTTTCGTCACCAATGTCCATATCTTAATCGGGCTGTACGTCAATGATTTCAACAGAGAGGACGGATATCCACTACACAGAGCTTGGAAAAGGGTGATTCGCGCCTCAGCCAATCACAGAGCAGCACTATGAAAAACGCGGGAAAACGACGATATATAAGGACGGCCAATATGCTTCACGACACTTCGACCTGGAGACGATGGCAGGACTGCCAGAGAAACTGTTGTCCCATAAGCAACTGACGCGGAAGAAATCCCGGAAAACATGGAGAGATCTAAATAACTGAATCGTCTGTAAATAATCTTAATTTACTGCAAACTCTAGATCTTAGGTCATTAATATAAATAATGAATAAACGAGGTCCAATCACACTTCCCTGAGGAACACCGGATGTGGCTTCGACCATATCAGTGCTAAAACCGTCAATAACTACTTTTGATTTCGATCACAGAGAAAGTCCCTTATCGAATTCACTTTTTTTCTATTAACTCCACATGATTGCAATTGATGTATGAGTTTTTTGTGAGGAACCTTGTCGAATGCCTTCTTGAAATCAAGGAATATCGCGTCAACTTCCTTAATCGATTCACCTGATTTTAGGATAACATGAAGGAAGAGCGCAAGCTGTGTTTCGCAGGACCTCGTAAGAGGTTGTGTAAGAGGTTACGATCTCTCTGCTGTGTAAGAGGTTACGATTATCCAGGAATGCCATAATATTGCTAATGTAAGTGAAACTTCTGAGTGAACTGAGACCATGGCTAGGCTGAGCCATTCCATTAAATTTATATGCTAATTTGCTCCCCAAGGAAGGAATGACATGAGGTCATTTAGGTAAGTGAAATGAGCTCAGTGGGTTCCTCGGGCCATGGTGTGGGTGCTCATCTATGGAGGCTATTATCTAGTTTTTAATATTGCTGAGCTTACTGGGCTTCATTTAGATAGGGGTCTTGGAGTCGCCTTTGGCACTATACAGTTGGTGACCAATGAGATGGACACAGGATGGTCACATGGGGACGCCAAGCCATGGTTTCTGGGTCACGAGGAAGAGGAAGAAGAAGCGGATGAGCGGCAGGAGGCTGGAGGAGGCGAGTTGGAGATGAGGTTGTGAAGGTGGTAATTTTAAATGAGGGAAGAATAAACGCCTTTTTTCCGAAGAAGTGTCATTCCCTTAATTGACCCTCGACGGATTCTGAAGGTGACCGTTTTCACTACCGACAATGTGTTCGAGGATCTTGCATAAAAGTGATGTAAACGATGTAGGCCTATAATTTACTGGGTCACTTCTATTTCCTTTTTTAAATATCGGTGTGACATTGGCTATTTTCCAGTCTTGGGGCACCTTGCCTTCGGATAATGCGTTGTTAACTAAAATTTCAAAGAATGGGACAAACTGTGGCGCCAACTCCATGAGCATGTGTGCAGGTATTCCTTTTGGACCTGGGGACTTGTTACTTTTAATCGAACGCAGTTGTTTAGTTATTCCATCACGCTGAATTGTGATGTCCACCATCGGCTCGTTAGCGTCCGGAATGTCTAGATGGTCTATTATGTCATCCGTAATGAATACACTTTCGAAGTAGTGGTTTAATAAGTTGGCTTTGTCGATACTGTTGGTGACCACTTTGCCGTTTGTGTCCAATAAAGACTCTACTGTCGAAGATTCGCCCTGGAGCTCTCTCGCGTAAGACCAGAATGACTTGGGATTTTCATATAGTAATTCTCCTAGGATTTTTTTTAAGTTTCGTAAACTAGTGCGCATGACTTTCTTCATTTTTGAGCGTTGGGCAACGTAAATTTCTATCACCGCAAATCCCACTGTTTTGTTAAGTTCAAGTTAAATCCAAAGGATTCAATTTCCATAGTGGTAGTCAATTGCCGTATTAGTGTAAAAAACAACGAAAATACTGAGTGAAAGTACTTTTTAAAAGCAAATAATGAAACCACTGCACCGAACCCAATGCTCATCATGGACCACCAGGGGGGGCCTTTGGGGGCCCTGAGGGCTTTGTAAAATAATTTTTTTTACGCCCGGATATATTTTCTATATGCATGCCAATTTTCAGCTCAAATGGTTTTGTAGTTTTTGCATTATGGAGCTACGTACAGACAGACAGACACCATTACATTAGTAAGGATATTTAAATCTATTAGTAAGGATATTTAAAAGGTGATTAATATAAGTATTTTCCGTGCAATCTTTGTCAGCATTTTGGGACATGAATGAAGTTTAATCACAGTTCCTACAATTTACATTCACAACAAATAATTGTAACACCAAAAGTTAACGCTGTAAACATGTTTCTGGACTCATTCCTACCACAAATACTGCATTTTGCTAGAAAAATTAATGAGGTAAGTTCTGTATCTGTCATATCGTCATTGTACAGCATCAGTTTCTAATACACTTCATTTAAGACCTTTTACTATGAGAGGCAGCCAATTCTTTGGAAAAAATTCTCTTTTTACGGAGGTGATTTGATAACCACGCATATCATGAAACCAATCAGAAAAATACGGTGTAATCAAATTTAAACTCACTAATAGGCCCAATATTTCCAGTCAACATCATGGAATCGACCAAGGTAATGAGTAACATTAATTTCATTCGAAAATACTGAACTAGTAAAAGAATCATAGGTAATCGACTCCTGTTATGTTGAAAGTCTAATCTAAATTGGCATGAACATTGATAATATTCATCTGCCATCGCATTATTAATGAACTCATCAGTGCAGGGCATCACTCTTGAAGGTAAACACTGGGTTATATTAACTAATTAAGCTAAATTAATTAAAAGAATTAAATTAGCGCAATGTATCAATAACACCTCAAATCCACGAATGTAAATAACACCCGTCCTTGAGCTCCGAGAAAGAACAGCGTGCTCAATGCAATTCAGCTACGATACCCTGTTCAGAGAGAGGCGTTGAACAGCATGCTCTATAGAGTTCACCTGCATGGCTTCTTGTATATATTCATTGAACAGCTGGGCGTTCACCTATGAAAGACTTGAATAGGTATGTCAGCTTGATGCAATTCTAATTAGAAATTGTCCATGCACTCTTCGCCAGTACGTAGGTTAGTTTACGATTCAAAGGAAATTAAAAACGCAACGCTGTTTTATTCGCAAGTACTATTTCTGTGGACGTTAAATTAAGTGAAAACGTTATTTCAACTTGGGAAATTTATTCCTAAGTTGAGAGGGCCTAGAGAATACTAGAGTGCCGTATTTTACATTGACGCTTTCGTAGGGATGACCGCTGCACGTTTCTGCCTATTATAATCAATTGTTTTGAGGTAGAAGACATTTTTGATATTTTTCGCATTTTTTACGTCATTTTCTTTTGTACAGATTATTTTTACTCTACTTGGAACCATTATTTTCAATTACTTCCTATTTTTAAGTTCAGTCATAAAATAAAATGACAGGTCGATAAAGAATACATAGATAATAAAAGAAATTGTAGATGCTTATCATTAAATACTATTTTATTTAACAATTTTGCAATATAATTTGGATATAATTATTTATCGATACTTTAATTCGCATACTAAGGGTGATCACACGGGGCCTGAAGCAGTTGGAGTGAATGAAAGTCTCCATTTAGCTTCAATTTTGGACTAAACCTATGTATGATCTTAACATACCATTCTGATCATAATTATGGGGAAGTGCACGTTTCCTCTGCGCTCAAAATGATTTTGTAGAAAGCAGCTAGCCAAAAATTACAGCACTTATGCTAAATATTCCTCCGGCCAACGCAAACACATTTGCTCATAAATAGCAAAAGGAGAGTCGTAAAATAAAAGTGCGAATACGTTTGTGGAAGCGTTTACGGGCGCAATAAAGAGTCAACTTAAGAGATAACAAAATAAAGTCTCCAATGGCCGTAAAATTTTACTGTCGTTAGAGACTTTTTATTTTGTTACTATCTCACGCGACCGTAGAGCTCATCTCCCTCGATTCAACTTAAAAGGTTAGACTCATATCGACGCCGGGTTTCCTTCACCTACTCCCTGCATAATGTCCTAATCTTAACCAAATCCCACCCATCCCCAGTTGCGAATAATGACATCGTCGGCTGTCTTATCCTAACAGCCAAAGAATCGAACGGAGGACGTGTCCGCACGCGGAGTATACATGTGTGTGGGTCATTCATTTGGGTTTTGGTGTTTCGGGGAGGGCTGCTGGCCCCCTCGCATTGAGGCCCCGCAGCATTAATCGAGTGGTATTTCCCGTCTACATAGTGACCGAGTCTCCCCCACCACAACACCCCCGCTGCTGCTTCTGTCCGCTCCAAGCCGAGATATTCCTTTGACCCTGTCCATCGACGTGAAAAGCTAAGGCGACAGGGCAGGGTGGGTAGGGCGAACGAGGGGGACCCCAGGTCGCCCACGTGTGGAGCCATCCGTCGAGGCCATCCGCACACAACTGCTGCACTCCCACTGGAGCGCGTAGGTACATACGTGAAGAGAGAGAGAGACACTTCACGACGGACGACTGTGTGGAGTGGGCGTGGCTTCTTCGGACGACCGATTGAACTCCCGTTCTACCTTCATGTTCTACAGTCACTTCGAGTGAGCCGGGAGCCCTTATTAGCCCGTGCATTGAAAACGCGAGTACGCGAACTGAGTGGGATGCGAAGGGGAAGCCACTTTGCTTTTCACTTTCTCATAAACTTCTGAAGAAGAGTAAGTTGAGTACGAAGTGCTAATTTCCGCAGAGGAAAGATCATTTGCCTCGACTGCACGCGATATCGAGGCATCCGGGTTCGATTTCGGGTTGAGGCGAGTAGTATTTCTCCGGGAAATTTCGCACTCTTGTGCTCTCGCGGGAGACTCCGTCTAGTTAATACCGTGGCTTGTCCGTGCGTGTATTCTCGTGATTTTCATGGCACAACAAGGGTTTGGAAGGCATTCATTCTTGTTGTCCTGTTTGGAAGCTCGCTGGTAATCCGAGAAAATGCACGGCCATATACTCCCAATCAAAGAAATTACCGTCAGTGTTTCATCTCTCAACTAGGGAAGGAAGTGTTGGCATTGGGAATGAGGTCGAATGCCATTAAATATCCACTGCTTCCCAATCTATCGTTGAAAGTGAAATGACAAGTGAAAATCTAAGAATTATGTTTATGGAGCAAATAGACAGAAGGCCCTCGGATTACAGTTATACATCTACATACTACTCTGCGAGCTGCCACTGGGAATGTGGCAGGGGGTGTTCGGTCACCAGCCGTGTAAAGATGTAAGCTTTTGGGAGGTGAAATGTTGACGTGTATTATGGGAGTGTATTTAGTGGAACTCAGTTTTTATGGTGGTCGCTTATTGTGCGCGGAAAGAACGAGTTTTTGTCCCTATCTGTTTGGCAATGTATCTTATTTTACTGCTTCTTTCGGACATAGAAATTTAAAGTGGCGTCAAAAAGATATTCTTTGAGTCGCTTAAAAACATGCCTCTTCAGAATTTCTCAAGGAAACTAAGCCTATTCCCAAGCAGCAGATAATAGCCATACGATATCCGTATAATGTTACAAAATAACTTTCTTAATATCCATAAATATCCAGCTTATCCGTGTAACCTTCCATGGATATCCAGAAGACATCCGAAGTTCCCGCTAGTGGATATCCATAGAATATCCAGGGCTAACATCCATGCAACATTACCCCTCAGTTATATGGATATCCATGCAATATCCATGGTGCAGAAAAACCCAAAAAACCACCCTCCCAATCGCATATAATTTTGAATTTCACACCATTTTTAGCCTGTTTATACTGAACCACCCCTATTGTAAAAACAGAGTTGCAGCATCAAGCCTTCATGGAGATCATCTCAACGATGAATCATTAGCCATCCAAGGGGAAATACATGTTGAGATACAATATTTCATCAGAAGAACATCGTATAGCTAACTGAAGCTACTTAAATTTTTTTAGTCATACTATTCATCAGTACACAAGTTATAACATTAAATGAATTTCACATTCACTTAGATGGAAAGAACGAAAGAAGAAACTCAGATTTGCTGGTAGAAGCTAATATATTCATTTATTTTTGAATTCCTTCACCTAAAAAGTTACCTTTTCCACATTTATGACAAAAAAATCCCCTCGCATATATTTAATTGGGAATCAGGATTAGAAGGAGTACATATTGGACTAAGTTTTCACAAACTTTATTGATCTGAAAAAATCACAAAACATCCACAGCATCATTATTTTTAGATAGTTTCTCATTCCCTCCAACACGGAATTTTGCGTGGCGTAGCCAGTCCTTCACATGCGTCTCAATTTCTTTATTTGTAGTGCCACTCCACTGGGATTTTCTAAATACGTCTGGCGAAAGATTGAAAAATTATTAGCCTAGTTTTACAATTCACATCAAAGACAAGTTGGAAAACTATCCTATGAATGACATAAGCCTTCTTTTGTTGTATTAGTAAAATTTGGAAACATCTTGAATTAAGAATAAAGTCATTGATGTTTTTTTACTTAAACATTAGTAATAGCAGGCGTAACTATGGAATTGAATAATCATGACAAAAATAACTTTGTGTATTCCACACTAGAACTCAGGGTTGTTATTGAGGCACAGGGAAGTTATTGAGGTGACTCAGAGTCGTAATTGAAGTTGGAATTAAAGTTCTAGTGGGAATGTACAATGTTATTTCTTGTCATGATTGGCAGAAACTTCTTTTTCTCATTTCTGATGGGTAATTCTTAAACTATGAGGTAAAGTTTATAGTAGGTAATTTTAGGGCACCAGATATATGAAATTATAGTTCGCAATGTACATAATACAACGACGTATTTATCTTTTTGTTCAAGAACTACCCATTGCTGAGAAAAATTAGTTAATGCCACTGCTTCTAAACCTCAAAAACATTCAGCACTCAGAGGTACAAAAATGGCTGCTGTATTAAGACTTCTCACGTAAAAATATCTCTTTTGCAACAGTTTTAAATCTTAATATTGCTCTTTTCAGGGATTCCCGTCGCGTGTTTGGTTTTTCTGATAAATAATAACATTTACAAAATGTCCAACGGACCTGAAGACGCCCTCAGGAAGAAGAGGGGAGAAACTGTTGTCAGAAAAACCAAACACGCGACGGGAATACCTTAAAAGAGCAATATTAACAATTATAAGAGTCGCGGAAGCCTTCAAAGAAAGTTTTAAATCTTATTTTCATCTCATTTTCACCACTCATTAGGAAATCCTTTGCAATTTGAAACTCGGGAAAACGAGTTTAAATCAGTCGAAAATGAGTTTAAAAATAGTTGAAAATCAGATTAAATAGAGGGAAAAGGAGATTCAATTGAGTTGAAAATAGTGAATATGAGATCAAACAGTGGAAAATGAGTTCGAAAATAGGTGGTCGAAAATCAGATTTAATGGAGAAAAAATGAGATTTAATGGAGTTCAAAAACAGTGAAAACTAGATTAAATCCAACCATCCCCAGTTGCACTTCGTCTCTACTAGCACAATTTGTTTTCAGCGTATGCTAAGCACATTTTCAACATATGTGTAAGGCATATTTTGAGCAAGTTCTGAGCATATGTAAATGTCCAGGAGGGCATATGCTAAAAATATGCTCAACAGATGTTTAGCATTCCTGTATTACATACCAAATATCACATCCTTGAGTATGAGTTTTGAAAATATTTTCTTTTTCTTCTGTCCCAGCCAACTGTACTCTGCAGCTACTGAGTCTGTCATTAATGCCCGCATCATTCTCCGGGTCATATCTTTAGGAGAATTGCCACCAATTATCCTCAATTCATAAATCTGAGAAGAAAAAGTATTGAGAACATCATTGTCACCTCATTACATTGTAATATCAACTGGCAAATGGACAATGAAATTAAAGTATTACCAATTGCTGCTTTTAAGTCCCATCCTGTAATGTCTTCTCCTCCTCAAGCAGCTGAATCTGGGTGGCTATAGGGTACGACCCAAGCACTGCACTTGTAACCTCAGTTACATTCTGTGATTGAGAAGCCGGTGCCTCCAGAGCCCTCAGTCTTTTGTTAATATCAATGATAGAGTGCTTAATGAAGGTTACTGCTCTCAACAATTCCTGTTCAAAACCTGATAGTTAAAAGTACATTTACAATGGTTGCAATATAGATGTATCCATAGAATTCGTAATGTGAAGCCAGTTTAGTTGCCCAGGGGAAGTTCATGCACACAAATGTATACCAAGTACTTACTCGATCTTTTACTACTACATCCTTGGGGAGTATCCGATGGGAATGCATCAGTGTTGGCCCCAGGTAAAGAAGTGGCCTGAGCATCACTATGCTCTACCAATGTGGGTGGCATAGGGAATCCTGGAGTTGAGGTATTTTGTCCTTCCTCCTCACTATCTGAGCTCCACCGAACCTCATATCTTTTCCTTTTACCGACTCCCTTTCTTTCCTTCCTTTGAACTCCATTAACTCCCGCATCTGAAGTGAGGTCACTGGTGTCCTCAGCTAAGGAACATTTTTCCCTCGCTTTCTGAAGGGAGCCTGAGAAAATCAATGAAAAAATTTAAACAAAGCCCAAGAAACAAGTCTCTACTGTCCTCACCTTCATTACTTGCACTTAAGTACCCATCAGTACTAAAAAACTGCAAGTTTTATCAATACGCTAACAATCTACAGATCTATTTACATTCAACTGTTGATTGTTTAAGTGACAACATAAAGTATATATACATCAACAGTGACCTGGCTAGACTTAACACTTGGAGCAAAACAAATCTTCTAAACATAAATCCAAGCAAGTCACAAGCCATTATAATTGGATACCCAAGGATTCTTGCTCTCACTCAGGCAGATGAACTTATTATTATTTTCATTATTAAAGGAAGTGAATATTCTATGAGGAGACCATTCTCATTGACAAGCTAGTCTCATACATACAACACGAGTTTTGATCTTCCCGAGCTTTTTGTTCCAATAAATCTACAACAGCATATATGCACAGAAAAACAGAAAATCTGGGAGATACAGTTCACAAAGGTTTGCAAGATTACTATAAAAATAAAGAGAGTATTAAGAGGAATACTCTTAGTATTTTACTCACAGTACATTCTCTGTCCTACTGTCTTGGCTTGATATGTTAGCCAAGAATCCTGGGGCTCAACCTCTTTTTCCATCATATGGCCCTTAGCCGCTCCACTCCCTTAACATTAGGCCATCTACATTTTCCAGCAGAGTACCATGACATTGGTACCACCTCCACACTATTTTCTTCCAAGAAGTGAACGACAATCCACATGATGGTTCTGGTTCTAGGAGGTACAATATTTACATTACTTAAAGAAGTCATTTTAATAATCCTACTTAAGCAAATCACATATATTGTTAGATAGTATTCTATGAATATCAACTGAGAATACATGCTCTCCATCACTGATGATCCAAATTAAGGAAAAATGGTATTAAAAGGGGTGTGTGTGCAGCCGAATAAGTTGAATGAGAATGATATTTACAAATTTCTTTTAAATAAAATTTAATTAAAACTGCAGGATGTCAGAATTTAGTGCCAAATTGCATGGCAAAATTTCAAACCCTGACTCCAGTTATTGCCAATCAACCCGTTGTAATTCGAACATAATAACTTTTCCATGATATGGAGAGAATTACCTCTTTCTTGTCAACGTTGACCACATGAATGTCTATTTCCATGTCTTTCGTATCTACACATTATAACTTTTTCATTATTTATATTTAATGGGAGTTTAGAACATGATAAATCCAATCATCAATCCGTTAAAAAGATAAAAGAAATACGGCGGCTGAGAACTTTGGGTTGGGAGAACTGACTCTTCGGAATCAGTAGAGGAGAAATTGGGAAATCGGGATGCAATAAGGTTATCCACTCTTGAATCAGTAGTTTCTGTGTTTCCGCCAACACTTGACACAGACTCCCTCAACGGTTCACCATTTACCACTCCAACACTGTTTAACGTTAGGATATCATTTCTTATCAACTTATTCTGAGCACGCCTACTTAAAAAATTAAAGGGCTTCCTTTTGCCTGCCATCTCATCAATAGGGAAATACGAGTCAATATTCTACAACAGGAAGAAGTGCATCATGAGGCACCAAAGGAAAGCCACATGGAAATATGATGGATGATATAATTATTAACTTACCGTTTACAAAATGCCGGTATTCAATTCCTATGCTTCGCTGCAACCTTCCGCAACTCCACAGATTTCAATCTTCAATTACTTCGCAGATTCACGCAGATTCCACTGGATTCTCCTTTCGACTCGTGCGTGACTCGTGCGTGACTCGTCCGATGGTCGGTAAATGAATAAAACAAACACCGACACCATGGCAACTCGCACTTCCGTTCGGATGACGCCACCAGTTAGCGCTCGATTCGGTGCAATTTTATTTTTAATTATCGAAAATTTGGAAATAGCGGCGATTCAATTTAAACGACAAAATAATAATTTCAAAGATTGAGTCAATTTTATAATTCAATCGCACGTACATCGTGATTATTCACCGTTTCTCTATATTAAGTTTCTGTATACTAACCTTGTGTGTATGTCCTTCTTCTGTCTCCTATCTCACACTAATCATCTCCTACATCCAATTGAGAAATAAAAAAAAACAAAAAATAACAGTGCTACATTCATTTTACATAACTCAATATTCACTAAAAATAAATTAGTTCTAAGTTGCTCGGAAATATTTTGAGAATATCGCATGGATATCATCGTAAGGATATACCCAAGTAGCAGACAATGTTGTATGGATACCCATAAATGGTTACCAATATCCAAAAGAAGTTAGGTCCAACCTGTCTGCTTGTCTGCTACTTGGGTTGTGTAGCCTCCGAGTCTCCAGCAGTTCCTCACGTAATCGCTCGAAAAGCTGTGAAACACTATATGTTCGGTCATAGCAGTTTGTGATGAAGCGTGCTGATTTTCTTTGTATTTGCCGTCGGTAATAGGAAGTTCAACGCAAGCTTAAGTTCACCATGTAAATTCGCGCATTTCCGTTCCCATGGAGATTTTCTTGCTCTACCCAACAGCCACATCTGTGGTGAAAGTGACGATTTAAGAGGTGCACTATGTGGTGCAATTATTCTCACCACCTTCCCGCGCATAATCAACAACGGTCGCAGTGTGAGATAGTATTCCGTTACAAACTCACCTAACTTTTCTCCATATCCCCTTTTCTTCATGGCTCTTTGGAGGCTCGATTTTGGACATCTGCAGCCCCTTGCAGTGAACTTCTTCTTTGCTTCTCTCCGTGAAATCGCCCAAATTCCAAATCTGATGGCACAGCATTGACTCGGAAGTGAGCTCAATGTCCTCATATCAGGTTATGCTCTCATAGCACACATTGATGTCTCGTAATTATTGTTCATAATTTCCAAATGATGTAATGATTTGAATTTTGATGAACGGCAAATGTTATTGCGTTGAACCTACCACTCCATCCTCGGCATATAGGCCAAAAAAGCCTTTTAAATAGCTTATATGTTTGATGGCGTTCCCATGGCTTCCGGGATTCCCCCTTTGTTTGTCGGCTCTCTTTGACCTTCGGCTCAACCTCCAAAATAATCACACGAGCTCCACATGAGATCTTTTTTGACCCCATTGTGGCTTTGTTACCAAATTATTGTCTTAGACATATTATTTATGTTTTAACCCTAAAATTAGATTAGTATTACACTAAGTACATTACTGAAACTGTAAAACAGAATTCACACAACTTAATTGCCGCCTAAACTTACAGCCTATTTTCAACTTTTTGTAAATATATCTCTGTGAATCGTTGATAGTTAAAAATTAAATTTACTGATTTATAGCAATTGTATATTTGTAAAAACAAAAGCTAAATTTTTTTACATTGTGTATGTTAAATTCGATCTTTTTCTTACTTATTACAAGAAATTATCCCCTTTGTGTGATCATTACGTACAACTCGAGTCCGAAGGTTGAACAGATTTGATTGGCCTTTCAATCCATTTCTCGAGGATAAGGGGAGCACCTTCCACGATTTTTTTCCCATCAAATGTATCATTATTTATATAGCGTTCTACGATATTAAATAATCAAGTTTCAAAGTTCAAACTAGTCTTTCGCTAAGCCAATGAGAAAATTTTGCCTTGCCCCCTTCTATCTTTCGCCATTGTCTATTTGTGTATTTAGGACGAATGCATTTATTGAGGTTTTTAGATCAAAAATGAAATCAGGGACCACCTTCTAGTTCCAAGCTTTATTGAGTACTGTCTTCTCAGTTAGTTTACAGTATCAACACCTAATTTTGTATAATTGTTGAATGAAATTACCACAAAATTCTTGAGTGCAACTCTAGTCACATCAAATGATCAGCGTAAGCAAGAATGAAGATTAACCGCCTTCTTCCGTTTCGGAACAGAAGAAACCATCAATAAGTTGTTATTGAACGCAAAAGTACTTGAATATTCTTCTCTTCATTTAGAAGGTAACAATGCTTTGGGAATTTCCGGACGACTTGAACGCATGCCCCCACGAGAGTTAACTTTTTGCCGAAAGTTCCTGAACCACTTCATGACTGGCGTTAAATAATCAGCCGTGACATTTCTACCTCTCCCTTGTAAATGCCTATTTTCCTGGTAAATGTATGATGTATAATGTAAATCGAAATCAAGTACCAGTCTTTTATCTTGCTTTGCTTCTCAGGTACCACCAGTTTTTCCAGTATATATTTGAGCATTTACAATTCATTGGGATTCTACCATGAATGTCGACTGCCATTCAGATTTTTGTTCGATACTCCTTCCTGGCTTGGACGGCATGTGCACTTTGAAAGTACTTCTAAACTTCTAAACGAGCAAAAATGCTTATCAACAGTAATATTTGATGACGGTTTTTTATGACATGCAAGCTCCTACGAACTTTTCAAAGAAATCTTGTAATTGTCTCAGTTTTATTGCTTTTACACCTCCTGTCACCTCAGCTCGAGTTCACTTATCGTTGAATCTCGTACACATCATTATTTCTCGAAATCTTTGACGGGACATTGTGGCTCAAAATATGGGAATTTCGAACTCCGTCGACCAAAATTCAGGAAGATGCTTTCCCCATTCTTATTGGCCCTTAGACATTAGAAAAGGCCAAGAAAAGAAATCAGCTCAATTGTGTGAAGATCCATCCGTGTATTCGGTTGAAAAGGTGCCATACACACTCGTCAAATTTATTGTTACTGTAGGAAGAAGTTAAAAACATTTAAGAAAGATAGTACACGAGTGAAATACTTACTTTAAATTCCCTTGCTTTTTTATTAATGTAATGGTAATTGAGAAGTATCATTCCATTCATCATGAATATGTTGAAACTGTCAGCCTTCGAGTTCATCTGTTTTTCAGCAACTGTTGAGATTCCTATTGATTCTCTCGGCAGTTTCTCTGGAGGGCACTTACGAGCAGCAAGCGGAAACTTGCTCAAGTTCAGGCCAGTATTTTTGGTGGTATCAAATCCTCCATGCTCTCGGCCATCTTCGATTTCTTTCTGATGAACCTTCTTCCTCCTCCTCCTCCTCTAACACATCGAGGGCCTCCTCCCTCTTCAATTTCCTTTCGATTCTCCCCACCATTCCATTGCTGCTCCGCCATCACCTCAATGAATATCTTCACCACTGGCGGTGTCTTCATGAAGGCTATGTAAAGCTTGAGCGGCAGTGTACCCTAGAGCGAATATATGTAAGCGATTGCACTTCCTCAGTATAACGGCGCTCTTGTAAACGATTCAGCGAACTTGAAATCTCTCACCACAGGGCCGCGAAGGAAAAACACACTTGACCAAAGAATAAAGCTCCAAGTTGTGTTCGCCTTCGTTCGTTAGGAATTATGCAGTAGTGTACAAAGTAAATTTCTATGCATAAGTATAAATTCAAAAGGGGCAGAGAAGGAATGAGGAAATTAAATAGTCATAAAAAGTGGCAATGCTTCATTTATTTACAAGGTATTTAGAAGATATAGTGGTTGAAGAGAGGGAGGGACAAGTGTAAGCATTATAAGGAAATGTGAAGTTGGAGTGATATTTTGTAGACAATCCTTCAGTTAAGTTCAAATAAAAAATGGAAGAGGGACTATAAATGGTAATGTAAGGAAATGAATTAAACGGTGGGAAAAAAAAGTCAATGTGGTGTGAGAGAAATGAGGCTTAATACAATATTAAAGTTACGAATCTCATGAGAGACACTCTCTCCATCAGGGGTCAAATGCGGCACAAGGAAAATTCTCATTGTAGGTTTATAAGGCGGTTATAATTAAAAAAACCTCAAGTAATATTTTTAGGAGAGTTTGTAGGAGGCATACCTAGAATCTTATTGCATCCGTTACATATAGTAACAAGTTATGGACCCATGAAATATCTGTGGTGACAAAAAAGACCCCAGGTGGAGTGTAAGGGTTAGACAGAAGTTTCGCTGACGTTCCTGTCAGTATCTTCAGTTCGATGCTGAGGCACATTTGTTTTTGACCGCCTTGAGTAAGTCAGCCCGTCATGCTATTGCTTTTTGTTTGGCCATTGTTCTTTTATACTCTTCTCCAAGTGTCGCTCAACAACGAAAAAACTGTCGTCTCAATAATAGTTTTGGGGCGATTTGAAGGTCTCTACGGCTTCCGTTATTAGCGTGCGGTAGCAGCGGCTCTCCAAAGTTATTACTCTCGCTCCTTCAAAGTCATTTTTCATGCCGCGGTCCGCACCGTGCATGTTCCGCGTTACACATCCGTTGGAACTGTTTCTTCCTCGTTGTTCTTCGGGGACTTTCAATGGTCGACAGGCGGATGTCGGAATTCTCGACAGATCTCCCTAGTGACAGACCTTCCCACCAGAGCGTGGCACTCGGGGCACTCATTTGTACGTGTTATGCGGGAATCCGTCCTCAGGTCCAGCCAGTAAATTGGCAGTCTTTTTCGCGCACTATCGTTTTCTTTGCAACCACTACTGCATTTATGTAATATTCCATTTTCTAATAATTTTCTTTCTATTTGTTAAAACAAATATAAATGGACATTTACAGGCAAAAGAGTCACGAGAAGAGAGCGGTGCCTGTATATCAGCTCTATGCTGTTCATCATCGACATTATCTCACGGGAACTTCCAAACTTAGTTAGGTGCTGGATGAACACTCATCAACGACGCATTTAGGTTTTGGCTTCATTGATCAAATTCTCGTTGAATTCTCTTGGCTGATACAGGCCAAAGTAATCGGGCGGTGAGCCTCAACTTTGGAAGGAAAGTGAACCGCTTCTTCGGGAAAGCTTTCCTTTAATTGGCAACCGAAGTGGGTATACCTACCTATGGCGACAGTCCAATGGTTTCCCGCTCGCCTGCGGTTCACATCGCTCCCTTACATCCATCCTCCTTTCATACACTTAGCCTCCTCCTCTGCCTGCCTTCGTCTCACTTCCATCTCCGCTCTGCTCTTAACACAATCTCCTCGCGTCACCGCGCCTCACGTCATCCGCCCCAGGTGCGATAAAGCAGCCAGCTTCAGAAGGCTAACCTCACTTCACACTCTCCCTTCTGTCCCGCTAAAACAAAAAGGGAGCTCTCCCTCCAAACACTCCCTCCCCGCCTTTCCGAATATGTCCTCGGCTCCACAAATTTCCCTTCCCCCAATGCCCAACCCTTATCTCTCTCGCACCCCCCATTAACCCCCTCCCCCACTCAATCCTCGTCTGAACTCTCTAGAAACCTCCCTTCTCTCTTCTCTCTCTTCTTCCGGGCGGCGAGAGGCTATGTCGTCGTTGTGAGGGTCTCGTGACGCCATCAACATATCCCTCTCGTCACCTTCCCTTCCTCTCCACACCGTCGACACTCCTCTCTGTCCCTTCTCCGTCCCAAAAGCCCGAGAGAAGAAAAAAAAGAGATCGTCCCTCCCACTCTATTCGAATCGGCTCAAATCTCTCTGAAGGGCGGGCTGAGCAGGGGAGGCGACGAGGCGGGCTGAGCAGGGGAGGCGAGAGAGAGGCTCGGCCTCGAATGGTGGAAACTACATTCGGCTCGACACTCCCCCTTATACTAAAATACGTCTGCCGTCCTACTCCTTCCCCCCCCCCCCCAAACCCCGCCCCCGTCCCCGCCCCCGCGAGACGACGACCTACACCACCATCCCTCCCCTCGACGCCCGCCTCCCTCGACCGCCACCGCTCCTCCCCCCCTCCTCCATATTGTGTCTTCTCCATTCACGCGTTCTAGACTTGTCGAGCGTTGTCTCCCGCTCCCGATTTTTATCCAATATTCTGGCATTTCCTCGCACAAAGTACATCTTTATTTTCTCCATCTCATCATGTTACTTTTGCGTTATTTTGGCTGAGATCATTAGCTGAAACAACGTGATGTCCAGAACACGAACACATGTGTTAAACATACATCTCGGCGTTATTTGCGGTATTTTTGGCCGCTTAAAGATAGCTTTCAATATGGCCGCCCTCGAACGGTTTGTGACATAATTTACTCGTATCTCTGTTTGGTTGCGGCCGTTATAGCGAAATTCGCGTCGCGTGTCCGCGGGGCCCGTCGCTGTTGATTCGGTTAAATTACGTTGAATCTCGGTCCGCTGGAATGTCGCCGATTTTCTTTTCGATGCTACATCATTAGAATGTCTTTTAAAATACAGAAACTCGTGTCTTTCATAATTTTTCTCTCTGTCTCCTCCTATGTCTTCACTCTGTGGTCTGGGGTTTTCGAGAAAATATTCTATGCGAACATCCATATGCTGTTTATAAAATGGTAGAATTCGGGAACAGGAATGATAAAAACATTTGGCTTGAAGGAGTAGCAAGGAACAAAAAGAGGAAGACATGACTTTTAAGGAAAGCATTCTCGTCCACAGGAACAGGTGAAAAAAATGAATTCGCCCAACGAGTGAAAACAAAGCCCTGGGATCAAAGGACTGCTTGAACGAGCAAAAGTAACAAAAACGTATCGACTCAATCGGTGATCATTGACGTAAGAGTTTCCCCTATTAAGTAAAATAATCTTTGCCTGTCGACTTAAGACGCACTTGATGTCAGGGTTGAAAACAGGCTGACGAACCGACCCCACATTACGCATATCATGAGGGTTTTATCCTCCTGAGACGTTTTGTCCAATGTATTGAGCATGCAAGTTTTTAGCGACAACATTCGAAATTCAGCTGTAACCGCATCAAATCCCCCAGCCAATCATAATGGACAAGAGAGTGCTTCTACCTAGTATGTTTGCACCCATCGACAACTTCAAAGAACTGAAAGCATACGGTCTGATCAGAGGAAAATCATGTCTAAAAAGTAGTTATATTTCCTTTTTAAATGAAGAAAGTACATGCATGCGTATTAAATAATTTAATGGTAAATGTGAGAATGTAGCATCTGTCATATGAAGTAATCATAAAATACACATTATAAGAATAAAATTATATTGTTCTCGTAGTAGATTGACATGTCCACTATGGAGGTCATTGGGTCTTAGTTTTACTTTTTAAGGAACTTTTCCTCAAATGCTCCGCAGAATTTTCTCTTTTTCCAGAATCAAATTCTGTAGAAAAGTTTTTTGTTGACTGGTTTTGGAACTGGTTTTTTACCGGCTTAACTCTCATAATCACCATCGTCAGGAGGTTGGGACTCGTCGAGGACCTTAGTGCCGTTTGCACTCGCCATGACCTCCGATTATCCATATTTCCTGGGGCACCCTGTATCGGTGGAATCCATTTATTTTCGCTCCGTTCAAGGTCCGACTTGTCTCCATTCATCATCATATCCTGTATTTTTATCCGCTACCGAAGTTTTCTGTGGTATTTCAGTAGTCAAATAAGATTAAATTATTTATGTGTTTTGCTACATACTGAATAATACTTGGTCATGAGTCAACAAAAAACTTTTCTACAGAATTTGATTCTGGAAAAAGAGAAAATTCTGCGGAGCATTTGAGGAAAAGTTCCTTAAAAAGTAAAACTAAGACCCAATGACCTCCATAGTGGACATGTCAATCTACTACGAGAACAATATAATTTTATTCTTATAATGTGTATTTTATGATTACTTCATATGACAGATGCTACATTCTCACATTTACCATTAAATTATTTAATACGCATGCATGTACTTTCTTCATTTAAAAAGGAAAGATAACTACTTTTTAGACATGATTTTCCTCTGATCAGACCGTATGCTTTCAGTTCTTTGAAGTTGTCGATGGGTGCAAACATACTAGGTAGAAGCACTCTCTTGTCCATTATGATTGGCTGGGGGATTTGATGCGGTTACAGCTGAAAATAATCTCTTTCTCTTAGGTTTGTTCGCGCTCCCTCTTGCCTTCGACCATTGTGTATACCTGTGACCTCTCTCGGTCTTGTGTCGCAAATCCCCTCCGTACATAAGGGTTTTCTTTCTTGTGAATATTCCATTTTGTACTTCTAAGACTCCCCTCCGTCGTACATACCCTCTTCCTTCTGCTTTCTGCTTTCCCATCCTTTCCGTCACTCTTCCCCGTCTTAACCTTTCCCGTTCGTCTCCTCGCCCTCATCTTTTTCCAGACACTCCCTCGTCCCCTCACTCCCATTCCCTTATTCTCCCCTTCCTTCCCTCCCTCCCTCCCTTCCCCCTCTCTCTTTCCGAACCCTTTTCACTTTGTTGGCTCCTCTTGCCTCCTTTTTGTTGACCACTGGAAGTCTGAAACGTGCGTGTATACCTTGAGAGGGGGTGAGGGGGGGAAGGGATCGAGGGGCTTTTGAGAAGAGGTAGGAGGGCTTTTGCCGAGATTGTTATGTCCGAAGGGACGGCGAAGTCTTCGGTTACCGCAAAAGAAGAAGGGACCCGTCTACCGGATCATCTGCTAGAAATCCATGTACTAACAAGGGAATGTCATGCTTAAGCACCGTGGTATGGAAGAATAGGAGAATATTTGGGCAAACGAAACGTGGAGTAAAAATGTGATTCACTATCGGAAAAGTATATATTTTGAAGAAGGAGAAGTCCCTATGAGAATGGGGAAAGTCACTTCCAGGATTAAATGCATTCAATCATTTGGAATTCCTAAGAAGGTGAATTTTGATAGTGAAATAAGTGCTGCTTCCCATTAAGACACTCCAACTGGCCGGAGCGCTAGAATGGTGTGTAGCTAACTGTGCAAGGTTATGTCGTTTGAACTTTATGGCGGTTTTTCGATCTTGGGGTCACTTCATGTGATTCGAATTATCATTATTTTGGTTTTCTAGTTTAATTTCCATTTCTGTAAACTGCTGCTCTCTTTTTCCCAATGCGGAATACGAATGAAATAGGAAATGGATAACGAAAGAACTTGTTCATAAAAATTTTACGAAGATGAAGTTTGTGTTTTAGAATTGAAGGACACAATTTCCCAAGAATATTGTCGTGTCATCACAACCTGTCTACTCCCCATTCATCATAGGAAGTCCAATGGTGATACTAAAAGTAGTTTCTAGCATCAATTGGAAGTGGGATTGTGTCATGTTGCACTTGAGAAAATAGAATTTTCTGCGTGTGCCAAATTTCTGGTAAACTGAGGAAACGAGTTAGCCGGAAAACAGGAATTCCACAGGAAATTTCTTGTCCGTGAAGTTTCCACCTTCTGTGCCACCGGCCGTGTCGCCGGAACGCGAATAACTTGATTCCCTAATCCACTGACTAGTATAAACGTGGGCCTCGTCGCCATCGCCACTTTGAAAGCTAAAAAGGTCATTCGATTTGGTAACTGACGGCGAGAAGAAATCATCACTTTCGCCTCGAAAATTGAGTCGGCGGAAGTTTCTCAAAACATCGTCAGTGACATAATCGACAGTCAAATTTAATTTCTCCCCCGGCAGTAATTCAACCTTGACCTCTTAAGCCTTCTCTATGCCGGATACACTCCTCTATTTATTCACTTGGCGCTCGCAATCTATCCCCCACTCCTATCGTTAAATGACGTCGATACATGCGGCATTGCTCCGTGGCTTAAACCTTCCTGAAGTTCTATTGGATCATTCAACCATACCACCCTCTCCCAATCGAAGAATATTAAATCACGAGAGATTTCCTCTAGGCGGTGTTCTCCCACATTTTCATCAGTTTCTGCGAGTGAAAGTCAGTCGCCTACCTCTCCAAAGCACGATTCGATTAAAGCCTTTCCATTTTAACCGCACGCCATCGAAGGATGACGTCTCGGAAGATCCTAGCCCAATGGCATCATCTTTCTCTCGATTGCCAGTCAACAAATTAATATTCCTGTCCTTTTCCAACGGACCATATGGTCCCTATGGGTCTTTCCTGTTTCACAAATGTATTCCTTCTCGATGTTAGATTGCTTTCGTGGCCCTGACTCATTTTTATTTTCCGTTCATCAAATGATATACGTACTAAATTCACGACGAACCGTAAAATCTAGGCCTAGATTATCGCCATACTGCGTATTTCCATTATCTATAAGTATAAAATCATGTTGATACGGTATAGGGGTCAGGTGATACGGTATAGGACAGGGGTAGCAGGGGAGGTAGGATAGGGGGGAAGGGGTTTTTCCTGCTGGGTGCTAGGGTCGGTTTGAGGAACGGTTTTTGAAAAGGGAATTTTTACCAGCTCGTGTCTGGGTGTGGGCGGAAGAGAGCGAAACGGTCGAAGTGGAATTCCGAAGTGAGGGTGTGGGGAGGGGAGTGGGGCGTTGAACAGAAAATAACGGGAAGCGTGGAGTTAATGTATTTCATTTAATCCGGGCGCGGCGTACGATTTCAGTAACCAGATTAACACCTGTTCCTTCTGGCGCAATAATATAATTTTTGTAACGCTGAAAAACGTTGGTCCGTCCTTTTATGTTATTCCGTTTTCGCGCCTTCGGGTGGAGGTGTGTCGTGATTGGTCCGTACTGCTTATGAGCCTTTTCCAAGCGGTGGCGCGGGTATAACCGTCCTCTCGGTTGAAATTTTGTGGTGTTTTCGCCATCTCTATTGATTCCCGTATGATTCTAGGAAAATAGCGAGCTTCTTTTTTCAATAATATGGAGCTGTCAAAAAAAAATGCTATGCGTTGGCTCACTCCACTGCTGCTTGGCTAGACCCTCCCTACCGCACCGCTTGGAAAAGGCTCTTCAACAGTACGGACCAGTCACGACACACCTCCACCCGAAGGCGCGAAAACGAAATAACATTAAAGGACGGACCAAACCCTGCATCCACACTTCAGCGGACCTGAAGAAGCCAGCTGGAACGCTGGCGAAATATTGTCCATCAAAAATGGATAAATGCGGAAAGAGACCCAGAAAAACCATTCTCTTTAACAAGAAAAGTCCTCGTATGAACTTATCATATGAAAGTTACCGAATACAAAGTAGGCTACAGTTCCACTTAGTCGAAGGCGTGTAAATCCTAATGTGTGCGCTTCATTCCACCCGCTAAGATGGCTGACGATACGCACGTTGTCGAGGAATTTCTCCCACAGATTTCATCATCCCCGCTAAAATTTTGAATAAGGTTTATGTGAGCACCTAGACCGGCGGGTGGCGCTGGTGCTTGCCAGCTCGATCCATGCCCTTCTGTGGTGGACGCAAAATCAATCTAACTATTGGACAGGAAAAAGTATGATTAAAGTGTGGTTAAGCAAAGTAAAAACTTGGAGGATTTTGATAAGCTGATTAAAAGAAGCTGATTTTACAATGGATTGTTTCCAGTGAATAAAAAAACCTGAGAAAGTTTTATGTGAAGTGTGTGATTTGCCCTTGAGCCCTAATTCTAAGAAAAACTGTGATTTGGGGCTATTGCATCTTGATATTAGATCTTCAAGCAACAACTGGGATAAGTTTACAGTGTTAGTAAACTCTATTTTAAACTATTTTATATATGACATAATTGTATTGTATATAAATAGGGCAAAAAATGTAATAAATCTTGGATCACTCAAGACATCATCGGGAAAATAAGAGAAAGAGATTGCCTTTATAAGAAGTGGAAGAACAGTTTTTCTACTATGAATTATAGAGGCCAGTATCCAAAGTTAAGAAATCATGTGAATAAAACTATCCGAAAAACAAAAATTGATTTCTACCGCAGTAAGTTACTATGTGCTGGTAATGATCCAAAGAAACTTTGGGAACAAAGTAAGGGCATGACTGGAAATGGTAAGAACAGGATACCTGACCATGACATTGTAAAGTATTTCACTCGTCAAATGGATTTACAAGACGTGGTTGATTTATTTTTAAAGCAGTAACAAAAATAATTGATGGGATTATAATACACTGTTCAGAAGCCTGTATCAGGCACTGCACTGTTACATCCAAATATAGTATGGTAGTTGATTATGCCGTTGAAGATGATGTTAAAAAGATTCTAAAGCATATGGAAAACAAAGGGCCAGGTATTGATGGTATTCGAATCAGCGATGTAAAATTAAATAGCGTATTTATACCAATTGAAAACAAATTATTAACTTTAGCCTAAAAAATGTTCAGGTACCTCATACTTTAAAAACCGCTATCATTCGACCAATATATAAAGGTGGTTGACATTCAGAAACTAAAAATTGCAGACCAGTATCGATTATCCCGTGTTTAAGTAAAATATTGGAAAGGTACGTTGCAGATAAATTATTAAATTTTCTTAACACAAATGGTATAATTTATAAACACCAAAATGGCTTTCAATGGCAAGCAAAAACTAACGCAAATCGTCAATAAAAGCAGGATTTTATCATCTAAACATAGAGTTGGAATTAGGTAATTTTTCTTGGATCGCCTATTCACGGAAGAACCACCTTGAAACATTTGAATGATCACATTTAGTAAACTTCTATACACTGTCAGAGTCCATTGCCACAAAGTGCCTCTGTTAGCGGAAAACATCCCCGATTAATTATTTGTTTTAAATAGTCATCGAAGGAGTAGCGTAAATAAGTGTTAGACATCACCGCATGACACCACTTGAAATAGCAAAAACAACCCTTGCTCGTCAAAGACTTGAGTTTAGAATATTCAAGGGGAATTGCGAAAATCGTCCAGAAATGAAAGTGATTAGGTTTCACTCAAATACGTGTAGCCCAGTGTTGCGTTAAGTACTTCTCCACTAATAAGTTTTCCTGAGAAGTCACTGTAAACATTGGAAGTGTTAGGAGAAACGATTAGCACTCATTAATCATTTTTCCGGGATCTTATTTTTAGTGTTTTGTCACCAAGTTGGCCTTTTACTGAGCCGTGTAATCACACGCATGCAATGAAATGTATTTTTCTCACTATAGAGATTCAAAATTTTATGTCGGAATAAATTTGTGGAATAAATTCATATGATTCTGATACTTGAAGATCGGTATTTTCTAGCATTTTGTGGTAGTTGATTATCTAATGAAGAATAATTTTATGTATATAATTGTTTTTCAGAGCAGTAGCGTCGACAATTAAACGCTGTATGCAGGCCACGTAATTCCCAGCCAAGCATTCCGTTTTTTGCTGCAGTCTATCTTCATCTAATCAAGAAACACTTTCATGAATGAGGGAGTAGAGGTAAGACTTTTTTCGTATACCGATTTTTACAACAGATTTTGAAATTAAGGCTTTAATTCAATGTGCTAAGATATTTTTTCCAAGTTATATTCAAATAGGTTTTTACGGCTACTTCTGAAAATATGTGTCAATACTTCGTAATTACTTTCATGGGTGATTAGAAAGTGCTTTTGGCTAAATCATATTCTGAGATTTCAAGGGAAAACATGAAGCTAATGGAGATTATAGATTATTTTATTATTTTTATATATCTATGGGCCTTTCATCTTGAAGATGGCTAAATTGTCTTGCATCCATTATTATTTTGTCGTTTTTTCTGTTGCAGTGTTTAATAATCTTAACATCGAATCGATAATATTAACATCTAATCAATAATCTTAACATGCCTTCACCCACTTGTATTGTGTTGTTGATATTATCTGGCACTCTTGTCCCAGTATTCCAGGAGGAGTTTCTTATCCCACCTTCGATTTAATAATCCTTCTCTACTGCAACTCTCGCTTTTCTTCACTTTACGCGTCTAAGTTCGCGACTAGCTCATCGGCCAATCTTGACAGAACTGACGCAATTCGATTTTCAGCGAAAGTAAACGCTCTAGAAACTGCGCTAACTCACCTAATACATAATTCACTTTCCCTACTTCCTCCCCTCGTCCTCCCGTCTGCCCATTTACCCTGGATCTCCCATTTTCCTCGCACCCTCTCTTCCGTTCTTCCGGAGAAAACTCTTTTCTACGTAAATTTCACTGCTGCGCCTCGCTTATATGCGCTCCTGACCCTGACCTCAAAAGGCGGGGAGAAATCTTCCTTCGCAATTCCTACCTCTCCCTGGTCCCTCTCCTACTACCCTCTCCCTCCCTCCCTCTTGGCCACGCCCCCTTCCCTCCGCCTCGACCCTAACCCCCCCTTCCCCCCATTCCACCCTCCCTCTCGAGACTCCCACCCTTTCTCCCTCCACTTACCCTCCCCACCCCCCACGCCCCCCCTCTCGATACCCTTCGAGAAGAAGCTCATCCCCTGCAGAATTAATTCTCCCCCTCTCGATCCCAATCCCCCCTCCCTCTTTCTCCTTCCACGACACTCCAGTTGGCTGGAGCGGTTGGTCATCTTGAGGGCGCATTTTAAAATATTTTGTGATGAAGTCGAAAAACATTTTTGAACCTCATTCCATTCAAAGTTCCTCTACTTTGGTCGCGAAACGCAGCTTCCTGGAGTAATGGAAATGATACCAAAAGTTTATTTAAAATTTTATCCTTCATTAAAGCATGTTCTGGCGTGAATTATCGGCGCATTATTCGAAATTTTGACGAAATCATATTCAAATATTTTCTTTGGAATATTTGAGTCGGCTGACACCTTGATGTTTTTTGACACCCATTGTGGTCGCTAAATTAATTTTTTTGGGGGATTTTAGTTCAAATTATGCATCTAGTTACCTTTGCCAACTTTTGGCTTAGTTTTAAATTGCCACTAGGAAGTTAATTACATTTGAAAAAATATATTGGTAATTTTTAAAGTTACCGCCAAAGATTTGTTGCATTATTATAATAATATTTTGCAATGTTATTATTTTTCATTGGAAATGAACGTAGTGGAGAAGAGTGATTATTTGAACAATATTATTAAGGATATCATTCCGCCGTTAAAATAAAATATCTGATCATATCATCATTGAACTATTTCGAAATGTATGTCATATGCAATGAGGCCACGTGTTAAAATAGCATTGAATTTCCGAAAAAATAGAATCGTTATATTGCAGTTTTTCCTTTGTATCCATGAATGTGACTTATAGAATACTTAAGATTTCCTGCATTCTGTGAGACTACGTAAAATTTCGCGCGAATCTAGTTATGAAGAAAAATCGCTGCGACCATTAGTTGAAGACCATTTCCTGGGACTTCGTCGGAGGTAGTCGGTGGAATCTCGGGATCAATGTGAAGGAGGCCATCTTCCATCATAAAATCGAGATTATTTCTTCGATTTCAGAAATATATTATTATGTTTGTTGTAGCTGGGACCGAAGAGAGATCATTTATGATTTTAAATGAAATTCTTAGATAATCAGAAATTTATTTTTTCAAACGATGTTAAATTAAATGGGTAACGATGGCAAGAATTGATTTGTTTAGAGAAATATAGCTTTCTTGTTGCGCTGATGCTGAAGTTTAAAAAATGGATTTGAATCTCAAGATCTCTTCTTGATTTTCAGAAGAGCATGATTGTAACTAGGTAACGGATACATATTTTGCAAAACAATTGAGCATGGTCAACAAAGTAGTAGAAAGAAAAGCGTGGACGAAATGGGAGCAGTCAAGGGCAACTCGGCGCTCCAATTGACGTGGAATGACCCAGAAGATATTTGATTGGGAAACTGTGACATCCAACCATAATAAAGGGCAATTAAGCGTTTCTCCCAACGCTGACAGTAGATGGGCGCGTCGTTTTGCATTGCAGAGTACGTTATTCTTCCATCTCCAGTCTTATTGTATGGCTATCATCGAATTACCTAACAGGAATACTTCACACACCCTGACGCTAATGCATTACCCTTTTTATCCAGTTTGGACTGGAAAGCTACCAATTTTAAACTTTGTGTGGTGACCAATCCTGCTATTGTACGTATACAAACGTCACATTCTAACCAAGGCGTCCGTTTCCATAGCGAGTCCTGTCGAAGGGTCTGTGTACACCAAAATAGCCCGCCGCTTTCTCACCTTTTAATATTTGGTGTTCTTCGCTCCCTTGTTTTCATCATTAGTTCATAAACACTCTTTTCCCTGCATAAATTTCGCAGGCGCGATTTACCAGTAATGATTTATTTTCCTTTATGCTATCCTTCCCGAGGGAGCATCAAGTGTGGCGTCAAGAGAAAGGGCTCGAGGGCCGCGAATGCGCGGGCCCTATCCCCGCAGCGACTCGACGCATGCGCAGTGGCGGGAACGACGTCGCTCAATGGAGGGAATGCTTTTTTTCGTTTTACCTGCTTTTTTTCCCGCTCAGAGAGCTTCATTTCTCCCCTTCAGCCCACCGATCTACCCTTTGAAAAATGCCACCGGTTCATCGCAATGCCTCCGGACCGCATCACATGCCGACGCGGGGTATGACAGGACGGTAATGAGTTCACTTAAATAAGCCTCCTTCCGAGCCAGGACAGTTTGTTTTGACCCAGGTTATCATCCATTATCCATTTGGATATCAAATCCACCACCTCCGATTATAATTGAGAGGATGCAGCGAAGTTTGTACATCCACTTAATCAGAGCTGTAGGTTTTAATAGCCAGATAGTATGAATTCATACATCTCAGTAGTTCTCCATCCAACCTAATACCCTTTTATACGGTACGTACGCAAATTTATCTAAAATGTGTATTGTTGGTAATACTTTATTGAGCTTGAAATAAACTGTAGTTCGCGAGGGAGGCGGAAAAGCGCCTAAGAGGCCGCTACAACACCCCTTCAGTCCCATCCAACTCCGCAATCGACTATGGAAAATCCAAACTCCCCTCCCCCCCCGCTTGCAAATTGCAAGCACCCATATAGGCATCATTAAATGGACAGGTGCTATTAATACATCGCTGCTAAGTACTGGGTATAATTTCTTCCACTTCTTCCTGGCCTCTACCGTAGGTTTGATAACCAACTTTAACCAACCAATCTTCGTGATATTTTAGTTTTCATTCAAAACATGTGCAATTCATGTAGAAGATTGAAAAAGAAAAATTGAACATGAAAATTAGCATATTAAAATTGTCGATTCGGCTCGAAGTTCTATTATAAAGTTTTCATGTTAGACATTATTAAGTATGCTGTACTGAAAGGAAAAGCTAACGTAGAATGGCCATCAAATAAAGTTATGTTGAACTTGCAGTGGTTCCACGTTCCTTTCATATCACTGACTATAGTACTTTGAAATGTCGTTAATTACCGGATGAGATATAATATGATTTGTACAAGAACTGTCAGGTACCTCATGGACCGTGAAATTCATTTCGAGAATTCCATAATATTTTTTTTCTCCTGCATGTAGCACGCAGAATTGAGAGCTTTCATTGGTTTTGTATAAATGATGCATTCATTTTTCGATGCTTAAAGTGTAAAATAATGTACAAACCCCCCCTTGCTTGCTAACAGCAAGCACCCATTTACTCGTTTATTTATATATATATAATATATATATGAAGCTACAAAACTGACTGTATGACTGACTCATCAAAACCTCTAGGGTATTTCTAAGCAAGCTAGGTGTGTGAAATTTTCAGGAAAGAGTTGGAGTCATGTATCGAGTTGGGAAAAAATCGAAAAAGTTAAAAAAGTCGATTAGGCTTCGATTTATCGCAATCGATAGCTTTACATGGGATTATAAGAGAAAAAGGAAAAATTTTATTGTAGACCTTTTTTCTTTCGTTCATTAAAATATGAAATAATTAAGTTACAGGACTGATTCTTTCACAAGTATGAGGCTTAATGTTTGAAATATCTTATTCTTGCGCTCGATTCTTTCCTACCTACCGTAAAACTGATATTTTTAAACTTTTATTTGGGATATTAGAAATTTTTTCACCTTCGTTGCTATGGATTTATTCCATTGTCGCCGGGCCGTGTGTCGATTCGAGGTTTGGAACTCAGCGAGGCGGGGCAGTTTCAGGGGAGGGTTGTATTTATGTGTTCATATGGGGTAAAATCGGAAAAGTTAAAAAAGTCGATACGGCTTCGAGATATTGCAATCGATAGCTTTACATATATATATTAGGTATCCTAAATGCATGTAATTTACTCTTCTCTATGCCATTTTTCGCATTGCCAAATACTGGTTATAATTTCTTCAAACTTTTCCTGGCCTCTACCATACCTTTGATGGCCAATTTCCATCAACCAAGCTTCATTATATTGTCGTTTTCATTAAAAAAATATGCAGTCCATGCAGAAGATTGGAAGAGAAAAAAAAATGAACATGAAAATTAGTATATTAAAAATCTCGATTCCGATCGAACTTATATAGTAAAATTCTTCATGTGAGCTCTAATTAAGTATGATGTACTGAAATGAAATATCTAACGTAGAAGAACGTCTTATATGCCATCAAATGAGGATATGATAATCTTTCAGTGGTTCCACGTTCGTTTCGGTGTACTGATTATAGTATTTTGAAAAGTCGTTAATAACCGGATGACATACAATATAAGTTTGTACTAGAACTGTCTGGTATCCATACCTCATGAGGCGCGTATTTCATTTTCGAGAATTAAACTTATCTTTGCTTGCATGTAGCACGGAGACTTGAGAGCTTTCATTTTTTTCCTTATTTAAAGAGTATCATCATCTAACCCTCCCCCCCCCCTGCTTGAAAATTGCAAGCACCCATATAGGCCACATCAAATGGACAGGTGCTATTAATACATCGCTGCTAAGTACTGGGTATAATTTCTTCAACTTTTTCCTGGCCTCTACCGTAGGTTTGATGACCAACTTTAACCAACCAATCTTCGTGATATTTTAGTTTTCATTCAAAAGCATGTGCAATTCATGTAGACGATTGAAAAAGAAAAATTGAACATGAAAATTAGCATATTAAAATTGTCGATTCGGATCGAAGTTCTATTATAAAGTTTTCATATTAGACCTTATTAAGTATGCTGTACTGAAAGGGATATCTAACGTAGAAAGGCCATCAAATAAAGTTATGTTGAACTTGCAGTGGTTCCACGTTCCTTTCATATCACTGACTATAGTACTTTGAAATGTCGTTAATTACCGGATGAGATATAATATGATTTGTACAAGAACTGTCAGGTACCTCATGGACCGTGAAATTCATTTCGAGAATTCCATAATATTTTTTTTCTCCTGCATGTAGCACGCAGAATTGAGAGCTTTCATTGGTTTTGTATAAATGATGCATTCATTTTTCGATGCTTAAAGTGTAAAATAATGTACAAACCCCCCCTTGCTTGCTAACAGCAAGCACCCATTTACTCGTTTATTTATATATATACGAGTAAATGGGTGCTTGTTGTTAGCAAGCAAGGGGGGTTTGTACATTATTTTTCACTTAAATATCGAAAAATGAATGCATGATCCTTACAAAACCAATGAAATCTCTCAAGTATATGTGCTACATGCAGGCAAAGAAAAATATTATGGAATTCTCGAAATGAATTTCACGGTCCATGAGGTACCTGACAGTTCTAGTACAAATCATATTATATCTCATCCGGTACTCAACGACATTTCAAAATACTATAGTCAGTGAAACGAAAGGAACGTGGAACCACTGCAAGTTCAACATAACTTTATTTGATGGCCTTTCTACGTTAGATATTCCTTTCAGTACAGCATACTTAATAAGGTCTAACATGAAAACTTTATAATAGAACTTCGATCCGAATCGACAACTTTAATATGCTAAATTTTATGTTAAATTTTTCTTTTTCAATCTTCTACATGAATTGCACATGCTTTAGAATGAAAACTAAAATATCATGAAGATTGGTTGGTTAAAGTTGGTCATCAAACCTACGGCAGAGGTTAGGAAAATGTTGAAGAAATTATACCCAGTACTTAGCAGCAATGTATTAATAGCACCTGTCTATTTAATGATGCCTATATGGGTGCTTGCAATTTGCAAGCAAGGGTGGGGGGAGTGCTAGACGATGATACTCTTTAAATAAGGAAAAAAATGAAAGGTCTCAAGTCTGCGGGCTACATGCAAGTAAAGAAAAATATAATTCTCGAAAATGAAATACGCGCCTCATGAGGTATGGATACCACACAGTTCTAGTACAAACTTATATTGTATGTCATCCGGTTATTAGCGACTTTTCAAAATACTATAATCAGTACACCGAAACGAACGTGGAACCATTGATAGATTATCATAACCTCACTTTACGGCATATAAGACGTTCTTCTACGTTAGATATTTGATTTCAGTACATCATATTTAATAAGAGCTCACATGAAGAATTTTACTATATATGTTCGATCGGAATCGAGATTTTTAATATACTAATTTTCATGTTCATTTTTTTTTCTCTTCCAATCTTCTGCATGGACTGCATATTTTTTTAATGAAAACGACAATATCATGAAGCTTGGTTGGTGGAAATTGGCCATCAAAGGTATGGTAGAGGCCAGGAAAAGTTTGAAGAAATTATACCCAGTATTTAGCAGTGCGAAAAATGGCATAGAGAAGAGTAAATTACATGCATTTAGGATACCTAACTCATATATGTAAAGCTATCGATTGCAATATCTCGAAGCCGTATCGACTTTTTTAACTTTTCCGATTTTACCCAAAATCAACACATAAATATAACCCTCCCATGAAACTGCCCCGCCTAGCTTAGTTCCAAACCTCGAATCGACACTCGGCTAGGCGACAATGGAATAAATCCATAGCAACGAAAGTGAAAAAATTTCTAAAATCCCAAATAAAGCTTTAAAAATATCAGTTGTACGGTAGGTAGGAAAGAATCGATTGAAAGAATAAGATTCTTCAAACATTCAGCCTCATATTTGTGAAAGAATCAGTCCTGTAACTTAATTATTTCATATTTTAATGAACGAAAGAAAAAAGGTCTACACTGAAATTTTTCGTTTTTCCCGTATAATCCGATGTAAAGCTATCGATTGCAATAAATCGAAGCCTAATCGACTTTTTTAACTTTTTCGATTTTTTCCCAACTCGACACATGACTCCAACTCTATCCTGAAAATTTCAGCCACCTAGCTCGTTTAGAAATGCCCAGGAATTTTGATGAGTCAGTCAGTCAGTCAGTCAGTCAGTCAGTCAGTCAGTCAGTCAGTCAGTCAGTCAGTCAGTCAGTCAGTCAGTTTTGTAGCTTTATATATATTAATAATATATATATGAAGCTACAAAACTGACTGTATGACTGACTCATCAAAACCTCTAGGGTATTTCTAAGCAAGCTAGGTGTGTGAAATTTTCAGGAAAGAGTTGGAGTCATGTATCGAGTTGGGAAAAAATCGAAAAAGTTAAAAAAGTCGATTAGGCTTCGATTTATCGCAATCGATAGCTTTACATGGGATTATAAGAGAAAAAGGAAAAATTTTATTGTAGACCTTTTTTCTTTCGTTCATTAAAATATGAAATAATTAAGTTACAGGACTGATTCTTTCACAAGTATGAGGCTTAATGTTTGAAATATCTTATTCTTGCGCTCGATTCTTTCCTACCTACCGTAAAACTGATATTTTTAAACTTTTATTTGGGATATTAGAAATTTTTTCACCTTCGTTGCTATGGATTTATTCCATTGTCGCCGGGCCGTGTGTCGATTCGAGGTTTGGAACTCAGCGAGGCGGGGCAGTTTCAGGGGAGGGTTATATTTATGTGTTCATATGGGGTAAAATCGGAAAAGTTAAAAAAGTCGATACGGCTTCGAGATATTGCAATCGATAGCTTTACATATATATATTAGGTATCCTAAATGCATGTAATTTACTCTTCTCTATGCCATTTTTCGCATTGCCAAATACTGGTTATAATTTCTTCAAACTTTTCCTGGCCTCTACCATACCTTTGATGGCCAATTTCCATCAACCAAGCTTCATTATATTGTCGTTTTCATTAAAAAAATATGCAGTCCATGCAGAAGATTGGAAGAGAAAAAAAAATGAACATGAAAATTAGTATATTAAAAATCTCGATTCCGATCGAACTTATATAGTAAAATTCTTCATGTGAGCTCTAATTAAGTATGATGTACTGAAATGAAATATCTAACGTAGAAGAACGTCTTATATGCCATCAAATGAGGATATGATAATCTTTCAGTGGTTCCACGTTCGTTTCGGTGTACTGATTATAGTATTTTGAAAAGTCGTTAATAACCGGATGACATACAATATAAGTTTGTACTAGAACTGTCTGGTATCCATACCTCATGAGGCGCGTATTTCATTTTCGAGAATTAAACTTATCTTTGCTTGCATGTAGCACGGAGACTTGAGAGCTTTCATTTTTTTCCTTATTTAAAGAGTATCATCATCTAACCCTCCCCCCCCCCTGCTTGAAAATTGCAAGCACCCATATAGGCCACATCAAATGGACAGGTGCTATTAATACATCGCTGCTAAGTACTGGGTATAATTTCTTCAACTTTTTCCTGGCCTCTACCGTAGGTTTGATGACCAACTTTAACCAACCAATCTTCGTGATATTTTAGTTTTCATTCAAAAGCATGTGCAATTCATGTAGAAGATTGAAAAAGAAAAATTGAACATGAAAATTAGCATATTAAAATTGTCGATTCGGCTCGAAGTTCTATTATAAAGTTTTCATGTTAGACATTATTAAGTATGCTGTACTGAAAGGAAAAGCTAACGTAGAATGGCCATCAAATAAAGTTATGTTGAACTTGCTATGGTTCCACGTTCCTTTCATTTCACAGACTATAGTACTTTGAGATGTCGTTAATTACCGGATGAGATATAATATGCTTTGTACTAGAACTGTCAGGTATCCTTACCCCGTGAAATTCATTTCGAGAATTCCATTATATTTTTCTTTGCCTGCATGTAGCACATATACTTGAGAGCTTTCATTGGTTTTGTAAGGGTGATTCATTCATTTTTCGATACTTAAAAGTGTAAAATAATGTACAAACCCCCCTTGCTTGCTAACAGCAAGCACCCATTTACTCGTTTATATATATAAAGCTACAAAACTGACTGACTGACTGACTCATCAAAACCTCTAGGGTATTTCTAAGCAGGCTAGGTGGGTTAAATTTTCAGGAAAGAGTTGGAATCATGTATCGAGTTGGGAAAAAATCGAAAAAGTTAAAAAAGGTGATTAGGCTTCGATTTATTTCAATCGATAGCTTTACATGGGATTATACGGGAAAATGAAAAATTTTAGTGTAGACCTTTTTTCTTTCGTTCATTAAAATATGAAATAATTAAGTTACAGGACTGATTCTTTCACAAGTATGAGGCTTAATGTTTGAAATATCTTATTCTTGCGCTCGATTCTTTCCTACCTACCGTCGAACTGATATTTTTAAACTTTTATTTTGGATTTTAGAAATTTTTTCACTTTCGTTGCTATGGATTTATTCCATTGTCGCCGGGCCGAGTGTAGATTCGAGGTTTGGAACTCAGCGAGGCGGGCCAGGTTCAGGGGAGGGTTATATTTATATGTCGATATTGTATAAAAGTTATCAAAATCGATTAGGCTTAGAGATATTGCTATCGATAGCTTTATATATATGAGTTAGGTACACTAAGTGCATGTTATTTAGTCTTCTTTACACCATTTTTTGCGCTGCTAAGTACTGCGTACAATTTCTTCACTTTTTTCATAACCTCTACCGTAGCTTTGATGGCAAAAATCAACCAACCAAGCTTCATGGTATTGTAGTTTTCATTTAAACAACATGCAGTCCATATAGAAGATTGGATGAGAACAATTGAATATGAAAATTAATATATTAAAAATCTCGATTCCGATCGAACTTAAATATAGTAAAATTCTTCATGTGAGCTCTAATTAAGTATGCTGTACCGAAATGAAATATCTAACGTAGAAGAGCGTCTTATATGCCGTCGAATGAGGTTATGATAATCTTTCAGTGGTTCCACGCTCGTTTAGGTGTACTGATTATAGTATTTTGAAAAGTCGTTAATAACAGGATGACATACAATATAAGTTTGTACTAGAACTGTCTGGTATCCATACCTCATGAGGCGCGTATTTCATTTTCGAGAATTATATTTTTCTTTGCTTGCATGTAGCACGCAGACTTGAGAGCTTTTATTTTTTTTCCTTATTTAAAGAGTAATATCATCTAGCACTCCCCCCCTCCTGCTTGCAAATTGCAAGCACCCATATAGGCATCATTAAATGGACAGGTGATATTAGTACATCGCTGCTAAGTAGGTACTGGGTATAATTTCTTCCACTTCTTCCTGGCCTCTACCGTAGCTTTGATAGCCAAATTTAACCAACCAATCTTCATGATATTTTAGTTTTCAATGAAAAGCATGTGCAATTCATGTAGAAGATTTATAGAGAAAAATTGAACATGAAAATTAGCATATTAAAATTGTCGATTCGGATCGAATTTCTATTATAAAGTTTTCATGTTAGATCTTATGAAGTATGCTGTACTGAAAGGAAAAGCTAACGTAGAATGGCCATCAAATAAAGTTATGTTGAACTTGCTATGGTTCCACGTTCCTTTCATTTCACTGACTATAGCATTTTAAAATGTCGTTAATTACCGGAGGAGATATAATATGATTAGTACTAAAACTGTCAGGTATCCATTTCTCATGGACCGTGAAATTCATTTCGAGAATTCCATTATATTTTTCTTTGCCTGCATGTAGCACATATACTTGAGAGCTTTCATTGGTTTTGTAAGGATGATACATTCATTTTTCGATACTTAAAGTGTAAAATAATGTACAAAACTCCCTTGCTTGCTAACAGCAAGCACCCATTTACTCGTTTGAATATATACTACAGTATAATTTTGTTTATATTGTGAAAACTTCGCATGAAATTCAAATAATAACATACGTTAATTAAAGAACTAAGAAAGTTCTTGCATCGTTTCCATGACTACCAGTAAGGTGCAACACAACATAAATCTGGCGCATTTAAATAAAAAATGGTTCTAGATGTTTTATGTAATTGTTGCGAAATTCACAATGGAAAATCATTCGCCTGGACTGGGAATCGAACCCAGATCCCTCGATTTTGCGCCGAGTGCTCTAACCAATAAAGCTACCCAGGGGTCCTCTTCCACTGTGCATCTCATTGGGGGCTTTAAGGAGCAAGTTGCCCTCACAGGTATATCGTGAATATGATGCCTGAGGTCTCCGCTTGCAAGCGCTAAGTGCCACAGTCCACGGGGTAAAGCCTTACTTTAAACACAAAGGTCTTTACTTTGGACGATTTTCAAAGAAACACAGAACTAGCCGGAACTAGTTTTATTTAACTTAATTTAAATATAAGTATTTAAAATGAACGCTCAACGACTCGTGAAGTGCCGCTGAAGCCACTCTTAGGAAATTAACAAACTCTTTGGGCTCCACACGAGTGTGCTACAAGTATGAATTCCTGAAGTAAGTTTCCTTGAAAATTTATTTATACGAAATCACTCAAGGATAATGAATGAGCAAAAAGAGGATAAGAAATAAAATCAATTCTTGTCGGCAAAGTCAAAATCGATTTCTGCCTGTTGAATGGTGACAGCACTATAAAAATTACTTTAAGACAACTCAAGTATAATATGCAAATGCCAAAGATGATACAGATGATAATGATACAACGTTGCCGTGAAATAGCGTTTCAACGAGTAGGATGTCGCGGACAACTATTGGGCCGTCACTCACTCCGTCAGTCATTTCATCCTGTTTGATTACCGCAATGCAAACATAGAAATATGCATAGATATAATTTTGGGCTTGCAATTCAATCATTGCATATTGGTATAATGGCTTTTGACCACACCTCGCGCAGGTGATGGACACTTATTGGCCAAGATTTTTTTGCTTTCATAAAAGTAACAAATTATTATTTCGTTCACAAATAATTCACAATCATCGACAACAATAACCTTGACCATGATTCGTCATTCTTCTCCAGCCGATTCTTTTTTTTGTATGTTTCTCCCTTCGCAATCACCTAGTCTCCTCCGACCCTTACAGCGCCACGCTCCATATTCGAGCTTTCACCAGCCTCTTCTTTACGTCTCCACTCTTACTACCCCTCATCAATTCCCCCTTTTTAAAAATGCTTCTTTAGTTATGACAAATCTACATCGTATGTCCCTACCACCAATCCCATTCTCCTCCACATTTCTACCGAGATATGTAAACTACTCGACTTGCTCTGCTTGATGCCCTCCCACCCACCCTTACTACATTAAGACCCGCCTTCTTGCTTCCAGAGAATCTCAATCCTATCGTCTTCTTATGGTTTATCTCCGTCTCATTCTCTCTCTCTCTCTCTCTCTCTCCCCCCCTCTCTCTCTCTCGCACTGCACCTCTAAGGAATTCATCATTGACCGCCCCGGCCCCATTGCGTGGATGATAAACCAATGCTTTTTATCTACAAATCTCACTCAATTTAACAGTTCCCATCCTACCTTTATTTCCACCTCCATATCACCCATATATCTGTACTTACTCCCATATCTACGTTACCATTTCTTCCAAATACACGTTAAACAGCAACTGTGAGAGTGGGCACCCCTGCCGCACTCCTCGTCCTATCACGGCCCATTCCGATTCTCCCTTGGCTACCCTAACCTGCGCCCTCTGGTTCATAAAAAGATTCCAGATTAGACGCATGTGTCTCAATTCAACCCCCAATTTCTTCAGCACTTCCATTAATTTCGCCCAGTCCCCTCTATCCAACTCACTCCCTAAATCTACAAAGCAAGCAAACACATCCTGTACATTCTCTAGGTTTGTTTAGACTAGCGTCCTCATCACTTTTCCTATTGTGTCCCTCGTTCCCGTCTCTCTCCTAAACCCAAATTGGTCGTCTCCCAGGTAATCGTTAGCCTCGCTCTACCGTCTTCCATTTATAATTCTCAGCATTACTTTGGCCGCGTGGGATATCAAGCTTATTTTCCTATAGTTCTCGCAAGTTTTTGCTTTGCTCTTCTTCGGCATCGGAACTAGGGCTTCCTTCGTGAAGTCTTCCGACCACACACTATCCTCATAAATCCTACGAATTAGTACAAAATGTTTATCTATTCCCACTATCTTATTCTTTTTCGTGTCTCATATCCCTTTTTGGATTTCACTATTAAGAATACGTGGTCCAATGCCATCTCTTGTCTCTCTCGATGTCCTCTTTCCATTCTATATCCAACCTACTGGGTCTTATTTCTTAACCATATAGCTCTTCGACGTGTTCCTTCTTTGAAATTTATCAATGATATCGTTCTGTTCTCTCCACCATGCTTCTCTTGCTTTCTTGGTATCTCTTCGGAGCGTGTTGTTAATTTCCCGGGATTACCTCTTTCCGAGATCCGAGTCTATGCTCTTCCATTTCCTTCTCTACTGCATCTCCGTTATTATTCCCCCAGTTACCCACGGTTTTGTAATTTTGGTTGCTCTTGCTACGCCCACCGTTGCACTCGTCGCTTCAACCATTCCTTTTTTCAAACTTCCCCAATTATTTTCCACTCATCTCACTCCACGGTCGGCGCCCAAGATTTTATATCAATCTGCTCTCGATGCTTCTCCTTTAATACCCCTCTTAGACTGTCTCTCTCTCTCTCTCTCTCTCTCTCTATTCCACTTTTCAACTCATTCTTATTGTTTTTACTTCAAACGCAACATTTCATCGCTAATTATTTGCTGTCTGTGTCTACTTCAGCTCGTGGATATGTGTGCGAGTATTTATCACTATTTCGAATTCTCCGCTTCGCCGTAATATAATCTCTTTCGAACCTGTGTCTTCCATGTGTACCGCCGTCGAGGGTGGTTTCTGATCTATGCATTCGTGATTACTAAATTATTTCTCCGATAAAAAAAGACAGCTTTCTCTCCGCCTAGACCATAATCTCCTTCCTAGACCATAATCGCCAACTTTTCGCCCATCTCTTCCTTCACCCACCACCGCATTCCAAACCCCCATTTTTATCAACTGCTTGCTCCCAGGTATTCTATCGAGTATTTTCTCCACCTGATCATATACCCCCTCCACCTCTTCTTCTCGATGATTCGAAGTGGGAATATACACCTGGATTAAAACTAAATTCGTTGGATCTGCCTTTAGCTGAACCACTATTGTCTTATCATTCATCTTCTCTCCCTACACTACTTTTCTACCAAGCTTCCTGATCATTACTAATGCAACCCCACGCTGGCTTTCATCCCCTCGGCTGAAGAACACACAATAGTCATCGCTCCAATAGTCCCCGCTATCGTTCCATCTTACTTCGCCTTACCGATGATGTCTACGCCCACCTTCTCAATTTCTTGCTACATATTCTCTAATTTATCCGCCCTTAGCATTGTACTAACATCCACGAGCCTATTCTGATAGTCGCGTTCCTCTTCTGCATTCGCTTCTTCTTCTCCCGTGCAAGGATTTCGTGTGATGACGACCGCAGAAGATGCCTTGCGTCCTCTGCTGCTGGGCACATCAACCGGATCGAGCCCCGTAGTTGCCTGGATTCATACCCGTATAAGTACTGTCCATTATTTCAAGGTTTTATTTTCATTGAGTGAGTATTCCGTGGCCTTCCCAATAATGTGTTTTACGTGAGTGACACTATTCAGTCGAGAGGCACTGGGGTCAGGCATCGTTTGCAACCGCCTCTCACTGAGGAACAGACTGGGCTGAGCGAGCCAACTGCCATACATAACCTTCTCCTAACCTTCGACCTATCTGGGCATGGACGGCGACCCCTCAACGGGCAATTGCTCCCGCCAGTTCATACCTAGAGGTCGTTGGAGCACCCAAGCACTTCCACAACGACAAGGTTGTAGTCCTTGGGAAAAGCCATCACATGTAGCGTCCTTTTTAAAAATTCAACTGCAATATTATTAGCTCTTCAAAACACCGAATAGCCAATAATTGTTGGGGGAAGTTACTGTAGGTACGGATTACCTTATTCCTCAAAAAAACCCAAAAAAGTAACCAGCTCTCTTTTCTAAAAGACATACCTAGATTTCAAGTACCAGAAATAACCAAAGTAATCTAAGGATAAAATTGCATTTAGTATAGAACATGAAAGCCACGTAATGAGACGTATATAGACATTCCGCGAGACATAGTGGCACCAATCTCGCTTTCTTATCGCTCTTTCAAGCTTTTTGATACCTCACCAGGTGTTTCCGAAATCAGGAATGCGAATCATGTGGCAATCTGATGACCTAAAATCAAAACATGAGTGCATACTGTGCAACTTCTGTTCTTGTCCCCGTTGTAGCGACCGGGGAACGGAGAGTTGGTTCAATGGGTGAAACTTAAGTGCCTAGGATTCAAATCTAAGTGAGACCTTCCGACATTCCCGTTGGAATTGGTCGCAAAAACGATGTGAGTTTTGATGCAGTCTCAGGTGAAATAGGGCAAGGATTTCATCCTCTTGGTAATAGGAAAGTAATGTATGCGTCTATGAGCTCATCACCTGGTAAACTCATCCCATACCCACACAGATTGATTACTTCAGTGTCTAATACATTGTTATTGTATCTTTAAACGCAGTATTCCACTCTATCGACAATAATTCTACGTGAAAAAATTGATCGGGAGGGCTGCGTGAAATTTTCACTAGTGATTTGAATGCATCAGAATCTCGAACCCATAATGATAACACCGCGTGAACCTCTTATTTACGTGCTTGGAATCAATCCTAGTCATTTCCAAAACAACTTCCAGGAACCATTCCCCGGGTGTTGAGTAGGAGAGATGAGATCCATTTACGCCGTATTCGTGGGTCTTCCACAGTGCGTGTAATTCGTTTTTATTTTTGGTTTCATCCTTCAGAGTATAGTCATCTTTACCATTTGAAAACTGTTCCATATTCACGGGTGGTTTTTGTTTCTTGGGTTTTTCTTGATTATAGTGTGCTCTCGCTACAAATTATTCTGATATACTGTTCTATATTGCTTATTACTTCCTGGAAGTTACCCGTTTCGAGGAGACCCCTTTGTTAATTATAGCAGTTTTTTCTATTGTGGTTTAAAAGCTCATGGTTCAACTTCATTCCCACCCATAAATTTAATTGTGAAATCGTTTCATCTTACATTTTCATTGAGATATGGAATGATATCGTCTGCCGTAGGTGGTGTTTTCACCCACTTGCGCTTTGAGTGGCATTTCTTTAATGCTGTTGGATCAAAGAAGTCAAGAATTCCTTCCAGTTATTCCATCGATAGAAGCAGTATTGAAATTGTTTCACAAAATAATAGGTAGTTCGTTCTCTAGAAAGATAATCCATTACGATGTTGCACTCGGCGAATGCTGAATGGACTGAAGGAAGCCGAGACTCTCTCGTGCAGATCGGGAGAAAGTAATTTCAAAAATAAAACATATATTCTTGCCCAAAAGACGTTACATATGGTTTCAGGTTGTGGATCTTGAATTGAGATATTGAAAAGTTAAATGAAATAGATGCTTTATTCATTAACGTTATCATCATCACGTTTATTCCTCTGTCCTCCTCTGGAGACTTTTCCTCTATTTTGTTTTCAATTATGTTCGTCACAAACCCATTGTGTCTCAGGGTGTGTCAAATCCATCTGCTTCTTCTTTTCTTTATGGTGTTCAAACAATCCTTTCCTGTTCTACTCTCATGAGAACTTCACCATTTCTAACTTCGTCCGCCCATTTCATCTTCACCTTCCTTCCTCAGCACCTGGTTTCGAAGGCTATTTCTATTATGTTCTGGGCTGCTATTCCAATGTTACATGCTTCCGATCCATCGCGTGCCGCGCTTCACACGAATATTTTAACATGCTGTTTCCTGCTTTGTAGTCCTGCCTTCTTTGAGCACAGCGGTTGTCTATTTGCCACGGAAGTCTTCTTACCCTGGGCTATTCTCCGCTTGATGTCCGTTGTATTTCTTTCGTCATACGTGATGGTACTTCCGAGATAGGTAAAGGAATCCAATTTCTCTAATTCATCTCCTCTCAGTGTGACTTCTGCGTTCAGTTTTCCCCTCCGCATACTCGGATTTAAGAATTGGTCTTATTTAGTTTCATGTATTACTCTCGGAGAACTTGGTCCATTACGTGTAGTGACCTTTGAAGATCATCGCGATTTCATACTATCACTGCGATCCGCGAGGCGGAGCATGGTTATTTCTTCCCCGTTGATCTTGACTCCTTTCTGTCCCATTTCTTGTGCTTCTGTTATTGCCTCCAAGTATATGCTGATCAGTGCTGGTGAGTTGGTGTATCCCTGTCATACTCCTTAGTTTAACGTAGCTTATATTTGTCTTTCATCTATCACTCTCATTGTGACGACTTGCTTGTTGTGTAGTTGATAATACAGTATCTATTGTTAGTCATTCTTCTTTCGTTGTAATACATTCCGAGTTTTTCCAGCAGTCCGAACATCTTGTTCCACTCAACATTGTCGAAGGGTTCCCCAGATCCAAGAATGCCTCATACAATGGCTTGTTCACTTGTATAGTTTTCTCTACCATAACTCTCTGTTCTTTCAATATCCAAACTGGTTTCCCGAGAGGTTGCCTTCAATTGTCCTTCCCATCCTTCGGCTTATTATTCGTGTGAGTATTATTGACGGATGTGGCACTAGACTCAAGGTTCGGTACTTCTAATATAATGCATTCCCTCTCTTTTTTGGTATCGCAATCTTCACACTCAGTTGATAATCCTCTGAAAGTCTTCCACCTTGATAGCCATCATGGATCATTTCGTACAGGTTTTCCCCGGCTTTACTTCCTAGCTCTTGTAATTATATTATAAATAAACATCTTTACATGCATATTGAAAACCTCTGAGGCCGACCTAAGGATGACCTAAGCAATCGATTCCTTTAATCATACCGAGGAATTGAAATGTGTACATAAGATGTCATGTTTCTTATGTTTATATACGTTTGCATTTAAGGAAGGGGAAAGAATTGTTACAAGATTTTCTTGAAGGGGACGTGACTACGTTACCCTTCAAATATTTACAGATTTTACCTTTTTACGTATATTAACGCATTAATGCATTCATACATTCATATGCATGCAAACATATGCGAACAATCATAACTATTGCCAATCATAAATATTCCACGTATATTGAAGTCACGAGTCCTTGGCAGCAGGTTTTCTTCATTACCACCTCTCTCAAAGAAAAATTCTTAAATGTTTTCAGAATAACAAGGGGCGAATTAATAATATGTTGAGGTTAACCAACAGTGGAACAATAATAAGATGTAGTTTTTTTCATTCGGGGAGAAGTGAACTATCAGCACTGTAATTAAATATTTTCCCGCTGTCATAATCTTTTTACATTATGCGGAACAAAACGCCGGCCTCTAAAGTGTGATACCACTAGATTATAATAAGATCACCATCAGCTCCAACGCCGTCAATGGACCCATATTGCTCCCTCTACTGCCTCTTTCGCGAGAATCCCTAAATCCATTTACCCTCTGCTATTCCGACGAATTTTCGCTGAACGCCTGGTTTGTATCGAGAATTCTATGATATGCGTATGAATCTGAGATCATCCCCCGCAGGGAAGATGTAAACGTGTTCCATGCTTATTATTCTGGAAGGGGATGTGATCCAAGTCCGACGAACTTTAATCAAGCTGCGGAGGCGTCCCTTGGCGGAGGTACTTAGTTAGGTTAATCTTTATCCCCCTCGCACTATACACACGTATTATGCCTCTCTCCACTGTTCGAAGTCGCCGTGGCCGATGGCCGTAAATGGCCACCCTGAAACGTGCCCGACCGATCATGACTTATTCCGCGGAATCATTCTCTCAGCGGCGCCGCCAAGGCGCAGACAATTCGACCCTTGGATAATTGTGGTACCCGAGGGAGGGGGTGGATTAGTTATCGCGGGCGGGCGGAGGAGGGTGGAGGCGCAGGGTATTTGGGGTGAGAGGAGGCCCACAGAGAAGGGAGAGAGGTAGAGGGGGGGAGGGGGTGAAGAAAGAACGCAGGGGTGGGTCGGGATAGCGACGGGCGCAGAGACAAACTCCCATTGATCCATGTCCTTTCGAGAAGATCTGCCCCCCAAGTATGTACATACCTACTACATACATGCTGTTATTTATCTGGAATCCGCAGGAATCCGCTTCGTGAATATTTTTTCCAGAATCATTTTCTTCTTTCTTTGGTGGTATATGTTTTTACTCTTGTTCTATCCCGTAATTATGCCCAGATGGAACTGTGATATTTTATTTATGAATTTTGATTTGAATTACATTAAATTATAGTTTTCATTGCGTTCAAGTTTTTACAATTAACCTTGGAATCCTCCTGACCCTCGTTTGCTCTTTGGCTGATTGTTTACAATTTATTGTATACAATTATCTCTTTTGCGAGACTCCTGTTATTTTTGAATCATGAAATTACCGTGAATCTTCCCTTTCCATCAAATACAGCTTTCATTCTTCTAATCTCCCTAAGCAATTTATTTTCAATCTTTCAGACTTTGCTGTAAACTAGTTGTCTTTTACCAAAATGTTTAGCAATTCTTCAAGGGGTATTATTTTCAAGATGTTTTAATCGTTCTTTGCATGTCATATTTATTTGGTTTTCCCGAATATATATATATATATATATATATATATATATATATATATATATATATATATATATATATATATATATATATATATATATATATATATATATATATATATATATATCTCTGCTCCATGATGAACCATTTTCACTATTTCATTTTGCATGTGACACAACTTTTTGTGTCACTGACTATTTATTCCCAAATAGAATTGTGTCATATTTCTCAAGTCTTTGATACCAAGACTATTTTTGCCTGTGTTTCTAGCAATTTTAACCGAATAGAATGAAAAAATAATTTATTATGCTCTATTGACTCAGTTATTCATTGTAAATGTCATCATAAACAATAATAATGGCAAACGGTCATAAAATCTATTTTAAAAACCGTTTATATTTCACCGTTTATATATTTATTAATTTTTTAGCGACGCAAAAGTAAAATATATCCAGGTATTTGAGATAGTATACCGTTATATTTTTATTTCATCATTCTAGAGAAAATTTCAATACAAATGACCAAGTTTTTGATTTTCAACAATATTTCTTACATGAAAATGTTCTGCAAACCTATCTGTTTTTCCTCTATGATCTACACTTCATGAAAGAGTTTTTGCACGGTTCACTCATGACCTTATCGGTTTTTTCAGCGTATTTTCCTCAGAGCTGAAAGTATTATATAAGCGTCACTGTTTGATAGTTGTAAGATAATGCTGTCTCATTCATCAACGTGAACTTAATAACACTTTGGCCATAGTAATACGATTAGCACTTGATATTCTGGTTTTTGTGCTGACATAAATCTGGCATCTTCAACAATGGCGTATTTACCTCCCTTTGAATCATAAAGACTCTCAAAAGTCTACATGCAACCCTGTTAGCCGCTGCATGGGCGTATGGCAGAGGGTATTTAAAAACCAGCCGTGTAAAAGTGTGAAGGATGTAAGGTTTTGTGAGGTGAAATGATGAAGCGTAATTAAATGGGAGAGAGTGTTAAAGTAGAGGTCAGATTTCATTTTGTTCGTTTATCGTGCGCGGAAAGAACAAGTTTCCGTACCTATCTGTTCGGCAATATATCTCTCTTATTTGATCGCTTCTGACGGACCTAGAAATGTAGTGTGGCGTCAGAATGATGTTGTTTCTCTTTACACTCACCTGTTGTGAATTTATCGAGCAAACTAAGCTTAGCGTGCAGCCTCCGAGATGGTAAGCGGCTCCCAATCCCCCTAAATCCCTCTAAAAGCTGCGAAAAGTTGGCTCGAAGCAGTTTTAACGAAGCGCGCAGCTTTCCTTGGATTTATTATTATTTGGTTAACTCATTTTCTGTGAGTAATTGAAGACACGATGTATAATTTATCCGCATATGATTTTATTGATTTCCTTGTTTCATTAAAACTAGTCCGAGACCCACGCACTGCCTGTCATGTATTTGTGTAGTTTTTGTCAGAAGAAAGTCGAGGGAAGAAACTTTAAGGTGAATCAGAACGGCAAAGGAGACATACATATGAGATGTCCCCAAAATGGACCGGAGGCATATTTTTTCGCAAGGTTTTCCGAGGGAGGGGCAAAACCTCCCGGTCTTGCCCCTCCCCTTTCGAGAATATTTTATGAGCGCCCAGTAGCGTAGTTAGTAAAAATAAAAGAAACTCAACTTTGGTTCGGTGGAATTGATGAGGGGCAGGTTATTTCAGGCTTTATGCTGAACCCAAGCCAAGTGAAAAATTAATGCCAACGTTTCACGCTACAGAAATCGCATATGCTGTGTAAATCACAAAGTATATCACCGGGTGATTCTCAAAATTACTCCTATCCCCAATCATGAGATGCTCTGCCGTCGAAGGTATGTGGAATGGTGGAAATAAGAAGGCCTCGTAACTTGTACTGTCTCACGCCCCCGTGCTCGTACAAGTTTTCGTTCTGCAGCTCGGCATCTCTTCTACCTGTGTCCACATCCCACCATCGAAGCCTTTGTTCTCCATCCCCGCTTACCCACGTCCTTCTCTCTATAGCGGCGTTCTGCATCTCCCCGCGTCATCCGTTCCAACCACCGCACTCTCTCCTCCTTACCTCCATTAGATGTCTCTTCAAATGGCCGAAAAAATTCATAGTTGGATTTAAATGCTCTCAAATCAGCCTAAAAATATCGAAAAAACATTCGGGCGTGAATCGTGAAAATGCGAAAATTTTAATGGTGTCAGTAAAGCGGGGGAAACTACAGCAGTACCAACGTTTTTTGCACATCCTGTGAAACGAACTTCATTTGATGTATCATTATAGGTTGCACGCTCTACTTTGAATAGCATGAGATACTTAAATCCGAGAATGTCAAATTAGAAGAGAATAAGATAGGTTTATCCCAGTGTCGAACGAATAGTTTTTTAAATTGCATTATACTTACTTGTGCCAGAAATCTTACCTAACGACTTCTATCGGTGTCATCCCTCGATAAAATAACGACTCAAGAGTGTGGAAACTGATCGGGGTTAGGGACCAATGAACTTTGTGGAAGTTATGGGTGTGATTTGATTTCACTCTCTGAAGTGAAGCGCCTTATCCGCCATTCTCGTCTCGTCGCGGGAGAGAGGCTGACGCGAGCGCGGGCGGCGGTGTTTGGCCATTTTGAAGACGAGATAGTGTGTAAATGAGAGTGGGAAGGAGGATTCCGACCCAAGGGGTGTTGGCGGGGGGTGTTGGCGGATTAGGCGGGAGAAAGACAACATTTCGCTTGTAACCGGGTGAGAGAGCAGAGGGACGGCGATGGAGGCCGTAGATGGATTTATACTCGATTTTTGGGACTTGCTTTTTTTCCGAGAGGGGAGTTTTGGTGGGGGGAGGGAGTCGGGTACGGTCGCTCGGATTAAGTCACCCCCGGGCACCCGCCTTCGACCCGTACCTCACCGCCTCGATCCAAATGGCCTCCTAGTGCCGGAATGGCGAAAGTCTAGTGAAGCTGCGACGACTCGAGAGAGGTCCTTTTTATTTTTAATACTCCCCCGGGCGGCGTCGTGCCACGAGTCGCCGGTGGTCGCGGGGCGGAAGGGAGGGACGGCACGGGTCGCCGCTGGTGACGGCGCGGCTGGAAGGGACGAATGAAGGAAAACGGGTGGTGTTCGGGAAGGTCCCAGAATTTATTAAATACCATGTCCTGTAATTACGATGAATGTGTTGGACGATTTCACAAGACTAATTCGTATGTTTTCAATTCGACTATGCCTTGAAATACAGATTGCTATGGCTGCTATTCTAGGCCATGGTAAATTATATCACATTTCTTTATTCGAATTTTTGTCGAGATTTACAAGTTAACGCGAAGATAGAGCTATTGAAAACCCATAACATCGCTTGGGTATATGTTTTCCTGTCTGGAATATCAGCATACTCCGGTTGTATGATATCAGCTGCGAGATCATTTCTGTTTTGCTTTGCACATTCCATGCTGCCAAAGAAGACTTAAAATCGTAGACATAAGTTATAACGATCGGCGTCATTATATTGTTTGTGCGGAGTTTTGACTTTCATTTAATTAAGATACAGAACAGGTGTTCTGTAGAGTTATTTTCTGGAGAGCAAAATACTCCTTACAAGCTGTTCTGTAGAATTTCAACAACTCTACGGAAATATGTGAGGTTTCCGTTGATCCAGTTCCTTTTCTAGGGACCTATATGGAGAGTCGTAGGGAATTTCACAGAACGTCCTAAGGAATTCTGCAGAAAATCCTAAGGTATTCTGCAGAACATCGTAGGGAATTCCGTAAAATGGCGTTTCAATACTTTAAGAAATATCTACAGAACTTTTTAAGAAATTCTGTAGAAGTATTCTTAAGGAAACTATGCAGAATTTTTTAGCAGGGTGGGTCGTTATTCTTATTGCCTCCGGCTCGCTCTCTATATCTGCAATTTGAGATGACTCTTCCTCATTCAACGTGACTTCTTAGTTATACAATGAGACTGGCTCATCGTTTTTTCTAAAATATCCCACTGCTAAAAAGCCAAATCCCTTGCTTTGGGTGGAACCTCCCTTCTTCGATGAGTTAATTTCTCTATCACAATTTGAATTCCAATGCAATAAGATCAACACTGCAATCCGAAGAAAATCCTAGGAGGAAAAATCCATCCGAATCAGGTTTCGAACCATGAGCCTTATCTTGTTAGGGTAGAGCTCAGACCGCTGCGCTACCCAGGCTTCCAAATTCTTGTGGCAATTTTTGAAGGATTCGAGTGAAGTTGGCGTTGACGTGAAAAGGATTCACATTGCAGGCTTAAAACTCAATGTTAGTAATTTGGGCGAAGCGTTCTACAAGGTTAAGATAAATGGAAAGAAAATGGGGAAGTGGTAGTAAAATAAAAGGATTTATGGACGGAATGCATAAGGGTAGGTAGGGCTTAAATGAAGAATGGAACCTCATGCGTTAAAAAGGGGCTCAATTTGTAAAAATCCAGTGGATTTTTACAGACTTCCACCTAACCTACCTTTACCGGTAGATTACTCAATACTGATATTATCACCTGAATTGTTTGAAAACTTGTGTGCTTCGTTTTTGAGTGATTAATGCGGAGTGACTTCGCTCGTGTCGTTTCCTCTCTCCGCACTCGTCTCCCGTTCCCAACTCCCCGTCTTCCTCCTCCCACCCTTCCTTCCTCCTCGTCTCTCCTCGTCCTCACATTTACCCTTCCTCATCTGTTGCCAGCATCATCGATTATGCAATGACGGCGATTTCTTGAAATCACCCTCCTCTTTTCATTTGATAAAACTCTCCCGACCTCCGACACCACCTCCATTGAAACCTCCCAACGAATCCCCGCTCTCCTCGTCGTCCTCCTTCCCCTCATCCGCTGCCTCGTCTCAAAACCACTCTCGCCTTTCTTCCCTCCTCACTTCTCCCTTTCATTTGTTTTCCCTCGACCACATGCCCGCGTAGAAGTAGGGAGTGAGACACGAGGGAGCCACTGGCTGGCAGAGACTGAACATTTTTTTACGCGCTTTCCCTCTCTCGACGAAGGAGGAGGGAAATTAGAAGAAAAGAACCGGTCGCTCGTGTGATGGGGAGAGAGAAGGGGGGGAGGAAGAGGAGGGGGGACGGGAGGAGGAATATGCGAAAGAGCGAAAAGAGGTGTGGGGGGGAATAGGATGCGAGTCGACCTTTTCCGATCGGCAGTGGGCATGGGGTACGATGCGTTCGACTCCTCCTTCCTCAAGAGGTGTGCTCTTTGAAGGGACGGAAAGAGTGTTCGGGAATTAAGCGGACTGAACTCATCCCTAAAGCGGATGATTAGTTGTACAACTTTGTCGTGGGTACTTTTCAGGATTAAAGGGCCTTATATCAATACGACCCGACACAGCTCTCTCCCCGCTAAAAGTTATCAAAGGGTGGGATTTCTTAGAAGGGCCCATCGTTTACAATTTCAAGTCGCTATGTAGTGGGCGGGCAGCGCGATCGTTCCCTACATAGTGCCCCGACCACCCCTCCTCACTACTACTTAGACATGGCCGCCCTAATTCGTCTGATCAACAGCTCGATGATAAAATCTTATGAATAAATTATTGCTCAAATGAACCATATTATAACTAATAGAAATATAGCAGAAACGTTCCTATGTAGTCTGATATGCAGCCAACGATTTTTAAAGTAACCTTACGTTTGTTTACAAACCGATATGTCAAAGACGTCTATGTATTAATATAGAAGGTATTTATTTTATTAAGCGTTGAAGCATTGTAATTAAATTCGATATTTGAATATAATGATAAGAGTGTACTTGCGGGTTTACGCAGTGTAATTATATTTCTATTTGCACATTGTCAACAAAGAATTTGGTTGCGTTAGCTCATAATACCGATGGAAGTCTTGTCTAAATATGTACGAAAAGTGAAATGAAATCTTCCATTATTATTTCTCATTTAAACAAAGATAGCCTGAATTGGCTTTGCCACGAGCCAATAATTTCATACCATGCGAACAAAACATAATTCCTTGTCGCGACAAAGGCGATGTAATCGTTTTGATTGCATGTTTCCGTTTTCTAGCGATGACTCTCTTTGATACATTTTATTATTTTAACAGGGTGCGATTTTAAAAAGTGTTATAAATCATCCTCGTATGTCACGCATCTATTCCAATGTTCCTAGTGGTCGTAGTCAAAGTATTTGATGTGCCATTTTTTGTGTCAGCAGCTTGTGTTACAAACAGTTGCACATAGTTGCATCGTTGCATTGACTACAATCACTTCAATGTATCAGCAAGTGCTCGAAGACGACTTCATCGAGTTTATCCAATATATATTGGATATTCATCTCCTGTTCGCGCTGAGGAGAAATTTAATTGATCGAGATAACCCTGAAGGAATTTAACTCAGAAGGCGAATTCATATAAAGATTTCGCTTCTCCAAGGAGACGGGTGACGAATGTCCTCATGCCGTTAATTGGGCCAGGAAACTTGACGGCCCGAGCATTACCCCTGCCACCAATTCTGAGGCTGCTCACATGACTCAGGCTTTATTCCACCGGGAGTTTTCTGGTGAGTATTGGTTGTTGAATGAATACTTTAAATTGAAATGGCTGCTCGTTACTAGTATACATATACGCCGCTTGTCTGAAGAAAAATTTAGTTGAAGCGTCCGCGAAACTGTTTTCAGACATAAATAAAATAGTGTAAACACCTGATTGATCAAGAAACATGCCTAATGCATTTCTTGGAACGTTGCGGTCCCAGGTGAAAATGCCAGCTAGTACTTCAGCAGACTTATATGGCAAGATCCAACTGGAAGCATAAGCTTTAAGATAAATGGATTAGCACAGTTTCTTGTCTTCTTAAAGAAATCCTTTCTAGCAGGAACCAGCTTGACCAAGAATTGTAGGCCATACAGGTTCCTGCTGGATCTAAGTGGAAGTGACCAATTACTAGCAGGAATTATTGCCAGGGGGTTAGGTAACTAGGTAATATTAGGTACTAATCAATTTACCATGGCCTAGAATAGCAGCCATAGCAATCTGTATTTCAAGGCATAGTCGAATTGAAATGACAAGGTAATACCTTATATACAGGGTAAACTGGAAAGATGGACAGAATATATAAAACAACTATTTAAAGATACAAGACAAAGTCAGAATTATTATAGAAATATGACTGGAGAACAAGGTCCAAATGTATCGAGGGAGGAAGTTATACATGCTATCAACAACTCAAGAAATGGAAAAGCTCATGGGCCGGACAAAATCACGAGTGAAAATCTGAAACTCATCGGAACAGAACAAATAGATATAGTGGGGGATTTGTTTAATAATTTATACAATTCTGGAATAATTCCTAAAGAATGGATGATGTCCCCCTTCTGTACCATACCTAAACAGGATAATGCAAAAACCTGCAATGACCATCGCACAATTAGTCTAATGAGTCACGCTCTCAAAATATTTGTAAAAATTATAAATCAACGAGCAGTCAAGAAAATAGAAGAAGAGATAAGTGACACACAATTTGGGTTCAGAAAGTCTTTAGGGACGAGGGAAGCTTTAATGGCTTTCAATGTATTAGCACAAAGATGCACGGAGGTTAACCAGTCGTTATATGTTTGCTTTCTAGATTACAACAAAGCATTAGACAGGGTTCTCCATGACCATCTCATAACTTTACTCGAAAAGAAAAACCTGGAGAAAAAAGATATTCGCATCATAAGAAACCTATACTACAATCAAACTGCCACTGTGAAAGTGGAAAATGAGTTTTCAGAAGAAATAGAAATCAGAAGGGGCGTGAGACAAGGTTGTCTTCTCTCCCCCTTACTGTTTAACATGTACTCTGAAGACATAATCCAGGCAGCCTTCTTAGATGAAACAACTGGTATTAAAGTAAATGGATTACCCATAAACAATATTAAGTTTGCTGATGACACAGCACTAATAGCCGGAAATCCGGACTTACAACAACTTCTTAACAAGGTAGCGGAAAAAAGTGAAGAGTTTGGTTTGACTCTTAATATAAGACTTAAGTAAAGCAAGACTTAGTTCATGGTGATTTCTAAAACACATCAGCAGGAACATCTTTTAATCATTAGAAAGGGAGTTCAGCAAGTTCAGAAATACAAATACTTAGGCACTATTGTAAACGAAGACAATGACAATTCAGATGATATTAAAACAAGAGTTGGTCAGGCCAGAAGCACCTTTAACAAAATGAAAAAGGCCCTCTGCTCAAGAGATCTTAGTTTAAGTGTTAAAACTAGGTTGTTAAGGTGTTATATATTTTCATCTCTTTTATATGGAATGGAAGCTTTGACTCTAAAAAAGAGAGAAATAAATAGACTGGAAGCATTTGAAATGCGGGCATTACCCGAAGGATCCTCCGTATCAGTTGGTGGGTGTGGAAGGACCTCAAATGAAGAAGTCCCAGAGCAAGAAAGGGAAAAAGTAAAGAAGTGCCAAATGCAAGAAAAGTAAGGAAGTTACAATACTTAGGGCACATTATGAGATGAGAAAAATATAACCTGTTTCAAATAATTCTACAGGAGAAGATTTGTGGCAGAAGAACCAGAGGAAGAAGACGTACATCCTGACTGGCCAAATTAAAATCATGGTACAGTTGCTCAGCTGCTGAGATCGGCACAGTCAAGATCTAGTGTGGCCCTGATGACTGCCAACCTTCTGAGAGGAGACGGCACATGGAGAAGCAAGTTTTTCTATGAATGTTCAGATTGGGTCTCTGTTTTCAATAAGAGGTTTTAGCCAGGACAGAGTATACACTTGTGCAATATAACATGATACAATTATTGTTATGACATGTCCATATTGTAATTGCTTCTGAAATGCAAGTATTTGAATGATTAATGGTTGTGATGAAAATGATTGTCTGGATTGATATCTTTTAGGTTGTTGTGGATTCTGATGTGAGGATAATAAATATTGTAACAAGGTAGCCAGGATCAACCCATGATGCCCGGATATTTCAAAATAGTCGATTGAAGTTTATACTGGATAGAGGGGAAGTAAAAGGCATTTTCCTGGGCGATAGAGGCCCAGTTGCCCTACTTATATACGCCTCTTGCCAATCCGACTACTGCACCAAAGAGACAGTAATTTTCCTGAAGGCAAAACAAAATAAAATTATATCAACAGCTTTAGCTACCTACCCATCAAGTAGCAGCTCATGTTTCTTCACCACAACTTTTATTTGCTTTCACATGTCTTGCTGTTTCACTATAGGTACAATTCAGCATACATAGGCACAAGGTGCATTGTAGAGAGAACTTTTGGTGTTTCGAAGAGAAGATTCCCTTGCCTCGCCATGAAGGTGAGAACGAAGCTTCTCACCACCGTGAAGATCATTTTTGCTTGTGTGGTCCTCCACAACATTGCTATTCAGAGAAGGGATGAAGTACCTGATGCAGTGCTGGAGGTGCCCCACATCGTGGTCCCCGTGTTTATAGCACATGCCCAAAACCAACGTGGGGGAGTTGAGCGTGCTGCTTTCATCCAGCGACATTTCATGTAGCATTCATTGATTACCAAACATGTTGTCATAATTTTGGATAAATAGAATTATTATGGTGCACTGTAAAGTGGCTATCTGTTTTGAAATGTGCTACAAATAGAAGTGTGCCCTCATGAAATATTTAACTATCTGCTATTATTATATGTAGCCATGTGATCTCTACATTGACTGAGTTGATGTATATTGTTTGATATATTCCTGTTAAATCTGACTGTTGTCAACTGTTTTCAGATCAGTTCAAGTGGCATTATTTTTTTTTTATTTTCGCATTCTTCTGTACTTTCAAGATACAATATAATTGGTACCAGTACAACTGACCTTTAAATTTGTAAATTTAGAATTTTTGAGGCAAATAGGATAATATTAAAAACTTTATGAGGTTATATGAATTCTCATTTTATTAGAGAAGTTCCAGAGAACTTTCTTCCTACTCCTGGCATCCCCTTCCTTCAGTCTTGCTGATACTTATATTGCTTACAATACATGGGAGCTGAAGTCATTTGTTGGAAGCTGAAGTCATGGAATACTTATGTTGGAAGCTGAAGTCATGGACATGGAATAATCAACGTTACACGATCAGTAGTTTGCAAAACCATACCAAGTAAATGGAAAAGAGCCAATGCAGATCCAAGGTGGTATAACGCGGAGGTTAGGAAAACATTAAAGCACCAGAGAACATGTCATGCTAGGTTAAAAAGGGCAAAAATTAACAAATCCTCCGAAGAACTATACACAGTCACCGAAAATTACAAAATATCTCAACTCTTAGCAAAAGAAGCGTGCCGAAGGGCGTTAGCTGATTTCAAAAGTAAATTACTGTGAGAACACTTGAACGTTAATCCCAAGTCATTTTGGTCGTATGTTAGGGACACTCAAGGAAATAAATCAACAGTACACACGCTTAAGAATATCAAAGGGGAGAAGCTAACCAACAGTCTACAAAAAGCCAATTCGTTAAACTCATTCTTCCAAAACATTTTCAATACTTGTACACCGCATCATTTCGATCAGCAGCCAGTTCGTTCCCAAACATGTATGCCTGAAATTATTATAAATTGTCGAGGCATAGAACATCGCTAAAAAATATCAACCCCAACAAGTCCCCCGCTCCAGATCAAATACCTGCTCGCGTATATGAAACATTGGCATCAGACGTAGCGCTTTACTTAGAATTAATATTTACCAAATCTTTAGTAGATCACGTAGTGCCTAAGGACTGGAGAGTAGCAAATGTCACACCTATATTCAAAAGCGGCGACAGGGAAGACCCTAGTAACTATAAGCTTATTTCTCTCACATCCATTTCGTGTAAGGTATTTGAACACATAATCGTAAGCTCCATTATGAGTCATTTAGATAGGGAGGAATTATTAATAAATAACCAACACGGATTTCGAGAGGGTAGATCTTGCGAAACCAAATTAGCTCTCTTCGTTCATGACATCTTGCTCTCGGGTGAAAATATTGTTCAAGTTGACGCGATTTTCCTCGATTTTAAGAAAGCTTTCGATAAGGTACCTCACGTTAAGTTACTCTCAAAACTAGCATATGGAATAGATAAAAACATTATTAGTTGGATTGATCAGTTCTTACATGGGCGGGAACAAAGGGTTGTCATAGACGGTATCAAGTCAAATACAGCTTAACATCGGGTGTTCCTCAGGGAAGTGTCCATTATGATAGGATAATCCATTTCATATTATGTAGATACTAACCATCTAGCTGCATGTGACCATATTATCTACCATGTCTCCATTAAATATCCTAGTTGCATGTCAATAGTGCATGTTTGGTGATCTTCACCCTCTGTCACACACCCTCGTGGTGGCTTGCAGGGTATCACTTAGGTGTAGATGTAGATATTCCTCGATTTTAAGACAGCTTTCGATAACGTACCTCACGTTAAGTTACTCTCAAAACTAGAAGCATATGGAATAGATAAAAACGTTATTAGTTGGATTGATCAGTTCTTACATGGGCGGGAACAAAGGGTTGTCATAGACGGTATCATGTCAAACACAGCGTAACATCGGGTGTTCCTCAGGGAAGTGTCATTGGTCCACTTTTATTTCTCTTGTACATAAATGATATTAGCAACGTCGTTAAAAGTAAGCTTAGACTCTTCGCAGACGACGCGGTTGTGTATAGGGATATTAACAATTCCGAAGATAGCGACTCGTTAACAATCGACCTACTTGCTATTCATGCTTGGTGCGTAAAGTGGCAGATGGAACTAAACATAAAAATGTGCGTAGCAGTCAGCTTTTGGAAAAAGAAAAATAGGCCAGGTAGGGCTTACAGAAATAATAGTACGGAAATTATTCACCCCGAGTCTGTTCAGTACTTAGGGGTCACAATTACTCACGACATATCTTGGGGAAAACATATTCGGGAAATATGCTGTCAAGCATACAGGAAGCTAGGCTTTATCAAGAGAGTACTCGGAAAATGTGATGAGAAAGTGAAAGAACGTTGTTATTTTTCAATCGTTAGGCCTCATCTGGAATATGCTGTTAGTGTATGGGATTTATACGAAACGGGGTTGATATCAGAGTTAGATCGCGTACAGCGAAGAGGAGCTAGGTTCGTGAAACGATGCTACGATAAGTTGGCTAGTGAGTCTGGACTGTTAGAAGAATTAGGATGGGAATCGCTATCACAGCGTAGATTAAATTATAGGCTTAACCTCCTAAATAAATTTCAGGAAAATCATTTTACCGACGACGTAAAAAACATACTATTAACCCCTTCGTACTACGGCAGATTAGATCGCGCCAATAAAATTAGAGAGCTAGATTGTAGAACCGATAGGTATAAAATGTCATTTTTTCTGCGTACCATTCGGGACCATAACAGCTGTGATCGTCGTCATGAATAGTTCGAATTGTGACATTAGCTAGACTATAGACCTTTCTTTTTATATTCTCTATGTTCTAATTTACGCATGATGTAAATATTGATGTTCTTATTTATGCATGATATTTAGAATATGTAGTAGTAGTCTTTGTATCCCTTGCATGTTGGAACGATTGACGATAGAATGTTTCTTGGGTATTAGATTGTTAATGGGCGCTTTGCATGTGTGGTACGCGGGTTTCAATGTAATTTCGGTGATCTACCGTATCATTCATGGTGTAGAAGCACCCCCTTACACCCTTTGGGCGGCTTGCAGGGTATGACGTAGATGTAGATGAATAAGTTCTTTTTAGAAGCTCCCATACAACATAATAGTTCTTTTTAGGACTAAATTGATCACTGAATGGTGTTATTGTGGAGATCAGTACTATAACGCACTTTATACATTGTTTTTGTATAATTTAATTGCTGGTACACTGTCCTTAACTCTAACCTAGTGGTGGACGAGGGGAAAGGTTGTAAAGTGGAGGGTGTGAGGTTCGTTTCTCTGAAGCGGAATGTATTTTTCTTCTTTTTTCATCTTTTTTCATCTTTTTTCACTAATGTCTTTTAAAAATTTTGTTTTCATCATCGTAACTCGCTTTAAAAATATTTTCCCCCCAAAAAAGATACAAATTGAATGTTTGAACGTACCTTTCGTTGTCTGCAAAAATTTGATTGTCAGAATTTCAATCAGATCGACCGTTCAGACGCTAGAGCCCATAATTGCAAGAAAAGATATGGAAAGAAGAGTGAAGAAAGTACTTTATATAGATGATGGGCTAACGGCATTAAGAATAGGAATGTTACCTAAGGTCATAATTCAAGTATATATGCCTACTTCTGCCTAAGAAGATGAACAGACATGATTTCAAAATCACAAAGGTATACATTAGGACTTAAAAACAACTAGTTTGTCTTATTCAGAAATATTTATAATATCAAGCGTTCATTTTAACTGTAAGTGCTGCATTTATCAGTCATTTTTAAGTGATGTTAATTATTATTATGTGTTAACAAAATGCTTTAGGAATATTTACCGGGCCTGTTTGGGTTATATGAAGCCCTTCGTTTTTGGACCGATGTTTGTCATTGATCGAGGTGGTACTGTATTTTTAAACAAACAATTTGCAGCTTCTGAAATGTGCCTCTCTGGTTGAATTCCCACGGTATGTGTTAGTTCACTTCCAACGCTGCCATATGTATGACCGACCCCAGCCCCGATCAGCTAACTACTGTGTCTCGGATAAAATTCCGATAATAATCATTTAATTTCTCAAAAACTAAATCGGTGACCTACCATCATTTTTGCACTAATCAATTTCTTAAATCATTGTTATGTCATATCCGTTTTTTGTATAAACGACATGGGTTTCAACACTCTAAATCTAATTTTATGTACCAAGGATTCGCTCCTACTGTACTAGGTAATGTAAATATAGCTGTTTTCAAATTCGATTATTGGAAAAACCAGAACGTAATGGTGTATTTCTAATTAAGGCAATCGATAGAGGGCCTTTTATTCTATAATTCCTGCGAATATGAAGAAAATGACATGGACTTTAGTTTTTAGACCAACCTCCTTAATCTTTGGTACCATTTGCCCTCGCTTACCTCCCGATAGCAATTTTACCCTAGCGTATAACGCACCCATTCCCCTTCCTTTTGCAGTTTCTCCATTTCCTCGCATTGCCTTCTACACCAATTTTCCTTCGCCCGATTGGTTATTCGCCGTAGTTGATTATTTAGCTCCTTGTATTTCGCCCTCCTCTGGTCGGTGTTGACATTTTTACAATTCCTTCTCTCCTCCATTTTCCTAATCATTTCCTCTGTATTCCACTGCTTCTTTACCCTCGTCAATTCCGTTGCTCCTGTTGTTTTCTCAGCCGCTCTTACAATGCTTGTTTTTATATTCTCCCACTTTTCCTCGATTGTTCCTGCTTCTTCGGCTTCTCCTATGTTCTCATCCACTATCTCTTGGTATTACCTCCTTTTCTCCCCTTTCAACGCTTACAGATTCCACCTCTTCATAGTAGTAGTAGTGGGGTTGATAGGGTGCGTCGACGACATGGTCATTTTGCACCACTACACGTCATAATTATAAAAAATAAATATACGCTGCACATTATGATATTATAATTAAGTACTTGAGATAAACGCTGAGTCAAAATTAAAAATAATGTTACATCCTTAAAATACTATTAAATAGGCCAGTTTCATTTAAAAATTCCAAAGTGCGGTTCAGAACATCTGGGTCATCGCCTAGAATGTACCCCAGGTCTCCCACTAGCTGCAGCCTGTTACGCACCGCCCGATATCTCTCTCACTCCGTCAGGATATGTCGAATGCTAAGAGGACAGTCGCAGTCATCACATCGCGGTGGAATTTTCTCTTCGGTGAAGAGGAAGGAGTGGGTCAGAGGGCTGTGCCCTATCCTTAGTCGCGTAATGACGACTTCCTCTCGGCGACTCTTCCTGACGGACGAAGGCCACGCTGTCACTGCCGGTTTTAAACCGCGCAGTTTATTACCTTCTGCGGTTCTCCACGACTCCTTCCACTGCTCTAGGACTGCATTTCTTAAAGCCGCCTTCACATCTTGGAAGGGTACCGGCATCGGTTCCATGGCGTCCATGGCGAGTGCCTCTTTCGCCAAAGTGTCGGCTCTCTCGTTCCCGGCGATACCCACGTGTCCAGGGACCCACATGAAAAAGATCTTAGTTCCCTTTTTGTCAAGAGAGAGGAGTGAAGATTGAATCTCCTGGACTAGAGGGTGCGCGGGAAAAAGGCCGGAAATGGCATTCAGTGCACTTAGGGAGTCCGTGCATAGAACGAAGGAGCCACGGTCCTGTATCCCATCCAGGGCCAGCCTTATAGCGTACAGCTCCGCTGTGAAAGCGCTACACATCGGATGAAGCCTTGCTTTCGTAGCTTCGTGATGGGGTGAGAAGACTGCGCACGCGCTGGCGGTGCCTGATCTGGAGCCGTCGGTATAAATAGGCACGAGATCTCGATGGGTGTCTAAGAACATATAAAATAGACGCTGGTACTCTTCTGCAGTGGTAAAGTGTTTTAGACGCTTGTTAAGATCAGTATTGATTTTAGACGCGGGTGTGACCCAAGGCGGACTTTTGCAGCTTCCGATAGGGTATATGTCTGGGAGTGTAATATCTTGCGCTTGGATGAAAGTATAAAACCTAATGCTAGCAGGCCTAGTGGCTCTTGTCCGGCGATTAAAAAGTTCTATTAATTGAGGTTTAAAAACAAGGTTGAAACATGGGTGGGACTTCATAGATAAAATTTTGGCAAAGTAATTGCACATGAGCAGGTTCCTTCGGTGGCACAATGGCGGCTCTCCTGTATCCACATGGAGGCTTTGCACCGGGCTAGTCCGGAACGCCCCAGTGGATATACGTAGGCCTGCATTGTGTACCGCGTTCAGAGTACGACCACCTCTTCATCCTCCTGCTTTTATTTAGCTTTTCGAATCTAACCTCACAATTCATCATTACTAAATTATGATCCGAGTCTGCATCAGCCCCCGGATAACTCCGGCAGGTCTTCACACTGTTCCTAAATCTTTGTCTAACCATGATATAGTCAATTTGGTATCTCCCAGTGTCTCCCGGCATTTTCCACGTGTACCTCCACCTGCGATGGTGTTTAAACCAAGTGTTTGTGACTATTAATTAATTTCTCCTCCAAAATTCAACTGCCTTCTTTCCGCGATCATTTCTCGTTCCAAATCCAAACCCTCCCACTTCATACCCATCTCTCCCTACCCCCACCACTGCGTTCCAGTCGCCAATTACTATTAGATTTTTCTTACCCGGCACTTCTCTGATTATCTCCTCTATCTATACATACACCTCTACCACCTCTTCCTCCCTATGATTGCTTGTAGGCATGTACACCTGGACCAATACGAAATTTGTAGGGCGTGCTTTTATTTCTACCGCTAGTATCCTATCGCTCACCTGTTCAATATTTACTACCGTCCTCCCCAATTTTGCGTTCAATACTATGGTTACCCCACGTTGACTCTCAACCCCACCACTATAGATTACCCGGTAACTATCACTCCAGTAGTCCCCGCTGTCCTTCCATCTCACCTTGCACAGCCCCAAGGTATCCATTTTCCCTCTATCCATTTCCCGTTTAATGTTTTCCAGCTTCCCAGCCCTCATCATTGTCCTAACGTTCCAAGTTCCTATTTTTATCGGTAACTTCCTTTTCTTCTTAACTTACTTGGTCCATGTATCCTGTAATGACTGTGCTGTGCAAGGATTTCGTGTGATGACGACCTCGGGGGCCTTGCATCCCCCGATGCCGGGCCCGGCACCCGCCCTATTGGGCGGCGTCCCGTAGTTGCCAGGATTCAATTCTCTTTGTGCGACATTCATATTTATTGGTAGTATAATAGTCGAGAGGTGACTCCCACTCCCGCTTCCCAACAGTGTTTCACGTGACACCATCACGGGACTACCCTTCGTCTGGCTCCTACCCTTCGACCTATCTGGCATGTGTGGCCCTATCGGGAGCAATATGTATTGCTCCCGCCAGTCCAGCTCTAGGGGTCATTGCTACGCGCAAGCCCTTCCACCACCACGTCAAGGTTGTAGTCCGCGGAAAAGAAAAGGAGATTACGTTGAAAAATAAAAATTACACAAAATAATTTATTTTTCTATCTTTTTCTAAGGACTTATTGAACGACCCTCGTATATTGTCATCAATTATATGCGTTACTTATAATGGAATTTTGTTTCCAATCTTCGTTTATTTCAGGGAAGGATTTATCCAGACAAATAGAATTTAGAGAACTCAGGCATAATGCCATGGCGTGAACTGGAATTTTCCTCATTAGTCAAACGCTGACACCTATTGTGAAATGATATTATGAATAACGTGCTAGAGACCCTTGTGCGAGAAATATTTTGGAGACAAGTATTTGAACATTATTTTACATTCATACAATGGATGACTGTTTTGTTCTCTAAGTTGTGTCAGCCTCGTACGCTAAAGGCGTCGACAGTTGCAATGCCAACTCTTAAAAAACCTCGCTCACCATTCTGTCGTTGCATTTTTTGGGCAAAAACTGATATTTATTCCCGGGAATGGATGCTCTATTTTGAAGGGCGTGCATGTGCGACGGGTGAAAAATCAGAGACGAGAGAAGGGGAAGAGGTTTGGGGGAAGGAGAGAGATTGGTGGATAACGAAGCACAAGGTGCTTAAATTTGTCTCTCGAGTGGGTTGGATGGCATCGGGGGGCGGGGGGTGTGGAGTGGGGGGGGAGAGGAGGGGGAAGGAGGGACGCTTTTCTAGTAGGGTGGGTCACACAATTGCCTGAAACCGGCAGAATGGGAAAGAGGGTTGGGTGCGCGCTCGAACCACCACAGCAGCGCTGGAGACCATTGTGATGCACTTTTTTCCCCCCGAGAGCGACTCGATGGGAAGAGAGCTCCCTCTCCTTTAGAGGTCCCTTTATCCGCTATTGTTCATTTGGCAATCCCATCCCATCTGCAGGGAGTCATCGCCTTCAGGAATACCACCATCCCTCCGAACGAGACGGCATACTGTTGTCCGAGTTTCCATTTTGCCCACTTTCCTCGGATGCAAGCAAGGCTCTAACCATAACAATTCTGCATGTATATTTTAGTCCTTGTAAGGGTATAGCAGATTTATTTGGCCACCACTAACATTAGGAGAGAAGAAAACGTATTTTCAACCCTGCCAGCCCCAAAACTGGTGCCCTTCCGCCCTCGCTGTGGTGAGCTTCGCGAAAAGGGTCTTTTCATGACCTCGCGGACCGTGTGTGCGGTCCTTTCTTGCTATTCTCGGAATGTTCCTCATCCGGACAGAAATACAAGGTTGCATTCTGTTTTCAATATACAGTGTAAGAGGTTAGTTGTGCTTTGGTTTTTTCTTGAATATACTCGGATACACACGCGTTGGATTCTGAGTTCTCCTGGCAACTTCATTGGGTTTTGATCTGCGTCAGTGGTGTCATAGATTTATTCACCCAACTTCGATCATCCATATTGGTAAGTGTTTTTATTTGGTGCTCTTTGTTATTAGTTTCGTAATAATTTTATGAACCCAGGAAAACTATCCGGAATTGACCCATTTTTTATCTTTCATGTATTTTCCTTGTGTGTGGGTGACCAATCGCTTGAAGTAGACATTCTGTGTATACGAATTCGATGCATACATACAAATATGTCTAGCCTCGAGGTTTCTCGCCTAGTGCTTCATAAAACAATTGTAAGTTCTGAACATCAATCCGCCACTGACAGGCACGAATATATAATGCATTATCTGACTCGAAAATTTCATGTAAAAGGCGATGTTGACGCCACAATTGCCCTCAATGATTTCCTCAGGCTATTATTTTTCCTGCACTACCAGCAGAAATGGGAAGCGAGTTCTAGAAGTAATGAAAGGTTTTTGAGCCGTAACAAAAAATGGAGGAATGCTCCTATTAGATTACCGAAAATCGCACTTCAATGTTTGCCGAGTAGTTCCGCGCCTTCCTGTAAGTATTATTGATTATTAGCCGCACGGAGTTGTTGTTTAACCTGAATAGTGCATGTAAAGGATGATTTTATATTATCTTATTAAGCCCAGTCGGACGCCCGGAAAAATCTTTCTGTTTCCAGCGAAAGATCGAAAAGAAGGGAAACTGAAAGTCTTAGGTCTTCGTACTCGGCAGCAACATTGAGGAAGGAGATAAGGCGGCCTCCAAACAAGTCAAGGAAATAACCACGACCACTCAAACCAGAGCATGGAGAGTACTAACGAAATGAAAGAAACCAATATCAGCCCCCGCTAAGATGTCGGAAAAGGAGGCTCTTTCTGTAATCATATCAATACTAACCGTGCACACTAGTTTGCAAATACGGTTTCGACGGAAGTTCAGGCCATTCGCTATATAAACAGAGGTGGCAACGATAGCCCAGGTCGGAGGAATTTTTGTTTATGAGCTCTCTGTTGCTCCATGAAGGAGAATTTAATAATTATTGTTGCGAAACTGCTGAGATGTTCGTGAAGCTATATCCGTGGTTTTACATTCCTCCCACAGTACACAAGATACACGGAGGAGATACCTCCCACAGTACACAAGATACATGGAGCAGAAATAGCAAAGGAGGTGATTCTTCCCCTGGGCCAATTATCGGAAGAGGCCTTATAGGCACGGAACAACCAAGCTAGAAAATATAGAGAAAGCTTCGGCAGAAAGCATTCGAGGATGGTAACTAACGAGGACTTATTCCGCCGACTCCTCCTAACCTCGGACCCATTAATTTCCAACTCCTATTGACGAAAAAGACCAGAAACATGCCAATGGAAGTGAGGAGTTTACTCATACTAAAAGAAGCCGAGTAGGAAATGCTGGACTCAGGAAGCGAAGAGGAAAATTCTTCATCCGATTCCGAGTGAAACGGTTATTATTTCACGAGGTATGTTCAAGTGCTACCCAGCTATTAAGTATTAACTTATAATTAATAAGTCTGTAACAAGAAAAAAGATTAAACTAATTCTATGGCCTATTAAGTCAATATGACTTATTATATCCGTAACGAAGGTATTAGAACAATAGCGCCTTCCAATATACGCCGCGTCACAGCCTTCTCCGTAGCAAGCGGGCGGCTCCGTACTGGGGCTCTCGATTGAAAAATCGATTTTATTTTCGGCGTCGCAAACGGTCGCAGATGATGTCTTCGGATTCAAACTCTGAAAGCTTTGATGTAATTGTGGTGTAAATATCTCAGAGTACATCGGTGTCCATTTTTTTATATTACTACATAAAGATAAAATATTGTCGAAAACCAGGGTCCGCCATTTTGTAACTTATCTCTGGCAAATACAACAATTTGGCCATGTAAATAGATGATTATTAAAGGGAAAGAATTCTTTTATATCACTGTTTAGTGTTAATTATATAACTCTTTTACAAAATGTTCAGCATTAGCTTGAATGCGGCAGTTTTTGGAAAAAATTTAATACCGGCGACTTTTGCAAAATTTGTTCATTTTTGAGGTCATTTATTTTTTTAGCACAATTTACCTATGAAACATTGAATGCATCATCACATAAACCAATCTATTGGCAGTAACTGTACAAAGTTTCAACTTCCAGACTCAAAAAAAAGACTTTTGAGGTTTTGGCCAGCTTTTTTCGCTTTCGTCCCACTGTGCGGCGTGACGAAACATCGCATTCATTTCGATAGCTTTTCTCGCTATAATGTAGTCGATCTAAATACGTGGGAGGATCCAGCACCTATCGAAGTTTGATAATCATCGTCGCTATTCGAAATGTATGTTAATCATGGATTCATCGAGCCATCGATGATTATTTTCTGACACTTCGAAATTGGAGGCGATTTTGTCTTCTAATTGTACATCATATACACGCAGCGGCTGGCCGGGTGTTTATCGCGAATGAAAGATAGTGGCCAATGTACTAATCCTGAGAATCGTCTGGATGAGTTCATATTAATTGCTTAAGAAGTCATGGGTTCAGAGTTGAGGAGAATGCGAGTAGAACGAGCTGGACGAAGGTATGTCGCCAGCTGCATGTGACTTCTCAATGTATTTCATGTTCATCGCGGGAAGGTGGTGGTGAGGGTAGGTTTGTTTTTGTGTTTCGATGTTGGTACGTGGTTTACTGTCCCGTCGGGTGGCATGTGACATTGACAATGATAGGCAAAAGTGGTATCTGGGATAATTTTGAAAACTGAAAGATGGCAAAGTTAGGTGCACTGTTCGTAATTGAGAATTTGAGTACAACGGGAGCACTGCAACTCACTTGAGGACCGATCGCTAGGTTGCGCCTGGAACTTAGAACGCCGACAACGACAACAAGACGTCTCGTCTGAGCAGACACGCAATATCTCAAGCAGGCCAAGAGAAAGAATATGATCCAGATCCACGAGCGCATCTAAGTTCTGCCCCAATCATTATCAGTGTCGTTTCAGCCGTCTATGGGCTAAGCTCACACATCATTCATTACTTTATCAAGTCCACACTTTCTCCTCTTTCGCTAGTCCTTCATCCTTTGGCTTGCTCGTGCTCGTTCTTCCCCGAGAATACTCTGCATTTGCTCGTCTTCTCATCGGACGGGTCCATCATCTCCGCAATTGCTCTTCTTGATATTTCTCCGTCCCCTGTGTCTTCTGCCCTTATCCCACTCTTCAATAGATCCCGGTGGACTTCATTCTTAGTCCATACTTACGTCCTCCTCTTCTCTCCTGGAAGGTAAGATCTATCAGTGGACGACGTCCGGGCTGAAGTGCGTGCCCTCGCAAATCGAAACCCGACGACAGTAGTTCAAGAGAATCAAGTCAGCATTTCCTGATCCCCACAAAGTGGCCATGGAATGAATACATTTCCTTCTTTCTGGCAACATCGTTGCCGTGTGAGGGGCTTGTTCAAATTAATAAATAATTTATTATTTATAAATTTGAAAACATATTTAAGAGAGGCTTGTCTGAAGGGAAACACAATGCAAACGAGGCTACTTCTTGGTTCCATCTCCCTTCCGCTGTGGGAAGAGTAGGCAATGTTTTAAATGCACCAAAGGTATTTTATTAAATATCTCAACTTCTCAGTTCGTTACTTAAAATGATTTTGCTTTTTATTTTTGACATGACTGTGTTTGTGTGATATTTATCTTGTCTAGACAATTTCATTTTTTAAATAAAATGATAGTTTCATATACTATTTTTGTGTGGCTTACGCTGGCCGTAACTATTTTAGTCCCAGTGGAATGGCTACATGATCTACTTTTAATAAATAATGAAAATAGCATACTTTCGGTTACCTTTTGCTCTAAGAAAGATTTTAAACTTATTCGCCGGAATTTCAGCTTAAGTTGGAAAAATTTGACGGAAGTCAAGTTATTGTGCCGACTATTTGACGGTAATCGTCGGAGCGTCCTAAATCGAAGGCGAAAGTCGAATTTTTTTTGGAATTCCATCCCTATTGAGACTATTCGTCGATATGAAGATAATTGAGGACCTGGACTCGAAAACAGCGTCGCCTATTGACACTTTTTCGCAAAATCTCATTTTCGAATTCTACAGATGTTTAGGAAGGCTGGAGTTTCATCCACGGAACGAATATCAAAATAATGTTCTCTCCATTTTACCTTTTATGGCTCAGTTGCTCAGAATCGAACCTTAACTAATTTATCACATTAACTTAAATCTAACCGTTACACATATTGTACCCAATTCCTCAAATATGGAAGCCTTGATATTGAGGATACCGGGACCTTATTATGAAGATAATTTTCATACTGACTGACGCTATAAAAAATGGATAAAGCCGGGAATACCCGAGGATGTCGTAGTTGCATATTTTGTCCGTTTATCAATCCACCCGATCATTTGGACATCCTTTAATGCAACCGAGATGGGTGAAATTGCCGGATACACCCTTCAGTTAATCGAGTTTTCTGATATACGATATAATTATCATCTATTAAATGTATCGTAAACACTTCGATGCGTTACAAAACGAGGGATGGCTTTGAAAATAGGTGTCACAATGCCCAACAGCCAAAACTTGTGCTGGCTGGTTTTCCTTATATTTTCCTCATCGTCCGGGTAACACGTCGTTCGTTCGTTCCGTTGACGTCCACTGCTCTCTTTCCCATCTCAACCCTCCGATTCTCCAGCCTTCTGGATTAATCTCCAGCCTTCTTCATTCTTGCCTTCTGATTCCCTTTTCCAATTCTCAGGAAAATCTCTTCCTCTCTGCATGAACATCCTTCTCGGCCGCAGAACAAAAGATGGACTCCAGTGCGGGGTCAATGAGCGAGTGTAAAGAGACACCCCCTTGTATCTAAATCCTTGGAGGGGATGCTATCGTACGTTTTTGGGGAATTGTATTTGATTTTTAGCCAAGAGTCTACTCAAGGCCGCCTCCTCCCGATCCCTGTCACTCCTTCGTGAGCAGCACAAATATTTGCGGTACATGACTTGGCTAAGAAACGCCGCCCTCCGCCGTAGGGTGCACTGAGAAATTCCAAAAATATTCCTCCCCCCGTGTGGGGGGGATGAGGGGGTAGGAGGGGAAGGGAGGAGAAGGGAGAGCTCCGTTCCTTAAACGTGCGTGTGGGACTTATGCAGAGACTTATAGAGAGAGACCGAGGAGGATGGGAGGAGATAAACATTTTCTATTTTAATGTTGCTCTTCGCATATTGTAAATATTCATGTTATAAGTTGTCATAAATGTTTTCAATACATATCATTATAATATTGCAATAATCAGTCATCTCTCGACGCACTACTTCTTAGCTCAATGAGCTTTCTTATTTTATAGTGCGATGTTATTCCTACCTTCTGCGTAATTTCCTCAGCACTTTTGGCCTGGTTAAAGTATCGCAAATATATAATATGATGATATAAATCATTTCCAAAATCTGAAACACTCTATCGATATAAAATTGCGTTATCAGATGTAATCTCAGTGTTGCTGTAGAGGCCGAAGGCAATAAATCCCAGTGTATGTTTGGAATTTGAAAATTTTGGGGCAGTAAAAGAAAATAGATTTAAAGTATTTAAGTGGAAAATGAGGAATTATGTAATAGGACTTCAAAGGTGAAGGTAGAAAGAAAAGAATTATGGTGTACCTACTAACGGAAAAACTGAAATGCACTCCTAAAATCTTGAGGCCTCCAACTATATTGGCAGGTTGTCTTTTTTAGCGTATCTGTTACGAATATTTATGAGCGTAGGATTTTGAATCCCTCATCTGTAGAAATGATTAGATTGGTTGACTCCAGCCCTCCACCCTTCCATATCGAATGCTATTTCCATTACTTCATGGTAGTAAAAAAAGAGTGAAGGTAAACAAAGGAGTTAGCATACACTTCGGCCGATATTAAGAGTATGAGAGGACAGTCTGTGACCCAAAAGAAAAGACCCGTTCTCATAAGCTTGAGATAGGAAAGAGGAAAGCGGCCAGGTACGGTTTGGGAAGGCAAAGAAGGACAGATTGTGTAACGGCAATGATACTATCGCTGGGATAGGAATCACTCCGACCGAGAAGGAAGGTGAATAGGTTATGTGGTATGTAGAAAATAGTAAAAAATGACAAGTGTTGGAAGGAGCTTACAAATTGGATTGAAAAAGCCAAAAGTACACTGGGCGGAAGGACCACCAGTTTAAACTAAATTCAGGAAACGAAGAACAAATGTCATGAAAATCTCCATCCTCGACTGAGGAATTTGAGTGTGGGATGAGTTACCTGAGGAAGTCTTAAATCTCTTACCTCGGTCTCTAAATAATTTAAAAAGGTATATAAACTTTGCCTTAAATAATTGACACTTTTCCTCCATGTACACATTTGCCTTAATAACCTTTGCTGAGGGCCAAGATGTATCCTGTGGGGTTTTCTCCCTTGGGGTCCATACATGGAGATCCAAGGTACCTCATACAAGCTTCATTTTGAGTGTGTCATGTTTTACGAATTATATTGTACTTGAGAGATTAATACTAAGTGAAATATTTTTATATTTTTCATTGGCTACAGTTGCCGCGTGAATTATTTCTCTTTTACTTTAGAAACGTCTTTGGGACCAGAATTATTCCACCTTTTAATTCAGCTGTTCAATTTCTCTCCTGTATTTATTTATTTGGATTATCTCATAGTTAATGAGAATCATTACTGCTTAACCTTTGGAGCCGATGAGAACCTGAAAATATAAGCCCAAGGAAAAAACATGCTCTCATTTCATAGCCTAAGAATAACAATTTAAACAAGGGATGGCTGACAAACAAAACTCATTAATATGAGGCTAAATTAATGAAAATGTTGATTTCTTCTAAATCTGTATCTTCTGCTCTGAAGTCATCTGTGTTTGGAGTAATGATGAGCGCGAGATACTTATCGCAGAAGTAGTGAACATTTTGTTTAATTCTACAGAAGAAAATTAGGTCAAATCTTTCCTTTTGAGTGGAGTCGCTTTGGACCTGGATTCTTGCTGTTGCTTTGTTTTGTTTAATACTCTAAAAATAAATGGCGGACCATGTGAAATAGTAAAACAACTGCTGGCCAGTTGCATCTTGCGGAAAATAAATAAACTGACAAAAAAATTCTGGTTCGTATTCATTAGTTTGTGGACCCAAAGAAGTATCGTTTCAACGCTCTAGCCCAACGAATTGGTAGCAATGCTTTCGGGCCAATGACAAATGTCTCCGGGTGTCATTAACGGGTGCTTCCGTTGGCACCAAACGGGAGTGCGACGGAAGCAAACAGCGCTCAAATCCCGTGATCAGCACATAAACGATACGAAATGCTCGCATGAGAATCCCGGGTGCGGGCCCTCGCATTTATTGAAGAGAAGCTAATCGAAGGTGAGTGTTGGCGTCGGAGGGTCGGAGGGGTGTTTGAAAAATAATGGATTCTTTGGGGCCGCCACTTCCCATCCGAGAGAAGCAGGGACTTTCGGTGGTGGGGGTAAGAGGAGGAGGGGAAGGAGGAGAGGGGTCGCGACGAGAGGCGAGGAGAGGGGGCGATATGGCACCCCTCGTGAGTGAGAGAGAGCGGTGGTGTGAGGGGGGGAAGGAGGAGGGCGGTCGAAGGGAATGCACGACGGTGGGTCAGAGAGCGGGCCGTGTAGATTACTGGCCGCAGGACATTTGAACACCGACAAAGGTCGATTTCTGGACGAGGGTCAGTGGGATGGGCGAGGTGTGAGTTAGAGAGGCCGTCGTGGGGTGAGGAGAGGGCCAGTGAGAGGAATTACGAGGACAGCATGGCAGAGTGGAGGGAGGGGCGTCAAAGGGGTGGTTCGAGACGGAGGGTGGTTCGAGACGGAGGGTGCAAAAACGGTGGGGACGAGAGCTTTTTGAGTGGGAAGGTGTGCGGAGGGAGCCAAATGCCAAACTACCTCCCTCCCTTAACGTTGTGCTTTTTCACTGCGCCACCTCCTCACACACCCCTCGGATGGGCCACCGTTTTAAGAAGAGCTTTGAGATGAATATACACTCTAAAATCCAGGTATTTACTTTTGTTATCCGGGAGATTACCGCTTGTGTCGACATGAGGTTTCATTCATGGGCGAAGAATCGAACCGTTTTGCCGGCCGAGCGGCAGTGAATCGCGGTCGCATGACACACTCTTGGGGCGGTCGTTAGTTCGAACCCCCGTTGGACCAAGCTAAGACGGAGACGGAGGCTCTCCCTGCGCAAAAACAAAAGAGGTTTCCCGTCGTCTTTCGGTGATCGTGAGCAACTAAGCGAACCTCCCTCCCTTGTTTGGGGATCGGCCCGAGAAATTGAGGGCCGGTCTGTGACGCCCGGGGCGATGCAGTGAGTTGGCCGAGGGCCAGATCGCGTGGCCCGATTGTGATATGAGCCGCCAATTTCCTGTTTCCTAACGGGAAAAAATTCCGGAATTCGGTACCATCGGAAATTATTTTGTTAAGTGAGTGCCACCGAGCAATTAGTGAGAGCAACAATACCGATGTTAAAGTACTTTTAGTCACTAATGGAGTGCGTAAGCAGTTGAGAACCCGATCCGAGTTGTATGATGTATGTACGATGGCGGCGGTATGTAGTGTGAAGCCGAAGAAAATATTGTACCTTTATCCATTACATTGTTCGAAATGTAAGTGATTTAAAATTGCGAGTGCCTATTTTTGGGTCTATAAGTTGCCTTTGGAGTACATATTTAAATTCCAATTGAATGTCTATTATTACCTCTCGTTGATGAAATATTGCTCAAATATGATCCAAAATGTTTTCAGTGCTGAAAAAAAGCTTTCAGTACAGCTATAATTGTACTGATAGAAAATCTAGCTGCAGAGCCATCTATGATAGATGATCTATCTGCCTAAATATATTATTCTAGAAGTTCAGCAATTCTGCATTGCTGTGTTGCCAGACGGCGTTGATAACAGCATGTATCGCATTTATCGCCAGCTAGATTGTATTTCCATGCTGCAAGATATATTGCCGATAATTTGTGAACTTTGCTTTTTGAGGGAATCATTATGAGAAAAGTGTGCTGAAGTGATATGATGAGGATATTTAACTCTGGAGAAAAACCTCTTATGGTCCCACCCATATGAAAATGGAAAAAACGGTCACTCATTGGTAATACCCAGTTATCTTTGCCTTCGGGGTCCCTACGCTGACCTTTGAACCATCTGAGCACTTAGAGCATGCGTAGATTCCCTGGGTTTTAATAGTCATGGCAGATATTGCTGATTTCAAATTAATAAATTATAACAAAACTAGAGCATGACATAGGGAAAAAGGAACGGATTATCGCTGCAATTTGCCACGTGCACGACTTAAAAATAAGACATTTTAATTGGCTGGTCAACGCACTTTGCCTCCCCATACTATTAGTTCAGAGCAATATCATTAAAGAGGGGAGCCGGACGAAGTGCTGCCTATCTCTGTTGACTAATCTCATTCGCAGATAGAATCGATGCTCAAGCAAAGCATGATTAAAAGAAGTACAATTATACAGCTTTGTAGAGGCTGCCATTTTCTTTGCCCTCTTAACTACTCATAACGATGATCGACGGCGTAAACATGTTGTTCCAACGTTTACACAGCAAGAAAATATAGCTGCCTAACTAAACACCGTATGTTATAAATGTACAGCTATCTATCTAACTGTAACCGATTGCACAGCTTACTCTAGCTCTACAGTTAGAAAATCTGCTGATACAGCTTAACTAAGACGGCGGGACGTTTTAGCCGCATCGTTTAAACTTTTTTCAGCGTACTCGATAAGGAAACCCTTTAAATTATCGGATTAATTAGACCGGTTAGATGTTTATTTGTATCTATTTAATTAATGCGTATGAAAAATTACGAATAACCCTGAACTCATGTAATTTTTAAGCTACTTTTACACCATTGCTATTAATGATTTTAAATAAACTTTGGAAATATAATGGTGATTTACTTATACCATTCATGGCTCCTTCTTTGATCTCCTACTCGATAAAGAAGCTATGTGAAGTGAACCGCGACTTATTGCTCTCTCTGTCTGGTGAATTCTTTGCTATTGGCAGGAAATGATCTCATAGTGGGTATTCAAACGTTTGAATTGGTAAAAACAAAAGCCGTCCTCGAGTTTGTGGATACTTGGAATCCATTCCTATTTGACGATTTTGGAAAAGCCTCGTAAATATAATTCAATTATATTTAATGGTAGGCATAAACCAGAGGCTCAGTGATGTCTGCGGGAGCGAGGGAGCTGGGTTCTTGGACCTAAGGCCGGTGCTGAATTCGTGTCGAGTGCCATTAAATCGCACACGTGTCCACCCATGTACGAGGCGTCGCAGAAGGTAGCGCGCAGGATATTCCAGCACACCCGTAGAGTTTAGCATAGGCGGTAGGCAAGAGAGTAGGTCAGTTAGTGGGATTGAAATCAGTGCATTTCCAAAAAGTCAGTTAACAAAGAGTACACAAGAGTTTATGACCGAGGAAAAGCTTAATAGATGACAGTAAATTAGAAATTTATAGGGTTGAGAGTAGGAGAGTGAGTAGATCAAATAGTGGGTTATTAAATAATGGGATCGCCGTAAACAATAGTAGCAATGAGAGATCTTTTAATAATCGGAATAGCTTAGTATCCGAACGAAACAGAAGCGGCTCAGACTCATTAATAAATGCTTCCATTAAAATATTTAAATACTCTAAACAAGGACACTGTAAGTTAAATCTAAAGGATTCAATTTCCATAGTGGTAGTCAATTGCCGTATTATTGTAAAAAACAAAGTCCCCGAGTCTCAAGATGTCATCTTAAGCTCGGACGCTGATGTAGTGATAGGAACAGAAAGGTGGTTGTCGAGTGCAATTTCGGATAGCGAGATCTTTTCAAAATCATATACAATACATAGAAAAGACCGATTAGCGAATGCAGGAGGATGTGTGTTCATAGCTGTAAAAGACGAGATCGTAAGTAGAGCCGAAATATTTCTAGAAAATGATGTAGAAAGTGTGTGGTGTTCCATCAAGTGCACGTCGGAAATAATTTTTATATGCGCATTTTACAGGCCACCCAATTCAAGTTTAAACACAGTTTAGCAGTTAAAAAGACTGGTGAAGCATTTTCTCCAGATCCTCCAGAAAAAAACTGTTGCTAATGAAGGTAAAAATAACACTGGATGAAATAGACGAAAGATATGAAGAATTACTCGATGGCCCTGAAATTGATCCTCTACATATGGATCATTGAGTACTAAAAGAAAAAGCGAGTAATTGGCCTATGTAACAGTATTTTTAACCTAAATTTGTTACTTTACGAGGCCGTAGAACTCAAGTTTCTTTGATTTTAATTCGTCTTTGTCCCACCGGGGCGCATGGAACATACCCGATTACTCGATTTTCAAACGGCCATCGTAGTAGTCAAAGTAAATTATCAGCAGACATCAATATGTGAAGCGTTGTGCGATATCAAAAACTCGTTAGTTGCTGACTGTAATCTTTCCAAGACCTGTGAATAGCAGCAATCAGGAAATCCATCATAATTTCTTTCCTAGAGTTGGCGAAAAATTCGAAATGTTCCGGGTTGCCCTGAGGTGGTGGGTCTCGATAAATTCTTTGGAAATATCGAAGCTACTTCTTTCCTCTGGTCAGATATCGCTGCATTGCGTTAAATATATCGCATCGGCACTTCTGAAACGTTGCAGAGGGACAACCCAGAGGCATCGGGAAATCACCTGATGATATGGGCCGCTGTAATTCTCTACGTAAATGACTTGTATACAGTAGTAAAAAATAGCAAGCTCCGTCTTTTTGCCGATGACGCAGTAGTGTATAAGGAAATTATAAATGAAGAGGACAGACAGTCTTTAGCTAAGGATTTAGATGCGATTGATGATTGGTGTGATAGATGGCAACTAGAATTGAATTTGAACAAATGCGCGATTATGAATTTTTGGAAAAAGAATGGCTATCCTCAGAATAATTATTACATCAAAGAAAACAAAATATGTAACGTAGAATCAATTAAATACTTAGGCGTCACCATCACTGAAGACATGTCATAGGGGAAACACATCAGGGAAATAACTAGTGTAGTAAACCGTAGATTAGGATTCGTAAAAAGGGTTCTGGGCAAATGCGATGAGAGAGTACGAGAAAGAAGGTATTTTACACTTGTCAGGCCTCATTTAGAATATGCCGCTAGTATATGGGATCCGTACGAGGAAGGTATGATAAAATAATTAGAGCGCGTGCAAAGGAGATCTGCTAGGTTTGTTAAAGGCCGTTATGATAATTGTATAAGTGTTATGAGTTTAATGGAAGAACTAGGATGGGAATTACTATCAGAACGCAGGTTAAAATTTAGGTTAAACCTTTTAAATAAATTCGAAACAGAGTTGTTCACAGACGACGTTAGATATATATTGAGAACCCCTGCGTATTATGCTAGGTTTGATCAGATTAACGAGATTAGAGAGATGTCGTACCGATAGATTTAAAATGTCATTTTTCCCGCGTACCGTAAGAGAGAACAATAAGCAGCGTAGGAAAGGGATATGTAGGTGAAATATAGTTAGAGTAGTCTGTAGTGAATGATGCATGTAATAACAACCAATAATCCCTTTCTTATAATGTAGATACTAACCATCTAGCTGCATGTGACCCTATTATCTAGCATGCCTCCATTAAATATCCTAGTTGCATGTCAATAGTGCATGTTTGGTGATCTTCACCCCTTGCCACTCACCCTCTTGGTGGCACGCAGGGTATTACGTAGATGTAGATGTAGATGAATTCCGGGAGAACTTTCGTCCGGACGCGCGATGTGACACTGTAATTGCAACTTGCAAGTGTGTTGCGGGCAGTTTGGGTGAATTTTATTTTACTGGTAATCTTTATTTTATTACGAGAATATTTACTTGTAAGTAAAATCTTAACTTTTCAGTCATTTTCTGTGGAACCTGAACGAGTACTAAATCTCGAAACCTAGTTTTTTGTTAGTGTTAATTGATTAAAATAATCAGTTAATGAATAGTCACTATCTAAAATAAAGTCGTCCATTATATTTTGGTTACAAAAGGATTTAACTCCATTTAATAAAAATAATTCTTTGAGAATATTTATTACTAGGAGTTATGGGTGGCATTGTAAATGATTTAAATTAGATAACCATTGGCGCCGTGGTTCTTGTTGATTATATAAACCTGTCTCAAGTTGGTCTTGGCAGCTTCGTTTTAAACCAAAAAGTGACTCTTGGCTTGGCTGACACTGAAGCATCAGTGGCTGGCCATGAGCTGTGTGCAATTTTCCATTGGCTGCTTTTTCATCATTGTTCTCCGATCAGTGGATTTCATTTCGAGCTGCATTCACCTGTAATTACGCGTTCATATTTTAAAGAATCCTCAGTTTTGCTTCTCTCGGGTGTAAATAAGTGACATTTGATTGAATTGAGTGGATCACTGGGATTCTCACGGAGCAGTTTTATTGGTAAAAATCAAGGACCCGCAATATTATGATCTCACCATTGAAAAAATAGTGAAATATTGAATGACAAAAGTATATTCTCAAAACATGTTTCTGCTTGATTAAGGTGCTTACGGCTTATTATCTATATTTACTTAATTCAACAGTTAATCATCACTTGCTCTTGATTTTAAATTCATCTACTGCTATAAGCCTGAATACATCTCATTCAAACGTATCGAGCCGTTTGGTAATGAATGGACCAGATTTAGCGAATTTTGGATTATGTGAAGATGGTGTCCACATCTACATCTGCAAGCTGTCGCAGGAACGTAAAACGGGGATGCATCCTCAGTCTAATCTTCGATGCAGCTAATCTTATTCGAACATCAGTCGGTCAACTCCGGATATTTGTTACACGAGGAGCATATTAGATACAAACATTCCAGTCTTCTCCTAGATATCCGGCTTAATTTCAATTTAGTGGCTTTGGTTTCCTCTGTAAAGCTTTGAAAATTCGTCGAAGTTCATCAAAAGTAATCGAACCTGAAGGATTCCACTGTCATGTTGGATTCCCACCCATTTCTCCCTTCTCCTCCCGTGCGTCCGAGATTTTCCGTCTCTTCTGTTCTTGCTCATTAGCAAATTCTCAGATATGTCTTTCAGTGCTGAGACCCTTGCATGGTTGGTAAAAAATGATAAAATCAGTTGTTTGGGATGAATTTTGTACCTTTTGAACTTTATTCGTGGAAATATTTACCGTTGGCTGCATATCATGTGATTTTCACACCTTTCGTGGATGAAATTTCGATGGAGAAGTTACGCGTTTTCCCGCGAAGATTCCCAAACCTCGCCGTTGCTTTCGTCTCTCCATTCACACGACTCCGCTTTCCTTCGAATCCCTCGGCAGAGACCTCCCTCCCCCATCTGTCTATCTATCTATCTATCTTTCCCCCTACTTCCGCGTTCCCTCCCGTCTTCGACTGACAATCCCTCGTGTCGCTCTCAAAAGCGCCTCGAATCCGCTGATATGACTCGTTTTGATCCTTATCTCCTCAGATTGTCAGACTCGGCTTGAGGAAACCTTTTCCAGAGCGCGCACTCTTCGTGAACCGTTCATTTTCGACGTCACTCTCGGAATGCATCTGGGTTTTCTGCCAAACTGCTCAGTTGTGAAGTGGAAGAGTTTAGAGCAACACGAAACAAATCGAAACGATAGCTGTGATACCGATCTACGACGTCCGCAAAAATGTTGTTCTCATCAGTATTATTTTGTTATCCTAATGATATTTTAAGCAGGTATTTATTTGGCAACAAGATTTTTTTAGACCTTTGACCTAATCCCGTTCATCGTAATACACCGCTGCAAGACCCCACTGTTTGCAGTGAAGTACTTTCGAACTCAACGAAATCCTTTGCCTTTAAACGAATCTATTTACTAACGATGCCATTCAACTTCACGGCTAAATGACAGGCAATTATAGCATTTGATGTGATGAAATTTTGGTTTACAGGTACGTAGTACAGCATAGTTTGAAGCTCTTTGTATGGAAGCTAGGATTTTCCACGTGTCATATTGAGCCCAAGGAAGCAAAATAATATGAAATTCAGGTTCAGTTGCTTTTTAGTGGAACCGCTCTATAATGGCATAAGCAAAAAAACGCGCGGTATTCCAATATTAATTGATATAATACGACCAATGTCGATGTTATTACATCATTTTGAAGGCCTAGCATCAAAATTAGTGGTATACAATCTATTGTTATTGGAAACGTTTTTTGTCAGACTCGGCTTGAGGAAACCTTTTCCAGAGCACGCACTCTTCGTGAACCGTTCATTATCGACGTCACTCTCGGAATGCATCTGGGTTTTCTGCCAAACTGCCCAGTTGTCCGAATGCAAGTGTTTTGATTCTGTCACAGTGCGAATCAATGAATTTTGCTTCCAATTGACGGTCAAGTGAAGGCTGTCGCTTCTTATCGACGGTTTCTTCAATGAGAGTGGCTCGAAGATAGTTGGAGCGAAATATCATTTCGCGTCGAAATCAATGCATTTGGTCTCATTTTAAAGAAAAACAGTTCACTCTTCCAAAGATACCAAAATATTAGCCCCTTATTATCGAAGCAGTTTCCAAGATTTTTGACGAATAATACACCCACCCTTTTACATGGGAAATCAAGTCCGTTGATGCACTTCAGAGAGACTTTATTTAAAACATGGGGAATTTCCAACGCCTGGATCTTGTCAAAATGTCAACAATGTGTTGTTTTTATGTTTGCTCAACTATTTTATTTATTTTTTATTTTATCTTCACTATCCCCAATTACAGCAAAATGGGCCAATTTACGTCGGGTGAATAACAGTGACAGCGGACGAGACACAAACACACATGTCCTGGGCAGATAATATTCTACTCAGGCGAGACTCGACCCGAAACCCTCGGGTTAGCAGGCGAGGACTTTTCCCCCGCCGCCACAGGGGCCGACCAATACAAATTTTTGATAATGAATCATGATGTCACCGCAGTAATTTATTTCAGGATCATAATTAAACCTTCTTTTGCGAAGGAGTTTCAAACGTACCGCGTGATATGAGTGAGCCAAGTCAAAGGCTCATAATCGCTTTCACAATTTCGGTGGCATAAAAGTATTAATTTGCAGCATTAATGATACGTTATTTAATTCATGCACTACAGCTGTTGAAATTAAAACGCATAATTCAAATATGGTCTCCATTATGATAACATTAATAACTATTTCGCTCAAACTACCTCCAGAATCGCGGTTCATGCCAACAAGTCCTAAGGATAGAATGTGAATCGTACGATGTCGCTGCGTAGGAAGAGAAACCAGGAGGTAAGGGAACCATAGTGCTCGCAGAGTTTCTGTGCACTGGAGAGTTCCTCCAAGCCTATCTGCCTATGGTAGATGAGCAGCGATTGGTTGCCGACGTCCAATCCCGTAAACCGGTTCTTAGCTCAGTGCGCGCCCCGTACGAATACTGTTTTAATACTGACTTAAAGTTTTGTTTATTTATCGTGTAATCACGGTGACCTGCGCCGATGTGGTTTACTCTCTAACATCACTGCGATGACTATTGCAATCACTGCAAGTTTTGACTCAATACCTATAGTAGTTTCTCGTCCCGAGTATTTCTATTCTAAAGGCCCTCGCTTCGGCGAGGCATAGCGTTCGTTTTCGCCGATTCTTTTGGGTCGCCACTTACAGTATTCGTACGCGGCGCGCACTGAGCTAAGAACCGGTTTACGGGTTTGGACGCCGGCAACCAATCGCTGCTCATCTACCATGGGCAGCTAGGCTTGGAGGAACTCTCCAGCGCACAGAAACTCTGTGAGCACCTTAGCAGCATATTAGATGGGGAAGGGTGGAGGAGGGCTGCAGTCAACCAATCTTAGGATTGAACGACCAATGATCACGATGATGACGATGTCGCTGGCGTCTAAGACGTAACTTAGAGGGTGAGAGAATGTCACCGAGTGGAGGCCTCTGTCGAGTACCTACGCATCATCCTCATCCCACCGTCGGCCCCGGGCGTCGTCGGCCCCGGGCGACTCGGACGCTTCCTCCTCTAACGTTGCCACCCTCTCTCGCATACGTGAGGGGGCGACGGAATTGGGGTGGACTGGAGAAAAGCAGTCGTGTGACGGAGTTGGCGTTTCTATTGCAGATGGATGGGAGCTAACGGGGGAAACATGAGTTAATGAAATACATATTTGTGAGCGATGGAAGCGGGTGTGGTGAGCATTCCCCTTTTGCGCTCCTATCGGCGCGGGACATCATTATTCTCCGCGCCGACTAGCATGACTGAAAATTATACCTTTTGTTGGGGTTGGGCAGATGAAGGGCGTCGCGTCGTCCTCAGCAGCCTCGGGAGTCGAGGGAAACATCTCACCCGGAGATCAGTGGCGCCCGGCTTCAAACGCGTGCTGAATTCAAGTTATCGAGATTTAAGTATGAGTTTATTTAGCGAGAGTATATTTGACTCGAGTAATCATCCAAATTATCTTTATTAGAATCTCAGTAGCCATGTGCCTTTGGAGTTGATGCAAATTCGTAAAACTTATGCTTCGAAGAAATGAATATTTTCAACTTTTATTTTGTTTACTATTTAAAGGGTCATTTCAACATGGTTGATTGATATAATGTCCTTTCTATAGATATTTATTTTCTCAGTGAAACTGGACAATCTTCTTTGTCTTAAGTTGGATAATTTTGCAACTCTTGGTTGAGGAAATAATCATTCTAAAAAAATAATTTTTCAAGATTTGCCTTGACCGCATCTCCACTGCGCAGAAGACAGTAAAAATCTGATTTTAAACGCAGCCAAGTGAAACTGGAGGTCACGCTAATAAAAAGAGGTGTGAATTCCGCCGAAGAATGATCATTAGTTTTCGTCGGGACTCGAATCCGGATCCCATGCCGAGTACTTGAGTTCCACGTTCGAGTCTCGGTCGAGTCGGAGCACTTCTTAATCTTTGAGCAATTCTTTGTGGGTGACAGTCGTAAATTAATACAGAGACTGGTCCCGGCGTCTTCAAAATTTGTCTCTGAAGAAATAAAATGTTGTCTTTGGTTACTTGGTGGTATTCCATCTATATATATAAAAACGAATGTATGTCTGTGTGTCCTGTATGTCCTGTGTGTCCTGTACTACACTGTTCATCCGATCGCCAAGAAACTTTGGAAAGTTGTTGAGTACACTCTTTCGAAGGTTTATGATATAAATTTTTTTTAATTATCGCCCTCCCTCCCCCCCAAGGCCCTCTTAATCTTTCGAATACTTTTCGCGCAACAACGCCCGACGGGTAAGCTAATAATCCTAACCTCAGTTTTAATCCTATCGTGCTGAAATTTTGCCGAGTAATAGTTCAAGGCAGGAGGAAAGTTATAGGCTACTTTAAAATGATCTCAGGGCCCATAAAAGTCCCATGACCCTCTTAGGTGGGCCCTTTAGGTGGGAGTCTCAGGGCCCTTAGATGGTTCGCGGTACGTATCGGGTTTTGTGCAGTGGTTTCATTTTTTACTTTTTTAAATTATTTCCGCTCAAGATAGAGAGTTGGAATTTTTTAATTAAATGTCTGAATGAATGAAGTTTTTAATTCTGTCAATTAATTATCCTTTTCACTTCGTAATTGACTGAAAATTGCGTTTTTAGCTGCAGAAACACATATTTTTCAGTGAAATCAACAATATCATATTCGCTTGACAACCAGATTTCGGTTATTGCTGTTGGAATTCATATTGCTTAGTTGAACCGATTAGGAATTCTAAGCATTGGAATTTGTGCATCGGTTAATTATTTCGTTTTTTAAAACAACTTTAACTAAAGATATAGAGTTGAAATTCATTTTATCGCATATCCGAAAGCATGATACTACTAAAATTAGTGGTATCATGCCCGAAAGAATGAAGTTTCTCTCTTTTTCAATCGATTTTTTTAACGCATTTTCCTTGACAACCAAATAAACAAACAAAAATAAACATCAAATCAAATCTTAATTAACGAATCGCCAAGAAACTTTAAGAAGTTGTTGAGTACACTCTTGCGAAGGTTTCGAAGGTTGAAGGTATAAAAATGTTTTAAATATCGCCGCTCCCCCCCCCCCCCCCCCCCCCCCCCCCCCAAGGCCCTCTTAATCTTTCGAATACTTTTCGTGCAACAACGCCCGACGGGTAAGCTAATAATCCAAACCTAATTTTTCAAATACGATCTTGATTTTAACCAATGAGAGATGTTCTTATTTTAACCAATAGAAATTGAGAAACCATTGGATTGTTGTGCGCTCGCCCCTGAAGGTTTCTGAATTATTAAATCCATTTTACATTAGGTGGAGCGCCAGTCGTTTCAAAATATTAGTGTTGGCACGCGAGCTTCGCAAAAAAGCGAGGAGCGGCAATCAAGCAAGCGAAGCAGATCGTTTACGAGTTGCTCAATCACGTGCATCAGAATCATATTAGTGAGACATTATTTGTTTTAAAAGGTACGTAATTTAATTTTGCGTAAAATATATTTTGGTGCAGTGGTCTCTTTGTCTGATTATTTTAAATTCTTGCATTCAATTTTCGTATATCCTTCGCTTTTTCCTAAAATTGTACATTTTAGCTCGAAAATCTTTAATGTTTGTACTGCTTCAGCAAAATAATATTTTATTAACTTGGAAGCCCCAGCATAGGCATGGAATGGAAATTCATGGCATCATTTGTACGTTACAAATTTCTGTGTAGGTACGAGGAATTCATTGGACTGAGTCTAAAAGTCGTTTAGGGACCAATTTTGATTCCGGAAAAGATTTGTGGGTCAAACCATGAAAAGTATTAAAATCAGTGGGGAATTCAGGATGGAGTATTTTATTTTTCAAATTTAGAATATGATCATATGTACTGAAATCAATGAGGTTTTGAAGTAAATTATGGGCTATAAAAGTAGGCAATTGGAGGAATTTTGTACATGTCAATGTGTGTACTTTTTTCATGTTCAGGAACCAGCATACTTTGTAAGTTTTACTCAGAATATTTATTGCACGACCGGTTTAGTTTACAAATTTAAGGCTAAAACTATTGAATTTGTTGAGTGTGTACTTTTTATATGTGTGCCTGCTAAGAAAGAAAAAGAGGCAATGCAACGCATGCCGGGCACAGCTAGTATTTAATAAAACAATGGATAAGTAATCAAAACTTGTACTAAAACCACAGATATAAAAATAAAAATCACTATTTAAAAAAATCGTAACTTAAAAGCACGACCCGGGTTTCGGCGCTGAGTTAGTAAACGTTTTTTTTTGTCTCTGAAGAATTCTAGTTTCATTTCAACTCGTGTTTTATTCTCCTTTCCGGGATTTCGAAATTGAATCGATTGACACTCTTGTTAACATTGTCCTCTAATTCCAATGAAATTCCGTCAAAACTGATGGCGATAAGTGTCTCATTTCCCTATTTTGAATTCGCGTGGATTATGTGCGTCAAGTTCCGATAATTCGATAATATGTATGTCTTAGGGTCAAATGTTGCTGATTAGAGGGCTGGAAAAGTAGTATAATACCTTTAACCAGGTCAAACGAAGCAAGAATGATAATGTGCGTCTCTGTGGTCGTAGGTTGTATGCTTGCTTAGTTAACGAATGGGTGGACTGTTCAGCAAATAGTCCGAGAGTCGTGGCATGCCCGACCCCGGCCGCTGCGCCTGCCACTCCCCGGGAACGGGTCTAGCGAACAGTCCTAGGAGAATCGGCGTAGGAGGAGAAGCCAAAGGAGTCGCGCTTTGGTTTGCATGGAAATACGCTGCTTTGACTGTGCTTTCGTGAGGTGGATGATAGTAGCTTGGCGGTAGACATGCTTACAAAGAGAAAGTTGGCAAGGAAAGCAACAAATGTTGAACGAGCATACGATAGGATACTGTTTGTAGAATAGAATAGAAAACAATTTTATTGTCCTGGGACAAAGTCCCTTGGGACATTGAATTTTTTACATGCCTTCATGAGGAGTGGAATACAAAACAAAACAAAATACAAAGCCTTACAAATATAGGAAAACATACAAACAACTTTCAAGTCAGCAGAATTCATGTCATGACTTTCAAGTCAGAGAGACAGAATGAGCAAGGTAAACAAAAGTGTACAAAGAAAATAGAAAATAATTATAATGAACAAGTAATGAACAAGTAACAAGTAACAACGTCATCTCATATAATTTTGTCATCTCATATATTGGCGAGAGAACATTAAGGAGACAAAAAGTCAGCCATACTTCTTTTAAATTGAGTGACATTCCTAGAAGATTTGTAGGAATGATAGCTAATCTATTGAACCAAGTCATAACTCCGATTTACATGTAACGAGTGGCTTCGGTGAGGAATAATTAGATACTGCATTAGAGCAGACTGAAGAATTAATAGGGAGAGTTCTAAGAAGAGAGCATTTAATTATGATGAGCATTAAGACGTATCAGTGGGTGAAGTACAAGTGGTGCCTAACATGGCCCCGGCAGCGCAGAAGAGGATAGCCGAATGGCATTGATAGTGCGGGGATTTAAACATAAACTGCTCGTTATTGATTCCATATCTCATCTTGTTCATGAAGTCCACGAAATGGTGCAATAGCAATGGAAGGGTGAGAAGAAGAGATTAAAATGGGCGTGGAGAACTAAAAAAAGGCGGTGAGGTTTGCTTACGACCGGATGTTTGTGAGCCAGTGAGCTTAGGGGTTGCAGTCATTATTAGATATCTTCCAGAGTCAGAGGTACGATTATCGAATGAGACAAAATTAATAAGATCATCCTGGAAAAAAATTAAGTGACAAATGGAAGGCATGAGTTCAAGCATGTGCAAACGTTAAGTTAGTTGTAGAGCATTCGAAACGGAAGTGGACGCAACAAGTGCAAATGACGTTTAAAAAGGAAATTTCGTGAACAATCTTATGTTAATTAACACGCAGTGACCAACAACAAATACTCTAGAAAAGGGTATAATGAAAAGGACATTTAGGAGAATAATTTTAGGAACAGAAAGCTGGTTGTCGAGTGAAATTTCGGATAGCGAGATCTTTCCAAAATCGTATGAAATGTGTAGAAAAGACCGAGTAGCGAGAGAAGAAGGATGTGTGTTTACAGCGGTAAAAAAAGAGATCGTAAGTATAGCCGAAATATTTCCAGAAAATGATGTAGAAAGTGTGAGGTGTGCCATCAAGTGCTCGTCGGAAATAATTTGTATATGCGCATTTTACAGCCCACCCAATTCAAGTTTAAACACAGTTAAGCGGTTAAAAAGACAGGTAAAGCATTTCAATAATCAAAACAGCGAATGTAACATTACTATCGGTGGTGATTTCAACATTCCCTCGATAGACTGGATGACGTATAGTTTCAAAAATGGCGGAAAAGATAAGGAGTTGTGCGACAGTCTTCTCTGCACACTAATATCAAACTCTTTGCATCAATTAGTAACAACACCCACGAGAGGAAAGAACGTTTTAGATCTTTTGGCCACAAATATACCTGAAAGCGTCCTTAATGTTAAAACAGTGATCGGGATTAGTGGCCACAAAGCAGTCAGTGCTAAATTTAATATAAATACTAACAAAAGGGTAGCCACAAAAAGAAAAGTCTACTTACACCACAGGGCGGATTTCGATTGGTTAAAAAAGGAACTGTCGACCTCGTATAATAAGTTTAGCGATCTAAGCCAAAACCATACTACAAATAACTCGTGGAATACTTTTGGTATCATCACGCGACTAACCATTAATGACGCATTACCAAGTAAACTGAAGAAAGTCAACATGGAACCTAGTAGGTATAATGCAGACGTCCGGAAATCTCTCAAGCGACAACGAAACTTGCACGCGAACATGAAGAACGCCCATCAGCATCTTCCCGACGAAGAACTTAAGGAAATTTATGTTAAATATAAGAGAGCTAAAATAACAGCAAAAGTGGTCTTAAGAAAAGCACTAATGGAATTCAAGAGTAAAATACTAGGTGAATTATTGGAAGATAATCCTAAGGCATTTTGATCTTACGTGAGGGAGGTTCAAGGGAATAAATGTACAGTAACGTCTCTGAGAAACGGTCAAGGAGAAAGAGTTAGCGATAGGTTAGAAAAAGCAAATATCCTTACCTCATTTTTTCAAAATGTCTACACTTCATGTCCTCAGAATAACGTCGCTACATTGCCTTGCTTATACAAAAATCCAATGCGGTCCATAAATATTCTTTGTCGTGGCATAAAAAGTCACCTAAAATCCATTAACCGCAATTAATCATCTGGTCCCGATGAAATTCCCACCCGAGTTCATAAAGAATTAGCGTCAGAATAGCGTCATAAGGTCCCTGAAAGTAATATATGAATAATGTCTAGCAGAACATCGTGTCCCTTACGATTGGAAAATCGCGAACGTTACTCCTATCTTTAAGAGCGGCGACTAGGGAGATCCCAGTATATGTAAACCTATCTCCCTTACGTCCATCTCATGCAAAGTATTAGAACATATAATCGTCAGCATAATTATGAGGTATTTAGATAGTCAGAACTTGTTAATTAAAAACCAACATGGATTCCGAAAAGGCAGGTCCTGTGAAACCCAGCTAGCCCTCATTGTTCACGACGTTCTTTCCTCAGGAGAAAGGCTAACCCAGGTAGACGCGATATTTGTATGTATCAAAAAAGCTTTCGATAAAGTTCCGCGTTCAAAATTAATTCTTAAACTAAAAGTCTCTGGAATACATCACGATATAATATGCTGTATTGAAGATTTCTGAAGTAACCGCGAACAGAGGGTAGTTCTAGATGGCGTTAGTTCAGATACAGTTAAAGTCACACCCGGTGTACCCCAGGGTTAGTGTCATTGGTCCTTTATTATTCCTTTTGTATATAAATGATATCACTACCGTCGTTATGAGTAAAATTCGTCATTTCGCGGACGACGCAGTATTGTACAGGGATATTAACACAGAGACTGATAGAATTGTTGAAGAAAGACCTAGAAGCTATAAGGGGATGGTGCGGCACTTGGCAGTTAGAATTAAATTTTAATAAGTGCGTTGTTTTGAATTTTTGGAGGAAGAGTAGCTTAACCAACGAGACGAACACAATTAATCAAGTCGAATTAATAAATGTTGAGTCAGTTAATTACTCAGGAGTGACCCTTACTCAGGACTTGTCGTGGGGGAAGCATATACGAGCAATTTGTGGACAGGCGAGTCGTAAATTAGGACTTATTAAAGGAATACTAGGAAAGTGTGACGAGAAGGTAAAGGAGCGATGTTATTTTTATCTCTTGAGACCTCACTTAGAGTACACCGCTAGTATATGGGACCCTTGCGAAGTAGGACTAGTTTCAGATATAGATCGAATACAGCAGAGGGCTGCTAGACGTGTTAAACATTTTTATGATAAACATAGGAGTGTTACAAAATTGTTAAGGGAATCAGGGTGGAAACCTGTATCCGATAGAAGGGAGAAATATGTGTTAAAACTTTTACGAAAGTTTGATGTAGACTATTTTTTGCCAGGCGTTAAAAATATTTTGCTAGAACCAAACTGTTATGGTAGGACCGATCACAGGTATAAGATCAGGGATGTGGACTGCCGATAGGAAAGAGAGCCGATGGATTTAAGATGTCATTTTTTCGCGCACTTTAAGGGACCATAATTGTTGTGATAGGTCAGTTCTAGGAATCTGACTCAGTTAAATAGGTTTTTTCAGTATTGCTCAGTATCTTAACATGAATTGTAGATACTAACTTTGCATGCAATCTCCGGCATGATATACTCCTGAATGTCTTAGTACCTTGTAGTACTATTTATTTGTCGCATTAGTAATACTAACCAGTAGTTATATCTTGAGTAGTGTGTTGAATGGTGGCATGTTCCTCTACGTATCACACTCTTGGTTTGTGGTCTGACTGCGTACCGTTGTCCTGACTGCTTTTGGCCTGCGCCTGGCATTCGGGGAACGTGCGCGGTTCTGATTTGAACTGGGATGAGTGCTGCATGCCTGGTGTGGAATCACCCCGTGCCACACACCGCAGTGGTGGCTTGCACGGTATTTCGTAGATGTAAATGTAGATGAATGTAGGGCACCATGTGTCAAGCAGCGGAGGATAGGTAAGGCTAAATAGGAAAGTCGGTGGCATCCAGGGAGAGGATGGAAATAATACGAAAGACCGCGGGGATAGTATACAATGCGTTGGCAGAGGACATTTTGCGGGACGAGATGATGAAGGGTAGGAGGAGGAGGAGGCAAAGATGGCCGCCGGGGTGAGTGAGAGAGGCACAGTCCTCTTCTAGGGCTTGGGGGGCCCCAGGCAAGTATGATTTGAGCGACGCAACTGTGGTTTCGGGACCCTAAAAATTATTTGAGCTTGAAATTATGAAATCAAGTCTTTGGCTAATTAATTATTGCTTTACAATTCATTCATTAACTTTAAATGTGCATTTATGTAAAAAACCTAATGACTTTTACATTGAAAAAATAGAATGTACGATCTTAAGTATCTCAAAAATTTCCGATAATAGCAACAATGAGCGACGATTAAGCACAAAGAGGCCTTTTTCACGTGTTTCTATTTGGATAAATGCTTTCTCACCATGCAACAGGAAGAATATGAAATTGATACACGGCACTTCCATCCACACTGTACGGGACAATAGTATCCTGCTAGTATTCCTGATTTGGAGATTAATTTTTCATCTCCCGCGTAGGCATTCTGCCGAAGAGGCGCATGGCTCTTTGTCGTTGTACTTGCCTCAAGAGACTTTTTCATTCACCATGAATGCCAAACGCATCCATAGTTTTTGCACGATTGCTTCGTCTCTGTGTTATTCATTACGATCATAGCAATACTTTGCCGATTGTAAGAAATGCTGTGCCGAAGCGGCATTGGTTGAATTCAATACATAGGCATTGAAGTCGCAAGGCCACCTGTGAGTGGTGAAAAGTGAAAAAGAAAGTGGTGCCTCTGCCTTTTAGTTTTTGGAAGTTTAAATGGTCATCGAAGATTGTTGCTTTTCGTAAAGTCAACGGTTTGATTACTCTGTTGTGCTTGAAAATGCATGGGCGGTTGTTTCCAATTTGTACTCCTACGCTCGAGACTTTCGAATTCTGTTCTACTATATGTTTATCCCGCGGCGACTCATCAGCTCACTTCAGCGTCATTCTGTATCTCGTGGGCACTCAGTCTGTCGGTGGACTGTAGATCCGTTGACGAGAGCAGATAATGAGGCATTACATCTGAAATACGAACGACCTACGTACGAGGCATTACCAATGAAACATGTTGCACTTTGCTTGTTGGTTATTACTAAGAATACAAATTACTGTGAAATGTTAAGAAAAAAGTTATCTTATGGAGAATATTCGTATTATATTACTTGGGAGTGCAGTTAGTAACTATATATGTTTTAATTCATGTCCACAATGGCAAACGCTTTCCTTTTTTATTCAAAGTTTCTCTTTTAGCTATTTAAGTGCTCATTTGAATTCTGCTGATTGCATTTATGAAGTGAATATCAAACGTCAAAAAATTGTGCATTAATGGTTTTTAACTAACTGACTGTTGTGTTTACGATGCCTTTGTGAATTTAGGAATTAATAAGTATGCGTAAATATAATCATTGAGAGCTGCATTTTATGTCATTTCTCGTGTCGAATCATCAGTTAATCATTTTAAATGACACGGACAGAGCCGTGGCCCGGCAATGTTAGCTAGTTCCAGTATTTTTTACTTAAATGACCTTTTTCCCTTTGTGGTAAGAACTCGATTAGCCGCCCCGGGCCGTCGGTTAGCCGACGACCGGCTCCTTAAAATGGCGGAGTGGCCAGAGAGGAGAAGCCGAGTGGTTCACTCCGGCGGCGGGGCGACCGATCCTCTGCCGGCTCACGCGTGTCGCCTCGCTGTAGGTAGTATACTCTCTCCCATCGTCGAGAGAGGGTTTGTTTTGCTCCCTTCCTGTTCCCGCAACCCTTTTACCGTTGAGAGATCGCGAAGCCGACTGGATCAGCCCGGAGAAAGAAGCAGACGCGCGGGGGTCATTGCCTCCTCCTCGGGTGTCCGTCATTTCCCGAGGCCTCGGAAAAGGTCGAAAAAGGGTCCCTCGGTAAGAAGAAAAACCTGCACTTCCGGATATGTAAAACAAAAACCGCTCGCCTGAGAGAGAGAGAGCAAAATTTTTTCGCCATCCGCACGGAGTAGGATATAGGAGGACGATCGGACGATGAGGTAGTTTTCTTAGTATCTATAATCAGTAGAACGTAGTGGATAAACTTTTATTAGTTTTATTCTTGTATGTTATTCTTCCTTCATTTTTATTTACTTTATTGTTCAAATAGGGGTTGCGTGTTAATGTAGTTTTTACCTCTTTGTACTTAATGTCAGGTATTAATTTTCATTGTATCTCAAGGTTAGAGCTTTTAGTGGCGTATTAACAATTTTTGTCGTAGCTTTAGTATAGTTTAATTGTATTTCGCGTTAAGTCTAGTTTTTCTGTCATGGTTTTCATGATATATTGGCAGTTTTTGCGTTAAATGATTCCATTCCTATTGTAGCGTTCTTAGTTATTAGGATTAGTCGTTTTTTTGTGGGCACTTAAGTGTAGTAGATGCATATATAGTGTAATATTTTTTCGCTGTATTAACAATAGGCAGTATATCACGTTAAATAATTTATTAAAGTGTTAGTTTCCTTGTTATAATCATTGTTAATAAATTAATAGGGTATTAGGATAGGTAGTTGCTCAAAAGTTAGCTCAAAGGAATGAATTGTAATTCTCTGCCTGTTACCACTTACATTTGAAAGTAAAATTATCCATTTGCTCGATTTTGTCCACACGTGTACCGATACCGACTACCGCCACATAACTTTAAATACAGGAAGTACCCCGTGACGTGCAATTCCAAGAAATGCATGGCGTGATGCGCAAAGGATCCCATGGAGCAACATTCCAATATGGCGTCCGAGGACGGGTAGAAGTGTGCACCGGTTGCATCCTCGATTGAGCCCCCTCCCGAGGACACTTGCGAGGAGGCATGGTGAATTCGGACGTCCTTCAAAATGGCCGCCGTTCTCGGAAGGACGGATATGCGACCTTCCAAGTGTCCTTGACGGTGAATTCGGACGCGGCTATAGTGAAATTTTGGGACGGGGGATCAGCAAGGAACAGATGCACAAAAAATCCGCAACGCGACGCCACCATGCGACGGGCGGTCCCAGCAAGGCATTTGGCCGTGCTGTGCCTATTACAAGTATATCACCGATTTCTATGTACCAGACAAGCGGAAACGAAATTTTCGCTCGGTAGACTTACCATAGACCCTTGAAAAACAAACTCCGAAGATTTCTACGAATGTAAATGCAGGAAAAGGTAGCTATCGCAGGAATACATTCCCATAAAAAATGTGCCACGCCCACCCGAACGACACTGGCTCTAAAGGAACATAATAGACACCAACGAAGCTAACATATCTGGGCAGATAAATGCGAATACAATATAAAACTGTGGGATGAAGTTGTAACAGATACAAATATACAAACACTGCCGCCTATTAATTCACTCGGAAAGAAAAGCTAACGGTAATAACCGAATTGAAATGGATTTACCCTTGTGTAGGTCGGTAATTGGTTATGCGTTAGAGCAATTCAGATAAATATGCAATATCTCATGTGGAACTCCAAAGAACAACGCAAAGCTACCGACAACCACTAATATTCTGCGGGGTCTGAAAAAGTATCGCATCTGGCACATCCCGGCACAAAACACGTACTAGTCAATACAATGTTTAAATCAAAGACTTAAACTCTTCGCAGTCAAAATCGACACAGTTCCGAATTCACCTCCTTTCTCCACCACGCTAACTTCAGGAAAGAGTGGCTGCCGGCTACTTACAGCGCCTCTATCGGAAAGTTGATAACCTCTTCCCTTGCTTACCATCCGGGCTCTTTTCCTCCCCTTTTTCCCTATCCCGATCGTACTCCTTATCCTACTCCGTGGCCATCCGATTCGACCCTCGTGTCTGCGCATCTCGGCGCGTCCTTCGGGGACCCTGGTGCGCGGCGCGGTGTCCGTCCGCGCCAACTTACCTCGCATATTCCCCGCACAGCAGATGATGGGTGCGTGAACGGGAATCGTGCTCACTCGCTTTCCCCTCCCCGACGATAAAGAATATCCTCTCTCTCCTGCCTCCTTCTAACCCTTTTCCCTCATTCCTCCCCTCATTCATTCATTCATTCCTCCTCTGCAATGTGAACACCCAAACTTACCTCGAAGGCCTGCCAACCCTCTCCATCTTGGAAGGATCGAAAAAGCCGGAAGGTCTCGGGGCACGCCCCCTTAATTCGACCATCTACATTCATACGAATCGACCTCCTGGTTGGCAGGTGGAACCTAATAGGTCAGCAGTCGAAGTCGATTTGAACTTCGTTTATCCGGCTTTGAAATGGCGTGTGCTACATGCTAGAAGGGCTCACATCTACATCTGCGAAATACTGTGCAAGTCACCACTAGGGTGTGTGGCACGAATTGATGAACGAAATCCCCAAATTGGCTGTAATATGAAAGTAGAAACACGAGGAAATTATGAGGTAATAATTCCGTCAGAGGTGATAGATTTTTACGTCGTAGAAAATAATAGTTAAAAAATGACGAAGCCTCAAGTGTTGAGCGTTGTCCACTTCTATGAATAGGTCTATTCAATACTTCACTTAAAAGTCATTTCTCCGCATTTCACGTACTTATTAAACATTAAGTTCAAAAATGCAGTCTCACGGAGGTATAATGAAACCTGTGTTTATGCTACTTGAAATTTAAAAAAATACAACAAATCTACATTCGTGTCGCCCTCGTTCTTAAAAGGATTACAAAAGTCACTTTGATCCACTGGCAGAAGTCATATTGGCTCTAATCGAGAATGTATATGGAACCTCTTTTGTTTAATACGGTGAATGTTGTCATTGAAATTTCGCTCCATTTTAAAACCGACCCAATAAGTGCCTGGAGAGGTTTAATGCACTGTTGGAGGACCTCTCTGATGTAAACTTGCACTCCTGAAACCCGTTTCTTATGTATTTGCCCACACGAAACTCATCGGCATACCGAATAAATGCACAAGTATTCTTTCACAGAGAGGAGCCGCAGAGGAGAGCTCTATTGCGCTGGATAGAAAGGCGGCATAAACTATGACTAAACTTGGACTCTCCGTCGTAAGCTGGGTCTTTCTTTCACTTTGCGGCACTCCGTCTGTAATTTACCAAAATACCAGTTCACTTTCCCACGCGAGCGCCTGAATGCCGTCTAATTGAATTAATTTTGTGGATAAAGAACGCATTCTATCGCATATTCTAATAATAAAGCCATAATAGGAAAATTAGCATATGACATATAATTTGGATTTCACTCTTAACCGAACCAACTCTTCATATTTTAACTCCTGCAAAATACTGAAGTCAATTAAGATGGATATCGATGCTGAGTTCTCTTCCGCTGAGGAAATAGTACGCGGGGAATCTCTTTTTTCTTAGTTTATTCCATCATTTTTTCCAGAATGACTTAGGGTACAACTTGTAGCTGGCTGGCTCAGTTGAGTACAGGCGCCTCCAAACATCAAGTAAGCGATGAGAGTTCACCATGGACCTTAAGGCAGCAGCGTATCTTGGGTGCCTTTCAAGGCCATTTGAGCGATCTATTGCTGGTACTAACGTGCAATTGAAGTCTCCTCCAATGATAACCCACATGTTCCTGTTTATCGAACCGGAAGTAGCATCGCCTATGTAACGGTTCAATTGCCTAACCAACTCAACTGCACTCTCTTGATCATGTGGGCCATACACAGATATAAGCAATAGGCTTTCACCTACTGGATGGTTAAAAGTGATTTTTAGCCCAAGAGCGCAGTCCTGCAATATGACCTCGCTAGAGACCGTGTGTACGTGAAGATTCTTTTTAATCGCTACCGCAACTCCCGCATAAGGAGTAGATGGCGATGTTAAATAAAATTCATAACTATTAAGTGATCCCATAGTTGGGGAACTCGTGTTCGTCTCCTGCAAAAGGAGAATGTCAGGGCCGTGCTTTTTAACGAACAGGGAGAGATGTCCCCACTTTAGCTGGCTTCAAACGGATCATACGTTCAGCGTTCACAGTTTTATATCGCACATATTTTCCGCCCTACCCTTCCTAAGACGAGTCTCCTGACTGATGATCCCGTTTAATTAAATAAATAATTAGTTCAAATTGTTCCCTAACGATTAAAAATATGGGTAAAAGTAGACATTGTGCGACTTTGCGATCAATAAAATATAAATAATTAAAAAATAAATAATCAGATAAATGATCAAAATTTCAAGAGCTAAAAATCGAAGCTTCAATAAATAAAAGTGCACAATAAACCTAAATAAGGTTTTTCTTAAGTCAGCCATTAATAGCAGAGACTGATACCGCACTTCACGGTTGAAGCGCATTTACGAGCCTCTGTATTCTGATTCCCAAGGCCCGTTCTTTCACTACCAAGAAAACAGCATTCGCTCTAACTTCCATGACTCCTGATGCAAAGCAAATTCACAGAAAAACTGAACTCTTTGTACGGTCAATATGAGTGAACTTAAAGTACTGTTAGACATATCACATGGCCTTGAAGCCTGATCAGCGAATTGAAAGACATTATACGTTACGAAAAAATACACATGGAGACTACATTTGAAAATATGTGAAATGTGAACATTAATTGACCAGTAAAAGAAGATGAAGAGGGAGGAGCGTCAGAGCAAACAAAGAACTAAGAGAACTATTTCCATATCCTGATGCTATGGCTCTAATTGAATCAAAACGTCTGAGATATCTGCAAACAAAGAGAATGAACTATGCTGGAAGAAATTTCAACAGAAACACCGCTGGGAGGATCCAGACGGAAGGGTTGGGACGAAGTCCATAAAGACAAGATTGGAAGCTCGACAGCGACGAAGGAGACAGAGAAAGATGGCAATGGAGGGGACAAAAATCTAGAACGATTCAAGTGGCCATGGGAGAAAGTGAGAATGATGAACATACAATCCGACAGGCAAATCTTTTCCATTCAGTGAAGACAAACTTGTTTTATTTTAGCATCGTCCTCAGCATTTTAAATCACAACTTGGACAGTTTCCTTTGTACTCGTCGACTAATTTCCGCAGAAATTATCAAAAATTTTCAAATGACAGTCTGATTTTTGCACCGGTATATACATGCGCCTGATGAAAGAAGTGAAATGCATCATGCCTTATCTATGTCACCTGAATGACCGAAATGCATGCACAGGAGCCTCACATGCTTGCTTGCGGTACTATTAATTTGGATGGATCTTCCTTTTCATCAACCTGTCAGCAACTATCTTCTTGCATCATGTCTAAAATCAGAAAGCAAACGCGAAGAAAGAGCATTAAATTCTGAATCTTAGTCGCTCAAAAAGACACCCTTAAACATTTGACTCGATGAACAGCTACGTTTTGGTGTGTGCTATGGGTCGATTCAATATAATAAGAACTACGGAGTCACTCGGTGGAAATCGGTTATATCCTTCGTAGTGAAAAAGGTAACTTAATCTGATTTCACACTTTAATTCCCTAACCGACCCAGGTTTCGGCATATTATGCCAGAATTGTAAGGCCATGCCACCTTGAAAATGGCATAAAATTTTGAAACCTGGGTCGGTTAGAGAAGTAAAGAATGGAATCAGATAAAATTACCTTTTTCATTATGAAAAATCATCGTTGATGATTTTTGTCATCGCGATGAGCCGGGTCGATGACGATGAGTGCTATCGACCATCGACAACGATGAGTCAATGCGAATCATCGATGTCAGTGAGTGGATGCATTCCGTCGATGAGAATAACCAATGGACTATCATCAGTTGGTTGGTAAAAACGGTTTTCCAACACAGTTAATTTTCGTTGCAAGAAAAAGCAATGGTATTCCTATATTATTGATAACATTTTCCGCATCAGACTCCAAATCATAAACTTCAGTGCTTTAAGCATATTTCTTAGCAGTGTGAAAAGCACCCCAGGTGTGATAAAGTGCGCTAATTTGAAAAATGAGAATTTCCAATTTTTACGTCAAGCATAGGTCAATTTAAAGCAAGTGAAGTCTGATATGCCTGTATCTCACACCTCTTTGAAATCGGAGGTTACTGTCGATACAATGAGGATTTTGCATGACTACAGTTCGTAAGATCTTTGAAAACGAACGACCCTGGATAGGCATGCCTGGATGCAGACACAGGTCGTAATTTAGACATGCATTCCCTTAAATTTGATAGGACAGCCGGATAATCTTCGGACTCCTCTACTGAAGGTGAACAAAACATTTCGCTGGGGAGGCGCAGTGGTTCTCCGTAGACCAACTCAGAAGAGGTAGTGGCAATATCTTCCTTGAATGATCATGGAATTCCAAGTAAAATAAGAGGTATTGATTCAATCCAATTGACGCTTGCGTGAGCCATAATAGCAGCTTTTAGCTGTCCATGTGCTCGCTCAAATCAGTCCGTTTTCTGCGGGATGCAAACTTGTTGTGAAATGGTGAGTTATACCAAATTGTTTTGTGAAAGCCTTGAAAATGTATGACGTGAATTGAGTTCCACGATCTGAAGTTAAGTCTTGAGGACATCCAAAACGCGATATCCAGCAAGTTAAGAATGCTTGGATAACAGATTCTGCAGTGATAGACACCAGTGGATAAAATTCAGGCCATCGAGTGAAACGGTCAATAATTGTTACATCTATGCATCTACATCTACGTCACACCCTGCAAGCCACCCAGAGGGTGTGTGGCAGGGGGTGATTCCACACCAGGCATGCATGAATGATACGGTAGAACACCGAAATTACATTGAAACCCGCGTACCACACGTGCAAAGCGCCAATTAAAAATTTAATAACCAAGTGTTAACCCGCGAAGGGATTTGGGGTCCGTCAGAGGGAGTACAGGGAACAGAACAAGAGCGAGGTAGAGACCAGACCTTTATTGTGTTGACTCCGTTACATCTCGCGGCCAACTGACCACGCAGCAACGCCGTCTCCTTCCACTTGTACACCTTAGCGTCACCTCGTGACTTTACCTGGCCACCTTATTGGCTCGTAAACGCCGCATGTTCGATCATGCGACGGTACATAGTCCGTGCTGACTCTAGGTGTTGGATGAGGCGAGAGAGCTCTCGATGTTCGATCATGCGACGGTACATAGTCCGTGCTGACTCTAGGTGTTGGCTGAGGCGAGAGAGCTCTCCGGAAGCAGGTGGAATGTAAGGGGGGTGGCAAAACTGCAACACACGATGGAATAGGTGTGGAAGGAAAATTACCGAGTCTCTCTCTCTTACACCACTCCCCCTCACAATTTAAAATTGGCTTACAGACAATTTTAAACAATTACATTCAAAACAATTACGTCCACTTCAAATTCTTCAGTAACACAATTACAATTATTGTACATTCCAGAACCCAATACATACAATGTCATTTTCCCGAGAACATGGTGTTCAATAAAGTTTCAATAAGTCATACGTACAGAACAGCCCCTTCCCATTAATGCAACAATTTATTTGATTAAGCAATAAAATTCATCATGAGGTTAAATAAGTAAAACCCTTCACCACAATGTAATCATCAATTCACTTCACGGACATATACTCAATTTGTCGCAACAGAAATACCCCAAACAAAACAAAATAAAACAAAATAGAACACCCTCCAATCCATTTTCTGCGACCCTCAGCAGACCCAATGAAACCCTAGCCCACCCCATGATCATTGTATTTCCTCTACAACCTCACATATGGCGCCCGGGCTGTCATACCAATAATACCAAGCAATCGCAAACACCCAAAACACGACCACTACACACAGCGCTACCCCACACATGCTGTTTTTTCTTCTTTTTTTTTAACACTATCTGGGTCTCAGGTTATACGGGCGTTCAGTTGGCTGAGCCGCGTCTTCCTCCTCTTTCCCACGAGGAAGCTCCTTGTCCGTGGTCTCTGCCGATGACGTCTGCTGGGCGGCCTGCCTCGAACGCAGGGGGTAAGGCGATCTGGGAGGGAAGTTCGGGGAGGGGGCACTCGAAGAGGGAGACGGGCTGCTGATATGGTTTGTTGTGATGCTCTCCGATGGCCTGCGTCCTTCCTCGGAATGTGCCTCCGTCGTCAAGGTGAGGGTCTCGTCGAGGGGAAAACTAGACGGAGGTACGTCGGGCGTCGAGGACTCAATGAGGGGAGGGCTGGAGGGGTTTGAAGCACTCTGTATGGGCGGGAAGAAAGTGGGAGGCGTCACAACACTAGGAACGGGTGCACAGCTGGTCGCTTCATCCACTACCGTCGAGGTCTTCCTTGGGCGGCCTCGGCGTCTCTCTCTGTATCTGCCGGTTGAGGGTGGGGGGATAGGACCAAAGTATGGTTTTAACCTATTTTTATGTACCAACAATTCACGGAAGGGGAGCTCCAACCGCACATTCACGTCCGACACTACCTCAATCACTCGAAAAGGTCCAGCCCACGGGGAGTGAAATTTCTTTACTCGGCCAGATTTTATTTGGGGGTCACTCAAGTACGCGTACTCCCCGCAGCGGTAATGAACGGCTTTGCTCCTCTTATCGTATTGTCTTTTACTCTCCCGTTGAGCCTTCCTACCGCTTGCGCGGCATTTTCCCCAAATCTCCTTTAACCTCTCGCGTAGCCCGACCACGTAATCTCCCTTGATTTCCTTATCCCTTGGATCGAAGCACTCGAAAGGGGACCGCATAGGGAAGCCAAAGATTACTTCATGGGGGGAGGCTTTGGTACTAGTGTGCACACTTGTATTATAGGCCGACACGGCAAAGGCCAGCCACGCATCCCAATCAGAATTTTTTGAGTTTATGTAGCGGCTTATCATCACCGCCACCGTCCTATGTACCCTCTCCACTCTCCCGTTGCCTTCCGGATGAAAAGGTGACGTGCGAAGCTTCTTAATATTAAGCAATTTGCACACGTTCGTAAACAACTCTGATGTAAAGTTTGTCCCCTGATCACTCAGTAGTGTGTTAGGAACCCCAAATCTTAAAACCCACCGCTTTACGAACGCCTCTGCCACTGTCATTGCTGTTTGGTCACTCAACGGAACCATCACCAAATACCGCGAAAAGTGATCTAGGATGGAAAGTATATATTTATGACCACTGTCTGTCAAGGGCATAGGTCCTACAATGTCAAGGGCCACTAATTCAAACGGCGCCCTTGCCTCAGGCAACTCCTGCAGTGGTGCCCGCGTCCTCCCGTATGGGCTGCGACGACTGCATGACACGCAATCCCTCACGAATCGTTTCACATCGGAATGCAAGGTAGGCCACCAGTATAAAGGCTCAATACGGTTCAAGGTAGATGGCACCCCTGTATGAGCAGATAAGGGATGTTCGTGATACTGCCGTAGAATTTGCGTCTTCATACCCTCAGGGACCACAATTCTTAATCCCCTCCCCGTCTCTCGATACAAGATTTCCCCTTTCATCACAAAACCTCGTTGTGTACGCCACACCTCGCACTGGGAATCCCCCTTTTGCGCCTTTCCGACATCATTTTCCCAAACAGTCTCCGTGGTCTCCACCCGCCTTACCTTCCTGCTTAACCCATCAGCATTTAAATGCTGTTTCCCCGGTTTATGCTCTACCGTATAGTTATATTCACCCAACTTTAAGGTCCATCTCATCAGTCTACTACTCGGGTCCTTCATGCTGAAGAGCCATTTCAGTGCGGCATGATCTGTTATGATTTTAAATTTTTGCCCATATAAATAGCATCGAAAGTGACCCACTCCCCAAACCACTGCTAACAATTCCCGTTCAGTGGTCCCATAATTCATCTCCGCGGAATTCAGCTGCCGGGAAGCGAAAGCAATCGGATGCTCCTCTCCATCAACCTCTTGTGATAGAACGGCCCCAACGGCGATATTGCTAGCATCAGTAGACAAGATGAAGGGTTTTTGAAAATCGGGGTAAACAAGCACGGGGCTTGCAGTCAGAGAATTCTTTAGGGAATTCATTGCCCCCTCGCAATCCGGCGTCCAGGTAAACGATGTTCCCTTTTTCAATAATCTAGTCAAGGGCCTGGCTATTTCCGCATACTGATCGACGAATCGCCGATAATAGTTTGCGAGCCCAAGAAACGATTGCAATTCCTTCACACTTGTCGGCACAGGAAACTTTTGCACGGCTTCAAGCTTTTCGGGGTCTGGGTGGAGACCCGTTCGCGAGATGATGTGGCCCAAATACTTTACTTCAGCGAGTGCGAACTGACACTTCTCAAACTTTAGGGACAATTTTGCACCGTTCAACTTCTCCAAAACCCGCCTTAGTCTCTCAGCGTGCTCTTCGATCCCTTTACTAAAAACGATTACATCATCGAGGTAAACCATACATTGAGTTGGCTTTAACCCGCGGAGCACGCCGTCCATCATTCTCTGGAATGTGGCGGGGGCGTTTCGTAAGCCGAATGGCATACGCTTATACTCGTAATGCCCACTTTCTACTAGGAAGCCAGTCTTTTGCTGCGATTTAGGATGCATCGGGATTTGATGGTACGAACTCGTTAGATCGATCGTGGTGAAATAATCGCAACCGCCCAAATGATCGAGAGTGTCCACTATATTTGGAATAGGGTACACATCAGGGGTCGTCACGGCATTTAATTGGCGGAAGTCAACGCAAAAACGGAAATTAGGCCTCCCATCCAACGACTTTTTTGGGACTATAACCACCGGAGATGCCCACGGACTTTCACTCGGCGTGATGATCCCCGCTTCTAATTGCTCTCGTACAAATTCCTCCACGAGAGGTTTTTGGTGATGTGGGGTCCTATACGGGCGTCGGTAAATTGGCTTGGCGTCCCCCGTGGGGATGTGATGGTAAGCAATGTCAGTGGCTGGTAAACTACCCTTCGAGCAGAACAAGTTCTTATACTCCTCGAGCACCGGTATCAAGGCATTCCTCTCCTTGTCGCCGAGGTGGCGCAATTTTTCTTCGAAATCGACGTCGCTCGCGACATCCTCCACCGCCCTAATGTGGCACTCCCTTCCTTCAACCGCGGCCTCGTCCCGATACACGTCACCCAATGTGGCCAATACAGTGCCCTTGCGGAGGACTACCTCTTCCCTCCCAAAATTCGCCACCTGTACGACAATTCGATTACTACAGTCTATCTTACACAATCCTCGCGCCACAGCACACCCCTCGACACTTTCCAGTGCTGGCTCTGTAATGACCTCGAGCCCCCCAAAAAGCTTATCACTCGAAATCGCTACACACACGCGTTTCTCGCTGCGCGGAGGGACTACTTCTGCGCGATCAAGTCTTACTTCTACACCTTCAGCGCAAATATGAGTTTCCTTCCCCTTCACACGTTCAGTCGTTCCAACGTCACGACCCAACGACCACCTCTGGTTTCCCACGTTGAGTTCTTTGGCGCACACATTGATAACCGCCCCGTATTTCCTCAAAAAATCTAAGCCTAATATACCCTCGATACCCGAAAGATGATCTACTACTTGCATCGGCAAGTCGTACCTAGTGTTTCCCACACGAAAGTTTACTAATTTCTCCCCATGATTCCACATCCTATCGCCCGTTATCCCTAACACTCTAACGGAAGACGATTTAATCCCATTTGTCCCACACACGCTGCGTAGAACAAGGGAAATTTGGGCACCCGTGTCTACGAGCATTCTACACTCCCTCCCAAAAATGTTCACTACTGCCACCAAATCTTGATCCTCTCCTCCTCGTCCAATGCGAGGAAGCACCACACTTACCAGGGGTCGGATACGGCGGCTTCTCCGACCCCGTTTCCGTTTAAACCCCCAGTCGCAGGAGTTCGCTGGCGGTTCCGGCAATCGCGAGCGAAATGGCCCTCCCTGCCACAGGCAAAGCATTTCCTTCCCCCGCTGCAATCCCTCGCCATGTGTCCGGGCTGTCCGCAGGAAAAGCAGGTGCGCTGCCCAGTGGTCTGGAATACCCGACGGGTTGGCGGGTTCTCCCTCGGTCTGCTCTCCGCTTCCTGGATGCGGATGGCAGTGCTGATGGCGGCATCGAAGGTCTCCGGGGCGGTCAATCGGCACTGGTGCCCTATCTCTCCGGATAGCCCGCGCAAGAACGTGTCGAGCGCCCTTTGATCCGCCTCTGCTCGTCTTTCCGCGACCTGCTCCGCGGTTCCTTCCATTGAGTACGTTCGCGCGTTTATGGCTCTCACTCGATCCGCGAACGGCTCGATCCCTTCACCCGGATTTATTCTGAGAGTCGAAAGCACTTCCCGGAAAAACCTGGCTGTTTTCTTAGATCGATAACGCGAGGTGAGTTCATTTTTGAATTCTAAGTACGATTCGGTCTCGCGACACAGGTCTTTCGTGCGAATAAAAACGGCCGCATCCCCGCACATTCGTAGCTTCGCGACTCTCAGCTTTTCTCCCTCGGACCACCCACTCAGCTCCGCTATCCCCTCTAATTTTGAGAAGAAGGAGTCAATATCCTCCTCCGCCCTACCCCCGAACTCACTTACGGCGGTAAAGAATGAGAACTGCGGTCTTGACCTATCCACGGCCGCCGCGCCCGACTCTTTCATCCTCCGATTCTCCTCCTCGACTTCCTGGAGGCGCGTACTCAGCTCATTAACGGCTTGTTGGAGCTCCACTTCCCGGCCTCCAAAACTAACACGAGATGCCATGGTCTTACCTGTTCTGATATATATTCGCCTCTGAGGGGACAGATGTTGACCAAATCCCACTTCTGACACCAATTGTTAACCCGCGAAGGGATTTGGGGTCCGTCAGAGGGAGTACAGGGAACAGAACAAGAGCGAGGTAGAGACCAGACCTTTATTGTGTTGACTCCGTTACATCTCGCGGCCAACTGACCACGCAGCAACGCCGTCTCCTTCCACTTGTACACCTTAGCGTCACCTCGTGACTTTACCTGGCCACCTTATTGGCTCGTAAACGCCGCATGTTCGATCATGCGACGGTACATAGTCCGTGCTGACTCTAGGTGTTGGATGAGGCGAGAGAGCTCTCGATGTTCGATCATGCGACGGTACATAGTCCGTGCTGACTCTAGGTGTTGGCTGAGGCGAGAGAGCTCTCCGGAAGCAGGTGGAATGTAAGGGGGGTGGCAAAACTGCAACACACGATGGAATAGGTGTGGAAGGAAAATTACCGAGTCTCTCTCTCTTACACAAGAAACATTCTATCGTCAATAGTTCCAACATGCAAGGGATACAAAGATTCAAAATATCATGCATAAATAAGAACGTAGAGAACATATAGAAAAATATCTACAGTCTAGCAGTGGTCACTACTTGCGCTATTCATGACGACAATCACACCTGTTATGGTCCCGAATGATTACGCGAACAAAATGACATTTTATACCTATCGGTTCTACAATCTAGCTCTCTAATTTTATTGGCGCGATCTAATCTGCCGTAGTACGAAGGGGTTAATAGTATGTTTTTTACGTCGTCGGTAAAATGATTTTCCTGAAATTTATTTAGGAGGTTAAGCCTATAATTTAATCTACGCTGTGATAGCGATTCCCCTCCTAATTCTTCTAACAGTCCAGACACACTAGCCAACTTATCGTAGCATCGTTTCACGAACCTAGCTCCTCTTCGCTGTACGCGATCTAACTCTGATATCAACCCCGTTTCGTATGGATCCCATACACTAACAGCATATTCCAGATGAGGCCTAACGATTGAAAAATAACAACGTTCTTTCACTTTCTCATCACATTTTCCGAGTACTCTCTTGATAAAGCCTAGCTTCCTGTATGCTTGACAGCATATTTCCCGAATATGTTTTCCCCAAGATATGTCGTGAGTAATTGTGACCCCTAAGTACTCAACAGACTCGGCGTGAATAATTTCCGTACTATTATTTCTGTAAGCCCTACCTGGCCTATTTTTCTTTTTCCAAAAGCTGACTGCTACGCACATTTTTATGTTTAGTTCCATCTGCCACTTTTCGCACCAAGCATCAATAGCAAGTAGGTCGATTGTTAACGAGTCGCTATCTTCGGAATTGTTAATATCCCTACACACAACCGCGTCGTCTGCGAAGAGTCTAAGCTTACTTTTAACGACGTTGCTAATATCATTTATGTACAAGAGAAATAAAAGTGGACCAATGACACTTCCCTGAGGAACACCCGATGTTACGCTGTGTTTGACATGATACCGTCTATGACAACCCTTTGTTCCCGCCCATGTAAGAACTGATCAATCCAACTAATAATGTTTTTATCTATTCCATATGCTTCTAGTTTTGAGAGTAACTAACGTGAGGTACGTTATCGAAAGCTGTCTTAAAATCGAGGAATATCGCGTCAACTTGAACATAATTTTCACTCGAGAGCAAGATGTCATGAACGAAGAGAGCTAATTTGGTTTCGCAAGATCTACCCGTTCGAAATCCGTGTTGGTTATTTATTAATAATTCCTCCCTATCTAAATGACTCATAATGGATCTTACGATTATGTGTTCAAATACCTTACACGAAATGGATGTGAGAGAAATAAGCTTATAGTTACTAGGGTCTTCCCTGTCGCCGCTTTTGAATATAGGTGTGACATTTGCTACTCTCCAGTCCTTAGGCACTACGTGATCTACTAAAGATTTGGTAAATATTAATTCTAAGTAAAGCGCTATGTCTGATGCCAATGTTTCATATACGCGAGCAGGTATTTGATCTGGAGCGGGGGATTTGTTGGGGTTGATATTTTTTAGCTGCTGTTCTATGTCGCGACAATTTATAATAATTTCAGGAATACATGTTTGGGAACAAACAGGCTGCGGATCGAAAGGATGTGGTGTACAAGTATTGAAAATGCTTTGGAAGAATGAGTTTAAGGAATTGGCTTTTTGTAGACTGTTGGTTAGCTTTTCCCCTTTGATATATTTAAGCGTGTGTACTGTAGGAGCATTGGAAAGCATATTGACTGGTCTTGAGCGCCTATACTATAAGTATCACCTTCTCAATTTAAAACAATATACAAGTATTTTACTTTAAAGAAGGAAACAAGAACTCGTCGTTAAAAAAACCTTATGTGGAATACACGATCTCGTACAGCAATGTCACTGTATTCAAGGAATTGCGGAAATGGCTTCGCCCGAAGTTTGTCGCACCCCCTCTGTATGTACGTAATGTACGCGGGAAGAAGAATTTGACGCAGCGTGAACCCACTTGAAAAAGGTGGCAATTCGCGAGCACGGGAAGTGACGTCAGTTCGAGTTCGTTCCACGGGCGCTGGAATCGGAAATGAAAACGGCACAATACGTACGTACGGTTATTCTCCCCCGTCTTGTGATTCCCTTAGTCTCTCTCTCTCCCTCTCTTTCTTCCGGAGAAAAAGAGGCCGTCCCCCGAACGACCCTTCCTCCACCCCTCTCCCCACCTTCACGGCTGAAACACGGCGAATTTCCCGTCCGATAACTCTTCCTGTCGTCCCTAAGCGCCTCCTCCACAATCGGAGCCCGGCATTCCCTTCCCCACTTGTCCCTTGGGCATGATCTGCCCTTCGGCAATTCCTTCCTTCTGATCCACCCGCCGTTCCCTCCCCTCCATCTCATCTCCACCTCCATATCTCCATCTCCGGCCAAAGCCAAGATGTCCCCATCGCCTCCGCCTGTTATTCCCGTCACTCCCTGGGATTCGAGTCTCGCCGGACTGTACCCACCCTCATCACCCACCTTGTTTCCTTCCGAATGTGAAACCGTGAAACATTGACCATTACTATGTTCCTCCTCTTGATGCAATGGAGGATGCACTGGGTCACTGTGGGTCGGTCGTGTGTCCTTCTCTACAGTCGCCCCTAATTCTCTTTCTTTAATGTTTGTGTGGCGGGAACCGCTGGGTCACCTAAGTTATCTAGGATAGTTCGCAGATAGCCGTTGTAGGGAACAATTACTGATGATTGGACGGTCACCAAATTTTGCTTTATAGCCTCTCCAGAATGTGTCTTACTGACGTGAAGGTTTTTTCCGTCAGTTCTTCATATGGTATGCATATACTATATTTACATGAATATAATAATATTCATTAGATATTGTCTCTATCTCACATGTGATAAGAGTAAATAAATCCCATTGAATCGCCGAAAATCGATCTGTTACGCATACACCAATTAAATCCAATTACAGTCTCAGTGTTGTTTTGGGTTCCCTTAGGATCTAGGTCCCCAAATTAATGCTTTCCATTTAGCCTCGGAATGAATGAAGCAATGAAGGCGTTCATTTCGCAAATTTGTGTGCAGATACATGATAGTCACAAGTAAGATGGAAGCCATTTGACGAAAAGCCTCAAGGACTGAAAATCGGACCCTCCAAGGTTCCCGACGAAATAAAATCCAATTGTGTACTTTCATCCCTCAACTCATACCTTTTCCTCGCATTGGGAAACCCTTGGAATCATCAGTTCAGGTGTTAAGATTGACGAGACGAAGACAGGCATATCATCATCTTGTTTATATTACTGGCTGGAGATTTCAGACTAAAGCTAATTAATTTAATTGATGACTGCTTATATTGTCTTACTCTCGAGCAACTGTAATAATAATTATAGTCATTACTCATATTAGAGTAGATCGTGTTAATGATATAAGTGTGGGCGATTTTGCCTCCCAACTTCTAGAGATCAGGATGGGTCCTTATAACGATACACCAAATTTCGCATCTTTCTAATTTTTAATACACATGGATTGATGCATTTAATGCGCAGTTTCCCGTGCGAAGCGCCAGGTTTCTCTGCTGTTAAACTATTAAGTAATGGATACACTCAAGCTTCACAGTTTTCATTATGTCCGGAAGATTCTTTGGAATGATATAGATTGTTTTTAGTACTGAAATAATTCTTCTCGATTCTCTTTCGCTTATTGTGGTTCCTCTTCGATCAGATATTGGAGGATTTGCCATTCCTCGATTTTTTTTGCGATTTGCGATTCCTCGAATATAAAGAGTTCATAGGAGTAAAAAAGGAATGTAAAAAGTTCAAATTGATGTAAGCATTTACTTATAGTCAGGAAGAAATTACAAATGTAGCAATCAATGACGTTAAGATTTCTCAATGAACGGGGAGAGGAAAAGAAAATGAACCGAACGATCTCACCGGTTGAAAAGTTTCGAGCGAGCGGAGACACCTCATTCATATCGTGTACAGGCGTGGAACGAGGACAACGAAGCGAAGCGCAATCGAAAATGCGGCAATGAGTATGACAAGTTTCTTGGTTGGCTTATCTTAAAAGTAAATGGGCAGAGCAGCAACTTTGTCTCGTTAATCATCAAACGCCTTTCAGTGTTGAATGCCCTTTACTTTATAGTTGGCTATCACACTAATATCGTGACTCATTTTGAAAATTTTAGTTCCCAATAGTGCGCATGGAGGGGAAATGTCAGTTTTAGGAAATGATAGTTCTTTCAATATGGATCATTGGGTACTCAAAGAAAAATCGAGTAATTGTTCTTTGTAACAATATTTTTTACCTAAATTTGTTACATTACGAGACCGTGAAGCTCAAGTTCCCTTTATTTTAATTAGTTTTTGTCCCATCGGTGCGCATGGAAAAGAATTTCCCTATGAATAACTATAATAAGTCTGATTGGTAGCACTATATGTTGTGGGCCGCTGTTTCCTGAAAAAGTATGGCGAGCCGGAACTACTGTTTACCCCTGCACGAAAATAGCCTGGAAAAAGCCAGAGATCGTCTTTCCAGTATGTTTTGTCGACTTGGTCGATCGTATTGAAGCATTCCGACAGCATAACTCAAAGGAAATCCATATGGGAAGCGGATATAGTTCGCGAGATTCTCATCGCACGGATGTTCATGATAGTTTGTACAGCAAGTTTGAAATGGTCGTGCTATACTTCGTCCAACCCGATAATCTTCCCCACCGCCATCGAACCTGGGCAAGGTGCCCAATGGAAAGGGTACTTACTGTTCAGACAAATTGCGTGGTCATACTGTGTGGACGTACTCATTAATTTCATTAGCCCGACATAGGAAAATCGTCTGTCCTCAACGCTACATTGTATAAATAGATCTTCAAATATGGGCGTTACAGGATAGCTTGGCAAATATGAGGAAGACGTGACCGAGGTTAGATTGCATAATGCGTGATTCATCTTATATCGCTTTGTATAAGCTGCTCAGCATTTTTAAAGAGTAGGTCTTGTTTGTGTAATGTTTGCTATATGTATACTAATTGCGGAACTTATGCGTTGAACAATCTTTTACTGTGATCACTGTGCATTCTTCAAGTTCAGCCTCTCACGATTGAAATCATATTGTGCAGTTGCGTGCGGGCGACGTTAACGCTCCCTCCTTTAGATTCCCACCTCTGCTTGCAGCCGCTAGCGCCCCATTATATTTCATTCCACTGTTTGGTTTGACCATGCTCCACAAAAGGGTCCGTTGGCATTTTATTTCAAACCCCTAAATGGTTAAAGTTGTCCGGTTGTCCGTCAACGACTCATTCGGGAAGTTAATATACTTTTGGCCGTTGAATCCTACGAGAGGTGACTGATAAAGTTTTCAATTTCAAATTTTGCGTCATTAGGAATTAACAATTAGGAAATTTCCTTGTACAACAGTCGCATTCCATTAAGGGTAGCAGGGCTATTACTAACCGACCCCGGTGAGTGTTTCTTGCTTAGTGTACATTTTTGCAATAATAATAGAACGAGTCATAGAGTTCATCGGATTTTTTTCTCGCGCAATGGAGCACACTTTAATCGATTCACGACATGGAGAGGAGTCATTTACCGACCCTCTCATCTGTCCTCCGATCGCTATTTCAATATGCTGGGCGACAACCCACTGCGTCAGCGAACTACCCTGGGAATGAGAAAAGTATTATATAGTACTATATGAGAAACATTCCTTGTCATGTTATGCATTTGTAACTGAAGCTGTTACTTGCACCAGAAAACTATTGAAAATTAAATTAATTCTATTGTTCCAGTGGCCATATACTCCCTCCGCCCCGTCGCCGAGATAACCCTAACAGCGAGCCCCGCACTGTCCTCGCCATTTCACGTTAACATTTGTTAATATTCCAGCCGCTCATCTTTGAAATTGGATATCATTTCTGTGCGCTCCGTCCTCGAATGCGGCCACTGCCTTCATCGCCGTCATTACCCCAATTACCTGTCGAATTTCTCCGAGGGAAGCTTTCCGTCATCTCTTTACTATTCCCTAAAAAAGTTCCGATCACGGCATGGATCGCATTCCCCGCTCCCTGCCTCTCCGCTATCTTCCTCGAATCTATAACCACCTCTCCCCTCTCCTTTCCAATTCACCCCTCCCCTCCTTCCCCACCCCTCTCCTCCCACCCTCGCGTTGCCATCTGCCTCCTGTCTCCACTCCACCGACCAAGCTCTAAAAAGTCCCCGTCTCTCTATCCCTCTCTTCCTCCTTCCGACACACAGAGACCACCTTTCTCCGTACCCCCGCGTGGGTGCCTATGCGTAGAACTGTTCTAGCTGAAGTTCCTGGCGCTACGCAGGTGACGAGTTTCGGACGTGGGCTCCGGAACTTTCAAAAATGCTGTGAAACGGTGGAGGAAGTTAGTTTAGTGTGGAGGGTCAGTAAGAAAACTCTCTAACGACTGCCAACTCTTCGCCAACGCGAGCGCTTCGAGAGGCGGGATCGGTCACCACGACCCGTCGTCCCGTTCCGACTCGTCTCACGATGAGACTTCAAGATAGGGTCCCAGGTACATCTACATCTACGTAATATCCTGCGTGCCACCAAGAGGGTGAGTGGCAGGGGGTGAGGATTACCAAACATGCACTATTGACATGCAACTAGGATATTTAATGGAGACATGCTAGATAATAGGGTCACATGCAGCTAGATGGTTAGTATCTACATAATAAGAAAGGGATTATTGGTTGTTATTAAATGCATCATGCACTACAGACTACTCTAACTATATTTCACCTACCTATCCCTTTCCTACGCTGCCTATTGTTCTCTCTTATAGTACGAGGGAAAAATGACATTTTAAATCTATCGGTACGACAATCTATCTCTCTAATCTTGTTAATCTGATCAAACCTAGCATTGTACGCAGGGGTTCTTAATATATATCTAACGTCATCTGTGAACAAATCGGTTTCGAATTTACTTAAAAGGTTGAACCTAAATTTTACCCTGCGTTCTGATAGTAATTCCCATCCTAGTTCTTCTATTAAGCTCGTAACACTTATACAATTATCATAACGGCCTTTAACAAACCTAGCGGATCTCCTTTGCAGCGCTCTAATTCTTTTGTCATACCTTCCTCGTACGGATCCCATATACTAGCGGCATATTCTAAATGAGGCCTGACAAGTGTAAAATAGCTTCTTTCTCGTACTCTCTCAGCGCATTTCCCGAGAACCCTTTTTACGAATCCTAATCTACGGTTCGCTACACTAGTTATTTCCCTGATGTGTTTCCCCCATGACATGTCTTCAGTGATGGTGACGCCTAAGTATTTAATCGATTCTACGTTAGGTATTTTCTTTTCTTTGATGCTATAATTATTCCGGGGAAAGACATTCTTTTTCCAAAGTCAAAAGTCAAAAGTCAAAAGGTTAAGTCATAGCGACGGGTGATTTCAAACACTTGCCTCGCGTGCAGTTGCCTAGTGCTTTGTTCTCCTCAAGTACTCTCGGTCTCCTCCCTCCCTCTCTCTTCCCCTCCGTCCTTCCTCCCCTCCATTCACCCCCTCCACTTTTTCCTCCCCTCCTTGCAGCGCTGGTCTGTTCCAGGAACTTATGCGGCGGCCGTGCGTAGTCGATCGGGCGTTCGAAGAACTCACTCTTCATTCGTGCTGCGCGTGCATCGAGCGCACGTTATGCATCGTCACGTCCTCCTCCTCTTATGCGCCTCTGCTCTCTTGCGCGGCGCTACTTCTCCCTCCCCCTCCACCCTCCACCTCCCCCCCATTCCACTAGTTTAGTGTGATTTTTCTCTAGCCATAATTGAGATCGCGTTCAAATCTTATTCTTACATTTGAGAAACTTTAAGAAGCATGAAGCAAATATTGTGGCATGAATGACGCTTACTTTCGCCATAATTTACTGAATTTTTTAGTGATTTATTTAAAACATGTATGTTAGTAATCAACTGGATTCGTTTTTTCACGCCGTTCACTGGAAATGCCATTTAAAAAATGATTTTATTTTAAGATGCTGATAACTTACTGCGGTGAGCAGTAGTTTATCGTTTTTAATAATCGAGAAAGTTTACAAATTACACTCTGTGAAATATATATGACGAGATCTATGGATTATAAAAATCTAATTTTTTATGTCTTCCTGGAGCGCACACAAACACCATTTCCCGTGGTGAGGAGAGGTGGATTTGTTTTTGAAAATTTCTTGGAAAGTAAAACGGTGAACGGCTGATGCTTTAGAATCATTGGGATGATGATGTGTTTTACTTAATAATTGGCTAAACAATTCGAGCTCTGTATGAAATATTATCTAGCTCCAACTACTTTAAGTGGATGGACTCAGTTTGGTAGCTAATACACTTGCAATTTGGCAGTTGATCCATCGGATGGATTATTTGAACTTAGGAGACCTTTTTAGGAAAAGAGCAGACGACGACGGGATTCTCTTGCTATGCACAACCTCAATTCAACCAACAAATAATGCGTGCATCACCAGCCTATACGTTATGACCCTCGCCAATTACGGACTTACCATTCTCCAATTTTGTTAGACTTCCTCTCATTCTGCCCACCGCTACCACATTTAATAATCCACAAAGAAAAATCTACTTGTTTGATAAGGCTGACTACGAAGGTATGAAACGAGAGTTGCAAAATTCATTTACTAATTTTAAAAAAATAAGTATCAACAGTAATACTGAGGTTTTGTGGAATACTTTCCTCAACGTTACATGATCAGTAGTTTGCAAAACCATGCCAAGTAAATGGAAAGGAGCCAATGCAGATCCAAGGTGGTATAACGCGGAGGTTGGGAAAACATTAAAGCACCAGAGAACATGTCATGCTAGGTTAAAAAGGGCAAAAATTAACAAATCCTCCGAAGAACTATACACAGTCACTGAAAATTACAAAATATCTAAACTCTTAGCAAAAAAGAAGCGTGCCGAAGGGCGTTAGCTGATTTCAAAAGTAAATTACTGGGAGAACACTTAAACGTTAATCCCAAGGCATTTTGGTCGTATGTTAGGGACACTCAAGGAAATAAATCAACAGTACACACGCTTAAGAATATCAAAAAGGAAAAGCTAACCGACAGCTCCATTATGACTCACTTAGATAGGGAGGAATTATTAATAAAAAACCAACACGGATTTCGAACGGGTAGATCTTGCTCGCGAATTGCCACCTTTTTCAAGTGGGTTCACGCTGCGTCAAATTCTTCTTCCCGCGTACATTACGTACATACAGAGGGGGTGCGACAAACTTCGGGCGAAGCCATTTCCGCAATTCCTTGAATACAGTGACATTGCTGTACGAGATCGTGTATTCCACATAAGGTTTTTTTAACGACGAGTTCTTGTTTCCTTCTTTAAAGTAAAATACTTGTATATTGTTTTAAATTGAGAAGGTGATACTTATAGTATAGGCGCTCAAGACCAGTCAATATGCTTTCCAATGCTCCTACAGTACACACGCTTAAATATATCAAAGGGGAAAAGCTAACCAACAGTCTACAAAAAGCCAATTCCTTAAACTCATTCTTCCAAAGCATTTTCAATACTTGTACACCACATCCTTTCGATCCGCAGCCTGTTTGTTCCCAAACATGTATTCCTGAAATTATTATAAATTGTCGCGACATAGAACAGCAGCTAAAAAATATCAACCCCAACAAATCCCCCGCTCCAGATCAAATACCTGCTCGCGTATATGAAACATTGGCATCAGACATAGCGCTTTACTTAGAATTAATATTTACCAAATCTTTAGTAGATCACGTAGTGCCTAAGGACTGGAGAGTAGCAAATGTCACACCTATATTCAAAAGCGGCGACAGGGAAGACCCTAGTAACTATAAGCTTATTTCTCTCACATCCATTTCGTGTAAGGTATTTGAACACATAATCGTAAGATCCATTATGAGTCATTTAGATAGGGAGGAATTATTAATAAATAACCAACACGGATTTCGAACGGGTAGATCTTGCGAAACCAAATTAGCTCTCTTCGTTCATGACATCTTGCTCTCGAGTGAAAATTATGTTCAAGTTGACGCGATATTCCTCGATTTTAAGACAGCTTTCGATAACGTACCTCACGTTAGTTACTCTCAAAACTAGAAGCATATGGAATAGATAAAAACATTATTAGTTGGATTGATCAGTTCTTACATGGGCGGGAACAAAGGGTTGTCATAGACGGTATCATGTCAAACACAGCGTAACATCGGGTGTTCCTCAGGGAAGTGTCATTGGTCCACTTTTATTTCTCTTGTACATAAATGATATTAGCAACGTCGTTAAAAGTAAGCTTAGACTCTTCGCAGACGACGCGGTTGTGTGTAGGGATATTAACAATTCCGAAGATAGCGACTCGTTAACAATCGACCTACTTGCTATTGATGCTTGGTGCGAAAAGTGGCAGATGGAACTAAACATAAAAATGTGCGTAGCAGTCAGCTTTTGGAAAAAGAAAAATAGGCCAGGTAGGGCTTACAGAAATAATAGTACGGAAATTATTCACGCCGAGTCTGTTGAGTACTTAGGGGTCACAATTACTCACGACATATCTTGGGGAAAACATATTCGGGAAATATGCTGTCAAGCATACAGGAAGCTAGGCTTTATCAAGAGAGTACTCGGAAAATGTGATGAGAAAGTGAAAGAACGTTGTTATTTTTCAATCGTTAGGCCTCATCTGGAATATGCTGTTAGTGTATGGGATCCATACGAAACGGGGTTGATATCAGAGTTAGATCGCGTACAGCGAAGAGGAGCTAGGTTCGTGAAACGATGCTACGATAAGTTGGCTAGTGTGTCTGGACTGTTAGAAGAATTAGGAGGGGAATCGCTATCACAGCGTAGATTAAATTATAGGCTTAACCTCCTAAATAAATTTCAGGAAAATCATTTTACCGACGACGTAAAAAACATACTATTAACCCCTTCGTACTACGGCAGATTAGATCGCGCCAATAAAATTAGAGAGCTAGATTGTAGAACCGATAGGTATAAAATGTCATTTTGTTCGCGTAATCATTCGGGACCATAACAGGTGTGATTGTCGTCATGAATAGCGCAAGTAGTGACCACTGCTAGACTGTAGATATTTTTCTATATGTTCTCTACGTTCTTATTTATGCATGATATTTTGAATCTTTGTATCCCTTGCATGTTGGAACTATTGACGATAGAATGTTTCTTGGTTATTAAATTTTTAATTGGCGCTTTGCACGTGTGGTACGCGGGTTTCAATGTAATTTCGGTGTTCTACCGTATCATTCATGCATGCCTGGTGTGGAATCACCCCCTGCCACACACCCTCTGGGTGGCTTGCAGGGTGTGACGTAGATGTAGATGCATAGATGTAACAATTATTGACCGTTTCACTCGATGGCCTGAATTTTATCCACTGGTGTCTATCACTGCAGAATCTGTTATCCAAGCATTCTTAACTTGCTGGATATCGCGTTTTGGATGTCCTCAAGACTTAACTTCAGATCGTGGAACTCAATTCACGTCATACATTTTCAAGGCTTTCACAAAACAATTTGGTATAACTCACCATTTCACAACAAGTTTGCATCCCGCAGAAAACGGACTGATTTGAGCGAGCACATGGACAGCTAAAAGCTGCTATTATGGCTCACGCAAGCGTCAATTGGATTGAATCAATACCTCTTATTTTACTTGGAATTCCATGATCATTCAAGGAAGATATTGCCACTACCTCTTCTGAGTTGGTCTACGGAGAACCACTGCGCCTCCCCAGCGAAATGTTTTGTTCACCTTCAGTAGAGGAGTCCGAAGATTATCCGGCTGTCCTATCAAATTTAAGGGAATGCATGTCTAAATTACGACCTGTGTCTGCATCCAGGCATGCCTATCCAGGGTCGTTCGTTTTCAAAGATCTTACGAACTGTAGTCATGCAAAATCCTCATTGTATCGACAGTAACCTCCGATTTCAAAGAGGTGTGAGATACAGGCATATCAGACTTCACTTGCTTTAAATTGACCTATGCTTGACGTAAAAATTGGAAATTCTCATTTTTCAAATTAGCGCACTTTATCACACCTGGGGTGCTTTTCACACTGCTAAGAAATATGCTTAAAGCACTGAAGTTTATGATTTGGAGTCTGATGCGGAAAATGTTATCAATAATATAGGAATACCATTGCTTTTTCTTGCAACGAAAATTAACTGTGTTGGAAAACCGTTTTTACCAACCAACTGATGATAGTCCATTGGTTATTCTCATCGACGGAATGCATCCACTCACTGACATCGATGATTCGCATTGACTCATCGTTGTCGATGGTCGATAGCACTCATCGTCATCGACCCGGCTCATCGCGATGACAAAAATCATCAACGATGATTTTTCATAATGAAAAAGGTAATTTTATCTGATTCCATTCTTTACTTCTCTAACCGACCCAGGTTTCAAAATTTTATGCCATTTTCAAGGTGGCATGGCCTTACAATTCTGGCATAATATGCCGAAACCTGGGTCGGTTAGGGAATTAAAGTGTGAAATCAGATTAAGTTACCTTTTTCACTACGAAGGATATAACCGATTTCCACCGAGTGACTCCGTAGTTCTTATTATATTGAATCGACCCATAGCACACACCAAAACGTAGCTGTTCATCGAGTCAAATGTTTAAGGGTGTCTTTTTGAGCGACTAAGATTCAGAATTTAATGCTCTTTCTTCGCGTTTGCTTTCTGATTTTAGACATGATGCAAGAAGATAGTTGCTGACAGGTTGATGAAAAGGAAGATCCATCCAAATTAATAGTACCGCAAGCAAGCATGTGAGGCTCCTGTGCATGCATTTCGGTCATTCAGGTGACATAGATAAGGCATGATGCATTTCACTTCTTTCATCAGGCGCATGTATATACCGGTGCAAAAATCAGACTGTCATTTGAAAATTTTTGATAATTTCTGCGGAAATTAGTCGACGAGTACAAAGGAAACTGTCCAAGTTGTGATTTAAAATGCTGAGGACGATGCTAAAATAAAACAAGTTTGTCTTCACTGAATGGAAAAGATTTGCCTGTCGGATTGTATGTTCATCATTCTCACTTTCTCCCATGGCCACTTGAATCGTTCTAGATTTTTGTCCCCTCCATTGCCATCTTTCTCTGTCTCCTTCGTCGCTGTCGAGCTTCCAATCTTGTCTTTATGGACTTCGTCCCAACCCTTCCGTCTGGATCCTCCCAGCGGTGTTTCTGTTGAAATTTCTTCCAGCATAGTTCATTCTCTTTGTTTGCAGATATCTCAGACGTTTTGATTCAATTAGAGCCATAGCATCAGGATATGGAAATAGTTCTCTTAGTTCTTTGTTTGCTCTGACGCTCCTCCCTCTTCATCTTCTTTTACTGGTCAATTAATGTTCACATTTCACATATTTTCAAATGTAGTCTCCATGTGTATTTTTTCGTAACGTATAATGTCTTTCAATTCGCTGATCAGGCTTCAAGGCCATGTGATATGTCTAACAGTACTTTAAGTTCACTCATATTGACCGTACAAAGAGTTCAGTTTTTCTGTGAATTTGCTTTGCATCAGGAGTCATGGAAGTTAGAGCGAATGCTGTTTTCTTGGTAGTGAAAGAACGGGCCTTGGGAATCAGAATACAGAGGCTCGTAAATGCGCTTCAACCGTGAAGTGCGGTATCAGTCTCTGCTATTAATGGCTGACTTAAGAAAAACCTTATTTAGGTTTATTGTGCACTTTTATTTATTGAAGCTTCGATTTTTAGCTCTTGAAATTTTGATCATTTATCTGATTATTTATTTTTTAATTATTTATATTTTATTGATCGCAAAGTCGCACAATGTCTACTTTTACCCATATTTTTAATCGTTAGGGAACAATTTGAACTAATTATTTATTTAATTAAACGGGATCATCAGTCAGGAGACTCGTCTTAGGAAGGGTAGGGCGGAAAATATGTGCGATATAAAACTGTGAACGCTGAACGTATGATCCGTTTGAAGCCAGCTAAAGTGGGGACATCTCTCCCTGTTCGTTAAAAAGCACGGCCCTGACATTCTCCTTTTGCAGGAGACGAACACGAGTTCCCCAACTATGGGATCACTTAATAGTTATGAATTTTATTTAACATCGCCATCTACTCCTTATGCGGGAGTTGCGGTAGCGATTAAAAAGAATCTTCACGTACACACGGTCTCTAGCGAGGTCATATTGCAGGACTGCGCTCTTGGGCTAAAAATCACTTTTAACCATCCAGTAGGTGAAAGCCTATTGCTTATATCTGTGTATGGCCCACATGATCAAGAGAGTGCAGTTGAGTTGGTTAGGCAATTGAACCGTTACATAGGCGATGCTACTTCCGGTTCGATAAACAGGAACATGTGGGTTATCATTGGAGGAGACTTCAATTGCACGTTAGTACCAGCAATAGATCGCTCAAATGGCCTTGAAAGGCACCCAAGATACGCTGCTGCCTTAAGGTCCATGGTGAACTCTCATCGCTTACTTGATGTTTGGAGGCGCCTGTACCCAACTGAGCCAGGCTATACACACCTACACCACTAGGGAGTGGATACGGCCTCTAGAATTGATAAATTATACGTATTGCAAGAACGAATACAAAAAGTCAAGCGGATAGAAACGGTCTCCAGTTTCTCAGACCACAGAGCCGTAATAATGACTGTAGATTTTCAAAAAAGAAAAGGCTCATCCCCTATTGGCGTTTTGATAATATACTTCTTTCGAACGAGGAATATTGTAGCAATGTTCGAGAACTCGTCACCTCTCTCTCCTGCCTTCCATCAAGGATGGGGGCAAGTGCAGATTGGGAGCTCTTAAAGCATGAAATCAAAGAGCACGCCGTAATGTATAAAAGGGACTACGTATGATGCTATTAGCCGGGTGGTCAGAATGCCAGAGAGACTAGGGCAATGGTCGCTAGAGCTGGAAGGCAGGACTTAGTAGCCAACGACGCACCAGCTGCCAGTCATTTAGCCGAGTGGGCTTGCAGAGTGATGCCAAAACCACTCTCGAAACTAAAAGTAAACGGGGAGTGGATAGGTGACCCAGATATTTTAATCTCGGAAGTAAAAACGCAACTTGAGGAAGTGTTTTCTGAACCGTTTACACCCAGCCCATCTTTAAATGACTCCATCTATTCCACATTGGATAAGCTCCCGGAAGATCTTTCTCGAATAATGGATGCTCCGGTAGAGGACAGCGAAGTTCTCACCGCGTTAAAGAGCCTTAATAAAAATAAGTCTCCCAGAGTTGATGGCTTGACTCCAGAATTCTATATGAAGTTCTGGGATACGCTGAAGGCACCTTTCATGAGAATGATGAGAGAGAGCTTCCCAAAATGTAAGCTCCCGAGGTCAACAAATACAGCGCTCATATCGATGATTCCTAAATCTTCAAATACTGAGTCCATTAATGACCTGAACCACTTTCACTGACCAATGCAGACTACAGAATCATCGCAAAAACACTTGATAACCGGCTCTCTGGAGTCATCGACTCCGTTGTATCAGACGAGCAGTCCCACTGTTCCGGGTATGATTATATACGATGCCATATCAGTTGTCCGTGACCTCATTAGGAGGTACACTGAGACTGATGAGCCACTAGCCGTACTATCGCTGGACCAGAGAAAGGCCTTTGACTGCGTTAGCCATGACTACTTATTCTCTGTACTAACTCACATGGGCTTTGGACCAGACTATATAAACATGATCAAAACCCTCTATTTTAACGCCAAATGCATGGCCAGAGTAGGTCCTGTTTTGTCTGCTCCTCTTTCCTTCAGTCAGGGAATACGGCAAGGGTGCCCGTTATCTGGACAGTTATACATACTGGCCTGTGAACCTTTCGTGAGACTACTCAAGTCAAAATTAACAGCTGTCAATATTCCCGGTACCATTAACACTAGCACCGTCGTGAGTGTTTATGCTAATGATATCAACATCTTCATCACCGACGAGATTGGTTTACAATCAGTTATAAAATATTCGATACTTACTCACTACACAGCGGAACCAAGCTCAATATTGGAAAGTGCCACGGCTTATGGGTTGTCCGCTGGAGAGCTGGAACGGACAAGCCCCTAGGTATCAGGTGGTCGACAGATGGCTTTAAATGCCTTGGAATTTGGATGGATGCCGACCAGCGCTTCGAAGATGCGGTCATTGAGGAAGAGATATTCAACAGAATTAGTCAAGCCATCTCACGGTGGAAGTTAAGGGTTGGATCAATGTCCCTCAGAGGTAGAGTCCTGGCGTGTAATCAATATATTGCACCAAAAACATGGCATCTATTGCAATCGTATACACCTGAGGAGCCTACAGTCCGCAAACTACAAGCTATGTTCGTAGACTTTATCTGGGGCCAGAGAAAGCATTCGGTCTCTGCCAATACGCTGATGACACCAGTCAAAGAGGGAGGCCTAGGACTGGTGGATGTGTCGGCCAAATTATTGAGTTTCCGATTACAGCTTGCCCAAAGAATACTGTACTCAAAGCAAAGTATTCCATGGCGAGTACTCGCCTTGGACCGGATCGGAGCTGAATGGCTTATTAATGACACATATCATATGCTTTTAAACCCAGAAACCATCACAGCTGGACCTGTGCGAGATCGCTTGCATCGATTAGTCATGGAAGCTTGGAAAGCTTTTCAAGTCATTCCCATGATACCACCGACTGCCCGGGGAGCTGAAAGGCCTTTTCCCACCGGCTGGCCACCACCTAATGCTCTACCTACCGTCAACTATTAACCGTCAACCGCAGTAGAATGACAGAAAGAGTTATAACTCTTCCGCTCCCAAAACAAATAATATACCGGGAGTCGATATACTTACATCATAGAGATCAATGGCCCCTTCAACCTAAACACGCCGATTACAAAGTAGAGTGGACTCCTTTGAGAATGTGGCCGACTCTCGGCGTGGATGCAGACATTGCGTGGATGCTTTGCCATGGGGCATGGGCCGATGGCGTCTTCCTGCATCGCGTGGGAGTTGTACCCACTCCCATTTGCCAATGGTGCCCCAACATAGAGGTAACAGATTGGCACCTTGTATTCATGTGTAAGAAGGTCAAACCATTTTGGAAGGCAATAGTGAGGGGCGTCAAACACCTAACTGGACGTGATCAAGTCCTCCTTATAGATTTATACATGGGGATGACAAAGAAAAGCGGCTTCGATCTCGGAACCACAGCGCTAGTCAATTATATTTATACAACTTCAAAGGCTGCCATATATCAAGACTTAACATTGTCTTTTTTTTTTAAAAGAGGATGTTAACTACTCACTGGCGCTGAAAATAAAAATTAGAAAAAGACTCAAGATTGAAGAGGGATATCACCGGGCCAACGGTACAACTACTACATTCCAAAATGTCTGGGGAGTTAAAGATTTCCTGGTAAACAGTGCTACAGGAGAAATGAATGAGGAGTGCCCGATATTCACGTAATATGCAAAAAAAACGTGATATCCACGTGAGAACTCGATATCGGCTAGTTATAAACTCCCTTATCTTGAGTTCTAATAATAATAATAATAAGGACCACCAGCCTCCTCGTGGGGTACCTGGCAACGGCTTTGCCGGCTAATGGTGGACGTCTATGTGGCGGGCTAACCACCCGCCATGCAGTATAATCTGGTTCCAAGAAAGAACTCAGATAAAGCCCCTCTCAGATGGGGGCCCCAGTAGAGTTGGGCGTGGCCAAGGAAAAAGAAGTACTCGGATGGGAGCTTGCATGGAGTGGACGGAAGCCTTAAGGGGCGACCTCCTCGCATGCTATGCTGCCAGGGAGCCCGAACGCAGGGGTTACATGGCCAGGATGCACTCTATGTGGTGTGAGATGCATCCGGAACACGACCACCTGTCGCAGAAGAAATTGCGCGAACAGGCCAACCACCTGCGGAAAAAGGAAAATATCCACCAACCGCAGGTTCAGAGTGATACACCACCAGCCGAACCACCCTCTCCGTCACAGGCAGCACCTCCACCTGCTGACGTGAGTACCGCACGTTTGTCGGTATCTCCTACAAAGAGGGAGGATGTTGGTCTGACTGACTCCGAACTATTACGATCGCGGTTAAGAAGCACAATTAACTATGACGAAGGACACACTAGGCAGTGAGCTTCCAGTGGTTCCACGTAAAGCACACGCAGCTAATCGACTCACCGATAAAAACCAAGTAGAACCCGATGCCGTAATCGACTCGCGACCGAAAGAAGATTTTCGTAGCTATGCCTACGTCACATATGGGTCGAACTTCGTAAAACACACTGACTCCAGCCCTTCGAGTTCATTAAAAACCTTCTACTCGGCTACATATAGTAGAACTTCGAAGCCTAGCCTTACCATCCCACCTAAGAAGATCTCTTCAAAAAAAAACCGTAATACTTTTTCAAGGCATTGAGAATACCGCTCTTCACGACTATGCTTACGCCGTTGGAGATGCGTTAGGCGGCGGCGAGAATATGACGCATGCATCTAAAAGACCTGGCGACAGAATAGCCATTCACCTTAAAAATGAAGAACTATTTCATCATTTTATGGCTGACTTCGGGGGAGTTACGATAAAAAATCAGTTTGTTGAAGCTCGCACTATGGCTGCAAGGGTAGAAATGCTAATTCTCTCCAATTTCCCACCAGAAGTGTCGGACACTAATTTGATTGACATCATATAGCAGGCAGTGACCGTATGCGGCCCAATCATGCATTTCACTATAGGAGCAAAAAGAGATGGTTTCGACCACATTCTATCTTACCAAAGATCAGAGCCAGTTTTGAGGCGGTCGGGGCTTACAGACTCTGTTCTGCTGGATATTGATAATGTGCTCACGAGAATATATCTCATCTTTGAAGAACCAAGGTGTTATAAGTGCAAAGCTCAAGGCCATGTCGCGAGGCTATGCCTAGCAGCAATGCAGGATCAAGATTCTTCCTCATCTTCCTCACACCTGGATGTCCCTGCGCAGAAAGACCCCCAGATGATGTCTAATGCCTCTCAAACACCCGAAACATCCGCAGGAAATTCGGCACAAGTTGACCAGAGCACGACTTCTCCGGAAAATTCGCATGCCCCAGACGACACCTCTGAAAAAACGCCGACTAATGACGAAAGGAATCCAAAATCAACTGATTTTGCTTCACTTCTGTTCGTTATAGGGCGATAGTTCTTTTTCTTCTTCTGTAACTTTCCCCTCCGAGTCCCCGGCTAACATCGGGTTTCGTTGCCGTCATAATGGCCGAGAACTCGAGAGGGGGGGTGCAGAGTTCGTAGCCTCTTCCGATTAACCCATCGGATCAGTGGCTACGCTGCGTTCGGGTCGTGCGCACGGAGCAGACGGAGCGACCCCAAGAGGACGGCCTTCTGCATGCGCGCTGCAAGTGATTCCGCCTGTGCCACGCAAGCAGGAATACACTTGATGCTCTGTATCAGCGAGCCGTTGATTCCACCGAGCACACCTATGACTAGGACTACTAGTTTTACAGAGTGTCCCGGGTACATCTGCCGAAGTTCGAACAGCAGGTCTTGATATTTCGTCCGTTTTTCCGCCTCTTTCGCATCCAAGTTCGTATCGGCCGGAGCCGAAAACTCGATTACGAACATGGAACGCGATACGCGGTCGAGGAGAACGATGTCAGGCTTGTTCGCCTCCAACTGCCTGGTGGTGGGGAGTGAGTAATTCCACCAGATTTAATTTTGTCGTTCTCCACGACGGACTCAATATCTCCAGGGGCATAGGGCAGCACATGGACTTCGTCGATGCCGTAATGATGTCGAAGGTGGAAATACAACACTCGCAGAGCTGCATTGTGCCTAGTTAAACACGCTGATTGCGCGTAATAACTGCAGCCGGAGAGAAGGTGACTCAAAGTCTCCGGCTTGGCTCGGCACGCTCTGCATCTCGTGTCCGTCACCTCCGCCTTGAATATCATTCGGCGGTACACGAGAGTGTTGATGACACCATCCTGGCACGCGAGAACGAAACCCTCTGTTTCGGACCTGAGACCCGCGGAACGAAGGAAGGCAAACTTCAGCTCCTTCGATAGCCCATGTTTTTCCATGTTTCGGTAGAAACCTCCATGCATGGGCTTATCGGTGTGCGTCTTGAGCAAGGTCTTCTGCTCAGCCTTGTTGACCTCGAGCTTTAAGACGTCTCCCCTCAGTGACACGATTGACGTGCCACTGTCGTTACCGTCGGATGACAGGTCAAAGTCCAGACCGATTTCGTCCGCTGCCCTCTTCGCCGCCTGGAAGAGGAACGCCCCCACCCCGGCACCTTCGTGCTCCCTTACGAGATTGAGCAGGGAAGCAGTCCGTGCTGTGGAACACACGGCAAACTGTACCCAAAACAACTCTGTTATGTAGACACTCCAGGCTCAACAGACCTCTACCGCCTACACTGCGAGGGAGATACAATCTGGCGACGGAAGATTTCGGATGAAGACTTCTATAGATGGTCAGCATCTTCCTCGTTCCCCGGTCGACGTTTTGCAACTCGTTGACATTCCATTTCATGCATCCGAAGGTGTACAGCAGTGTCGGAACCGCGAACATGTTCGTGGCAAGAACCTTGTTCTTGCTAGACAGCTCAGAACTCTAGATTTTTCTGAGAGTCTGTCTGTACTTGGCGGTGAGTCTTTCCTTCACTGCTGCTACCTCCTGCATTCGACGCTGGGGGACGCCGAGGTATTCGTAGCATTCGTCATCTTGCAGATGACGAACGACGCTCCCGTCAACGAGTTACGAGTCTTCCTTGTCCTCCGATATTCTTCCTTTCGCCAGGTGGATGGATGCACACTTGTCCAATCCGAATTCCATCCCTATATCCTCACTGTATTGATGTACGGTGTCCAGTGCAACGCGCAGTTCTTTGGCGTTGGAAGCATACAGTTTAAGGTCATCCATGTAAAACAAATGGGTGACCTTGTGCTTCCTGTCACCAGGAACGCCGCACATATATCCTCGGCCTCGTCTCAGCTTGAAGGAGAGGGGGAGAAGGGAAATACAGAACAGGAGGGGGCTCAAGCTGTCGCCTTGAAAAACGCCACGGTGGTATGTTACCAACTCAGTGGAGCCGGTCCGTTTGCCCGATGTCAAGACGAAGCGCGTTCTCCAGAGTGGTAACAGGCGTTGTCATCAACTTCAGCAGGGCGATGAGAAGCTCATGCGAAGTGTTGTCGAAAGCCTTGCGATAGTCCACCCAGGCCATTGATAGGTTTTGCTTATGTCGGGCGGCATTCTGACATATGCACCTGTCAATGAGCAGGTTGTCCTTGCATCCCGCGATTCCTCGTTTGCACCCCCTTTGCTCGTACACCTCCTCCCACACAGGCTGGATCTGCCGGAGATAAGGTCGCTCAAGATCGTGGTGAACGCCTTGTATACAGTGTTTAGACAGGTTATAGGGCGATAGTTCTTCGGATTGGACAAGTCTCCCTTTTTCGGAATGAGAACCGTGCGTCCCTCAGTCAGCAAAGGTGGAAATGGTTCTCTACCTGTGATGAGGGACGTGAAGATTCTGGCCAGATATTTGTGGGTAGAAGTGAACTTCTTCCACCAGAAGCTATTCACGGCATCCATTCCTGGAGCCGCGAAGTTCTTCTTGCCACAGAAAGCGTGCTTCACGTCACTTTCCGTGACTGAAAGGGGTCCATCCACATTGTGTAGGTGGCGGTCGCAGAACTCTTTAAAGAGTGCGATGGCCGGAGTGTCTCCATTGAATGGCCTCAACGTTTCGTAGATATCCTTCCAGAAACGCTCGACCTCATGAACGGGTGGCGGGGATTCAACAACAGGCGGAGGAGGCCGAAAGAGACGGGACGGCTGAAGGAGAAAGGTGGAATTCTCCCTTACGGCTCTACTCCTGTTCAGGAGTTTTTTCTTGGCCGAGGTAAGCGCCCGTACCCTATCGACCTCGTGCTGCTTAATAGTAAGCAACACATTTTTGTTCAGTGTGTGATGGTTGAACCTGAGGTTGCGCGCAATGCGCCAAACTTTGGATGTAAAGGCTCGCCCGGTAGTGATGTACTCAGTCACACACTGAATCCTCGACGCCTGCTGTCGCGCCAGCGTGATCTTGGCATCCAGCTTTTTCAGCCTTGCTGCTGCTTTATCCTCCCGAGAGGAGTCCTTTCGGGAGATTGCTAAAACCTTGGCCGCAGCGTAGACCACGCAATTCACCGTCCAGAGATCTGACGTCTCTGTCAGGATCTCGTCGATGAGTCCATTCATTTGGGGCAGGTGGTTACCCCGCAGAGAGATCTTTTGATGGATGCTTCTCTGCCTAGTGTGTCCTTCGTCATAGCTAATTGTGCTTCTTAACCGCGATCGTAATAGCTCAGAGTCAGTCTGACCTACATCCTCCCTCTTAGTAGGAGATACCGACAAACGTGCGGTACTCACGTCAGCAAGTGGAGGTGCTGCCTGTGACGGGGAGGGTGGTTCGGCTGGTGGTGTGTCACTCTGAACCTGCGGTTGGTGGATATTTTCCTTTTTTCGCAGGTGGTTGGCCTGGTCGCGCAAGTTCTGCTCCGACAGGTGGTCGTGTTCCGGATGCATCTCACACCACAAAGAGTGCATCCTGGCCATGTAACCCCTGCGTTCGGGCTCGCTGGCAGCATAGCAGGCGAGGAGGTCGCCCCTTAAGGCTTCCGTCCACTCCATGCGAGCTCCCACCTGAGTTCTTTTTGCTTGGCCACGCCCAACTCTACTGGGGCCCCCATCCGAGAGGGGCCGGTTGTGGGTGGCCTTATCTGAGTTTATTCTTGGAACCAGATTCTACTACATGGCAGGTGGTTAGCCCGCCACATAGACGTCCACCATTAGCCGGCAAAGCCGTTGCCAGGTATGCCACGAGGAGGCTGGTGGTCCGCTTTCGTACCCTTATTATTATTATTATTTATTTTTCGGTAGTAAAATAAGTACATATACAAAAGATCACATTATAGATTTTCCTCTTCATCCATAGCACTTTAAACTTATAAAGTCCTTCGCGAAGTTAAGAAAGGCACTTCCTGGATGAGCAGGAACGGGGGGGAACCCTCGGGGATAGTGTCCGTCCAGGGGATTCCAACTGCCTGCTTGGACTCTTCACTCCCCGAGGCCAACCCCTCCTCCATGAATGGGCTGAGGCTCATCACTTCATGGCTTAGGTATTCTGCACAGTGGCTGCCTTGGATGCTTCATGGGTTTGCGAATCCTTTGCTGAATCCCTATCATATTTAGAATGAATCAAAGTATCAGTGAGGGAGGCTAAATTGTCTAAGGAGTCGCAGTTAGTATTAAGGGTGGCCAAGAGGAACGAATCAATGGAAAAAAAAGATGCTTGTTTAGTGAAATAATGGTGAAAAATAAATAAAAAATAAGAATTAATATAAAACGCATAGAGAAATAATTATTCGATGATCGTCATGATTAAAATTAACGCATAACTTCTGCGAAAGGGTTCTGAATATTTTCTTGCGCACTACAGAATATATTTTTAAAACCCCAAAAGGAAACGAAGTATGAAATGGTCCCCATTAAAATTGTTGATATTCGGGTCTTTTTCCAGTCTTTTCTGTAGTTCTCTTTTAAGTCTACTCATATAGAGTACAGTTTGAATTTTACCTTGGAAAAAGAGGGCTACTTCTTTATATATTACGCTTTTGCAAAGAGTAATAAGGAAATTCGCCAAGAAACCACCTGTTTTGTTGAACCTATTGTTTGGAATTCCGGCATATAGATGGAATAAATAAAGATGCCTTACGCCAGCCAGAGCCTTTAGTTTCACGCATACATTTTTCCAAAGAGTGCGAACCATAGTGCAACGGAAGGCTAAATGCCAAGCATCTCCATCGACTCCTGGATACCAAGGGCACTCAGCAGATTGACGAAGTCCAGCTGATCTCAAGAAGTTGGTGTCTGCCCACCTTCCATGTGCTAACCTCCATGCTGCATCCGCGTCTCTTCCGGTACTGGGATAGCCTGGTAAAGATAGCCAGAGAACATCTTCGTGGTATGCTCCCTTTATTGGCCAGTTCTCACCAGCTTGTAGGTATTGAATTTCTTTGTACATTAGTCTTTTTCCGATCGGAAGAGTTTGAGCCTGTTTACTTCTAATGCTATGGAAGAAAAAGACCGGAATGGGTATTGGCGGTGGCCACCCTGTGGGAAAAGGGCGGCGGTTTGAGGAATCGGCTGTGTCGGAAACAATCTGTAGGTGGACGGCTGAGGATGATTTAACAACACTATTACAGAATTCGTCAGTTTGTGGGCACCTTTGATAGTCCGTTAGCTCTGATAAGAGTCCTACCTTTGTATCCGAGTATACCTTCGTATCCGCATGAAAAATATTTGGGGTTTATTCTGTCTCAGCAATCCTTCGCCAAGTGACCTTCCTTGTTACATTTGTAGCAGACCACTGCATTTCGTCTAAATGGCGCCTCTCTTGTAATTGAGGGACCTGCCAGTCTTTGCTGTATAGTGGGCGATCGATCTAAGTGGGGAACGCCCAGTCTGTCTCGTACATTGTCACCACAGTCCACGCTCACGTATTTTTTTATGAAGCGAAGCAGATCTTCGACAGTCTCGTATTCGACCATCGCTAAAACTCTGCACATTTATCTTTCTCCGATGCCATTCACAATGTATTTGATTAGCGAATTATTGTCTACTGTGCCCTTCTTTGCAATGGCTTTCATTGTGTAGGCGTATGTTTCATAGCTCTCATTCCTGCCCTTACGCCTCCTCGTTAGCTCAAGATGTACGTCTGCTGAGTCGGTCGACATGGGAAAACTGCGCACTAGTTCCCTTCTAAAGTCTGCCTAAGATCTAACGTCCTCGACTATACTGTCAAACCAAAACCTTGCGGGGTCGTTTAACTTTCCGATTGCTTGCATCAGCAGCATCGCGTCCTTCCATGAGTATGCCCATGCGATGCCTTCTACTCTCTTGACCCACTGTTCCGCGGTCAAACCATTGCACTCTGATGGATTAAATGTGGGCAATAGCCTTTCCGCCAGTTCCCTTCACTGCACTGACCCAAACTCGTTTCTCACATTTTGGTTGCGCTCGCGTTCTAATAAATCACGTTCCCTTCTGATTAATTCCCATTTCCGTCTCAACAAGTCCCTCTCTCTTGTATTCTCGTTGTCTGTTGTCATTACTATATGGCTTTCCGCTGAATTACCGACGGTAGCCCTTCCCGAGTACATTTCTACCCTTACCCGGTCCGCCAGATATTCTGTGTCTTTTTCCAAGTCCGTCTCCTCGAAAGTTCTCGTCAAATCTCACTCACTTTCGTTTTTCACTTCGCCTGCCGCCATCAATTTATCACTAAGAAGCTTGTCAAGACACTTGTCTAAGTTCTCAGAACTACTGAGATGTCAATAATCTGGTTCTGCAAAGCTTTTTCCCCCATGGACTCAATATTCTCCATTAACTCTCTACTCCTCTCTGTTTCTTGCCCCCCCCCATTCCCAACTTCAACCACTTCCCCTCACCTGAATTAGCCTGTCTTTCCCTCCCCTTACCTGTCACCACCCCTCCATTACATTGTTGCTACTCCCCTTCCTTCCATGTTCTAGTCACCTCCCAGTCCCCTATCATTACTTTGTTGCAACTTTTCCCTCTGTTCAGTCAGCCAGGCCAAGGATCATTAACCTCCCTGATCATTCTGTTACTTTGTTGCTTCTAACCCCCCCTCCCCGCGCCTTCCCAGCTCTAGGCGCTTCCCAGTCCCCTATCATCATAACTTTGTATCAACCTTCCCCCTGCCCCATCAGCCAAGCCGAGCACTATTAACCTTCCCAGTCTCCCCTCATAACCTCCCCTCTCCTACCCTCATTGGAGCAGTGCATTCTCTCTGTGACTGAGGAAGGGCTAACACCCGAAACGTCTCGAAGTAAGACTTTCTTTTTACTCTCGTCTTTTTACCCCCATGTAAGTTTCTTCTATAATAAATGTTCATGCAGAAAGGTAGAAAGAAAGTGGATAGGAACACATAAAATTTACAAACACAATGGTGGTGTGAAGATGAAATGATGGCCGATTCCAAGCAGAAAAAATTCGAAAATATATATATATATATATATATATATATATATATATATATATATATATATATATATATATATATATATATATATATATATATATATATATATATATATATATACGAGTAAATGGGTGCTTGCTGTTAGCAAGCAAGGGGGGTTTTTACATTATGATACTCTTTAAATAACGAAAAATGAATGCATCATCCTTACAAAACCAATGAAAGCTTTCAAGTTTGCGTGCTACATGCAGGAAAAGAATAATATTATGGAATTCTCGAAATGAATTTCACGGTCTATGAGGTATGGATACCTGACAGTTCTAGTACAAATCAGATTATATCTCATCCGGTAATTAAGGACATTTCAAAATACTATAGTCAGTGAAATGAAAGGATAGTGGAACCACTGCAAGTTCAACATAACTTTATTTGATGGCCTTTCTACGTTAGATATTCCTTTCAGTACAGCATAGGTACTTAATAAGGTCTAACATGAAAACTTTATAATAGAAATTCGATCCGAATAGACAACTTTAATTTTTCTTTTTCAATCTTCTACATGAATTGCACATGCTTTAGAATGAAAACTAAAAGATCATTAAGATTGTTTGGTTAATGTTGGTCATCAAAACTACGGTAGCGCCCAGGAAGAAGTGGAAGAATTTTTACCCAGTACTTAGCAGCGATGTATTAATAGCACCTGTCCATTAAATGATGCCTATATGGGTTCTTGCAATTTGCAAGCAGGGTGGGGGGAGTGTTAGATGATGATACTCTTTAAATGAGGAAAAAAATGAAAGCTCTCAAATCTGCGTGCTACATGCAAGCAAAGAAAAATATAATTCTCGAAAATGCCTCTCGCGCCTCATGAGGTATGGATACCAGACAGTTTTAGTACAAACTTATAATGTATGTCATCCGGTCATTATCGACTTTTCAAAATACTATAGTCAGTATACCGAAACGAACGTGGAACCACTGAAAGATTATCCTAACCTCATTTGGTGGCATATAAGACGCTCTTCTACGTAAGAAATTTTAGTTCAGTACAGCATACTTAGAGCTCACATGAAGAATTTTACTATATAAGTTCGATCGGAATCGAGATTTTTAATATACTAATTTTCGTGATCTATTTTTTTTCTCTTCCAATCTTCTACATGAACTGCTCAATTTTTTTATGAAAACGACAATATCATGAAGCTTGGTTGGTAGAAATTGGTCATCAAAGGTACGGTAGAGGCCAGGACAAATTTGAAGAAATTATACCCAGTGTTTAGCAGTGCGAAAAATGGCAAACGGAAGAGTAAATTTCATTCACTTAGGATACCTAACTCATATATGTAAAGCTATCGATTGCAATATCTCGAAGCCGAATCGACTTTTTTAACTTTTCCGATTTTACCCCAAATCAAAACATAAATATAAACCTTCCCTGAAACTGGCCCGCCTAGCTTAGTTCCAAACCTGAATCGACACTCGGCTAGCCGACAATGGAATAAATCCATAGCAACGAAAGTGAAAAAATTTCTAAAATCCCAAATAAAAGTTTAAAAATATCAGTTTTACGGTAGGTAGGAAAGAATCGATTGAAAGAATAAGATTCTTCAAACATTTAGTCTCATATTTGTGAAAGAATCAGTCCTGCAACTTAATTATTTCATATTTTAATGAACGAAAGAAAAAATGTCTACACTGAAATTTTTCGTTTTTCCCGTATAATCCGATGTAAAGCTTTCGATTGCAATAAATCGAAGCCTAATCGACTTTTTTAACTTTTTCGATTTTTTCCCAACTCGACACATGACTCCAACTCTATCCTGAAAATTTCACCCACCTAGCTCGTTTAGAAATGCCCAGGAATTTTGATGAGTCAGTCAGTCAGTCAGTCAGTCAGTTTTGTAGCTTTATATATATATTATATATATTAATATATATATATATATATATATATATATATATATATATATATATATATACACACGAAAACGTTGTCTTTTATATTGAAAACATATGTTTACTAAACTCACCCTCCCAACCTGTAGACTAAACAGGTGTACTAAACTGACCCCACCAAGCTTAATATTTACATTTTAGCAAACTACTACATTAACGAATGCAGATAGAAAAACAGATGTTATCGCAAATTAAACAGGGATATATTGTTACCAAAATTCACACCTTGGATTCGGGAACAATCGCAATCGTGTTGACTTCAATAGATTTGTGGAACTGAACAACTCACTCCTAAAACAGACTTGTATATAACCTCCTGTTGTGAGAATTCAAAATCGAAAGAAACGATTGTTGACCGGTGTAACCAACCCAAAGAAACTTTACCTACACGATAAAACTGACATCTCTTGTCAAATTTTTGAACTACGACAAATTATCAAATGCTAAATGTATGAAACCGAGGTAACATTTTCACCCCTACGTACTAAAGTAACCCCACTTTACGGTATATATATATATATATATATATATATATATATATATATATATATATATATATATATATATATATATATATATATACACGATGTGGATAGGATGGAGGAGATAGACACACAAAAAAAGAGACGATCACACTTACATAGCTAGCTTTCGGAACTAGTCCGTCTTCAAGGCGTATCACGGAACAAATGTCGTGTGCGCTGGTGAGGATAGGGGTAGGAGGGGCGGTAGGTTAGGGGAGTGGGGATGGGGGAAGGGGAAGGGGTTTTTCCCAGCGGTTGACGAACGGTTCTTGAAAAGGGGAAATTTTTACCAGCTCGTGTCTTGGCCGGAGAGAGCGGAAGGGGTCGCAGTGAGGGTGGGGGGGGGGGAGAGGGAAGGGAAGGGGGTAAATGGAAAACAACGGGGAGCGTGCGATTAATGTATTTTATTTAATCCGGGCGCGGCGTACGATTTTAGCAACCAGATTATGGCCTGCTCCTTCTGGCGCACTTCAATTAACGGGGCGTCCGGGGGAAGGGAGATCAATATTGCCACCTCAAAGCACTTGTCAAAGGACAAGCCATGCTTCCGCACATGAGTAGGGACGGGGAAAGTGGAAGATGGGTCTTTACAGGTGCACCGATGGTTATTCATTCTAATATTAAGGGGTGTAATACATTCGCCCACATAAAAACCGGGACATAGTTTACATTGTAACACATAAACTAAGTTGTGGGAGTCGCAAGAGCCGGAGGCTTTGATGTCGAACGGCGTCTCTGTGTTAGGACTCTGAAATGAGGAAAGGGGGCGAAACATGTTGCAAACGTGCTATATATATATAGAAAAGAAGAAGATTCCAAGAAGAAAAAATTCGACTGAACCGAGAATCGAACCACGGATCTTTGGATGTTGCGTCCAATGCTCAGACAACCAAGCTGCCCAGTTTACTAAGAAGCCATTGGAATCGGCGGGGGGTTTATAAGAACAAACACTCCCCAGGGCATGACCCAAGAGAGCGGCCAATAGATGGCGCCAGGGCTGCTTTTGACCAACCTGCAGGGAGAGAATGACACACACAAGGCGAAATGAAAGAATAACTCAGGCACACAGACAGTGGTGAAAGATATAGAACAGGCGTTTCGGGGTACGCTAACCCAAGTAGGAAAATGAGCCGTTCACGCCATACGCCGTTCGTGTATAGTGCTAGAGAGGAAATATCTATTACGGGAAATTAATAAAAGGCTAATGACACGTTTATCGTCTGCCGACTACGTTGTTTGCCAGAATTCGATTATAATTGGTATGTATTAACCCTGTTTTTCCCAAATACAAAATTTAGAATGCCTTGTTTAAACAGAATTTGCTTCGTACCAGGCTGCAAAACAGGGTATGCGTCTACGAGGATCCAAAATAGGAGACCTGGGCTGAAAAATAAGAATCTGTTCAAGGCGGCGGTAAGTGCATTCCTTTTACCTACACTGCATTGATGGCCATTGGGAATACTAATGAAGTCACCTCGCATTATTATTAAATTTCCGTATAGCGATATTCACGAAGTGCTAAGAAGTTAATTGTGCATTTGTGTAAATAAATCTGGAGAGATTAAATATATTTGTTGACCGGTGGATATTAAAAAAGTGTGTAATTTGGTCCCGCGTGTAGCACTACATTTTTATCCACTGCATTATGATTACTTTTAAGAAAAAACCAATTCATCCGAATAATATTTTGGGAAATTTGAAATTCATGGCAAAACCGGCAAGACGTGTTTATTTACAACCTGTTGACTGTATTTACATTTGAACTTCCGTCTTTCATCACTAGGCGGCACCACTTTCCAAATAGTTATTTGTTTACGGAATTCTAGACAAAAGCTTTTGGCAACGAGATCCCAATCCATAATATATATTCATGCTCGTCACCCAGCCTCTGACTGATACATTCCTTGCCGTTCATCTTCCGTCCGTCCCCCCACTCTCTTGCAATCCCCTTATTAACCCTTTGAACGCTAAGGCATAAATTGTAATACTTTCCCGGTGACGAAGTTCAGTTTTTCGCATATTTACATTCAGCACGATGAAATAAGACGCATGTCGCTAAAACTTTTAATTATTGGAGCCTATTTGTTGTAAGTATAACTGTTTAAACTTTGGACGTTTCAGAAAGTCCTGCGCCACCGGCAAGACTGTTGTACGGGTTGCGTGCATTCTCGGTCATTTCCCCGTCGTCGATTTTACGTCTAATTAATGAATAACAAACCTTGAATCGCCGTTAGGGCTCATAATTTCACGACTGTATCCAGTTTGTAAACTCTTCTTACACTTTGCACTCATTTAATCCTCTCCGTTATAAAATATTGCGCTGATATCAATAAAATTTTATATAATGCGACTTATTTTAAAAACTTCAAAAGAAAATCCCTCATTCGGAAGTACAACTGTCTTTTCGCTCAGTATTTTGATCGCTATAATACGGAATACTACATTTTAGTCCAGGAAAGGGATTGCTAGCGTCTTTAATTGAGAATTACCATAGTAAGCCATTGGCTGTGTTTATAAAAGTACAAAATTCCTGCAGTATTTTTAAAACTTAAAATCACCGACGAAAATCATAATCATAAAAATACATTTGCATAGAAATTTTTTTTTAACTACAATCAATTTACATAATTACAGTACTTGATGTTCCTGTGATAATTTATGAAGCAAAGTGCAACGCATAATTACGGGTTTCCCTCACAAGCCGCTCAATTTATGGGATTTTCCGTCCTAATTCCTCGCTTGGCACTCTTGGCATTTTCGATTTCGCATTGTCTATTTCATATTGATGTGTATAATGTCACCAAATTTGTAGTGTTCTACAATTGACAATGGTATTTCAATATATCCACACCGCATAAAAATTATCTTCAAGAAAATATATCGCCACATCCATGGATATATGTATCGGTTTAGGGGTGGTTGGCAAAGTACTTTTGGGTAGAAAGGAAAGTGGACGGAAGGAGACGGAAGGGGGAGAGAGAAGTTGGGTTCGAAGGGCTGCCGGCAGTTGTGTGAGACTTCCCATGGGTCGAGGGATGGATGGGGGGGAAGGGCTCAGAGCATTGACCACGCACTGGTCCACAGAGAGAGAGTCGGCCGATGGTGGGGGTGTGGTATGGTGGGTCTCCGTAAAGAGTGGAGCGAGAGGAGGGATTAGGTCAGGAGAGGCCTTCGAGCGGGTTTTGCAATGACTGAATCACTAGGGCTTGCCTGAAGGAAGGCTGGGTGTGGATGAACGGCAGGCATCGGCGAACGGCCAGCGCAGAGACGGAGGCTGGGGGGGATCCCTTCGTGAGGGGTGAGCGAGGGTAACAAGGAGGAAATTGCATGACAGAACAATGTCACGGTCGGGGGTGAAAGCTTGGAAGACAGCTGAGAAAATAGAGTGATTAACGGTTTTGAACAAAATATTCATGGCATAGATTCATTCATTCTTAGATTTGCATTCGGAATGGTTAATTAACTGTCCTTATCAGCTGTTGTAGAGTATCATCAGTACTATTGTGAAGAGAAATGTCGAACACAGAAATGCGTTCATGAGTAAAAAAGGGAAGTTGAAGTTTCTCATCAAAGTGCGCCCCGATTTTTGATAAACAACTGTCTATGAACACTATGGAGCCATCTGAGGGATGACACGTTTTCAAGTTATCTGCAATGGCAGTTCTACAATAAAATTTGACATATGAGTAACTGAAAATGAAATGATTATAGTACCTTGTGCATTAATATTTTTGTTTCTCAAAGACTTTTTCACTCCACCATTACGGTTAATTCTTTTACGTTAACATTTTGCAGCATTCGTAGTGGATGTGAAATTGGAGGAGCACCGCTAAGAAGTTCATTTAATCGAAAGATCAATATTTTAGAAGAATAATGAAATCCCCAATAAATGTACTAGCGAATAGTTCAAACTCGATCCTCTCCATCAAAAAAGTTTGTATACACTGACAAATGAATCGCCAATCTGCTACGAGACCACGGTGAAAAAGGGCTTTACAATTGCAAAGACGAAGAAAATAGAATATGTGGAAGACATAATGGTAAAAATTTAATAAACTTACCAGTAATATCCACATTATAAATACAAAACGAAATTGCCACCTGAGAAGTTAAAAAATTATAAATGGTGCTAGAAAAACCTGACGTTGTAATACATTGGAAATTAGGGAGCAACTGACAATCAACCGTCAAAAGAAAGATTTTTTCCATTTTATTATGTACTTTTATTAATAATACATTATATTATTCACTATATTGTGACTATTTGCTTTTCTTCATTACTGTATAGATTGCGTTAATTAGGGAGATATGTGTGAATAGATTGAATAAAAATTGTGGACGTAGAAAAATACATGCATGGGCAGATGCTATAGCAACCCCTACCATACACCTGAACAGTGGCTCCGAGTGTAGTAGAAACGGTATATCCAAATATTGTGGAATGCGGTAGATTTAGCTGCAGATTCAAAAATCTTAATTTGTAGATATTTTTCTATGCACCAACGATATAAGTTGCATCGAACTATGTCACATATGGGCAACATTACAGCTACAATATATACACTCGCAACGGGATATGAACACACGGTGTGTTACTTAATGGCCAATATTTTAATAATCTGAATCCCGCATTTGTCGAATTGATATTGTTAAATCAAATCAGATGAAGAAAAACGTAAGAAAAATGGTAAAAACAACCAAGATGCACTACTAATCTAACGTATCAAACCACAAGAATTGAAAAAGTTTAAAACATAGCCTTTATGTAACTGAACGTGGCATTCCAAAGCGCAGCCCACCGTAGGGAAGGCTTTGAAGCCTTAGGCTATGACGCCAGCGAAATTGCAATCGCATTACGGGTGACTTGAGTCCGCTGGCCGGCCGTAAAGAATGGCTTGAACGTGGACGTTCTAGAACGTCCTGCGCCACCCGATAACACCCACGGGACGTTCCAGAACGTCCTTGAGCGCTGTACGTGTTAATGTTGTTTATACCCTTACACACACACACTTATTGCCTCTGATCAAACGGACGGTGGCCCCAATAGAGGCGCATCTTTAACTTCACTTAAATGCTTCTTTTTCTATGAAATATTTTCCTATTTGGTAACGTAAACTGTTTGGGAAGCAATTACATTTATTTATCATTATTTGCTTTAAGCCCATTTTTCTTAGCCACAGAGAGAAACTAGTTGTATTTCAGTCGTGTAAGTATCTTACTTGGTATTTCTGGATAATATTATCTTTTACGGAGTTTTTGCGTTGCCCAATGTCATTGGTTTGCATATGTTACTCTTCATTCCATGAATTTTGCTTCTTCATTATCTTGATTAATGATTATTCCCTGATATTTTAATTCCGTACATCTTGTGGAAATGTTTTTTCCTACTCTTAGCGGATTGCTGTCTTCATTGGATTTTCTTACAACTCTCATGTACGACGTTTTTTCTTCGCCGAAAGCCAGTCTTACTAGTTCGACTAGGGTTATCAGTTCTTCTATAAAATGTCTTAGGTCATCTTTACGTTCTGCTATTAGAATCACATTAGCACCAGAAGCTAATATATTAAGTTTTGTCCCGATTTTCAAGCCGGGGAGAAGTTATTTCGTTCTTCTCAAGGTTTCTTCAAGAGACAGGTTGATGAGTATCGAAGACACGCCATCACCTTTTCTCTCTCCTGCTGAAATGCGAAATAATTCTCAATGCTTATTGCTAACTCTAACCTTACCCTCTGAACCTTTTATGCATATGCTTACAACATTTATTATTTTACTGGTACTCCCTGCATTTATAGAAGTGTCCACATTTTTCTCTAATCATAGAGTCATACGCCTTTTAACGTCAATAAAAATCGGTCGAGTTTCTTTATAATACCCCCAATATTTTACTTTATAAGTTGTGTTTAGTATGAATATACGTCTATAGTTTTCACAATCCAGTTTCTCTCCCTTTCAGTCGATTGGGATAATAATTGCTCTTTTTCATTCTTTGGGTATATCTTCTGTTTGCCATATATTTCTTAAGTCTAAAAAGTTTTTAAACAACCTTCTCCATTCTTCAGACACTCAGCTAATGCGCCGCCGCCGTCCAATCCCCAATGAGCGAGCTGCTTTATTCTCTTCCTGTTCTTTCCAATTCCACTTGGCTCTTCTTTCACTACCTAATGGCTGAGCCTCATGAATTTGTTCTGGCTCTGATATTGTAACGGTACCTTCTTCTACGTTTAGTAAGTGACTTCTCCATGTATTTAGTATTTCATTAGCATTACATGTTTTATTTCCAGAACTATCTTTGATTCCAAAGCTTTTCGGAGAGATGCCTTTTTAAAAGGACCTTACAGATCTGAAACATTCTCTTGAGTATTTCTCTGCCCTATCCTCTTCTGCTTTCCCCACCTGATCTGTAACAAATTTTCTTTTGGTAGCTCTATATGTTTTGTTGACCTGTCAGTTTCCTATCTAGAGTTTTTTTTCTTTCTTCCGATGACTTGGTGTTTAACATTTTTAACTTCACTAATTTTCTTTCCTTTACCAACTGTTGACAGTCCTCACTAAACCAAGGCTTTCCGGTCCCCGTGTGCCTTTTACGGGCCAGCATCTATTCCATTGCGTTTCACATACCGTTTTTTATCTCTGCCCATTCTTTGTTCACATTCCTGTTTTAATCTTTTTCTTCTTCTTCTGTCAGAGCATGAAATTTATTGAAAATCTTAATTACAAAATACCTCCTCACCTTGCTGTTGGACAGTTTTTCCACTTCAAACATCTACTCTGCGTCTTGATTTTTCCTCTTTCATGTGCACAACCATTGTCTAATGTAAAGAATTCAAAAGAGATATGGTACTTTTTCACAGTTTTCATTTCAAGTCGACCGGTTTCGTCCCATGGGCGACATCGTCAGGTGGTGGTGGCAGACCTGATGATGTCGCCTATGCGACGAAACCGGTCGACTTGAAATAAAAACTGTGAAAAAGTACCATATCTCTTTTGAATTCTGTAGAATGGATTTTCACCGAGTAAAGCCTGAAACAATCGAGTTTATCATTGTCTAATGTGTTGTGACCCGGACATTGATGGTCGAGTTTCCCTCTCTTCGAGATGGAAACAGTTGGATTTCCTGTATTCTTAAGCATGCATTCGCTGGATTTCTCGTTTGTATGTTATTTGGTAGATCTCAGAATAGCCAAAGAAAAACGGTCTCGGAAATATGACCTTTTCCTTTTCTTGACGTCAATCGTCACCTAGCCGAAAGCATCCGTCTTCGGTTCTCCTGTATAAACGCACGGAGATATGGTCAGAAAAACACAATCGGGACAGTAAGGCCCAGTGGGTCAGTTGGGCCAATGCGGTCAGTGAGGCCCAATCGGCTCAGTTAGGCCCAAGCGGGGTAGTTTGACCCTTTTCGGGTCATAATTCGACGAAGCCATGTAGCCGATAGGAGGAGTCGAGGCTCGGGCCATCCGGCCCGTGCACCAATGGCCGCAGCGCCGTCCATCCGTGATTGTACCCTCAACTTCTCTCCTTCCCGAGACGTGGTAATGTTCTTGTTTGGCTGTTCGAGACGCACATTTTGGGTTCCTTTCATTAATAAATCAAATACTTGATTTAAATAAACTTTCATTTTCCTTTCAAAACCTCTCTGTGATTATTTGATCATCGACCCCAAGGGCAAGAATCCACGACATAATTAAAACTGTGTTCGAGCCCCGTCTCACGCACGCGGGGCTCGTTCATAACAAATGTTTACTTCCGCAACGCCGTGGTCAGTTCCACACTTTGCACCTCTTATACTCTTGACATCTGTAACACAGCTTTCGTGTCTCGTCTCAATGAATATGTGGTCAATTTGGATTTTCGTTAGTTCATTTGGAGAATTCCATGTAGCTTTGTAAATGCCTTTTTGAGGAAATGATTTGGAAATAATTTTTAAGTTTTTAGCTCTAGTAAAATTATTGGTTTAAGCTCACTTTCATTTGTTTCTTCGTGTAGGCAGTTACCTCCTGTACATATTTTCCATATGGTTTCTAGGTCCATTTTGACATTTGCATCTCCCATTAAGAGTTTCATATCATGGCTTGGTATCAACATCGTGACTTCTTCCAAATTATCAATCTAAAAAGTCTTTAACATCTTCTGCATCTTCGGTGGGAGCATTAAAGCGTATTTTTGATATGTTTCGTAACTTTTCTGTTAGTTTTATGCGATGCATTCTTCGATTGACCGGGTTAAATTACTTCACAAAATTAATTAATTTCTTTTTTATGGCAATGCCTATGCCTGCATAGCGTTTACCATTGTCACAGCCACAGTAATTTAGTACATAATTCTCATGATTCATCTTCCCATTACTTGGTCATTTTGCTTCTCGTATCGCTGCTAAATCAATATGCTACCTATCAATTCCTTCCATTTCAATGTCTATTTTTCCTGAACCTGCCAGGTTTCTCACATTCCACGATCCGAATCCCATGTCTTTTCGTTTTATCTGGCCTCTACATCGGTTATTCCAGTCCACATCCGTGACTTGTTGTTGGCGTTTGCTTACAACAAAGTTTTCGTGGGGAAGGTCGTTGGCCTCACCAGCCCAGCCCACTACCAAGAGGATCTCTCTTTATCTGGCCTCTATCATCCTTGATCAGTCTGGCTTGGGTGGCCCTACTTGGAGCTTTGGCTCCCGCCGGCATGGCTTGTAGGATCTCACAGACAAACAAGCCCCCTCATCACTGCAAGATGGAGATACCAGGCCTCATCAGATCTCAATAATTTATATACAACAACTCTTGGAACACGGTCAATCTTCATTTTCTTCCCATATTTTTACGAACTAAGGAGTTACTCCGCTGCAGCCGTTTAGGCGGTATAGAATAAAGGTTATTAAGCTGCCTTTTGCAGTCAGTTTGAATACACCGCTGAACTCCTAAAGCCGTTGACATTAATTGGAGGTGCAAACGATGAAACTGAACGAATTCTATCAGTTTTGTAAAAGCTTAGTGGCTGGACTATTTGGTTGCTGATTCGGGGTCTAGTTTTCAAAATTCTTCTCACGCCTCTTTGGATTGACCCAACTTATACCCCCTCAATGCGTGCTATCTAGATTGCATGAGAATTTCCAGTCAGTACTGAAGAAGAACTAGCTCTTCTTTCTCTTGAATTCATTTCACCTGGATCCATACCTATTGCGATCATTTTGCAGTCTACTTCGACATTTATTTTATTACGCAAAATTTTCATGAAGTCTATCATCCAGTTACGTCTCTGCACACTCTTCACGGGCTCTCGTTCGGTTACCCTCGCACTCATTTTAGGCTCTGTGCGTTGTTATTCGAAATGCTGCTTTTCTTCTTAGCAATTTTTGTTACTGCGACGCGTTCCAATTTCTGCGTAACTTGTTTCTCAAGAGGAATATTACGTTTTTTTCTAAGTGTTTGTAGTTTCATCTCTAAAGTTATCTATAGGAGTTTTGATGAAGTTAGTTAAATACAGCACCTGCGAACATTCCATGAGGAAATTCATTGATTGCGTTTACGTTATTGCGGATGGGTATAACAAATAAATTATAATGAATGTTCATTGTTCATTGGAAAGCCACCTTAGAAAATAACACGGTATATAGTCAATCACATCACACTCGAACATTTGGGTAAAAAAAAATACGAGATTTGCAATCGTTATTTTGCTTTCTTAGGATTGGGAGGCAAGTTTGTATAACAATCTCCATATTTTCACACTACTAGGTAGGTTATGATATATAATGTTATAAAGTTAATACGGAGACGCACATTAGAGAGTTGTTTTGATGCTTAATTAACAATTATCTGCAAGTATTTATGGATAAGAAAATCGCGATCCCATTTTATAAAATCATAAAATGGTGTTTTTCAATTATAGTCATAACTTTTTATTTTCAACATTTGAATCGTACGTGTGTATACGTCATCCTCCTCGTGGGCAGTTAGTTCCAAAAGTTTATGGCAATGAACAAAAAATGAATTCCCGCGTACATTACTTCTATTAGAAAGGAAATCATACGTTTGGTCATGGCGTCTGGTTGTGCAGGCAAATTTTGCGCTCTTTCAGAAAAGGTATTCAGTATGTAGAGTTGGCTTTGTGTTGAGAAACGTCGTGAACAGAAACGCCCGAAAAGTTGGTCCTCGTGAGAGTGAATGGAGAGGCCACCCAATTTCATGATAAACTAAGGATTTCTTTAGCCTAAATATTAATGTGACATATGGATGCAGTAGTCTTTGGAGTTTTGAGTTGAGCCTTTCAGTAAGGTAATAAACCGAACCTCAACGGTACGGTTAGGGAAAAATTAACGATCAAACAAAATTCTTTCTGGTATCTAAATGTCAATAAATTTTCAGATAGAAAGAATACTTAGGTACGAGAGTACGCAGAGAACGAGAGTAAACAAATCCACCGCAGATGATTAACTGCGTGGTCAGCTAATTCACTTCACGGCGAATTTAGGTGAAGAATTAATCCAAATAATGCAAATACTTCTTCTATCAATCTGGTCTATTCGACTCACATGCACCATGAGATACACTTCCACGGTTTGGAAATGTATCGATTTTCCCGAGAGAGAGTGAGGGAGAGAGAGCGAGAGCGTACTTATCGATTCGTGGTGTCAGACTTTAAAGTGTCAAAGAGCAAGCAACTCTTTTAGCAATTCCCCTCGTTTGCAACACTTCCCCCTCGTTCGAGAGACTACTCGTATTTTCCTGCCTTTTCCGCGATACTGATTTATTCAATTTCTCATAATATATTTATATTTACGAGATATTCAATGAAGGAGTTGTGCCCACGCCCATTTGAAATATATCGTGGCAATCGCCAATTTCCTTCGCGTAATAACTGCCGAAAAAATTCCTAGCACAGACCTACTGATAAGGGAATACGCGACCACAAGATAGTTAAAGCTAATTTTTCTGTGAGCATGATCAAGAAACATCATCCACAAAGAAAAATATACTTGTTTGATAAGGCTGACTATGAAGGTGTGAAACGAGAGTTGCGAAATTCATTTACTAATTTAAAAAAAATAATTATCAACAGCAATACTGAGGTTTTGTGGAATACTTTCCTCAACGTTACACGATCAGTAGTTGGAAAATAGATACAAAGTAAATGGAAAAGAGCCAATGCAGAGCCTAGATGGTATAACGCGGAGGTTGGGAAAACATTAAAGCACCAGAGAACATGTCATGCTTGGTTAAAAAGGGCAAAAATTAACAAATCCTCCGAAGAACTATACACAGTCACCGAAAATTACAAAATATCTAAACTCTTAGCAAAAAAAGCGTGCCGAAGGGCGTTAGCTGATTTCAAAAGTAAATTACTGGGAGAACAATTGAACGATAATCCCAAGGCATTTTGGTCGTATGTTAGGGACACTCAAGGAAATAAATCAACAGTACACACGCTTAAGAATATCAAAGGGGAGAAGCTAACCAACAGTCTAAATAAAGCCAATTCGTTAAACTCATTCTTCAAAAGCATTTTCAATACTTGTACACCGCATCATTTCGATCCGCAGCCAGTTCGTTCCCAAACATGTATGCCTGAAATTATTATAAATTGTCGCGGCATAGAATATCAGCTAAAAAATATCAACCCCAACAAATCCCCCGGTCCAAATCAAAAACCTGCTCGCGTATATAAAACATTGGCATCAGACATAGCGCCTTGCTTAGAATTAATATTTACCAAATCATTGGTAGATCACGTAGTGAAACTTTTCCAGTAAATTTTAGGGTATACAGGAGAGATCGAGAGGGTCGACCGGGAGACGGAGTATTTATCGCAGTTAAGAACACAATAGTCAGCAAAATAGAAGTGATTCCCGATAATATAATAGAATGTGTATGGTGTTCCATTCAATGTGCTAATTCGAAAGTAATATACGTTTGTGCTTACTATAGACCATCCCATTCCGATATACACTCCGTATTTGAACTCGAGAAACAGATCAGGTCCATTAATTCCCATACAAACGAACGACAGATTATTGTAGGTGGAGATTTCAATACACCATCGATAGATTGGACAACATGCAGTCATAAGTCAGGAGGTAGGAACAAAGAAATCTGCGAGTCATTGCTTAACCTGTTCGCATCACACGCACTACATCAAATAGTAAGTTTGCCTAATAGGGGGGAGAATGTTCTCGATTTACTTGCCACAAACATACCTGAAAAAGATATTAAAGTTGAAAATGTCGATGGAATAAGCGACCACAAGGTAGTGCACGTAAAATTTTCCCTATATACTGAAAAAAAAATTTTAATTAAAAAGAAAGATTTACCTTTTTAGTAAAGCGTATTTTAACGGATTTAGGCGTGACTTAAAGACTTCTTTTGAGAAATTCGTGAACATAAGTAAAAATAGTGATACAGACAATACATGGAAAGAGTTCCTCCAAATCACGCGGTCACTTGTCAACAGATATTGTGACGGAACGCTCTCTGCGTAACCCACGGAATCTCCCGGTCGTTTTTGAAGTTGACCGTGGCCAAGCTCCTCAATCGGCAGACTAATAAAAAATTTGAGACAAATCTTACAGGGTCTTTGTACGGTTGAGTGGCAGCTACGATTACCGCGCGGGTCGTTGGGTCTGGAATGACACTTGGATGGAAAGACACGGCTCACATTGACAATAGAGCGTAGATTTATTGGACAAAAAAAACATAAAAATGATAACCCTTTATGAAATGACTGATGAGAAACATAAATGAAACATGAACCCTTAAACTTACGTGCTAGAAATACTTAATCCTAATGAACTTGACTAATACTACTGAATTTGACTAATTATAATGAGTTTACAAGAAATATAACAAAAAAATGAAGGGAGAGTCTGAACTTGGTGACAATCTCCTTGAATGTACCGACTTTACAAGTTCCACGTCCTCAAAACGAGCTTTTAAGTCTATGAGCAGAAGTTATAGGACGGGAATGATTGATACAATGAGAGCAAGTGACGTTAGGAAGGTAGAGATTATCTTCTTGGAGGTCTCTCTTCTCGAAAGGGGAAATCACTCATTGACAATGGGGATTCCGCTTCTTTACGACACTTGGGAAGTCACCACCAACGGTAACAGGGGAGCGTATGCGATCAATTCACGATCGCGGCAGACGGGAGTAGGTTAGAGGGCGTATACTTATGAAGAGTTGAAATGGACGCCCGCTGCTTAGACCGAAATTCCTGGTCCTTGCAAACTGCTGCCACGTGGCGCGATGTGTCCTCCGCCAAATAGGTACCACCTCTGTAGGATACCGGCGTGTCACGACCAGTGCAGGCCACGTGTAGGGCGTCTCTCTCTTCCCCCCCCCCCACTTCTCTCCGCTCGTCCGCTGACTCGCTGCTGCTCGCGTTGTGTGTCGAGAGGTCCGTACTCGACGGTAGTTCAGTGAGTTCTCTCTCGATGAGGTTGCTTTACCTCACCAAGAAAACTTTCGATCGCGCTGGCTTCGCGCGACCGTCTTACAACTAAAGACAAGACACTGTACATATATCCGCTGCAGGGCGGTAAATTCAAACACTGCTGTGAGCCGTGTATTCCTCCTGTGATTCACCCGAGGGAACCCGAAATCACATAACCGGGAATCGCCTCGGACAGGCGGACCGTTACATCATATACCTCATAAGTATAAGAGTGAGAATATGGAACGAAGGTGGTACAACGCGGAGGTTAGAAAATGTTTAAAAAGCCAACGAGTTAGCCACGCGAAACTAAGAAAAATGTAGCTAATAGCGATCTAAAAAATACTATCGAACATCAGAAAATTTGTGAAGTAGCCGCAAAGCAGCCCTTAGAAAAGCGTTTAGCGAATTCAAGAGAAAATTACTCGGAGAACAACTAGAGGGAAATGCGAAAGCATTTTGTTCATATGTTAGGGAAGTAAAGGGAAATAAAAAGTCAACGGTTAATTCCTTGTTAAACGATGGAGGCGAAATAGGAACGTCTAGTTTAGATAAGGCTTATTTGTTGAATTATTTTTTTCAGAGCGTTTTTTATCAATCTAAGCGTAGGTTGTACGAAACCATACCAGACCGATTTCAGCAACCAATGCCCCCGATCGATATACCTTTTAGCGGAAACGTATCCTTACTTAGTAACATTAGCCCGAACAAGTCCTCAGGTCCTGATGAAATTCCAGTTCGTTTTTATAAAGAATTAGCTCTCGAAATGGCTCCGTATCTTAAAGTAATATTTAACAAATCCCTCGAAGAACACGCGGATCCCAAAGACTGGAAGATAGCAAACGCGACCCCAATTTTTAAAAGCGGAGATAGGGAACAGCCATGTAATTATAGGCCAATATCATTAACGTCACTATCATGTAAAATTATAGAGCATATAATAGTTACATCAATAATGGGACACCTCGACAGCCAGGATTTATTGATAACAAACCAGCATGGGTTCAGAAAGGGACGGTCTTGCGAATCTCAATTAGGTCTTTTTGTTCATGACATTTTAGTTTCTGGAGAAGGTAACGTACAGGTAGACGTAGCGTTTCTTGACTTTAGAAAAGCTTTTGACAAGGTTCCCCACTGTAAGTTACTCGCGAAGTTAGCATCATACGGAATAGACAGTAATATAGTAGGCTGGATAAGAGACTTCTTACATGAACACGTTCAAAGGGTGGTATTAGATGGTGTCAGCTCAGGCGAAGTAAAAGTTACATCGGGTGTTCCCCAGGGAAGCGTGATAGGGAGCAGGAAGGCCCAATTTTATTTCTTCTCTACGTAAATGACTTGAATACAGTGGTAAAAAATAGCAAGCTCCGTCTTTTTACCGATGATGCAGTAGTGTATAAGGAAATTAGAAATGAAGAGGACAGTCAGTCTTTAGCTAAGGATTTAGATGCGATTGATGATTGGTGTGATAGTTGGCAGCTAGGATTTCAATTCTTACATGGGCGGGAACAAAGGGCTGTCATAGACGGTATCATGTCAAACACAGTTAGCGTTACATCGGGTGTTCCTCAGGGAAGTGTAATTGGTCCACTTTTATTTCTCTTGTACATGAATGATATTAGTAACGTCGTTAAAAGTAACCTTAGACTCTTCGCAGACGACGCGGTTGTGTATAGGGATATTAACAATTCCGAGGATAGCGAAGCGTTAACAATCGACCTACTTGCTATTCATGCTTGGTGCGAAAAGTGGCAGATGGAACTAAACATAAAAAAGTGCGTAGCAGTCAGCTTTTGGAAAAAGAATAATAGGCCAGGTAGGGCTTACAGAATTAATAGTACGGAAATTATTCACGCCGAGTCTGTAAAGTACTTAGGGGTCACAATTACTCACGACCTATCTTGGGGAAAACATATTCGGGAAATATGCGGTCAAGCATATAGGAAGCTAGGCTTTATCAAGAGAGTACTCGGAAAATGTGATGAGAAAGTGAAAGAACGTTGTTATTTTTCAATCGTTAGGCCTCATCTGGAATATGCTGTTAGTGTATGGGATCCATACGAAACGGGGTTGATATCAGAGTTAGACCGCGTCCAGCGAAGAGGAGCTAGGTTTGTGAAACGATGCTACGATAAGTTTGCCAGTGTGTCTGGACTGTTAGAAGAATTAGGATGGGAATCGCTATCACAGCGTAGATTAAATTATAGGCTTAACCTCCTAAATAAATTTCAGGAAAATCATTTTACTGACGACGTAAAAAACATACTATTAACCCCTTCGTACTACGGCAGATTAGATCGCGCCAATAAAATTAGAGAGCTAGATTGTAGAACCGATAGGTATAAAATGTCATTTTTTCCGCGTACCATTCGGGACCATAACAGCTGTGATCGTCGTCATGAATAGTTCGAGTATTGACAATAGGCAGGCAGTAAATCTTTCTCTTTATATTCTCTACGTTCTTCTTTATGCATGATGTAAATATTGATGTTCTTATTTATGCATGATATTTAGAATCTGTAGTAGTAGTCTTTGTATCCCTTGCATGTTAGAACGATTGGAGAATGTTTCTTGGGTATTAGATTTGTAATTGGCGCGTGTGGTACGCGGGTTTTTAATGTAATGTCGGTGTTCTACCATATCATTCATGCATGCCTGGTGCGAAAGCACCCCCTGCCACACACCCTTTGGGTGGCTTGCAGGGTATGACGTAGATGGAGATGTAGATGTAGGATGAAATTTAAAGAAATGCGCGATAATGAACTTTTGGAAAAAGAATGACTTTCTCCGGAATAATTATTGCATCAAAGAAAACAAAATATGTAACGTAGATTCAATTAAATACTTAGGCGTTACCATCACTGAAGACATGTCATGGGGGAAACACATCAGGGAAATAACTAGTGTAGCAAACCATAGATTAGGATTCGTAAAAAGGGTTCTCGGGAAATGCGATGAGAGAGTACGAGAAAGAAGGTATTTTACACTTGTCAGGCCTCATTTAGAATATGCTGCTAGTATATGGGATCCGTACGAGGAAGGTATGATAAAAGAATTAGAGCGCGTGCAAAGGAGATCTGCTAGGTTTGTTAAAGGCCGTTATGATAATTGTATAAGTGTTACGAGCTTAATAGAAGAACTAGGATGGGAATTACTATCAGAACGCAGGGTAAAATTTAGGTTCAACCTTTTAAGTAAATTTGAAACCGATTTGTTGGCAGATGCTGTTAGATATACAGGGTGTCCCATAAATGTCACGCCACAGTGTCACTGGAGCTAGGGTAGCCTAAGAGGAACCGAACCAGCCTAATATGACCTCAGTAAAAGTTGCACGGTTTTCGAGGTATTGCCAAATTAAAGCTTTTTCAAAAATTTCACTTTTTTTACATTTCTAGTCCCAGAATTTACTTGAATAGCTCTCAATTTGGCTCAATTTGATGGGGCTACTGCCACAAATTAACAAACAAAGTACTCTATCCATCCCATTTTTTAAAAGCCGATAGTTAGACAGGTAGAGCGGCTTTCGCGTTTCTTTTGTTTATTCGGTCCCCATGACCCCCCTCCCTCTCGGACCTCTTTTCCAGGTAGAAGTCGGCACATGAGTCACAGTTGGAAGATTAAAAGAGCGGCCCAAATAGAACGTTAAATTATCCGATTGAATTCTGGGACTAGAAATGTAAAAAAAGTGAAATATTTGAAAAAGGTTTAATTTGGCAATATCTCGAAAACCGTGCAACTTTTACTGAGGTCATATTAGGCTGGTTCGGTTCCTCTTAGGCTGCCCTAGCTCCAGTGTCACTGTGGCGTGACATTTATGGGACACCCTGTATATTAAGAACGCCTGCGTATTATTCTAGGTTTGATCAGATTAACAAGATTAGAGAGATAGATTGTCGTACCGATAGATTTAAAATGTCACTTTTCCCGCGTACAATAAGAGAGAACAATAGGCAGCGGAGTAAAGGGATAGGTAGGGGAAATATAGTTAGAGTAGTCTGTAGTGCATGATGCATGTAATAGCAACCAATAATCCCTTTCTTATTATGTAGATACTAACCATCTAGCTCCATGTGACCCTATTTTATAGCATGTCTCCCTTAAATATCCTAGTTGCATATCAATAGTGCATGTTTGGTGATCTTCACCCCCTGCCACACACCCTCCTGGTGGCTTGCAGGGTATTACGTAGATGTAGATGTATATTAACTCTGACATTCCTTGTACTCCTGACATGGTCCTCGATGTTTTTGCCACAAAAACAAGGTGCCTCCGTCTTAAAATTTAAATATTACTCTTGTGTTCCGTGTCTCAGATATGCTGTGCTGTAAAGGTATGATTAATGTTATAAATCATATTATTCACATTTTTTTCATTTTTTGCAGTTTCTATTTTATAAGAGAGCAGTGCATTGAAACAGAATAAAATTAAAAGCTTGCATTCATTTATGTCTCACTGTACCTTTTAGCATCTCTTTATTCGCCATCTCTTCCTTTTATTTTTTGTTTCTATCCGTTTGGTAAGTTTTTACCATTCATCTTCTTAATACAATCAGGCGTATTAAACTATCCCCTGGTTGGTAGTCAACAGAATAATCACTCTTAGAAGCCACCCCCGCCAAAATCAAAGTCAGGCTACTCGCTTGTTCCACGGTAGTAGTATATGTTCAATGAGGAGACCTACGGCTTGTGGCAAGGAAGGTCAGGAAGGCTAAATTTGAATCCGTACATTTCATGCCATTTTAAGCAATTATTTATTCACAATAATTACCCCCAATTCTGACCCCGTGTAGAGGAGTATTTTTACCAATAGCGGTCTGTCTTAATCTAAATTATTGAGCTGAAATGCTCACTCCAAGCCTGAACATGTAATTGAATAGTTTGTAACGTGAACACAATTTATTTTTACAAAATAAACTTTGGTACACTGAACAAGTGAGAACACACTGCCGGCACTGCTTCCTGTGCCCTCTTCTCAAGTTCACTCCAGACTGCCAACCGCCGACTGCCGCGACCCCCTCTCTTCCTCGGCCATCCTCTCTTCTCCGAGGCGACCTCTCTCGGCGAGGTCGTGCGTCAGCCCCAAGACAAGTGGGGCCCGAAAAGGCGCACTTTACCCGTTACAAGTTGTAAATTATCAATTAGCATTACTGTTTCTGATATATCTCGAGATAATGCATTGACTTTTGAACGCTTCTTCACTTATCTCTGAAAGCCAGTTGGCACTCACGAAGGCCTCTAATGAAGAAATGGAGTCGGTTTTGTCATCCAGGTTAACAGCGCTTCAGCAATTGCAATTTCTCCTGGAATCCAGCAATCGTGACCGCTTTCCCTAGGAAGCGTGGACCTGTTTGCCCTAAGTAAGCAGAGAAAGTAATCGCAAATGGTTCCCAAGGAGGCCGTCCGCACGAGAATTACACCAAATGCAGCAGCAGAAAGTCTCCGGAGACTGACCGAATGGATAAGACAGGATTTCTGTCTGGCAGAGCTCAACGACGAACGAGTCTATTTTCCCAGCAACCCTACCACGCTCCACCAACCCAACCCATCACCTATAATGAGGCGATGAGGAGAGAGGAACTGGAAACTACCATTCTGTCTAGTCCCTCCCTATATCTCTCTTCTCCTTTTCTGAGGGTCATTTTCCACACCGAAAGGAATAGGAGAGAGAGAGGGAGGGAGAGAGAGAGAGAGGGAGAGAGAGTGAGAGAGAGAAAGAGAGACTTGACTTATAGTTTATTTAACCAGGCCCAGGTGAGGCCACAAACCGGCCCCCTCTTCCCCTGGGCCTGGGCTCTTTTACAAGGTTTAATAAGAAGCATTCCGACTCGCAGGTCGTATTGTATAAGCATTAAAAATAGTCATCTGGCTGGTTGCTTCTCAAGCCAAGTCCCCAACTGACGCTCCAAGGGCGGGTCACGGTCAGCTGGGACTACAAAACATTAAATAAATAGGTAAAAATTAGTAAAAGGCAGTAAAAAGAGATTGCGTTAGGTGTGCAATAAAACAGTTTAAAATAAAATAACATAACATTAAAATGGCATTAAATGAGTTGAATTAAGGGTTAAGACCGAAATGATAGGACATGGAGTAGAAAATTATATGTAAAATTGAGGGATGGAAAAATATTTAAAATGTTTAAAGAAGGTTGAGCTGGTAGAATAAGAAAGGTAAAATAAAGGTAGAAATAGAACAAATAGATCACTCGCAGTTCGTATTGTTTAAGCATTAAAAATAGTCTTCTGGCTGGTTGCATCTCAAGCGAAGTCCCCAACTGACGCTCCAAGGGCGGGTCGCGGTCAGCTGGGACTACAAAAAACATTAAATAAATAGGTAAAAATTAGTAAAAGGCAGTAAAAAGAAATTGCGTTAGGTGTGCAATAGAACAGTTTAAAATAAAATAAAATAACGTTTAAAATGGCATTAAATGAGCTGAATTAAGGGTTAAGACCGAAATGATAGGACATGGAATAGAAAATTATATGTAAAATTGAGGGAATGAAAAATATTTAAAATGTTTAAAGAAGGTTGATCTGGTAGAGTAAGAAAGGTAAAATAAAGGTAGAAATAGAACAAATAGATCACATCGAGCTAGCCATCATTTATATAGGATCCCATGAGGTGCTTGACTAGTCGGGCCCTAGTAGGGCTTGCTTTAATGTTTAGGGGGAGTGAATTGAACCCCCTCGCGAAAGATACGAGGTAGGACCCAGCCATCCTACTACTTTTGTGGTGAGGAAAGGTGAAGGTGACGTCGGAGTGCCTTGTGTGGAGTGTATGCTTTTGTCTCAGTAGGCCCATGTTTACATGTATGTAATTGGGGACCTTTTCTTTCCACACTTTCAGGCCGGACAGTAGGGTGAGAAGAGTTTTCCTCTCCTTGAACTTCAGCACCTTCTCTTTGATAAAAAGGGGGGTAATGTGGTCGTCCCATGCCGGTCGCAACGCATAGCGCACGCAAGCGTTCTGCGCTACCTGTAACCGTTGGACGTCTTGCCCCGTCAGGTCGCTGCATGCAATCATGCAGTAGTCTAATATGGGGAAAAGTAGGGACTTTATTAGGGTCATTTTTGTTTTCCTGTTCGGCCTGTAGCTCATCCCTCGGAGACGACGCAGGCCCCAGTGTACCCGGGAGATTGTTTGTGATACTTGTCGGGTCCACTTCAGATCTTCCACGATGGTGATCCCGAGGTATTTCATGTATGGGACGTATGGAATCGTGGCGCTCCCCAGTACCAGGGGGGGCGTGTGTGGACCGAAATGGCGACCTCTGAGGATTTTATTGCCCACTATCATGGCCTTGCTCTTACAGGGGTTGATCGACAGCCCCATCCCACTAAACCACTCGTTCATGCACGCGAGATCCACATTCATACTTTGAACACATACATCCAGGGACGGGGCTGGGGAATCATTGATTAGGAGCACGTCATCGGCGTACAACATTACCCTGGAGTAGGTTGAAAGGCGGCCCACGCCGTCTATGAAAATATTAAAAAGGATGGGTGACAAACAAGACCCTTGGGGCACCCCGGAGGGGGAAGAGGCGCCAGCCCGGACTCGGCCCAGCCGGGACACGGATGGTCGCCATCCTCCCAGAGAGGAAAGCAGCCACCCAATCCACCGCTGAAGGCTCGAACCCCAGGGATTCGAGAACCCTGATCGGCTTCCTGTGGTCCACCGTGTCGAAGGCCCGGGAGATGTCCAGTGCGGCCAGGACGGTGAGGTGTCTCCGGTCCATCGCCTCCCGGATCGGATCCAAGACTCCAACGAGGGCAAGATGGGTGTTGTGGTGGGGACGGAAGGCAGATTGGGAGCCGCATAGGAGGCCATGTTGAAAAATATGGGAAGATATTTGTGCCCGGGCTAAGAGATCTAGTACCTTCCCCAAACAGTTCCCTACCGAGATTGGTCGGTAGTGGTCGGGGGATGATGGCGATGATACCTTGGGAAGGGGTATGATGTGTGCCTTTTTCCAATCACTTGGGTAGGACCCTGAAGAGAAACTGGCGTTGGCAATGCGCGCGAGGGGCCGCTTCAGAGCGGGCAAAAGCAGCCGTACCATCTGAGGGACGATTCCATCGGGCCCAGGCGTGCGCGAGCGAAGATTATTCACGGCTTCCTCCACATCCGCTTCGGTAACCGGGACGAAGGCAAAAGGTGGGTATTGGGTGGGGGTTGAAGCCTGTATGATGCCGTCAGCAACCAAGTTTCCCCGTGAAGAGAAACTCTCTAAAAGGACCTCAGGGGGAACCGATACATCACCCAACGGGCCGGGCCCGGTCCCACCCTGAGAGCGAATGACCTTCCACAAGTCGGGAGCCTTGTTCCCATATTTTCCGGAGTAGTATCTATTTTTGGCATTTCTGATGGCTTGTTTAACACTATTTCTTGCCACCCGAAAGGCCTCCCAGTTAGTGGCAGATTTATCCTTGGTATAGAGCTTAAACAACTTATCCCTGTTGGCCATTTGACCCCTAATCTCAGGCGTAAGCCACGGCGCAGGGAGCCGGCGGACCTTAAGTTTACGCACAGGTGCGTGTCGATCGAAGACCTCGAGAATAAGGTCCCTAACTGTCGTGGCACACGAGTCCAGGTCCGATTCCGTGGCCAGGAAATCGAGTAACTCCAGCGCTGGATCCGCTAACAGCGCAGGGAGGTCGATAGTCTTTAAGTCTCTGGTGAATATCGTTTTGGGGGATTCGGGGGAATGGACCCGGAAAGGGTACAGAACATAAGGGCATGTCTGGATAGTCCAGGAGCCGGCTCCTGCCCACACGCAACTACACGGGCGTCCCCAGCGGTGAAAATCAGGTCCAACGTATTGTTGGATGAGCGGGTATGATGGGTGGGCTTCTTTGAAAGAAGCGAGAGTCCGGCGTCTGCGGCTCCCCGGAGGAAAGCACGGGTCCGATGATTATCGTGATTCACCGGGACATTAAAGTCCCCGAGGATCACTGCCCGACGGTAACGGGCCGCGAGCTCGCCGAATCTCACCAGCGTCGAATGCGGGGTGCGCATTTTGGGGGGACAGTACGTGACCCCCACCAGAAGTACCGAAGAGTCCACCGTCACCTCCAGAAAAAGGTACTCCCCACGGTCCTCGGGTGACGATCTTGACGAGCAGGTGTCTGCAGCCCGTAACCCATCTCTAACGTAAAGGGCGACTCCACCTCCGGCCCCATGGGAGCGGTCGTTGCGGTAGAAGGAATATCCAGGGATGATGAAGGAGGAGTCGTTATGGCCCTGGAGGAGGTGGGTCTCGGAGACCGCCACGATTGCGTCCCGTCTCCGGCACACAATATTGCAGAAGTCAGACCAGTGGGCTCTTAGGGATTCTGCGTTCACATGTGAGAGGGTGATGGTAGGGAGCGAGTGGGGAGGGGACGAGGTACTTCTCGTTGTATCCCCCGCCATTATATTTTTAGTTCCAGTTTGAGTTGGGAGATGAGGGTATCGTACCGTTTGCCCTCGCCACTGGATCTTTCTTTGGATGACATCTCATTATATTTGGCCTCCACCCTCTTGAGAAACACGAGTGGGTCAACGTGTTTCTCGCGTAAGTACGCCACTCTCTTCCCGTGTTTCACTTTTTTCTTCATCTCCTTCATGAGGAGAATGAACATGTTAGTCGTAAGGGTGGTGGACTCAGCGGAGTTGGGATCCGCCTCTCTCTCGTCCTCGGACGAGTCAGTCACATCGGAGGCGGAGGTGGTGGGGTCATCTTCGTCGTCACCCTCTTGCTGGTCGGCGACTCTTTTGGAGGGTTCGCGGTTGGGAGACTCCGGCCCTCTCTTGACCGCCCGTTTGGATATTTCGTCCGTCTCCATGGCGGCCACAGGCTTCTCCATGGCCTCGAACTCGCCCATAGACGCAGTCGTGATGGTCGCAGCACCTGGGGGGAGGCCCTCCGGGGACTCGGGTAGGGTTCTCGCCGTCGAGGCGTGTTGAAGTCCCACCGGGTGATCCTCCGCTGTCGACTCCTGCACACAGGTGGGACTCTGGGATGTGGGGACTGCTTCGGTCGGGGTATGGCTTTCCAGGTCAGCTCCGGGCGTCGCCACTACGGGTGGGCCTCTCTTGGGTGGTACAGACTGGCACCGAGCCTCATGATGCCCCGATCTGTTGCAATTGCAACAAACATAGTCGTCAAGATTCAGGTAGACGTTATAGGCAGTCCCGGAGTACCGGACCGTGATGGATAGAGGAAGGGATCCCAAATTCTCCACTTCCATGGTGGCTAGTCTCCGAAAGCCGATGATGTGGGGGTGTTTGGTCTTCTTATTGGAAGGTTTCTGGAAGGTTATGGGGCCGGTGAGTTTCCCGTAGACCGCCAGGTGGTCATGCAGCACCTGGTGGGGTATGTCAGTGAGGGCGTTGGACAGGAAGACCCTGGTTACGCCGGTGACGTATTTCCGGAACTTGAAGGTGACTCCGTTGAGACGTACGGGTGGAGAGGAAGAAACCTTTTCAGCCAAGAAGATAGATTTCAAGTAGATACATATCCTGTTATAGCTGATTCGGGAGGCAAAGGTGATATCGAGGGGATTGACTAGTGTGGCCAGAGCGTCAATGTAGTCCTCAAGGAAGAGGCCCTCGACGACCTCGCAAATCACTGCGGCTCTCTTGTCGGCGGCGGGGGACTTGTAGGCGGTAGAGTTGTAGAAATCGCTGCTGTCAGCCACAGTGGCGTAGGAGAGGCTGGGTCCCTGGTCAGTGGAAACGACGATGGGGGAACCGGAGGATGAAGAGGGTGGGTTTGTTACTGAGAAGGTGGTGGGAGGTGGAGACGCGGTTGCTGGGTTGGGGCGTTGAGAAGCGGTGAGGGGAGGGAAGTCTTCGGTCCCATGGGCGAACCTATTTCCGGAGGATCTTGAGGGTCGCTTACTGGATTCTTTTCCAGGATGCGTGCCGGTGATGGGGTAGGATGGCGACGTCCCAGGTGAGTCCATTCCGCGACTTGATGATGGTGGTGGAGTGGTAGACGGTGTGGGGTCAGCAGGGACACCCCCGCCTTTCGGCTTCCTTACGTGGGTTTCCAGGGGGAGGGTCTCGGGTTGACCCGAAGACCCGGTCCCCTTGGACGACATCCCCGCCGGGGGGACAAAGAAAAAAGCCCGGCCGGCCTAGCCGGCAGGACAACAGGTATGACACCCCCCCGAAAAACAGTGGAAGGGAGGACTGTAGTTGGGACCCTGAACTCAACACAGATTCCCGCACTCAGATTGTGACACTGACCAAGCGATCAGTAAGCATTCATAAGAAACACTGGGTGAGAAAACACTGTAGAGCTGAAGACACCCCTGGGTGCCAAACGAAACCCTAAGACGCTCTACCTGTACAAGCACGGCATTTCACACATAAGTACGCCGGGAAAAAGGGGAAGAACAAGAAAAAAAGATAACTCCGCCAACTGCGCGGGCTGTGTAAAGCGAAAGCGCTGGGGACTCGATAGGATACAAGTCCCAAAACAAGTCACACCGAGTCACTACGAAAAACTACTAAACCTGCGGAGACTACGGAAAGCCCTGCGTAACACTATAATAGCACTAACGAGAGGCACTTTTAGGCACAATTCGGTGCCCTGGGGCAAAGAAATTGGGTTAAGTCACTGAAAGTGGTTGACGACGCAGGAACGTTGTCGGGAAAAAACACGAAGTTTAGTGACTCTGCAAGTAAAGGGAGTAAACACCCACAGTTTTAAGTCACCGATACAGTGAGGCATCATAAAGACCACAGTTTACTCATATTCGACCGAACGTGAGCCTGTAAACCACAAAAACGATATGTAAAGAAGGTAAACAAAGGACAAATGACGATCGGAACGACAAGTCACAAAAGTGCCCTAAAATGGCATAGAAATACAAAGTAACGTCGCACTCTTCGTGGCAAATGACACAAAAACATCTTTGACACACCCAAAAAGCATCAGGTGGCCCCAACCAAGGAAAGTAAAGCCACAACCAACAATTTGAAATCACTGACACTTAGTTTATACAAGGATTGAAAAAACGATAATGTTGTTGCCAAATCCAACCACTGATTGCCACAAATTGTATCCGAAAACACAAGGGATGGCCTAGTGATGTTCCAAAGGCCCAGGGACCTGGTAGGACCCCAAAAACACTCAATGAAGTGTGACACCCTCGCGTCGCGAGGGCGAAAAGTTACAAACGATTGTAACTTTCTTAGTTTTAGGTGTTTCTTGATGGTTTTTGCACCGGCGGACTCAGAAAACTTTCCTGTAGCAACAGGAAACAACAAATACACTCTAACCACTTCTAATCACTCGAAAAAACACAAACGTTACGGAGCGACCCGCGGCACGTCAGCTCTACGAGAGAGAGAGAGAGAGAGAGGAGGTGAAGCCAGGCATTCATCGGGCGCCTCCATTGAGACCCCCGAGCTGTGAGGAGAGATGTAAAAAGACGGGAGGGATTGGGGGATGGAGGCGTCCGCGAGACAGGGCCTCTCTTATGGAATCCAGCGGTGAATCAAAGAGAATGAGTGCTCGAGGGAGTGAACAAGGTGAAAATAAAAGGGGTGGGCCTCGGGGAGTGAGTGGCCGTGCGGCGATTAAACTGATCGGTCGGCGGGCGAGTCGGCGACGGCGCTCGCGCTGCTCCCGTGCTTCCCTGCGGTCCAAAAAAAATTCATCCTCGCCTTCCGAGTGTAGTGAAAAAGCTGGCGGTGTCGGATACGTAATATATCTCGTTAAGGCGGCACGTGGACACCTTTTCTGCTCTGTGTTTCGTGGAAACCTACCCGTAATTATTGGCCGCAGTGAGCTACAAAGTAGAGGTCCCTGTGGTACTTCGAAGCATAGGAAGCCAGACGCGCGTCTTGGCTGTGGCAATTGTCTGAATCGACGTCTTCATTGTATCCCTTGAGCAACCGCGGGGCGTGGGGTAATTGGACTTTATGATTTGTGTGTTTGTTAATTATCAAAGTTTTCTGCATATGTGTCTACAGTATTTAGGTCCATGTGTTCTTTGCCATGGTTCTCTTGTGTACCCAAATCCTGCTGAGGAAAGCAACATTTAAGGCTGTCCAACTTAAGCCCGCTTCTCACTCTACGAGATGTTTTGATCAAGGATGTTGAACAAGTCATCTTGAACACCCCAAGGACATTCGAAACCTTTCGAGACGGTCATTCATGAGTAATTGTTCAGTTCGTGAATGAACTTGAAAGGCCTTTCACGCCGTTAATGCCGTTTTACACGATGAATGATCGTGCGCAAGGACATTCGAATGATCATGCGAATGAACATCATTCACCGTGTAAAACGGAAAATTTGGCGAATTTTCCGTCATTCGCGCGATCATGCGAATGAAATTAGAGCATGTTCTAATTTGCTTGAATGCTTCCTTGAATGAAATTTGCGCGCGGCATCCATCTTGTCCACTGCCACCACCTAGGAATTTTAAGATCATATATAACAAATTTGGAAGCACATTAATCCAAATGATCACTCAAATAATTAATATGTGCTTTGAGACAACGCAAATTCACACACATCAATTCTCTAGGGTGGGTCATTCGGTAAAACCATATGAGATTTTTAATGAATAAAAACGTCGTTTTTATTCTAGATTGCATCGATATTTTGTTAAATTTGCAATTTTAGAAGGATGAAATGGTAAGCGAACACCTAATCTTGGAGTACAAGGTGAAATTATTTGTTGAACCTTGTTTTCTCGGAGGGCAGATTTTGGGGAGTTAATTTTGGCTGCGTGAAGCTGGTGCCTATCTTCAGGAAAATCAGGGGTTAAACAGCCACTTTTAGTTGTCACTCTTAAATGAAAATATTGGCATTCCGTCTCGTCCGATGATAATTAATTATATTTATAGGGAAATGAAAATGCTTTAAATAGAAAGTTATCGCCAAAGTCAAGAAACTAGTTGTCTTTCAAAGATGGAATATTTTCGCGGCAGCATTTCAAAGAAGCTGGAGGAAACTTCGCCACCACACAAACTTCGACCAACACACACAGGCGCTAGTAAACAAAGCAGCTGGTCGGAAATGCTGCGCGATTTATATGTACTATCGATAGTCGCACCTCTGCGCATCGTTTCTGCGCCGAATTAGGATTCACCCAAACTCTTAGCAAAACAATTTCATGGAGACAATCATGCTAGCAGCATCTACCTAGAAGTTTTACCCGCCCTCACCATAGGCTTAGAAATTGACACTTTGGAAACAATTCGAGATTGCTAGGCGATCCGCAGACATATATATCGAAATGTATCATCCCTCCCCAATACTTTCCGACCAACAAGCCGTGAAAAAAAAGTTACCTTTCACTAAGTAGTCCTTGATACACGGTCCCACTGGTGGCCTAACTCAGCCCGAATCTTAACACTCTTCCCCCAACTGTGAAAACAAACGTCAGGTTTAGCGGCCGATGATGCCATAAGTTGGCGCAACGCGTAAGAAAATATGCTTTCACATAAGAAAATAACAGTGGCTGTGTTCAGCTATTTTCATTTCAGTATTGAATTTATCTCCTGCGAAATGGAGGCTCAAAAAGTGATTTCCGTATTTTTCATGTTTCTGCATCATACAACGATCCATCCTGCGGTACACACTGTCCAACTCCACAGCAATGGTTCGTAGTAAGCGAATGAAATGTAAAATAACCACTGTTTGGCGTCAGCATTAAGAGGACTCAAAACCTATCTTCTCTTCACTTGTCAGATTTATGAACATTGAAGCGAATTTACAAGCGAAGAACCTCCACCAGCACTATAGGGTTACTTATGAGATGACTTTGAGCCTTTTCATTCATTCATTGGTCATTCGATCCTAAGATTGGATGACTGCAGCCTCTACCATTCCCTATCTAATGCTAGTTCCTTTACCTCCTATTCTCTCTTCTGATGTACTTTCGTCTTTATTTGGTCCATAAACTTAATCTTTGGTCTTACTTTGGGGACTTTTCCCTCTATTTTACCTTCAATTATGTTAACCATTTACTATAATATATAGTAAATGGTGTTTACATAAACTAAAAGATGTTGACACTCTACTATCTAATTTCAAGAAACAGCTGGCAAACTAGTGAATGAAAACGATGGATGAGACGGCTTAATTACAGCTGCTGACAAGGTTCTAAAAGTAAAGAAACTGAAACCTAAAAAATCTTGGTTGACCCAAGAGATCTTGGAGCTCATTGAAGATAGAAATAAGTTAAAGTTCAAAAATTATAATAAATACAAGGCTGTTAAAAACAAAATAACAACAATGTGTAGGTTACAGACAGAAATATGGAAGAACGAAACAAGCAAAGAAATTGAGAAAGATTTAGTTGAGGAGAAACTTGACAAAGCCTACAGCAAAGTAAAAACATTACAATATATACCGAAAACTAAGAGCAACCTGGTGAAATATAAACATGGGAAACTATTATTTGGGCATGAGGAGGTGTGTGATAGATGGAAAGAATATATTGAAGACTTGTTTGAGGGTAAGGAAATTGAAAAAAATAGAAGAGTATATTGAGGAGAAAAATTCTATTGACGCTGATAGCAAAGGACCACCCATAACAAGAGCTGAGTTTAATAATGCTCTGAATAAATTACAGCAAAATAAAGCCACCGGTGTGGATAACATTGCAGCAGAAGTACTGCAAAATAGTGGTGATACAATTAAGAATAAACTTTACATGATTGTATCCAATTGCTATGAGGAAGGAAAGGTACCTCATGATTTCACAAAAAGCAGAACCATTACACTTCCCAAGAAAGGAAATGCAAAGGATTGCACGAATTACCGAACAATAACGCTTTTGTCCCATGCTTCAAAAATTTTATTGGTTATAGTAAAAGAGAGAATAAAAAAGAAAATTGATGCGACATTAGATAGTGATCAGTACGGCTTCAGACCAGGAAAAGGCACTCGAGAGGCAAGTTTAGCATTTCGACAAATCCTAGATAGGAGGCTAGAAATTAGCAGGAAAACTTATATAGCTTTCGTTGATTTGGAAAAGGCTTTAGCCTATCTCTACTGGAGACTACTGTTCCTAGCAATGTGCAAAATAGGGTTGGATTGGGGAGACAAAAGATTGATTGTAAACCTCTACAAAAACCAAAGTACGGAAATAGAAATCAGTGGCACCAAGAAAGAAGCAAATATAAGAAGAGGTGTTAGACAAGGTTGCCCAATATCACCTTATTTGTTTAACTTATACATAGAAGAAGCAATGTCTGAAATGAAAACAAAGACAAGAGGAATTAAAATAAGTGGAAAACAAATTCATTGCATTCGATTTGCAGACGGCATAGCTCTAGTAGCTGATTCAGAGAATGAATTAAGTCGAATGCTCAAGATTCTAAATATTATTGTATTAAAACAAACTTAAAATAAACACCAAGAAAACAAAAATCATGGTGGTAGAAAGAAAGAGAAGAGAAAAGATAACGAATATACGTATAGACGGAGTGAGACTGGAGGAAGTGACAGAGTTCTGCTACTTGAGTAGCATATTAGAGAATCATAACAACTGCTCCTCAGAGGTCAAAAGAAGAATAACGTTAGCCAAGAAAGCCTTTCAATTAAAGAAAAGTCTCCAAGTAAATAACAGCATTAGTATTGAGACTAGGAAGAAATTCCTGAAAAGCTTTCTATGGAGTGTGCTAACATATGGATGCGAGACATGGACACTAAGGAAGAGTGAAATGACCAAACTTGAAGCTGCAGAAATGTGGTTTTGGAGGAGGATTACAAAAACTAGGTGGACCGACAGGAAAACTAATGAGCAAGTACTAAATGAAGTCCATACAGAAAGAGAAATATTGGAAACAATTAAAACAATAAAAGCAAAGCTCATCGGACACTAACTCAGGCACGAAAACTTCATACAAAATATTATGGAAGGAAAAATTCTTGGCAAAAGACAGAGAGGACGACCGAGAACTTCGTACCTAAAAGTATTGGCGATGGAAATGGGATGCACCTCGTGCACAATGAAATGAAGAGGAAGGCTGAAAAAAGAGATTGTTGGAAGTCGTGGCTGCAACAACAAGGATAACCTTTAAAAGAGAAGAAGAATTTTTATGCAACTCCTCATCCCTGTCCATTCCTTTTAATATTTAACATTGCCTTCAATAGCCGGTTTTTGACGTATTTTATTTCGTTATAATCACAATTTTGAACGGCCAACATATCTGATTCATGTCGAGCCTCAGCATATGCGAATGATCTCATGTACAACTTAATCATTTCTTGTCGCATATATTCCTTGACGCGCTCTCTCGTGAGGTAGTTCCTCCGCAATTGCCATGATCATAATTTCATTTACTTACTTGATATGTGTAGAAAAAAGAGTTCTATTTGATTTGGAAAATGCTACCTTTTTCTCGCAAAATTGAACTTGAATTTACTCTGAGCAAAAATGAGAGTGGGAGAAGCGAGGGGAAAATAGTTTATTCTCTTTTATGTAAAGGTCATTTTCCCAAACACTGTTTTTTAAATGCGAAAATTCCCAGGAAAGTGATTTTGAATAACGTATATGGATCCGCCTCGTTTTTTTGTTATTGGCTTATGTTATACCATGTTATCTCTGATATGGTAGGAGTCACATCAGGTGCTCCACAAGGAAGCGTGATTTTGAGTAAACTAAGAAGAAATAACTAAAATACTAAGGAGACTGCACGCTTCATTGAACACTGCTACGAGCGCATATATAGTGTATCTCCCCTCTTATTCATTATTTTTATGAATGACCTACGTTTTCGAGTTGGCAGTAAAATGAGATAATTTGCTGATGATACGGTAATCTACCGGGAAATCAGCGAAGACACGGTCTCAGAAGTTAACGTCGGACCTAACCAACGGTCATTCCTGGTGCTGGGGGTTGAACTGAATCTTAGTCAATGCACCACAGTACACCTCTTGCGGAAGTCATCTAACCAACTCTACACTGTGGGTGGAGTAAACATTAACTTCTCAGAATATGTCAAATATCTTAAAATTACCTTAACTTCTGATATATCGTGGAGAACACACATACAAAACATATGCGGCACATAATTAGAGAAACTAGGATACATCAAGCGTATAATGGGAAGGTCCTCGGATGAGCAAGTAAGAGAGAGGTACTACTTCTCTCTGATTTAACCACACCTGTAATATGCCGCAAGCATTTGGGACCCTGGACAGAAATATTTAACCAAAGAAATAACTAAAATACTAAGGAAACTGCACGCTTCGTTGAACACTGCTACGGGCGAACATATAGTGTCTCTCACCTCTCAGAGGGGTTAAGTTTGGAGCCGTTAAAGAGACTCGGAGGCTGCGCGCTAGACTTTGTTTGCCTGAGAATATCAGATGTCTTTCAGAGCGAAACAGGGAATATCATTTTGACGCCACTCCATATATTTCGGTCCGACAGAAGATGGGATGAAATAAGAGAAATACTTTTCCGAACAGATTGGTACGAGAATTCTTTCTTTCCACGCCCAATAAGTGACAATAAAGTGACAGCCGGAGCTCCACTTACAATAGTATATCCATAATGCACTTCAACATTTCACCTCACAAAATCTGTCTTTTTATACCTTTACTTGGCGGGTGTCCTAACACACCCTGCCACACGCCCATGCGGCGTCCCCAGGGTAATATGTAGGTGTAGATTATTTAAGACATAATAGATATGCAATATTGCATTCGTGTTTGTATGGCTACAAGAAATTTCACGATAAATATATTCGTCGAATAATCTGGAAAATATTTACTCTTTCATTGTAAGTTTTATAGGTTGGCTCTTGTCACCAGTGAAAGCTGAATTAGCTTAATCAATGAAAGAAAAATTTTAAACTTAGAGTTGACTTTGACTCGAGCAGTCGCTTTGGGACCTTCTTAACCACTCAACAATGTCTTCTATCCTTCAATGAGTTACCCGCGAATGCGGAATGTCACATTATAGAACAGTTATATTTCCTTATAAACAGTTTTTTAAGTTATCACGCATCTGCCTCTTATCCATGGCATTGATTTGACAGATAACCATACGAAACCGCTCCCTTACAAGTATAGCGAAGAACGATAGATTTTAAGCTTTAAACTTTCTCACTTTTCACTACCATTTAGCACTCCGAGTATAATTTACCCACGTGTGGGTCGCACCGTTTTGCAACTATGGTGACCTTCATGTTAATTAAAAAGGGACTCAATTTTTTTCTACAATTCTGAACTGCGAGCTTAAAAATGAACCGATACAAAGTACTTTAATGGCATTAAGGAAATGTTTTATCGTGACATAAAAACATGGTAAACACCACGCTAGTCTTCAAGTTTTCTTTACAATATCGTAAATGTTCCACGTATACATTCCACGGATATAATCAACTTATTGGCTCCATTCGTCCGCAATGTAGTTTCAAGTATCTTTTTTTCAAATAATATACTGCAGTCTTAATTTTTTTATCATAATATAGTCAAAGGGTGAAGGGGAAATGTAAGATATTGATTCACATATCTCGGAAAGATTGAGTCAAAATAGTGTAATTTGTATTTGGCATTATGGACCTAAAGTGTTTCGTCAAGTTATGGGGTTTGCATGAGACCTATTGGCCTCTGTGTTTGTCTAACGCCGCACTTATTAAATCCATGGTTGCCTCTGTTTTTTACTTATGATTGTTATGTATTTTTTGTTGATGCTTCACTTTGAATGTTGATTGAGCTCGAGAGAGAAGAGATGCATTGCAGAAAGCAAATAAAAAATATATTTAATTCCTCTTCACCGTTCTGGGGATGACGAACAAAGTTAATCAAAGTTTTTATAAGTAGATGTGTTACCTGGGAGTTGGTGCGAAGTAATATTTTCGCTGGCGGTACGGGAGCCAACATTTCCTCAGCTATCATATCGCACATCCAAACGACGGGGCGCTACAGGTGAAGGACACAAAAGTGCTTTCAGTGACATGGACTTCGTCATCACGTGTGGCATTGGGGTCACTAGATTCATGGCGTTTAAATGGCGGCCTCTTGATGGCTGCCATTTAAACCCTCCTGCGCACAGCTTACGAGTGCGCAGGAGGGGAAAAGGGTTTCGTGGGTTTCCATTCCCTCCCCTCAACCAATCGAAACAATCAATCATTCCTTCAGTTGCGCAGCCAGCCTCAGCCTCCCATGTGCGTCGATCCCCTCTGTCCTTTCTTTGAGAACAATGACGGGGGACGAGCGACGACGGGAGTGGTCACCCTCCAGCCCACCTCATCCCTTCCATTACCTTTGCATCTATGTCGTTGAAAATTAAAATTATCTGCTTAATATCTGCATACGCCACTCTAAATATATGAGTAAAAGACAAATATGTACCGCTGAGTTGCGTTCTGATAACAATGTATCTGGAAGCAGATAATATACAATTGTTTGTTGATGGTTTTTATGCATGATCCTTATTTAGTGTTGAGTTACAGGGTATGACCTGTTGGGAAAAAATTTAATTCCTATAAGAAACGATATGCATTCATTTCTTGACGGTGTCTCTCGGTTAACGCTAAGAACCTGTGTTCGGGCCGGGACTGGCCTAATTTTGACTTTGTCCTCTTTGTTTAAAGTTTCTTTACCTTTAAACCTCCCTCCCTTTTTACTCCCGTCTCGCCTTTTGTGCTTCATTTGTTTGTGTTTGTGTATAGCTAAAGAGGGCGCCAGCATTTTTGGTACTGGTGTGTGCTTCGCGGGAGAGGAGGACACAGTCGAAATACACCGGACTTTTCGTGAAGCTGGTATCGTCGGCGGTGGGCCAGCTGACGGCAATCGGTGTGCCGAGAAAGTGGTGTGTCTGTTGGTGTGTGGCAGCGGGAGTAAGTCTTCCCTTTTTATATTATTTTCTTTTGCCCAATTCCCACCTGTTCCGCCCACTTTGATTTCCTGTTTCCCTCTTTATCTTATTTTCTTTATTGTACCCCCACGTAAGGTCTGTCCCGGCCCGTTTAATTTACAATCGTTTGTCTTTGAGTCGAGACGTCAGCCCCGTGCGAGTATGCATTATCTGGTGCCGAAACCCGGTAATTCGGAAATCATTAGGGTTTATTTTTGTTTAATTTATTTTCGATTGTATGATACAATCACGTATACGAAATAAATGACCACCACGAGGCAAATTTTCGAATCGCGCCTATCCTTCCTGCGTTTTCCTCGGGATCAGTCTGAGGCAACTCTCTTGGCCGCCCGTGAGTTAGCAGTCGACATCAACAATTACTAGGAGCGCCTCAGTGAACACCCGAAATATAGGATATTTTTGGCTTGGTGCTCTCTTCTAAAGGAAGTCTATCTTAATTTTACGAATGAAAACCATGCCATCTTTGAGCATTGCGTGAATAGCCGCCGCGAATGGAAGTGTATCAATGAGCCTCCGAACTCGCCGAAGATTTCGAGGAGAGGTATTATTTCATTTTGTCTATTCTTGCTGGATTGACACATCGTCCCAGAGTGAGGTGGACGGCGAAGTTCGTTTTTCATTGTCAAATAAAAAATGTAGACTTCCCGCGATTGACGTCCCTAAGTTTTCGGGGACATTTTTCAGAATGGCCAGCGTTTCGGGATGTATTCAAATCGGTGGTCTATGACCGGAATGATATATCCGACATTGAAAAGTATTCTTATCTGAAAGTCTCTCTCCAAAGAGAAGCCTCGTCAATTATTAGCTCTGTTCCCTTTGGTGAGGCGCATTATTCATCAGACTGGAAAGAGTTAAATGATTTTTATAACAAACCTCGTATTATTGGTTTTTCCTTTTTAGATAAAATGTTGTCATTTTCGGCTATTTCTACTAATGGAGTGGCATCGTTACAAAAATTTCTTACAACTTTCGCGGAGATGCATGCTGCCTTGGGTACTTTATATATCCCAAATTTGGGGGCCTTTATTTTATTCCACTTTTTGGATGTGGAGACTTCATCTCAATTCGAAGAGACGTTGGATACTGTTTCCTTTCTATATTGAATATTATTAATTTCGTGAAGAAACGAATTGAAATTTTGCAAACAGCGAATGGAACTGTATCTAAATCTACTTCCTCCAGTTCTTAAGGAAAGTCTAAGTTCTCGCTGCCAGTTTTTGTCCGCGAAACACATTCAAAGGTTAAGGATATAATGGTAAAACGTGATATCTGCGCATCGTGTTCCTCCTGGCATCCATTATTTAAATGCATTAAATATATTGAAATGGATATTGCTCAGCGTTCATGCTTTGTGAGCTCAAGTAAGTTATGCATCAATTGTCTAAAGTCAGGGCGTTGGGCCCCCAAATGTCAATTAAGAGGCATGCGGTACCAAATATGCAAGCGACACCATCATACGTCGCTACGTCGTACTCCGGCCGGCAATGAGAATTTCGTCAGCTCCAACGACAAGGGAAAGAACCTCATTCGATCATTGGACGATGAGGAGGGCACTTCTTTGCCTAAAACGTCGAATTCTTCGTCTTCTTCCCCGGAAATCATAACGTCCTGCACTCGGAGTCTAGGGCAGCATATCACAATTCTAGGCTCAGTGCTTACCAAGATACAGGCGGGTAATGGGGCATCGGAATCCATTAGAATTCTCATAGACCCTAGCTCCCAAGTGTCTATCATCTAATGCTCGGCTGTAGGGGGGCTGTCCTTGAACGTTTCTGCGTATGAAGGCGAGCTAGCGAGCTAGTCCCCACTTCAACCACCGAAGGGCCAGGTTTTATGTTCTCTCTTGCCTACATCTACATCTACGTCATACCCAGCAAGCCACCCAAAGGGTGTGTGGCAGGGGGTGCTTCCACACCAGGCATGCATTAATTTTACGGCAGAACACCAAAACTACATTGAAACCAGCGTACCACACATGCAAAGCGCCAATTAAAAATCTAATAACCAAGAAACATTCAATCGTCAATCGTTCCAACATGCAAGGGATACAAAGACTACTACTACAGATTCAAAATATCATGCATAAATAAGAACATAAATATTTACATCATGCATAAATAAGAGAGTAGAGAATATAAAGAGAAAGATTTACTATCTGCCTATTGTCACAATTCGAACTATTCATGGCGACGATCACAGCTGTTATGGTCCCGAATGGTACGCGGAAAAATAAGACATTTTATAACGATCGGTTCTACAATCTAGCTCTCTAATTTTATTGGCGCGATCTAATCTGCCGTAGTACGAAGGGGTTAATAGTATGTTTTTCACGTCGTCAGAAAAGTGTTTTTCCTGAAATTTAGTTAGGAGGTTAAGTCTATAATTTAATCTACGCTGCGATAGCGACTCACATCCTAATTCTTCTAACAATCCAGACACACTGGCAAACTTATCGCAGCATCGTTTCACAAACCTAGCTCCTCTTCGCTGCACGCGATCTAATTCCGATATTAACCCCGTTTCGTATGGATCCCATACACTAACAGCATATTTCAGAAGAGGCCTAACGATTGAAAAATAACAACGCTCTTTCACTTTCTCATCACATTTTCCGAGTACTCTCTTGATAAAGCCTAGCTTCCTGTATGCTTGACAGCATATTTCCCGAATATGTTTTCCCCAAGACATGTCGTGAATTGTAACCCCCAAGTACTTAAAAGACTCGGCGTGAATAATTTCCGTATTATTAATTCTGTAAGCCCTATCCGGCATATTTTTCTTTTTCCAAGAGCTGACTGCTACGCACTTTTTTATGTTTAGTTCCATCTGCCACTTTTCGCACCAAGCATGACATGCGTCATCTCCAATGATCATCACCGTGGTCGTGGTATCAGAGGTGATACAAACACTTCCATCGACTCCTCTCCCGCAATATATTTTCCAAACACTTTCTCATTTGCGCCTCTCAGACCCAGAATTTGTCAAGCCCGCACCCGTGGAAATGTTATTAGGCATGAATTTATTTCCCAGGATCCTCCTTGGTGGGCGAAAATCGTTGTCTAACGCAAACTTGATGGCAATTAACTCAGTTTTCGGTTGGTTCGTTATGAGAAACATTCCATCCAACGCCCACCAATTACCATCCCACGCTATGTCGCTTGCTGTTTGTAGTCGCGAGACGCCTATACTTAATCAGTTAAAGGCGTTTTAGGAGGTGTAGAAACCAAAGGTCGAAACTCGACTAAGGCCTGAAGACTTACAATGCGAAATATCTTTTCAAGATACACATTGTCGAATGAAAGACAAGAGGTATCAAGTCACGTTGCCATTTAGGGAATTTTCCCACTCTGTTGGGAGATTCTTGCGGCTACGCGATTACACGGTGGATAAAGACGCAAATACACAACTCTCATTTAAGGAAGGAATATTCAAATTTAATGAAACAGTATGAGTTACTTGGACATATGTCCAAATCTGTGGGACCCGGTCCATATTATTTGCCGCATCATGCAGTCTTTAAGGCGTCTTCTCCGAGCAAATGAAATTCGCGTCGTTTTCGATGCCTCGGCGCGGACATCACTCGGGAAATCTTTGAATGACGTCTTACATCTACATCTACGTGATACCCTGCGAGCCACCACGAGGGTGTGTGGCAGGGGGTGAAGATAACCAAACATGCACTACTGACATGCAAGTAGGATATTTAAGGGAGATATGCTAGATAATAGGGTCACATGGAGCTAGATGGTTAGTATCTACATAATAAGGAAGGGATTATTGGTTGTTATTACATGCATCATGCACTACAGACTACTCTATTTCTAACTATATTTCACCTACCTATCCCTTTGATACGCTGCCTATTGTTCTCTTTTACAGTACGAGGGAAAGACGACATTTTAAATCTATCGGTACGACAATCTATCTCTCTAATCTTGTTAATATGATCAAACCTAGCATAATACAAAGGGGTTCTCAATGTATATCTAACTTCATCTGTGAACAACTCTGTTTCGAATTTACTTAAAAGGTTGAACCTAAATTTTACCCTGCGTTCTGATAGTAATTCCCATCCTAGTTCTTCTATTAAGCTCGTAACACTTATACAATTATCATAACGGCCTTTAACAAACCTAGCAGATCTCCTTCGCACGCGCTCTAATTCTTTAATCATACCTTCCTCGTACGGATCCCATATACTAGCGGCATATTCTAAATGAGGCCTGACAAGTGTAACCTTCTTTCGCGTACTCTCTCATCGCATTTCCCGAGAACCCTTTTTACGAATCCTAATCTATGGTTTGCTACACTAGTTATTTCCCTGATGTGTTTCCCCCATGACATGTCTTCAGTGATGGTGACGCCTTAGTATTTAATAGATTCTGCGTTACATATTTTGTTTTCTTTGATGCAATAATTATTCCGGGGAAAGTCATTCTTTTTCCAAAAGTTCATTATCACGCATTTCTTCAAATTTTATCCTAGCTGCCAACTTACACAACAATCATCAATCGCATCTAAATCCTTAGCTAAAGACTGTCTGTCCTCTTCATTTCTAATTTACTTATACACTACTGCATCATCGGTAAAAAGACGGAGGTTGCTATTTTTTTAGTGCTGTATTCAAGTCATTTACGTAGAGGAGAAATAAAATTGGACCTGTCACGCTTCCTTGGGGAACACTCGATGTAACTTTTACTTCGCCTGAGCTGACACCATCTAATACCACCCTTTGAACGTGTTCATGTAAGAAGTCTCTTATCCAGCCTACTATATTACTGTCTATTCCGTATGATGCTAACTTCGCGAGTAACTTACAGTGGGGAACCTTGTCAAAAGCTTTTCTAAAGTCAAGAAACGCTACGTCTACCTGTACGTTGCCTTCTCCGGAAACTAAAATATCCTGAACAAAAAGACCTAATTGAGTTTCGCAAGACCGTCCTTTTCTGAACCCATGCTGGTTTGTTATCAATAAATCCTGGCTGTCGAGGTGTCCCATTATTGATGTAACTATTATATGCTCTATAATTTTACATGATAGTGACGTTAATGATATTGGTCTATAATTACATGGCTGTTCCCTATCTCCGCTTTTATAAATTGGGGTCACGTTAGCTATCTTCCAGTCTTGGGGAACCTTCGAGGGATTTGTTAAATATTACTTTTAGATAGGGAGCCATTTCGAGAGCTAATTCTTTATAAACACGAGCTGAAATTTCATCAGGACCTGAGGACTTGTTCGGGCTAATGTTACTTAGTAAGGATACGATTCCGCTTCACGATATATCGATCGGGGGCATTGGTTGTTGAAATCGGTCTGGTATGGTTTCGTGCAAACTACGCTTAGATTGATTAAAAACGCTCTGAATAAAATAATTTAACGAATTAGCCTTATCTAAACTGGAAGTTACTATTTCGCCTCTATCGTTTTTCAAGGAATTAACCGTTGATTTTTTAGTTCCCTGTACTTCCCTAACATATGACCAAAATGCTTTCGGATTTCCCTCTAGTTGTTCTCCAAGTACTTTTCTCTTGAATTCGCTAAACGCTTTTCTAAGGGCTGATTTTGCGGCTGTTTTACAAATTTTATAATGCTCGATAGTATTTTTTAGGTCGCTATTAGCTACATTTTTCTTAGTTCCGCGTGGCTAACTCGTTGGCGTTTTAAACATTTTCTAATCTCCGCGTTGTACCACCTTGGTTCCCTATTCACACTCTTATACTTATGAGGTATATATCTGTTGACAAGTGACCGCGTGATTTGGAGGAACTCTTTCCATGTATTATCTGTATCACTATTTTTACTTATGTTCACGAATTTCTCAAAAGAAGTTTTTAAGTCACGCCTAAATCCGTTAAAATCTGCTTTACGAAAAAGGTAAATCTTTCTTTTTAATTTAAATGTTTTTTCAGTATTGAGGGAAAATTTTACGTATACTACCTTGTGTTCGCTTATTCCATCGACATTTTCAAATTTAATAACTTTTTCAGGTATGTTTGTGGTAAGTAAATCGAGAACATTCTCCCCCCTATTAGTCAAATTTACTAATTGATGTAGTGCGTATGATGCAAACAGGTTAAGCAATGACTCGCAGATTTCATTGTCCCTACCCCCAGACTTACGAGGCTCGTATGACTACATGTTTTCCTATCTATCGATGGTGTATTGAAATCTCCACCTACAATTATCTGTCGTTCGTTACTGTGGGAATTAATGGACCTGATCTGTTTCTCGAGTTCAAATACGGAGTGTATATCGGAATGGGATGGTCTATAGTAAGCACAAACGTATATTACTTTCGATTTAGCACATTGAATGGAACACCATACACTATCTATTATATTATCGGGAATCACTTCTATTTTGCTGACTATTGTGTTCTTAACTGCGATAAATACTCCGTCTCCCGGTCGACCCTCTCGATCTCTCCTGTATACCCTAAAATTTACTGGAAAAATTTCACTATCAGCAATATCGCTTGTCAACCAACTTTCGGTTCCTATAATTATGTCAGAATTAGTACTCTCTATAAGGTGATGGAATTCAGGTATCTTGCTTCATAAACTACGACAATTAACTACCACTACTGATAATTCCTCTATTTTAATGTCTGCCTATTGTATTTGTGGGGATTGTGTTTTCTAAATTATTGGGAAAGTTACAGTTTGGAGTTCTTACTGGTCGGCCCAAAACTCCAAAAGGATATTTTTGACATTTTAGTCGGATTTAGGATTCATAAAATTGCATTTATTGCCGATATTTCTAAAATGTACAGACAAATTATGGTACACCCAGATCATTGCCCTTATCAACATGTCCTTTTTCGAGAGGATCCATCGTGTTCGTTGGTAGATTATCAATTAAAGACTGTGGTTTGTAGAGTTGTTTCCTCGTCTTATCTGACGATTAGGACCTTGCATCAGCTCGTTCATGAAGAAGGGAAACATTATCCTTTAGCTGCACAGGTACTCCTCCACGACTCTTATGTGGACGATATAGTCACAGGAGCGAGCTCTGTGCCGAATGCTCTTGATTTGCAAAATCAACTTATCTCTTTGCTGGCATTAGGATGTTTTCCTCTTGGAAAATGGGCATGTAATGGTCCAGAATTTTAAAAAATATTCCTGCGGAGCAATTCGAAACAATTGTGAATTTTGATTCTATTGATGCTAGTTTTTTTTTAAGGTTTTGGGAATGTACTGGTCGCCTAGATTTGATACATTTTCATACCACGTGAATTTTGGTTTAATGGTAAATTATAAAAGACGGCTGGTATCAAACATAGCAAGAATATTTGATCCCATTGGGGCTCTGGCTCCCGTCATATTATGGACTAAGGTCTTGATGCAGTCATTATGGAACGAAAAGTTATCTTGGGATGGAGCCCCTTCCCGAGGATATTAGAATTCAGTGGAAAAATCTTGTATCTCAATGTCATTCACTGCTACAGATAAAAATTCCTCGCCATATTTCTTCACTTCTGCCTATAAACTCGCAGTTGATCGGATTTTGTGATGCTTCGGAGCGCGGTTATGGTGCGGTAGTAAGTATATCTACGGACAGTCAACTCATTTCATCTCGTTGCAGCGGAAAGCAAAGTACCGCCCCTAAAAACATTGTCTATCCCGAAGCTTGAATTGCTGGGAGCAGATTAATTGTCCTAACTACTATCCCGTTTGTTATCCTCTGTGGACCACAGATGAGAGACCCTCAAAATGTATGCTTGGACTGATTCTCAGATCGTGTTAGCATGGTTGCACTTGTCACCTCATATGTTAAAAACATTTGTTGCCAACAGAATCACCAAGGCCATCCAGCCCAGTTCTTCAAGGAAGCACATCGGATCACACAGTAATCCTGCGGATTGTCTTTCGAGGGGGATGTTGCCGCATTAGTTAATGGGGTGTAATTAATATTGGTCAGGTCCAAAATTTCTTAAGGAGGATGAATTTCAATGGCCTTCTCTATCTTTGGAAAATAAATTGGAGTATAGTCTCCCTGAGTTGAAGGCTCAAACAAAATGGGTAGGGGAGGTCCAAAATGAGGGTTGTTCGTGCAATTGGATGACAACATATGCGTGCTATGTAAAATAAATTCGCGCAGTTACATTTACGCAGAGATTTATTGCGTGTTGTAGGGTAGAGCGACGACCACCTAATCTTTTGATTTTGGAATCTGAGTGGGATAACACTCTCAACCATATTATAAAATTGGTACAGAATTGCCATTTTAAGTGTGTTCTCCAATCAATATCTCAGGATAAGCGTCTTAATTCTGCTTTAGCTCGTTTGCCACCCGTCATTGATCCCCGGGGGGGATTCTCAGTGTGGGCGGTAGGCTTGTTCATTCACAGTTATCACAATCATAAAAAAACCTGTTCTGTTGCCCAAAGTCTGTCACCTTTCGCGGTTGATTCTGCGACATTACCATTCTGTATCAGTCCACGGCGGGCCCCGAGTGGTGGAGGCATCAATCGTGCGGCGTTTCTGGATTATGTCTCTTATGTCATCTGTTCGATCAGAGATAGTTAGGTGCACTGTCTGTGCTTGGTATAGAGGAGCTAACCTTCAGCCTGTTATGGAGCCTTTGCCGTCAACACGGGTTGTGTCTCACAGACCATTTTCTTCAGTTGGGGTAGATTATGGAGGTCCTTTTGGATACAAGTTAAGTAACAGGAGGAATGCAGCGCACGGTAAATGCTATTTGTGTATTTCATTTGTTTCACAACCGAAGCAGTTCATTTTAAATTGGTATCATCTTTGTCTACTCCTGGATTCTTTGCTGACTTTCAGAGGTTTATGGCACGTCGCGGAATACCAAAGGTGATCCATTCAGATTATGGTACTAATTTTGTTGGAGCAGATACATACTTAGCGGACCTATATCGGATGATCCGTTCTAAACTTCACAAGAAAGCCCTAACTTCATTTCTACCCAAGTATTTGGTATTGTCGGGAAATTTCATCCCCCTTCCACTCCACATTTTGGAGGGCTGTGGGAAGCTGGAATCAAATCCGTCCAACACCACCTGCGTAGAATATTGCATGGTCATGCCTTGAATTTTGAAGAATTTGCCACACTTTTTTGTAAAATTGAGGCAGTCCTAAATTCGCGACCATTAACACCAAATTCTTCTGCTCCTTGAGAAGTGGACTGTCTAACACCTGAGTATTTTCTTGTAGGTAGTCCTCTCTTAGAGATGCCCACAGATACTAGTGAAGACAGCAAACTGCTTTCCACTCGTTGGAAATTGCTTGAGCAAATGCATTTACATTTTGGCGTCGGTGGTACAGCGAATACCTTCATACTTTACAGCAGCGTGCAAAATGGACTTATAACTCTTCGAGAGTCAGCGTTGGAGATCTTTTCCTCATTCGCGAATCTAACCTACCTCCATCTTTATGGAGGATGGGAAGAATCCAAAGGGTATTTCCCAATTTGGAAGGCGGTATTAGACTAGGTGAACTACGCAATACTTCAGGCGCGTTAGTTCGGCCAATAGTGAAGGTGGTACCCATTCCAACTTCAGACTAATATTAAGTTGATTTTGGTCTCCTGTCTCCTGTATTTTTTAGTGTAGCATTATTTTCTCTCCCTTCTGCGAACCTATCCATGGTTCACCCTCATGTCCTGTAGATAAGTCTCTCTGATGGGCCTCTGAGAGTGAAGAATTAGAAATCATAATTTCCTTTCCTTACGATTCTTCGAGGAAGGGTTGGGGACAGGACTGTTTATATTTTCTTATGGGTACTTTTTTTTAATTTCTCAGAAATTCAGGTGGGCGGTATGTTCGGACCGGAACAGGCCTAATTTTGACTTTGTCCTCTTTGTTTAAAGTTTCTTTACCTGTAAACCTCCCTCCCTTTTTACTCCCGTCTCGCCTTTTGTGCTTCATTTGTTTGTGTTTGTGTATAGCTAAAGAGGGCGCCAGCATTTTTGGTACTGGTGTGTGCTTCGCGGGAGAGGAGGACACAGTCGAAATACACCGGACTTTTCGTGAAGCTGGTATCGTCGGCGGTGGGCCAGCTGACGGCAATCGGTGTGCCGAGAAAGTGGTGTGTCTGTTGGTGTGTGGCAGCGGGAGTAAGTCTTCCCTTTTTATATTATTTTCTTTTGCCCAATTCCCACCTGTTCCGCCCACTTTGATTTCCTGTTTCCCTCTTTATCTTATTTTCTTTATTGTACCCCCACGTAAGGTCTGTCCCGGCCCGTTTAATTTACAATCGTTTGTCTTTGAGTCGAGACGTCAGCCCCGTGCGAGTACAACCTGGTGAAAAGAGAAGGGAGACTTCGCATCACATGCACCAATCTATTGGCAATAATTGTGCAAAGTTTCAACTTCCGGGCTCAAAAAAAGAGTTATGAGGTTTTGGACAGCTTTTTTCGCTTTGGTCCCACTGTGCGCCGTCTTGATTTTGGTCGGCGGAGGCGTAGGGGGGAAATAAAGCCGGCGGCGGCGCGGCGTGTTAACGTCTGTTCGTATGCGAGAGGAAAAAAGTGAATAATTGGAAAATCTCAGAGCATTTTATTACACCTGTCAAATAATACTGTGTCGTCAAGGATTGTGGTCCGATTCGTCCCACGCGTGCGCATGGAGCGTCGCATAGTGGTCGAAAATCGAAAAACGCCGGAAAAAGTCCAATATGGCTTTTTTAGAGGTAAAGACTAAAACTTAGCATATGTCCTCACAATCAATTGATGGTTATGGTTAGGTAAGGCATTTGCCGTTGGTCTCAGCCGTTTACTACCTAGTATATTAATCCGTGCTACTTAGATACAAAGGCTCAAGCATGACCTATTTTTCTAAGGAAACGCTCGTCTTCATTTTGCTTCGAATATTTAATAGCTACACTGATGGTGATGTAGTGGTGGGATTTTAAGTAAATAAAAACATTATCATCTGTAAAAATGATTCTTTACCTGTACTGTGCTTACGTTTCAGAGATCTTGCATATATTTGAATTCTATTGCGTCACAACTAGCTGGACTTCTTTCCTGCAATATTTTTTACATAAAGCAGATATTGGTTTAAGAAATAACTCGGCCGAAATATTTCATCGGGATATTATATAAGCATACTCTAACGTTATTTTGAAAAAATCTTGGTCCAAAGATTGCGACGCCGAAAGTAAATTCGATTTTTCGATCGCGCGTCACGGCCCTGCACCGTGTAGCGGACCCTGGAAATACTTATTCCGTCGTATTGTTGAAGTTGTTTGGACCTAAACTCCTCGAATTCGCCGTTATCAAGCTGCACACATTGTCACTGATTGCCAAAGGTTCTCTTTTAAAGATATTGCGAGGATATTGTGTACTATTACGTATTTTGTGACGTAATTTTGACGTAATACGTAATTTGACGTAATACGTTTACGTGATTTGGTGACGTGTAAAAATTTCGTAACTTAGCGACTGCGTTCGATTAAAAGTAACAAGTCCCTAGGTCCAGAAGGAATATCTGCTCGCGTGCTCAAGTAGTTATCGCCACAGATTGCACCATTCTTAGAATTTATACTTAACAAATCATTATCCGAATGCAAGGTGCCCCAAGACTGGAAAATAGCCAACGTCACACCGATATTTAAAAAAGGAAATAGAAGTGACCCAGAAAATTACCGGCCTATATTGGTAACATCACTTTGATGCGAGATCGTCGAACACATTGGTGTTGTTAATATTATGACATTGGATAATCGTAACATTTTACACAGCAGTCAACATGGCTTCCGGAAGGGGCAGGTCCTGCGAAACACAGTCTGCACTCTTCCTTCGTGATATCCTAAAAATCAGGTGAATCGAAAAAGCAAGTCGACGCGATATTCCTTGATTTCAAGAAGGCATACGTCAAGGTTCTTCACAAAAATACTAATTTTTAGATTGTATTCATGCGGAGTTAATAAAAAAAGTGAATTGGATAAGGGACTATCCCAGTGATCGAAAACAAAAAGTAGTCTTTGATGGTCTTAGCTCTGATATGGTCGAAGTCACATCCGGTGCTCCTCAAGGAAGCGTGAATCGCCATTTTTTATTTATTACAAATTAATGACATAAGACCTCCAATTAGCAATAAATTAAGATTACTTGCAGACGATACCGTTATATACCGTGAAATAAGCGATGATGCGGACTTTGATGTTCTGTCATCGACCTAAAACAACGTTCATTCGTGGTGCCAGGAGTGGGGGTTGGAATTAAATATCAGCAAATGCACTGCAGTTCATTTTCTGCGAAAGTCATCACGCAAATGCCATCCCTATACTATGGGTGGAGTAAACGTAAAATCTTCAAATACAGTAAAATATCTTGGAATTACTTTTACTGAAGATATATCGTGGGGAGCACACATACAAAACATATGCGGCACAGCATTAAAGAAACTAGGTTTTATTAATCGTATAATAGAAAGGTCCTCGGATGAAAAAGTCAAAGAGAGATGCTAATTCGCTCTGGTTAGGCCACACCTCGAATACGCCGCTAGCAATTGGGACACTGGTCAAATAGATTCAACAAAAAAATTAATAAAATACAAATAAAAGCTGCACGCTTCGTTAAAAACTGCTACGAACGAAAATATAGGGTCTCACAACTTTTAGAGGGGTTTAGATGGGAGCCCCTAGAAACTCAGAAGGTAAATGCTAGGTATAGCTGGCTTGATAAATTCAGAACTGGTGTTTTTCAGAGCGACACAAGAGTATACTATCCTGATGCTTCTCTACGTCTCTAGGTCCGACAGAAGCAATAAAATAAGAGAAACACATTACCGAACAGATAGGTAAAAAACGCGTTCTTTTCGCGCACAAAAAGCGAGCACAAAAAAACCTGAACTCCATTCAAAACACTCCCATAATACACGTCACCATTTCACCTCCCAAAACCTTATCCCTCACATCTTTACACTGCTGGTCACCTAACATCCCCTGCCATACGCCCATGCGGCAGCTTGCCGAGTAGTATGTAGATGTAGATGTGGAAGAGGAACTTTATATAGGAATAACTTGGAAAATCTCTTTCTAGTTACGCACATCAATGAGCGACGCACTTCGACATCAAAAGGATCTTATTAATACCATCCTTAATAGTAAAAGGAAACTTTTAGAATCATTAGTCGTCTAGTAGGCCCTCAGTAAATCGCTAGTGTCTCTGATAAGAAGTTAATACTAGTTCTACCTGAGTAATTTAACAGCCGTTATTTATTATTATATTCACTAAGGATGACACAATACACAATTTAGACATTCCTGACTTTAACGAGCCGATGGCTGACATGCTGGGAAGGAACGGGAAATAACAAGAATAGCATGGAAATCCAGGGGTTGGAAGTAGGGAATTTAAGTCCGGTAAAATTAGTTGAATTTGATCGCAAACCTGTACAAAAATAATTACTGAGTGAAACCTTTTCCACTGTCTTCGGGAACTTCCCAGGATGACTCTCACAAAAGTCCCAAGAGCTCCTGACTGGAATAGCGAACTTATCAAGAAAAACCTGGAAAAACCCGGAGATTTCCTGGAAAAATCCTAAATTAGTTGAAAATTCAGTTGGAGCGAAGTCCTAAATTTCATTATTGACACGCTGAAAAATATATAATCCAGAAAAACTTGGAATTTCCTTGAAATTAATTCATCATGCTAAATGTATCGCCGGAGTTCACTGTACTCGGTGATTTCATGATTAATGGCATTGCGAATGAAGCTCGGCACATTCAGGTCGTCACTCAACCGTGTTCAGATTACAGGCTGCCTGGAATTCCCCTGGAATAAACCTTTTTTTTTTATTGTCTTATCCAGTGTTTTTCTAAGACGGAAAGATTCGCTGTTATAAGTGTTAAGCGGAAAGCATGAACGCAGACTGGAATTTGTGTCAGAAACAGCATTTATTTCTGGTGGTCATAGACGTTAAAATAACGTATACATTATATTGCAATATCTCAATGTTTTTAAACAACAAAAAAAAACAACAACAGGAATCGGTTACTACGCCAACTTGCGTCGTCTCGCCGCTGGCTCGTCGACCTCAACAATACTTTATGAAACCAAGACAACAATTATAAGACAATCCTTCCCTACGTGTGAAGGAGGTAAGTGTATGTAAGGCAGTAAAATGTACCGGTTTGGTGATCACGAGGCTGAAGATCGTCATAGGGAACATCACTGTCCTTAAACTAGGATGCCATTACCCATGTCCTGAGTCAAGTCTTTGCCGTACCGCCCTCTGTGATCTGGTTCGTTCGTGACGCGCAGTGTTCATGAAGTGTCAAGCATGGATAAGTGCCTTTTAAGTGATTTTGTGGAGCGTCCTGGAGGTGAAATATTCATGGTAAATTTTTCCATTTTAATTTAAGAATGGATGGATGGATGAGTCCCTGCTATTTTAGTCTATCCGCATTCTCTTTAATTATAAGTATTTCCATTCACTGTTTCAGTGTGGCACTAATGACCTTGATAAAATTCATAAAAGCAGTGCAATACGTCAGGATACTGTTCGTGACCTCTTAGAAGGAAATAGTTTCGTAACGCTGCATGTCGAATCTCGCTAGTTCTAAACAAAGCGACCACAATCTCCCTCTGTTCCTGAACATGTGCCGCAGAAACAGAGAAGAACATAGACTCTAGAGTTCGATTTTATGTTGCACTGTCTGCTTTGTGAAAATTCAAAGAATTCCTGATCATCCAAATCGATCACCCTGCTGTCAAGTTGGAACCTTAGAATCGAGTGATAGAAGTACTCGAGAGCATTCGTGAGCAGACGTTGGGTATAGATGGAGTCAATGCATCAACGAACTCTACCGAGGGCCGGAAGAAAACCTAGTAAACGACGAGAGTGAGGTTGACAAGGAAGATCGGGGCCCACTCATAGTGAGGAATGAATTCTATTGATAGCAAATTGAAGACAACCTCTCAGAAAATCAGTTTCGATTTAGGAAGAACAGGGGTACCAGAGAGGCCATACTCTGCCTGAGATTAATCGTGGAGAAAACAATATATGTGAACAAACCATTGTACGTCGCATTCGTGAGCCTGGACAAAGAGTTCGACAACATTGAGTGGAACAAGATGCTCATACTGCTGAAAAATCTGGGAATGGATTACGACGACAGAAGTATTATCTATCAACAATACCGAAATCAAGTCGTTACAATACGAATGAGAGACGGAAAATATAGAAGCTAAAATTATCAAAGGAGTATGACAAGGATGCAACCTCTCATCAGCTCTGTTCAACATGTACTAGGAGGAGGCCATACGAGAAGCGCAAGAAACTGGACTGAGCGGAATAAAGATAAACGGAGAATGAATAAACATGCTCCGCTTCGCAGATGATATTGCAGTCATAGCTGGAAACTGCGAGGATCCTCAAAGGTGACTAAACGTCATGGACCAAGTTCTCCCAGAATGCAACATGAAGATAAGTAAGACGAAGACTAAAATCCTAGCATGCGGAAGAGAGAAGCTGAATGCAGAAGTCACCGATAGAGGAGAGATATTAGAGCAAGTGGATTCTTTCACCTATCTCGGAAGTACCATCAAGTAGGACGGGAGAAGTGCAACGGTCATCAAGCGGAGAGCGTAGCTCTCTATGGACTGGAAGCTTGGACCACTGGAAAAGCTGATCAGAAAAGACAAGCACTCTTTGAAACCTGGTGCTGGAGGAGAATGTTGAAGATAAAATGGACGGAAAAATGAGAAACGATGAAGTGTACAGAAGAGTAGAAGAGGAAAAGGCCATAGGGAACACTAAACAGAAAAGAAGAAACAGATGGATTGACACACCCTGAGACACAATGGGTTTGTGAAGAACATAATTGAAGGCAAAATAGAGGGAAAAGTCCCCAGAGGAAGAACAAGGAATAAGCTATCCTATCCATCATTTAAAGATATGGCTGCTGGAGGTGGAGATCTGATCACAAACTCACTTCATATCTTTGTGCTCAAGGATGTGAGACGATGTGCTGCACCTGCAGAAAGCACCGCATCGCGTGCTGTGACATATGTGTATGCTGCGCTGGAGATGGGTGTACTAATGGCATCCTAGTTTAAGGACAGTGATGTTCCCTATGACGATCTTCAGCCTCGTGATCACCAAACCGGTACATTTTACTGCCTTACATACACTTACCTCCTTCACACGTAGGGAAGGATTGTCTTATAATTGTTGTCTTGGTTTCATAAAGTATTGTTGAGGTCGACGAGCCAGCGGCGAGACGACGCAAGTTGGCGTAGTAACCGATTCCTGTTGTTGTTTTTTTTTGTTGTTTAAAAACATTGAGATATTGCAATATAATGTATACGTTATTTTAACGTCTATGACCACCAGAAATAAATGCTGTTTCTGACACAAATTCCAGTCTGCGTTCATGCTTTCCGCTTAACACTTATAACAGCGAATCTTTCCGTCTTAGAAAAACACTGGATAAGACAATAAAAAAAAAGGTTTATTCCAGGGGAATTCCAGGCAGCCTGTAATCTGAACACGGTTGAGTGACGACCTGAATGTGCCGAGCTTCATTCGCAATGCCATTAATCATGAAATCACCGAGTACAGTGAACTCCGGCGATACATTTAGCATGATGAATTAATTTCAAGGAAATTCCAAGTTTTTCTGGATTATATATTTTTCAGCGTGTCAATAATGAAATTTAGGACTTCGCTCCAACTGAATTTTCAACTAATTTAGGATTTTTCCAGGAAATCTCCGGGTTTTTCCAGGTTTTTCTTGATAAGTTCGCTATTCCAGTCAGGAGCTCTTGGGACTTTTGTGAGAGTCATCCTGGGAAGTTCCCGAAGACAGTGGAAAAGGTTTCACTCAGTAATTATTTTTATCCGGGTCGTAACCTAATTTTACCAGACCATTTTTCTTAGATCACTCACTATTTCCGGGGTCGCTGATTGTCTGATATCTGATAGATGAAACATGACATAATGAATTTCATACTTGTTTTGTCATTTAGCAAATGAAGTGGCCCAAGGAAGCTCACAAATAAATATCTGTTGAATTTATCTGATGAATCAGATCATTTCCGCATTGTTTTACATTGGGCGTGTACGTGTTGTACTTGTGTTTATGCGTATTTTGAAAAATGAGTACTGCGTCCGAATGTGTCAGTGAGAGTTGAAAACATATAAATGGGGGATCATCATTTATGACATCTATTGGTGCTTGTCCAAATCACCACGCCTAGCAACTGAACCATACGAGCGTATTCATGGCCATTCATACGTATATATAAATGGATTATTTCAGATGCTCAAATTCTCCAAATAAGGCCCTGAGAAAATACCAGAGAACGCATTTCAACAGAAAATGTGTGTAGTTAGCCATCATTTAGTGCCGCTGTGTCCGTGGTGTAACTGATTCGGGTAAACCTCTAAGTCGACGAGACGCTAGCATCTCGTTGGCTGGGCCAACGCCAAGTGTTATCCGCTGAAGCCGGGATGACAATAAACGTTGTCTGACGCGACGAATGGAAACGTATGGCAAGTGTAATTCAATGAAAGCATTTACAATGAGAGGACTTGGACGGATGTTGAGCAAACCTTTTCCAAACCCGACTTTTCCATCAGGCCGCGTCAACGTCAGCCAATCAGAAGAGAGCTTATTTTCAAATTTCACGTAGTTTCGCAGTGTCCATCTTACTTTTGAACTTGATCTATGAAAGCATTAGCCCTCATGGATCAGTAATTGGTAGCAATTTTCGAATTATTTATATTTTGATTTAAAAATGGGAAATTAACAGCTGATTCACATCCATTGAGAACATCGTTTTCAAAAACGGTCAACAATTGGCGTAGTTGCGTCAATCGTCGTACAATCCTCCTTGATGGGAGTACGACGGATGACTGTGCGCCACCATCCGTTTTGTCTCGTCAGGGAGCGGTGATCGTAATCCCGCCCTCATTCGGACGTTTTCACGAAAGACCTGCGGCAGCATCCCCAACTTAGCCACAACCTTTCTCGTAGGAGTTTTTAATCTAAATACATAGAAATAAACAGCAATTGATTACATAGAAGAAGGAGAAGTAGTGAGGTCGTCCAGACGAGGTTTAATCGTCACTGATGAATTGAGAGACCTTTCATTGACGATTAATTTAAGGATCATCAACGTCGCGGATGAAACCTTCAGCGCGCTCCTAGGAAAACGCCTTTTTATTTCAATATTCTCTTTTTCTGCTTAGTCACAAAATGCACAACTCTGTTGAACGCAAAATGATCGCGTGGCCTCAGAACCTCATAAGTGGAAAATATATGAGGAACCGATTTTAGAACATTAACATTTTATTGCAGAAAATCGATTCTTCACGCTGGTCGACCAATTAGCCTCTCATCTTCGGTGTCAATGCTCACCAAATGTAGTGACCTAGCGGAATTTAATGCATTAGCACGCATCTCACGGCTCCCCATTCCTCCGACCTCCGTCGTTCGAAGAATGATGTCAACGACGATTGAGGTCCTCTGCTTCGTCCCCACTCCAACCCACAGGGTGGGGTGACCCGAAGTGGTGGGGTAACGCTGGAAAAAGAAGAAGATGGCGAGTTAATATGGGTGCATTTCAAGGCATAATCAATGAACGTTCCTCAGTAGTCGATAACGGTGCCGTGTGCGTGTGTTCGGCGAATGCGCGGTCACGTCGCTGACCTCTGGACACCGCTCTGAACCCAGCACTCTCAAGAGACGACGACCATCGGGCGAACATTCGATCGGCCGGCGCTCGACCAATCGGCGGCGGCGGTCGAATATTCTCCATTTGGAATACAATGAAACCTCAGTTCACGGACACCTCTGACTTAAGGACAGTATTCAATTCCCCGGCAGAAGGATATGCATTTGTATAAGGATCGAACCTCTAGTATACGGACACCTTGTTGGGCACAATTTGTCTCTTATACGGACACCATCGCCATGGGTTTGCTGACCCATCTCTCAAAAATGGAAAGTTTTTTCCTCTAAAAATAGCGTTTATCGTTTAAATAGCTGGGGGAAATAGGACAGCGAAAATGGTCAAACCTGTGAAGATACTAGAATGTGCACATGGGGGAATGAACGAAAGGGTGTCCTGGAATGCATTCTTGGATATGCTAATCCCAAACGAAAGAGTACCTCGGCCAGACGCGCGTAGGACCCTCGAGCAAGCGGTTGCCTATGATTCGTACGCAGCAGTCTACAGATAACACAACTCGCAGAGGGGGAATAAACAAAAGGGTGTCCTGGAATGAATTCTTGGAAATGCTAATCCCAAACGAAGGAGCACCTCACGGAGGCCTCGGCCCCGAGGGTAGCGGGACACGGCCACGAAGGAGGCCTCGGTAAGACGCGCGTAGGGTGACCGCTGCCCTCGAGTAATCGGCTGCCTAGGATTCATACGCAGCCAATTACCAACCGTCTTCTGCTGTTGGGTGTAGAACTCTAAGGGCTTTCGACAGATCATGCACTTTCAGTACCTTTAGAACCTCTCCAACTGTGCCACCTTGCCGTCACTTGTGCGTTGTGACAGTTCATACTGTTTTCGATGCTAGGGGGCATCTCGATTTTATTACGCGATGCGCGAAGGGTAAAAGTCTTTCCTTACGAGAGAAAGTGCAGGTGTTGGAACATGCGAATAAAGAAAAGAGTGGTGTCCGTAAATTAGCGGTTCATTTTGGTGTGAGTAAGACTCAAATCGCTGGTATTCTGAAGCAAAAGGAGACCATCATGAAGTTGTGGACGGAAAATCATAATGAAAACGTTAAAAAAAGTGATTCCTTCGGGAAACAAATTGGACGCTGTTCTCTTCGAGTGGTTCACGAAAGTAATGGCAAATAATTTGCCAGTCTCTGGACCACTTTCACAAGAAATAGCGCTTGAAGTTGCAGTGGCACTGAGTATAGAGAACTTTAAGGCCTCAAATGGGTGGCTGGAAAAATTCCGTTTAAGACATAATATCGTGTTTAAAGCTGTGTGCGGGGAGGCTATATAGGTGGCACTGATGTCGAATCTGTGTTATTTGACGCACGCATCAATACATGCGCAAGTCGTCGCACTTGTGTCGTAGCTGGGCGGAGTATTGACGAAACGAAAAGATTGAAATGTCAAACTCAATGTCAAATGTCACTTCGTATATAGTAAATCGAAAATTCGAATATCGAAAAAACGTTTGCTGAACCCGCTAATAGCAGGCAAGCCAACGTTTGGGCAGGACAACGTCTGTCGGGTCCGCTAGTTCCATGTAAAACATTACAATACAATGCGGAGAAGTTTCGACATGAGATTCTCTAGGAGAGCCTTAGATCTTTTACTATAATACAATGCTTGTCATGGGCTGCCGGTTGTCGTAATACCTTGGTATAAGTGCTTTGAAGAGCTGATTGTTTACTATGAGATGCTGATAGCACATATCACATGATGCATACCAGTATTCTAAGAATAAAATTTGTTATGAAATCTTGCGAATATTGACAGTTATTTTCGGTACAGTGAACGCACGGATTCAGATATGAATCTACTGAGTACATTTTTACGGAGTTTTCATTTCCTTCTTCAGATTATTACCCTTGATATATTGGTAGTCACATCGCGAAGCAAAATATATTGAGGAAGGAAGAACGTGTGGCGACTGTCTGCTGTTAGCTGGTTGGAGCGCCACGAGAGAGGATCAACCTGAGGAAGCTGGCAGAGATCACCAGGGAACGACGTAAATAAACAAGACACACGACGCAATTGTTAATGAACTTAGAACGCGCCATTTCCTACCTTAGGAATAAATCGTTTTCATCGAACTTCGTTTTATTATTCACTCTCGCTCACCAATAACGCGTAGGGAAATGGCAGCAGATGTGCAGAGCTATTGGCATAGAAGATAATGATTTGAATGTGAGACTCCTCGAAAATCGAACAAAGCTTTAAATTCATCGCGATATTTTCCAGCCTTGAGATTTTCTCCGTCGCCAGAAGAAAAGTGCATGCGTAATTTTCGTCTGTGGGGTCCGGGTGAATGGGCCCCACTTCGCCCCAATGGCGTTCATTATGTTTTCACCCCGAAAATCGAACTGGTTCCGTCACTTGAAGATCCCTTCCCATTATACATGTACTTCGGCGTGAGGATGCGTCACAGTCACAGCGAGCGGGTCTTGCGCCCAAAGGGCTTCCTGGGGCGAGCAACACGCCGCGCGAATCTGTCGTCGAGAGTAGGCTAACATTGCGGCGCTCTCCACGGACAGCAAAGAAATCCGCCGCCGTGCGAAAACCAGTTGAGGCCAAAGGGTGGTGAAGATGGCCCACCCAGAAAATGTGCCCCAGTGCATTCAAAGTGTTTTCCGGATCTGTTTCACCTCCGAGAGGTTTTCGTATAGAAATCTTCGCCCTCCAATCTCCGTTCTTCACGCTTGGGAAGGCTGAATGGAGACGCAAATGTGCGCCTTCAGCGGAGATCAGCGACGAAATTATGCTAATATTTTTCCACCCGGCACTTCAATAAATTTAATCTTGACCTTGCTCGAACTTGCTAACCGGAGTGTACGCTTACTTTAATCTGTCGGCAAATATATACTGCCATCGTATTTTATATCGAGTGGTCCACCGACATTATTGAGCCCATCTTAACATGCTAAGGAACAACTTCTCATCAGGTATTAGGTGTCAAATTTTACTGTCAGAGGGGAGTTCAAAACAGGTTTTCTTCTCATTTGAAAACTGAAGACACGTTGCCATTTCATACATTCAGTTTCCACTTTACACAGAAGTGAATTGAATCATCATCAAACTCAGCCCTAATGCGGGAATATTTCCCGTGCCATGCGTCAAAGGCGTTTAAATAGATAACAACTTTACTATTTTATTTCCCGTATTTCCCATTGCTTAGTGCGTCCAGCACATGACAGTGGTTAATATTGCTCGTTAGCATTTACAGTACTACGTAAAGGAATGGAATAATGACGTGGGTTTAGTAATGGAATATCTATGGCGCTATGTATTTATTTAAAGTAACATAATTGAATATGTTGTTTCTGATTCTGATTTTCTAGTTTATAATTAAGGGATTTTCGCTTCTGTCTCGTAACCAGAACAATAAAACTATCCCTGTATCATTCTAGGCGCCGAAAGTTTAACATTATACTCTTTTACTTTGCATGATAAATATTTTACATCTTTTATTAAATTATTCATTTTTCCCTTAAATGATTTGCCGTGCTTAAAAACTGCCACTGCATCGCGAGCTATCCAAAATATCTTCAAAAACCTTTCTTAAGCATATTAAACCGTTTCATTGACTGAGGTTAGGCACAAAATTACTGCGCTGATCCCAGGGTTTTATATATTTTGAAATTCACATAGCAAGGAGGGGTTTATTTCACGGCGTCAGCCACTGTTTACCGCCAAGTTCTGCTGTGATGCATCACACCGCTTGGATTGGGATGAGAATTCCCAGATGGGCTTCTTTGTCATCGGTGTTCAATGAATCTCCTTGCGTCATAGATGTTATCTTTTTTTCGATACGCATGCTTGAAATATCCCGGATGCTATGCTTGAATGATCATTTTGATAATTACTGTCAATCAGTCTTTTTCAAAGCCAGTGAGTGTGCCACGCTTTTGATCTCACGTTAATTTTTAAAGTTCAATTTCAGAGATCTCGCTTTCTGTTTTCTGAATATAGTTTGAATATTGAAATAACCCGATCATTATATTATCACTATCAGGATGAAGTTATAATTCGATTTAAAAGACATGTTGGTATCACGAACTCCATCTATTAATATTGATACCCATGTGTGAAGCAAATGCCTTTAATATAATGGCAGCATCGATATGGGATATCTTCTACCAATGAGCATTTTCCCATTTAGATCTAATTCGGGAGTAATTTCCTTCTCGCACCCCTTCTAGCATTTGTTTTTTGCTGTTGCTTGCTGTTCTCATGAAGATGCGATGAACAATGTTTACCTTATACAATGTCCGGGTAAACTAATTTCATCAAAAAAGAAAATTTCTGTTCTGAATATTTCCCATTTAATTTTCAAGTTAATTTTCCTGTTAACCTATTTAGGAATCTCAGCGGGAAAGATATGAGAAATAATGGAGTAGTTGTATTCATACCGACGAAAATCAGACTTCTTACTTTCGTACTTTGCTAAGTGAGAAATTTCCGTTTTCAGGCTTAATGATACTGAGTGTTGAGCAGCTTTATTGAAAAATGTTAACTTTTAAAGCAGTATAAGTAAAAAAATTTCCAATTCCGCGAGGGGTCCGTTCGAAAATCGCGATTAACTTCAAGCACATTTTCCCTTGAGTCACTTAGAGAAAGATTTTTTTCCATAATCAATGGAGTCCGAATTAGAATTTTTATTAGACTCAATTATATTGTGACTGGGCACAAAATTTCAAGTTAATCATTTCATTTCTTCATCCATTGCGAGACTTAATGGGAAGCAGTGGTTCCCATCGGAACCCCACAATTCCACTCACTGCCCACACTGAGCGGCAAAAAGAAATACGCTGCCAACGAAATACGCTGCCAACATTTATATCTTCGTTATTTTTGCAAATAAATCTAATATTTTTTCCAATTATAATGACTTTTTAATCCTGAATCCGTACATATGAAACCGAGAGGACAGACTTTTCACAAATCATCGAAGTGCTGCGTCGATACAAACTCGAATATCTGCTGTAGTAATGACTTAGTAAAAATCATTTTTATATTCAAAATACATGCATTTCATTACTTTCATATCATTTTAGCAGTATTGCGCCGTAGTCTCTGTTTTTATTGACTTTAATTATGCAGAAATGCTTTTTAAAGTCGTCCACATCTGTATCGACCTCGTCACTGTCTTCAGTCTGAGTCCGATGGCACCTCTTATCGATAAAGGCTTCCTCTTGTCTTCTCTTTAGTGTTGATTTCGATTCATCTGCCGTTGAAATCAGCAGGTGGGAGGTGAGAAGTAGCCTACGGAATATATCCTAGAATCTAGATTTTCTGGATTATTTCCTAGTAAGCTGCTTCCATATCCTCCGGATATCCTTGTGCCGGGTTTCTAGGGCCTCTGTCCACAAATTGGCCTGTTGGGAGGACTTCCGGACGGCAACGAAAGAGTACATCTACAGTACCTTTTATATAGGTACAGTACCTTGTACATAGGTGAGTACCTTGTGGATAGATAATTCCAGGGATACCATGTCTCATAAAAGGGTAGCAGTGGATGGACAGTATTCCTCGAAAGCAGAGTATTCAATTGAAAGTCCTTTATTATGGGCTTTCATTAAGTAGCAATGTTTCGTATGATGCTATTAAACAATTTTAAAAAGGAAATGGGAGCAGAAAAGCTTCTCTGGGGGTGAATCTTGCCTTAAATTCGTAAATGCTTTATACACTCAATGAAATAGTCCTCAGCTTAAAGGTATAATTAATGTATTTGGCTTCGATTATTTATTTACGTTGAAAGTATTGCATGCATACTGAAGTTCGCCGAATTGTCACGAACGCGGCGAATAAAGGCTGTAAATAGTTTACGTTTCGCAAGTTGATGCGTAGGCCATAGTTGACACAAATGTCATACGAAGCCCGATTTCCCTCGAGGGGTCAAACCTGCCCATGGTTCTAGCACACCAAAATACCCTTCGTACCAACTCCCCAACCATTCAACCTAATAAAACGTCGACCGCACGAACGGAGTCCGTAGACTTTCGAGCATACCTGGAGAAGTGATCTTTTTGGTGCGTTTCCGGAGAAGCCACTTTATATTCCTTATAATATTAACTGTCGGCATCGTTACAGACCTCATACGTAATCGCATCTTACCACATACCTGAGAAAGAGTGCGGGGAAACAGCACGGAGGCTGTGTTGATTATTGCGGTCCGTTGTGTTGTGACCCCGGACTTCCGCGGTCCCTTTTTCGAAACAGCGAAGAGACTGTCATTGGAAAGGTACCGAAATGTGGGGAATCCCAAGTATCCGCATGGTAATTAATGGTGGAAAAATATCCCGCATGCCTTCAAGCGCTCCCGCTTCATGCTGCGGACGAGTCACAGGCTACGACGAATCTTCTCTGAATTAAATCGGAGGAGGGGGGGGGGGGGTAAGGGGACTTACTTAGAAAGTTTTGTTTTCTTATGACTACTCGAGTAAAAATTTTGCTCATGGCTATTTTCTTAGTATTTTAGGTTAGCCACAGCCAAATTAAACCTCCTCGGATGATCATTACGCTGTGTGGCGGCCATTCCTTCTCAAGCATATTTAATCCTTAGTGGAAAGAGGGTGAGTTGGGGAAAGATTTTTCTTTTTAAAAAGTAGTGGAGACTCCTGTCTTTAGGGTGCTGAACTGAGCACATTAACGAGCAGTACTAGAAATGAAGATCTGATGAGAGATTATATATTTTGCGTGATTGCCAAGAGATATTAAGGATGTTGTGAATCGTTTGCTAAGATGCATTCGATGCCCGCCGATGGTGGGCAAGGAATGAGTTAATGATTTAGGGATCGAGTAACTATATTCTTGGACCAATAAACCATTGTTACCGGGGCCCCCTCAAATCATAATTCTCCGGGACAACGCAAGCCCCTGGGATGGCCTCGCCTTTATGCTTATGATGCGAAGTGGAACCCCCCTCCGGGCTAAGGAGAAACGATGCTGCGCTTCAGCCGTTTAAGATGAATTTGGAAGTTTGAATTATATGAAAGGCTGAATTATATGTTCACAGTTGAAGTTTGCGATTGACGCTTTTGTACAATCGTCAACGCATCCACTAGAACCCGCGAATTAACTCGAAGTCGAAGTTGACGACAACCGTGTACTAGGCGTGCTTAAGAGTGGTAGACTGCCTTAACTAGAGTAGTGGTAGATTGCCTTAACTCTAAACAAACAGACCTTTAACCCTTCCCTATCGGATTCTAGTTTCTTTACCTCCTGTTTTGCCTCCGCATGTACTTTTCTCTTAATTTGGTCGTGTATTTATCCTTTAGCCTTCCTCTGGGGAATTTTCACTCAATTTTTCCTTCAATTTTTTTCTTCACCAACCAATTGTGCTTCAGAGTTTGGATAATCTACCTGTTTCTACTTTTTTGAATGGTATTACATACGGTCCTTTACTCTCTTACTCTTCTGTACACTTTTTTATTTCTTATTTTATCCGTCCATGAGATGTTTTGCGTCCTCCTCCAATTTCCCTTCCAACCAGGTTTCGAAAGGCTATAATCTTTCCTGGTCTGCTTTTACAATGGTCCATCCTTCCGATTCATGGAGTACCGCGCTCCACTCCATTGTCCATGCGTTCCGTTTCCTCGTCAGAGTCCTATTTTCTTTGAACAGTAGTTTCCTCATCATCTAAATGTTTTCTTAGCCATTTAATTCATATTTGACATTGGGCTGCCAGTTTGTTCAAACAAATCCCAACTACAATGATACGGGGTTTCATGAATTGATAAGAGTGTGAATTCAATTTTGATATGCTGTAATTATTAGCAAATGATCCTTAAATTAGACTGGAAAATGAAGGATTGAGATTCTCAAGAAATTGGAAGACTCAGTTCAACATTGAAGTAAGGTTAATATAAGATTGATGAGAAATTTGGAGTAAATAACGTTCGGTGCTGCATCGCAGCCATAAACAGTAAACTTCTTAATATTAAGCATTAACCATTGAAAACGAAATAGTTGCCACTTATAAGTTAACAAACTGTTACTATTTGTCTTTAAGTCCTATGTACTTCGGGAGTTGACTTCATCTCGCTATTATTGACTGAGACACTTGCCGAGGGCTTAGGGCTTCATACTTCAAGTTGACTCCCGCGATGTCTCAACTTCGGTGATTACGGAGGAATCAGTGTCAGTAACTTGACTGGCCGTTGTCCAGTTAAGTAGTGCAGCAATAGGTTAGAATTTTTAGACAAGGCTTTTGTGCTCCGAAATCCTTCAATAATGCTGGATGCAATAGAGGATCGTAGTGAAAAGACTGAAAAAAGAGCAACGAATGCGTCGAGAACCTTAGGCATTGTTGCGGATGATCCCTTGTCATCTCGGCAGTGAAAAGTAAAGGAGAGTCCGCAGAATAATTTAGAAATTGTGAAATGATAAAAGCTGTTGCGAGAGAGAAAACCTTGGGGAAGCGGTAATATGAGAGGTATGCAAAAGTTATTTGGATTGATTGCGGGATGATCTTAAATACAAGGACTAATAATGAAGGAAAAGTTATTCCTATTGCTTGATCGGTGAATTGTTCACAATGCATTGATGGTCCTCCTCCACCCACTCACTCACTCATCTCTCTCTCGCACACCGGGACCGTTCATATCGCCTTCCTCTTCCGCTTGGGCTCCAGTCTGAAAGTTTCTGCTAACAAGCCCGTCATTTGGAAGCGCTTCGTTGAGATGGGCGGTGCACTCCTCCGGATGGAAAAAGTCAACTGATCTATTGATTTGCTATCAATGAATACCGTACTTGTTACTATAGCCGCAGGCATTGGTGTAAAACCAAGCAATGTATCTTGGTCGTCACTATAATCAAAACGCCTGTACTTTACCACAAATTGCGGGTGGTAGAAAGTAGGTAGTATGCTAGAATTATTTTTCATAGATGGTAGATAGGTAATTGTGGAAAGTGTTTCGATTTTAATTACAAATACTGAGAATTTCTAAGAAAAAAGGCAGACACTGTAGAGTTATTTCCAACAACCATCAACTTTGTAAGTAAATTTAACCTAGGTCATGTTGTGTACTAACTCTCTACATTTTCTTGGCGTTGCTACAGATGCGCTCTCCAATCTACAGCGCTTAACAAACTGACATCGTGAGCATAAATCACCTAGTCTTAGTTTTTCAAAGAAGTGTTACTTTTCAGTGAGACGTGGTGGAAGGAATGTGTTGAAATCATCCCTCTCCACTAAATTTAGTTTTATAGAAAAACGCTATAAATTGAGTCTGATTTTTCTGTTTACATTATGGAAATGTTAATCACCTGTTATTTGACGGGTTACTTTGCCAATATATTATAAAACTAGGACTTAAATTTTCCGGAGGCATACTTAAAACCTTTTTTACATAAACGGGAGTTATCCGCTCAGGAGGTGAACGAATGAGGACAGTTCTCATTAATTTAAAAAAAACATGAGTTTTAACATTAAAAAGGGCTTCAATCATGATGATATTCTAAGTTCAGTTCTAAGACAGATCTAATTTAATTAGGATGGTGATGGTGCTTTGTTTCAACGCTGGGTTGTATTAGTCCCGGAAGAAATATGAAAAAAGTGGAGATGGGACGTTCGAATAGTCGACTTCTCGAATACCCCGAATAATGAGATATTTGCACTATTCGATATTCGAGAACAACAATTAATAATTTCACCCTCTCGAATATATTACACGAATCGACTGTAATGTTTTTTATATTCGTGGTATTCGGTTGGGTCTTACATGTTCTAAGGCGTTTGGTCGACCAGATTTGGCTGACACCAATTCATTAATTAAGATTTCAAACAAAATTTCATCTTTCAAGTTAAGTATGAAAAAAAAAAAAAAAAAAAAATATATATATATATATATATATATATATATATATATATATATATATATATATATATATATATATATATATATATATATATATATAAAATCCATAATAACTTTAGGGGAATTACACGAAGAAGCAAATGAATGAATTTTCAAATGCTCGCGAGGTTGGTCGGTCCTTTTGTTTCTATTCCTCGTTGCTTGATGGCACTTACATTTTACAAATTCAATTTTTAAAATAATTGTGCATCCTTTATTTAATTAAAGATTTGTGATTAACGTAGTAAAATACTAATTATAATAATAAAACCTTTAAATCTTCCAAATTTTTATAATCTTATTAAAAAAACAAAAGACTCTGGGTGTAACTTGCGCGCAAGTTTGCTATATCCATGGTTTGTGTCAGTTGCGTCAGAATTGAGGAGTTTAGGACCCGTTGTAAAACTTACGTTTGGTGTTAATCCACCAGTGATCATTTAAACTTATTAAGGTAGAATGTCCAGCGAAGTGTTGCGGCATTTTCACATTTGTGAACTGGACGATAAATTCGCAGTTTGCAATTCTTGCGATGCGAAGATATCGCGTGGTGCGTCGCGTACCACTTCTGGTTTAAAAAACCATTTGAAAAGGCACAAAGATGACATAATGACGCTTGGTGACAAAGACTACCCTGAGACCCATGATGATAGCGATTCTGAAGTTATGTCATCTACTCAGTCTTCGTGCCCTCTGCCATCGTCGTCAGCTAGTGAAGCAGCATCTCCACCAGGGAAAAGTAAAAAACGACGTCTTCCTCCAAGACACTCATCCTTGCCGAGTTTCATGGATAGGAAGGGGAAGTTCAAGCCAGGGGACAAGAGACAAGAAAAAATAACAAGGCTAATAGCTGAAATGATATGCGTTGACTGCCATCCATTTCAAATAGTGGAAAATCTGGGGTTTAAGGCCATTATTTTACATTTGGAACCAAAGTACGTCATCCCCTCAAGAAAGCATATCTCCACCGTAGTGATACCTGCTATGTATCAAAGCATTGCATTCCGTGGTGAAAAATGCACTCGCTGATGCGGTATCTCTCACCACGGATTAATGGACATCTACCGCTAACGAAGACTACATGAGATTGACAGCGCACTTTGCGTCGAGTAGTGTCAAGAGCATTGTTTTATAGTACCAAGAGCATTTATTTGTTTTTAGAGCCTTTTTAGAGTTTTTACTTCAGAATTTTAACAAATTCTATTCAGCTAATTTTTCAATTTAGTATTTTGTGACGTTGTGAATAGGTTTTCGGAAATAGTAGTCCTATGCTATTATTTATTCAAATTGTTATTTGTATTTTAAAGTGGTGGAAACATTCCAATGGAAAATTCGACATTCGAGTGAGATATTCGACAAAATATTAGATATTCGAACTCGATATTCGAATCCGAGAAAAATACTATTCGACCCATCTCTATAAAAAAGTAATGTGTTGGCTAGAGAGCCGGGAGGACTTGTTAGGCGGGCGCGCCGTTGTTCTTTACGGTGTTGAGCAATGTACTCTGATGGTCGGAGAAAGCTGAATTTGAGAGTGCCCGTTGCCTCTTGTATCCTTCCTGTGTATGTGCTACGCCATTTGGATTTGCAGTGGTTTGCCTTGTCTACAGACTTTCCTGGCCACAACCTGTGCATTTATCTACCCCAAAATGTCGAACTGTAGTGTCTGCAATAGTGCAGTTACAGGTCGTGAGTATAGTAAAATCGCATATATGGACTGCATGAACTTTTGTCACAACTCCTGCGTAAATTTTACGAAGCAAGACGTAGAATGCAGTGTTACCGAGGGCCGGGCTTGGCGTTGTCCGCTTTGCTCTCAGAATAGGCGATCGAGCATGAGAGTGATATCCGAGGCTGAGTAGGGCAAAGCGAATGCTTCGCAAGTTATTCGTATGTTGGAGGAAGCTAAAAAAGATAGACAGTAAATGGAAGCCGAAATGAATATGGCAATTGATTTTGTGCACGCAAAGATGGACGATCAAAAATCGGCCTTTGACGCGCAGTCAAAGAAGCTCAATCAGTATATACAGCTGGTGGAAACTCTACGTGAAGAAAACAAGCTTTGAAAGAAAAAGTTGCATACGCTGCAATGCCAGCTGGACGATAGTGAACAACACCACAGGAGCAATACCCTTGAAATTCATGGCGTTCGTGAGAGTTCTGGAGAGGATACCTATGACTTTGTGCAGAACGTTGGCAAGGCCTTCGGTATTCCAATGTCCCGGGATATGATTGAATAGTGCCACCGCGGGGATAAGCGAGAGACTTCCGAGAGACCGGCAGGTATAATTGTCAAGTTGGTCAGAAGAGTTGGACGACGCAGGAAATACTCCAGAAAAAAGAAGGAGAAGAAGAATCTTACCGCTTACCGCTGCCAGCATTGGATACCAGCACTCGTCAAATCCAGTGTTTATCAACGAGAGTTTGACTCCCACCACCAGACGGAGACACTGTTCCTGGCTTCCCGGGCTGCGAAGAATACCAAAGGACACGTCTACATCTGGACGCGGAACGGGAAGGTTTTTATGAGAAAACATGATAAGGGTCAACAGGTCAATTCACATTAACTCTTTGGGTGAATTAGCTGCTTTTTAATTGTTTCGCTAATCCATTTCTTTTTGTATTAATTGCAAATTCTGCTAAAATATTGTTGCTAATCCATTATTCAGAGATAATGATACTCGCGCTTAAATATTTTCAGTTCACAACAATAATGAATGATGATGATAATTTTTCTATGATTAATGACATTTTAGTGAAAGGAAATGGGTTTTGGACTTTTCACCAGAATATACGCTGTCTGAGGGCCAACTTTGATCCTTTATTAAAAATACTCGATTCCCCGTCTAAATTACCATCAATAATAGTACTATCAGAAATCTGGATATATGAGACTGAGACTGATCAGTTTACCATTAACGGCTATGATAACTATTGCACGTGTAATAACCAGCAAAGAGCTGGCGGTGTGGCCGTTTACATCAAGCAGCAATAGGATGCGGGCTGAGAAAACAGCTGATAGTCTCAAGGTTACGGTCGACCTGTGGCCGGGTCTTTCCGTTTCTATTGTCGCGTTATATCGCCTTCTCTCCTTCAAAACGCAGTCACTTATCGATGAACTCAATAATACCTTGTGATAGAGACTCATTGGTGATATTAATATACCTATGTGTTCTGAAAAATTCTGCTGAAGCGGATAATTACCAAATGGTAATGGCAAGCCATGGACTGGAGCAGTTAATATTTACTCCAACTCGAATAGTAGGAAACAAGAGCAGTTGTATTGACCACATCTATTACCGCACATGGGATTGGCTTATGTACGATTCTAAAGTCATTTCGTTGTGCTTAAGCGATCAAGATACAATTAGTTGCGTACTTCAATCTCTAAAACTGTAATGGAACATAGCAACCCCGAAGCTGAGAATTCACTTCTGGAAAAAGTTGATTTAAGAAAGCTTAGTAGCTTGATACAGCACACGGATTGGTCTAATGTTTTCATGGTGAGAGATGCTAAAACACCGCCTTTTGACTCGTATTTAGACAAATTTAATTATTTATTAAATAATTCCATTTTTATTATTTATTAAATATTAATAAACTATTCATTAAATAATATTATTTATCAAAAAACGTGATTAAAAATTAAGTTTTTTGTTACTAAAAAGATCAAATTGAAATTAGTGACTACAGATTTTTGCAAGAGGCACCAGCATAGGAATTATCTGTATTAAAAAAATTAGGAGAAATCCGGTTAATATCAGATTGCTGAGTTACTTCACATCTCTCTCCAGGAAATTAAAACAACATATGTTAGTCCAAAAGAAAAGTTATTACATGCACTATTTTCCAAGAGTGAAAACGACATAAAAAAGCAATTGATTACTATCAATAACATTATTGAACTGGATAAAAAGAAGAGAAGTGTAAACGCTATCAATTTCGGCGATGGAAAAAATCTTATAACTGATTTAGCGGCAATAGAAAATGAGTTTAATAGATTTTTCATTGATGTAATGGACTGCAACAAAAATAGTCAAGAACAAACGAGTTCATTGGACTGCCATAACTACTCTTTAAGTGTTTTCCAAGGAAAATCCTACGAGGTTCTATGTTTTTTGCACCTACATCTTGTAATGAAATGTTACTCCTGATAAAAAATCTATAATGTAATAAATCGCCAGGCATTGATGGTGTCTTAGCCCATATTCTGAAAACTGTAAGCGCGGAAGTAATACCAATTTTATGAATATTTATTCAATTTGAGTCTGCAAAATGGTGTCTTTCCCGAAAGTTTGAAAAATGCCATGGTGATTCCTATTTTCAAGAAAGGAGATTGCAAAGAAAAAAACAATTTCAGACCTATTTCCCTTCTAAGAATATTTGCAAATATTCTTGAAAAAATTGTAAAAAAAACTGTTGGTTAACTACTTTATTCTGCATTCGATGTATTGTGATAATCACTTTGGTTTTATAGGTTGTAAGTCCACTGAAGATGCACCGTTAAAATTCTGTACTGAGACTGCTGATAGTCTGAAAGCTAGTGATGTTGCATCGCGATTATTCTTAAGTAACAGAAAACAGTGTGTTTGAATGAAAGACTGGAAAAGCTCATTTGCTAAAATATTAAAAGGAGTTCTACAAGACTCGGTGTTAGGATCTATTCTGTTTTTTACTAAACTGTTTTTCTACTGTTACTATATTATTACTGTTTTTATGTATAGTTTACATTATCTATCTATATTTCCGTAAATTTCACGGCAAAGTTACGTGCTTCGCTGATGATACAGCTTTCAGTTACTCCGCGATGGATGTCCATACATTATCGAGTAACATGCAACATGACCTGGAATTATGGTTGACTGTACATCGAATGTGCCTAAGCTCTAAGACAAAGATTATCCATTTTTCATTGAGAAGACCTTGCGATAGTTTACATAAAATTGACGTTAAAAGTAATGCTTATATATCTAGCCGAAATATTCATTGCAAGGATTGTCTTTTACTCGAACAAGTAGATACCATTAAATACTTAGGAATACATATTGACCAATTCCACTTCTGGGATATTCATCAAGAAAAATTGAAAAACTATTACGACTTCCGCATTACGAAATTTTTACTTATTGAAATATGTCTTCCCACTTCCAGTACTGTGAACAGTCTATTTTTCGATTGTTAATTCAAAGTTGCATTATGGGATAAGCTGTTGGGGTGGTGCTTAAATAGAATGTAAATTAAATCCAGTGATTGTGGCTCAGAAAAAATAATTAGATGCATAATGGGTACAATTAAGTTCAAAGATCTGTTCCATTATTTCAATCCCTGCAAATTTTACCGTTAAAATACCTGTGTATTTACAGAGTACTAGCAAAGGTACTCGTTGAAATTCAACGGGGAATGGAAGAAATACATCTACATCTACGTCATACCCTGCAAGCCACCCAAAGGGTGTGTGGCCGGGGGTGCTTTCGCACCAGGCATGCATGAATAATACGGTAGAACACCGAAAATACATTGAAACCCGCGTACCACACATGCAAAGCGCCAATTAAAAATCTAATACCCAAGAAACATTCTATCGTCAATCGTTCCAACATGCAAGGGATACAAAGACTACTACTACAGATTCTAAATATCATGCATAAATAAGAACATCAATATTTACATCATGCATAAATAAGAACGTAGAGAATATAAAGAGAAAGATTTACTGCCTGCCTATTGTCAATACTCGAACTATTCATGACGACGATCACAGCTGTTATGGTCCCGAATGGTACGCGGAAAAAATGACATTTTATACCTATCGGTTCTACAATCTAGCTCTCTAATTTTATTGGCGCGATCTAATCTGCCGTAGTACGAAGGGGTTAATAGTATGTTTTTTACGTCGTCAGTAAAATGATTTTCCTGAAATTTATTTAGGAGGTTAAGCCTATAATTTAATCTACGCTGTGATAGCGATTCCTATCCTAATTCTTCTAACAGTCCAGACACACTAGCCAAGTTATCGTAGCATCGTTTCACAAACCTAGCTTCTCTTCGCTGTACGCGATCTAACTCTGATATCAACCCTGTTTCGTATGGATCCCATACACTAACAGCATATTCCAGATGAGGCCTAACGTTTGAAAAATAACAACGTTCTTTCACTTTCTCATCACATTTTCCGAGTACAAATACAGGGAATATAGGTTGTAGGTTCCATTCGCTCATGAGGTGTATTTTTTCTGGGCAAATCAGCTATAATTTTGGTTTTATTTTTTAAATCAGCCGATGAAAATCGCATTGTATTATGCTTACCGAGTTTCGACATTCTTTTGCAGAAACATATAGAAACTATACTATAGGCCATTTGCATTCCAGAGGCTAGTCGCATTAATATAACAGCGTGGCATTCTCCTGTTTTACTCAGCAATAATTTTAGTTTTGTTTTTTTAATTCAGCAGATGAAAACCGCATTACATTATGTTTACCGAGTTTAGACATTCTTTTGCAGTAACATATGGAAAGTAAACTACAGGCCATTTCAATTCCAGAGGCTTTCCGCATTAATATAACATCGTGGCATTCTCCTGTTTTGCATGGGCCAAACTTAAATTAGTCCACTTGAAATGAATTCTGCCAATTTTAGGAAAAAATATCCCTGAAAATATCTTAATCAGCAACATTTCAATATACGGCCTAGTTTTCCACAATAATACATATCTTCTCTAGATGTAAAACCCAGCCGCCATTGTAAAGGTCCCATTTCCCTTCTAAAGCTAATGCTAATTCCACGGTTACCAAGGAAATATACTATTGTTGACAGAAGTAAAATTCATGATTTTGACAATAAAAACGCGATTTCTAGGAAATTTTATATCTATAAGAACATTGAGTGAACAAAATAAGAAACTACAATTTTATTCATCTAATGGCGAAAACTATAGCCTTCTATCTTTTGTAGAACTAATAAAATATGCAAAAAGAGAAACCTCTGCACTTGAACCAAAATGTTTAGACCTGAGTTTTTCAAACACATAATACACCAGAAGGCCCAATAGGGCCCGGGCCCTTGCAATAGGGCCCTTGGGGCCCAGGGGCCTTCCTTATAGTCCCAGTTTCTTTAAAAAAGCTTTACTGATCCCATGTGTGAAAATTTCACTAAAATCGGTTCTCTCGTTCTATACTTATGAGGCTTTTAAGAAAGCATTCTTTTGGAACCTTAGGCCCTCTGGGACCCCAGCGTGACTTACGACCCCATGATTGTTTTACATTCAGTATAGGTATCTTTTACGTGTTTCTAATACAGACAAGAATTATCTTTCAGGGCCAATTTTTTGCGATAAATGGGCCCACTTGAGGGCTTTCTAGGGCCCCAAGGCCCTTGTTATATAGTCCATGCGTGAACCAGATATATCCAAGTAATCTTCCTGCCAAATTTTGTTTCAATCGATTCAGTGGTTTATGAGTGATTGAGTAACAGACAGACAGACAGACCGACAGATAGACATCACTAGATTTTTAGATATTAGTAAGACTGCGTATTTTCCACCCCAGATCTGGGCATATATTAGGGAACCTTAAAGTGTTTTCTGATAGGTTAAAGTCCAAAAGCTTAGTTGCAAAACCGTGACCCTATTAGGAATTTTACAAGCATTCTTACAAATTTTGTGCCCCAATTTTTTTAAAGTTGGTACCAAGAGAAATATCTTCAGAAACAAACAAACACATGTTTTTAAATATGTAAAGAAATGGCTTCTACAGCAATATTCAGAGGATTAGTTTTTCAAATGGGAAACTTAAATGCTTAAATAATTTAATGATGACCCCAAGAGATATTCGTTTCATTTTATATTCTTTCTCTTAATGAAAAATTGTAATGTATTGATTTTTTAAATATGTACGGAGTGCTCTTCTTAAGATTGACTTTTTTGATTTTGAAGTTTACCTGATGTTTAATTTTTTCCAGTTACCTCAACACAACTTGTTATTGTTCATGAGGTACACTAAATTCGTGTAATTTACTATTTATATTTATTGTATTAATGTCGTTATAGTGGATTTATTGTGTTGGTAAATCACCGAATTAACAAACTTAAAAAAAAATAGTTCGGACGGAGCTAACCCTACTTCGTGCTAGCTTGAAGCGTAAACTGGTCGCGAAACCTGATACCCACACATGTCTAGAGTTTGGTGAAACCTCATAAATCTAGGAGTAGCTTGAATTCTAGGAAATAGATTCGACCGGAAGTAAATTGCGGACTTGTTTCATCGGCAGTTAATTCAGTCGACTTTGTTCTCATTCTTTGCAATCGGCAAATAGTCTAGTGGAAGACACCGAGAAGTCAAATGGAATTTTTGGAAGGAGTGAGGAATGCCTAGTGAGTTGCAGTCCTTTCGCCACTCAATGTTCGTCGCACTGCCTTGAACGAGTCTCACGCTTTATATTGCATTGACGAATGGGAAATATGTGATCCTTTCCAGGGTGCAGGTTTGGGTGAGTAGGTTTTGTGGCATTTAGGGAAAAGTGCGAACTTCACCTTTCATTCAACTAAGGGTATGACGATTGCAGCACAATTTAGGAAGTCGTCTGGATGGTTGGTAAATCCATCCAGTGGTTTTCACCTTTCCCCCAGTGCACGACTCCAATACAATCAGTGGCAATAAATTTCTGTTCGGGAGACTTCTTTTGCCTCCTCTGCGTCGTGGATGGAGGCTTGAAAACAGCCACGTCGAAGCCTTCACGTCTTTGTCATAGCTTGCATAGCATTGTGTGGATGTAAACGAAGCAAATATTCGTTCTAGGATTGCACCCATCGCTACTGTGAAGTCGTATTTGGTGCGGGAGGAAGGGGATATCGTGTACGGAGGGAGATGATGATTGGTTTGCATTAGTTTGCATGGGAGGACCCCGGGACAATGAGATCCGATCAGAGCGAAAAGGGGGAGGGGGGAATTCTCCTTTGATCGGAATAGCACAGTTGCTGGCAGGGCGGAGGGACGTGGGGATTGTTCGGTGCTCCAAGGGGTCGAATGTGGAGGTAGGATATTATGATAGGGGTGCACGAAGTTGGGAATCGGTTCGGGTGCAGCAGCGCGATGCGCGACGCAGGTCGGGGCAGCCGAGGGGCCGAGGCCGTTGGAGAGAAGCACACGCGTCATGTGAGGCAAGAGGATTGGTTTGCGAGAGGTGGGGAGGGAATTCGACAAAAACGACGCCGGTGGAAGGATCGAAGAGGGGCAGGGGCAGGTGGAGGGGGGGGGGGGCAGTGATAGACGGAGTGAGGCAGGCGAGGGGGGTGGGAAGGGAAATCGTCGTCAAAAGGCCGTTTGATAGCGTCAGAAAAGAACATCTGCTTTCCCGAACTCCCGAAGCGCTGGAACTTCACCGCGCCTTTGTTCCGGCTTCCATCGAAAGGGGGTTTAACTTCTCTTCGCCCCTGACCTTCTCCTTCACCGCTCTTCGGAAAACCCTTCGCAACCCATGCATCCTCATATGCCACCTGCCGCCTCCTCTCTCTCTCTCGCGCGCCGAGTTTTCTCAAGTACAATTCGTCTTTTATTCCCTTCTCCTCTCGCCTTCTTGTGCCCGTGTCGATAGAATCAGTTTCCAGTTCGAGCTCTCATTGCGGGATTCGAGAGTCAGCGTGGACACGAACTGCCTCCGTCCGCCCGACGCGACAGAAAGCGGTCGCCGCTATCTCCTCTCATTCGCCCTCAACTACCTCCAGAGTGGCGGATCATACAAATTGGACAACTCACAAATGGAGTTTTTAAAAAATTATCGAGGAGAATGATCTGGCATTCCGACGGTCCCTGTTTTTTTGTAGAGAAAGCGTTTTCCACCGCGGGGACGGTAACGGGTCGGAGGCACTGATGACAAAGTCCGCGTTACGATTTTGTGATTATCAAACCGATCTTGATAACTGCAAAACAATAACAACTTTAAAATAATTAGTAAATGGTTTAATGAAACAGCAATGAATGAATGTCACACAAATTTAAACTTAGCGCGTGACGCCGTAATCTGTCACAATAAAGCCAACAATTCGATGTGAAATATGAACGGTTCGTCGCCGTTACCGAGCTTGCAACTAAAAGTTATATACTACTCGGTAGTACAGTAAAATAATTTTCTTAATTGACAGTATTGGCAGGAAGTGAAAAACTATACTCTGATAAGCAGTTGAATTTGGACTATTTTTCTTGAAATTTTTAAACATTTCCAAACATCTTCAAAAGAAAGAAAGTCCTCAGCCAGCAACCCCAGCGGTAGTGACTCTGACACTACGTGTATTAATTTTGCAGAGAATGATTGACGAGTTGCTGCTGCTTCCCTCTTTGGTCGTAAAAATGTACACTTTGCGTGGAGGAGGAAATTTATATATATACAGTAGCAAGTCGATAATACGAAGCACAAAAATACGAAGTTTCAATTTTACGAAGCAAAACTGTCGGTCCCGACGAAAAGCCTATGCTAAATACATGCCTATGCTATTCGAAAATACGAAGTTTCGAAAATACGAAATTTTCGAAAATACGAACCTCGGACCCAGTCCCCATAGAGAAATTGAGTTCGTTTCTACGAACCTGGGGGGAATCACGTCAGAAAAGCTCTCTATTTGCCGACGTAGACACCTAACAAATCAGCGTAGCCGAATATACTATCAATTTTGTGTAATGCCTGAATTTTAGTGCGTATAATTGTCACAAGTGCCTGAGTCACAGTAATTTATCAATTTTAGTCGTGGATAATATAGCGAGTGACGGGAAAATGGTAGCTTGAGGCAATTTTTCCCTTATCTAATTTTTGTTTTAACTATTAGCTGGATTTCCATGATGTAAACAATTCTCTTTTGGCTATAACTTATGTGTGGCGCTACTACTATGACTGAATTTGTATTTACACATGAAGATGACAAAGTGTCAAAACCCGGGTCGTACCAATAAACCTCTAGTGGAGTTAACAAAGTCATTTTTACTTGATCCATCCACAAGGAATGTTTTAATCAGACGTTCGTCTTGGATTTACTGCCTGTTTATTAGGCCCAAAACTCCACACTGACGTTTGCCAAAACATGGCTACATGACGTTTATTCTATCAATTATACACACGAATATGATTGAGGAAGTAGCTGAAAAGTAGAATGAATGAAAAAAAATGATCAAACAACACCTCTGGACAACTCGAAAAAAAAAAACATTTTCCCTTTTTCCCTCAATTTTACCCCCACCCCTTGGTGGTAAAAAACTTTTTGATGTGTGCAATTTAAAGGCAACTTACATTACCACGACTTATTTGTGTGAATATTTACGAAAATCATTCATAGAATGTAAGCGATCCAAAGGGACGGAAAAGTGACAATTTTGCTGGAATTACGATTTTACCCTTTTCTTTACTGCTCTGTACCTCCTCTGTCATTGGTTGTGGAAACAAAGTAAAAAATGATTCTTGTAGGAAATTTTGTCCTCTACAAGAATAGAGGATAAAATATGGCTATGATGCACCGTTTAGGAGTTATAAGCAAAAAACTGGAAAAAAATGCCGTTTTTCGGTGGTTTTTTCAAGATGGCGGAAAGCGCGGAGGGGTGGGGATGACGAAAACTTGGGTTTTTCACTAACTAACCATCCAAAACAACATATAAAAAAATGAGAACTACCTGATTTAATGTTGGATTGGACCCCTTTTAACCCCTCTAGCGACTGGACTATATTAGCGGCAATTTTAATTTATTGAGCGCTTGAACGGAAAATGACGCGATTAAATGTTGGGAAATAGGACTGGGATACCTGTTGCATTCACTTTACCTAAATCAATGGCTTCACTATGAATTAACCCGATGTTTACTCCCGCCATTGTCCTTATTTCATGAGACAATAGAAAAAAAAGTTTCCAAGAATTGACGAGGGTATAGCAGTCTCCGCGATTGATGTAATTTTGCATTTAAAACGGTTTATTTCTAATTTTGAAACAGATGACCCAATCGGGGGAGTGGCTCAACAATATAACATTGTAATGTACTAGCTTTACCCGGAATGCCTTTATATGGGTTCAAAATAAGGCCCTAAAAGAATTTGAAACCTATATCCGTTGCAAAATTCCGTCACCCGAGTTTGAAGACTAATATTTCAAAGATCGCTCAATCGATGTTAAAATAAAGTACACCAAATCAAAGCTTGTTAATTTCTGCGTTTAGTGATGATATAGAAAACTTTGTATTGTTTATATTGATTTCAGTGTGTGCTTAAACAGAATTTTAGTGTATTTTTCCGGATACCGGACGGATGCATCGCATTTACGGCTTCCTATTAACAACACGGGCCAATATATCAGAATTTCCTTCACAAAATTGTAGCAAAGATTTTTTTTAACAATCGTACGAAGTTTCAAATTGTTAAGTACAGTGGCGGAAGAAATTAACGCAAAATTTTTCGCGCGCCAGAATGCGGCATTTTTGGGAACTTCTAGGAGCAGTACACACTCGAAAGACTGGCAACACTGAGGGAAACATCGTCTACCGCAAATATTTGAAATCCGCAATGGAACTCACATTTGTCGGAGCCTAGAACTTGGTCATCAATCGCCTCATTTTTGAGCTTTCGTCTCATTTTACTTGCACATTCAGTCGCAGCGCATCGCTGTTTGTTTCAACGTGGTTCTTAGGTCGAATGGTATCATTTATACAGATAGACTGATGATAAAAAATATTCACTATCACCCCCAATTCAGTATACTATATGCTAAAATATTCATCTTCTACCACCAAGGGATATTTATTGTGGTCGACTTTCCGAGGATCTTTTAGAATGATGCGTACTGTGTCTGTTTCACCGAAATAATATAAATCGAGATTTATCCTCACCAAATGTCGATAAAAAAAAGATTTAATTAAAATAAGTATTGTCTACGTAATGTAATTTTTCATGATTTTCCATTTGTTAATTGACGAAGTTCCTTAAACGGATATTGATTAAATTGAAAACTGATATTTATTAATGAATCATTCTTGACCCAATATAAATCCATCTTTAGTTCGTCAGAATGGGATTGAACTATGAAAACATACGTAAACATATATGATTTCGCGAAATAAAAATAAATGTACTCGCATCGATACCGAATAATCTAGGCATATTTTCCCGACATTTCTTTCATCTTATCACAGGAAGCTTGGTGACGAGCTGTCCGCTGTTAAGTTTTATCTTGTAAATATAGGATATACGAATAAGCATTCAGAAAAGTTTACCCAAATTAGGTGTAGTTATGGATAAACAACTCTATTACGTCTGATTGCAAACTATCTTATATGCTTAGCTATAAATTCGCCGCACATATAAAATTAACAAAAAGCCTTTTAAATGACTTCAGTTTGGAGTAAAATATCATTAATGAGATAAATTAATAGGTAACAGTTAATGTTGTAGCTGTCAGATGTATTTGGCTAGCTAAAGAGTGGTCCGTGTTCGATTTGTAATGAACGCAAATGAGTGTTTATATAAATTTCCTCATATTGGCGATATGAATGAATGTAGTGTGTAGCTGCAATGACTGGCTGAAAATATGAAATTTTTTAAATATAAAAGAGATAAAATTTGCCGAATAAAAATCATTTTGCTCGACCAGAAATAGAACGAGAAACCCAAAAATGTCTCGACCAGGGGTGGGATTTCGGTTCTTTTCTTCTTATGGTCGTTATTGTCATCCAAAAGGCAAGCCGCATTGGTAGGGCAATGCACAAGGTCCTGGAAGCGCACTCCATTGCTATGTAGCACCCGATCTTTCTTAATGACGATCACGTTTTCGAAATCATGAGCGTACTCGAACAATGTTATTATGAAGAACCATGATTGCGATTCAGTTTTGCTACCCAATAACAACTACTAGACTTTCTCATGACAAGGCGAATTTATGATGATGTTTCGTATCCTTTCGGTGAATTTATTTGCGTCCGAATGCGTTAATGTGAACTAAGTTACTTTTAAAATGAGTGGTGGTATTGTCTACGAACGTTTAAAATAACCAAAGGATAGGAAAAAGCATACTACTCTCCTGGGAATACAAACAGAAAGAAGTAGTTCTCGATTTTACCTCATCAGCCCAGACCATTCCAATCAAACGCCATAAGTTCCCCTCATACATGGGTTTGGAGGCCAGCTCCTTAAGTCTGAGTTAAAGCAACGAGCAATCGTGGAGGACTCTTGAGGATCCATAGAGGTTTCCCCGTGTCGATACAAAGCTCCACCAATACTAATCCATAAAAAATCGGAATGTATGAAGGGCGCATTATATTGATTTGAAAAATAGTATGCCTTTAATAAGAGCTTACTTTCCCCTTGTGTTGCGGGGGATACCTTTTCTGCCATAGATAATGTCTTGAACGCCAGGCGTTTAGCTCACAGGAAAGAAGTGGTATTTGACTTCTCTTACGCCCTTAAAAGTATTCGACGGGGGCTTCCAATTTTTTCGAAGCGCGACGAGCCTTTTCTTTCTGGTGCAGCAAGTATTTGAAACCTGTGCGTTATTCACAACAACAAACCACCCCGACCATCACCACCCGGAACTTGGCCAAGGTTTACTGACGACTACTTCATTGAGACGAGCGTCGATAGACGAACAAGCGGACAGCGCAAGTTGAGATGTTGTTCAAAGTTTTAGCAGCCTCTCCCAAAATTCTTGGAGGAAAAAAATATCTCATTAGCCTTTAAGTATGCCTAATTTTTCTCCCAGGCGGAGGAATCGGATAGTAGGTTTGTAAAAGGCAAAAACATCTGTCGAAAAATTACCCGAAGAGGTGTTCCGCCTTTGACTTTCACCCACTGAACTTTTATTTGGTGTTTAAAAGTTAAAAAAAAAAAACAATTTCTTACTACTATCTAACGAAATTCATTAAATTCATGTCCGCTATAATAAGAACTATGTTTATTCAAATTTTTATCAATATTCATTTTTCGTCCGCAACTAGGAATACTTACGAGTTCACAAATGTTAAAATTCTAGGCGATGGTTCAAAATCAATCATGAAACATAGATGGAGCGGGCTGTACGGAGCGCAGCGTTCATTATGAGAAAGATGCAAGAAACAAACGCTTTTCTACCCCCTCAAACGAAACAACCCCAAATTAAGATGCATTGGGGAAAATCGTGGGGGAAGAATGGGAAATGAACCCAGTAAAATGATACCGAAATGAGGGCAACTCCATGTCACAAATACTTGGTCAGGAAATCGAAAATGGAGGGGGATTGATTGATTATAAGGCTAATAAACATCCACATTCTTTATGTAAATACCAGCATATTTCTCGATGATCCTTTGCTGTGATTATGAGCACACATAGCTCAAATTGAGAGAATTACGCATTCATTTTAACCTTTTCCACTCGTTCTAAATAAAGCATTACAGTGTCCCTTTTCAACATCCGTTAAAATACATTACCACTAAGAGATGAAATTTATGACCCTGTAAAAAGTCTGCAAATATCTTCATGTGGGGGCACTCACAACTTTAACTTCCATTGAAGCAATAATATTACGACACATTTGAAGAGGAATAGATTCTTTAGGAACGTATCAATCGTATAATCTTTGATGGTGCACATTCCTAATTTGCACTCCATTGACTACTCTGCGGATTTATGAGGAGTATACAAATGACCATAGGAAGAATATCTAATTATTGCTTAGTCGCTGCATGGAAAAGATGATTTTGAGTATTTTATCACTTTCACAGGGGAAGATAGGCGATGCATTTTTGTCGGAGTATTACTAACGCGTGGGTATAAAAATGCTCCTCATAAAATTTAACTGCGTAATTTTAGCCAAACATTTTTCACTGCGAATATGTCAAAAGGTATTTAAGTGATTCATTAATTTACCTTCTCCTCTAAGTATTATCCTCCATCTTCTAAGTTGAACTGTTGAACTACACGGTTAATGTATTGCTCATAGCAAACCTAGAAAACAATGCTGGGAAAGCTTCAAATACCGTTTTCAAGATATTTTGAAGAAAATTCCACACTTGTTTGGTCTCTCACTCAGATAAGTAATCGGTATTTACAAGTTCGGCAGATAGAACCAAATTCTAATTCCTAATAAAAATAATTGCCCTCTTTACTAAATCATTTCAAAGTAATTTAAAGGTGAATGTAGCATCAAGTAAGTTCACTAAATCGAGCAACTGACACAATCAGAGATCCGGTCTATTCCCTCCTTCATGAATAGCTTTTCATTGAGTGGTAAATTGGCGAATGAGTAGGTATGAGCATCACACGACAGACAGGACGTAGAAATCAAGTGGGACCGAGTACCCTAGAATGGGAAGTAAACGTCTCATTCGACGACCAAGGAGACCGCTCTGATTCTTTTACTAAGCCCGAATATGCGTAAAACTCACACGCTCATGGTTGAGGTCAATATGCATTCCCTGGGCCTTCCGCGGATTCCTGCGAAGTTTTGGCTGCAATAAAGTCACATCGCGTAGATTAATTATAAAGGCACTAAAAGAGGCCACGCCAGGATTTGAACCCCAGGCATTCTTGGTCGCAGACGAACACTCTCCCTCTAGGCCACTTCATCGATCAAGCGAAATCCGCGTCCAGTGGTTCTTACTATGCAACGAAAAAAGGGAATTTTAATGTTTCCTTTAAAGACTGGACCAAATAAAATGTTCTGGATTTTTGAAAGTAGTTTTCAGAAAGTAAATAATATTACGTTAGGAGTAATTAAGAAATGTAAGTGTTTGAGACGACCTGTATGCACGAGGGCGGAAACTTACGTAGGGTTTCAAGGTATTGGAAATTCTCGTAAATAAAACTATTCTCCACATGGAAACCATTCTATTCAACCAGATTTCCCATAATTTTACTTGAAATTCACAGGATATTACGCCAAAATGTTAATTGTAATGCATCATATTTCTCGGAAGTAGTTTGAGGCCTATAAAAACGATGTTCATCCACAGCTATTCCCTGCACGAGGAAATACGTTTTATTGTCTGTGAATTTGATCTGGAGAGTTAAAAAGTTTTATATCCCAACAAATAATGCTTTCATCGTATTGTTTCTTAAGTTTCAATCAAGAATTTTTTTTTAAACGGTCCAAAGCTTAAAAAAAATATGGTAAGCATCTCTACATAATCAACTACGACTTCGGAACCTCAACTGGGTGAGGGTCGAAGCAAGCTCATCACGTTTATAACTCCTGGACGATCTCGCGAACATAAACCTTATTAGTATGACTATTTACATGACGCGTAAAATCGATATCCATTCATAGAGAGTTTGAATATTCCCGGTTTCCATATGCTGTCTCATTGTTGTCAAGTTGTCGAAGCAAAAGCGATTTCAATTAGTTCCCGTTTACGCCGCATTCAAACGCCAATGAGTTTTGCGTTAATTTTTTCCGCCACTGTACATTAAAATTTTATTTATTGATGAAATTTCAAGACTGCGTTATTTTCCGTTCCGCGCATCCCTGAAAACCGCCGTTTAGATCTTCTACAAGCTATCGAGTTCATCATCATGAATCCACTCATAAAATCTTAAAGGAATTCGTTGGTTAATCAATATCGATTAACATTCATTTTGGAAAAAGAGCGCGCTGAACTGCCAGGAGCATGCCCGGAAGAGAAGGGAGAGGCGCGCGCTGTTGCCCAGTCAAGAGGGTTGTCCGTAAGACGCACGAGGAATTGCCTACTGCAAGCATTGACCGGCGGGGGAAAACTACTTCGCTCGTAGTAACATACTGTAGTCAACGATAAAAATTGCTGCACTCACCAAAGTATAACCAGAGGCATTTTTCACCTCTTCCCGTCAGCTTTGTCCACACATTTCTCGGCTTCTCGACGAAAGTAACAAATAGCGCTTAAAACCATCCTCAACTCCGTCTCCGAAAATTTGGCACGAATTGACATAGCAACGGTATGTTTACACACAGATCTAAAATGACACTGATGACTTTTCTTTAAAATGACCCTTTCTGCCACAATTTACCGAATCCTAATGACTCATGCACAGTGACAGGACAACTGGTTTTCCCCTGGTTACTGGTATAGGAACTGGTATAGGAAAGAGCGACGCGTATACGAAAATCGAGCGCAAGTATTAAATAAAATGCAAACAAAGATATCAATGAATCAAATCTTATTCCTCGTACAAATAAAGTACGTACTATTTAACACAATTTATGCATTACTGATATGATTCTGATTGATTGAGTTGAAGGGGGAGGAGGCAGGGGGAAGGGAGGCGAGAATACCAACATTAAAAATATTATTACAAGTAGAGTTGTGGGAAGAAACGTGACTGGCGACTGGGAAGGAAACGGAAACGGAAGGTTGCAACTAGAGCGGTGGAGATTCATGCGGATGTTAAGCGGAGTCGTGGTCAAACCAATGTAGAAGCTAGGGCATAGTTGACGGAGGAGGATATAAACAACATTAAGGGAAATGCAAGAGAGTAGGTTGACGGACGGAAGATGAACGGCAAGGAATTGATCAGGCAGAGGCTGGGTGATGAGGATGCCACTAGTTTTGCAACGCGGGTGATTGCAAGGCGTCGGAAGGGATTTAGAAGTGCTGGAGATTGATTTAGAAAGAGGTTTAGAAATTTTAAAGAGGGCGGAGAGGTTGGGAGGGCGTCTAAAAGTGAGATAAGGACAGCGGGGGAAGTTTTGGAGGTAGTGAGGTTGTCAGAGAGGATGGGGTAGAGGTTTTATGGTATACGACGGATTGAGTGAAATCCAGGGAAATAAGTGGTACATGGGGAGATTTGGTCACGAGGACACTTATTAAGAGAGAAAAATTTGGAGGAAGAGAATTTTTGGAGGTAGTTCATACAGATAGCGTAAATTATAAAGATATCAGGTGTAATCCTCTCACTCTGAAAGTCTCTGAGTGAATCAACGAATATACTGAGCGAACATTTGACGCTTGAAAAATATTAAGCACTGCACCAATTTAATATATTAATGCATGATTAATCAATCTATGCGAATTAAATCTCAAATAAAGTTATTTAGAAAATACAAAATGAGGGATTTCCCTCTCGTCGATAAAAAGTATTTATCGTCAAATTTGACCATAATATATCTCGTATAGTCCAGTGATCCCTTACTTAATTTGAAGCAAAATGGCAATAGTATGCCGAGAAGCGCAGTTCCAACGTCAAACAATTACCTATTTATTAAATAGTAGTATAATATTCGAGGTTCGATTAGTGACAGAATGGGAGCTGTACCCAGGAAGTACGACAGAGGATAACTATGGGTACGAAAGCATTTGAGAAGGTGAAAGAACTTCTGACAGCAATTAGCATTGCAATAGAACAGAGAAAGTGATTTGCTAAATGTTTTGTATGGAGTGTGGTGACTTACGAAACATGGACAGTCAAAAAGAAAGATGAAAAGTACTTTGAAATTTTCGAAATGTGGTTGTGGAAAAAAATGATTAAGGTGAAGTGGACGGATGGAATGAGAAATGAGGAAGTAACACTAATGACAATAGGAGAAGAAAGAAAACTGCAGAGGGAAATATAAAAAGAGGAAGACAGCTTGGATGGGACATGTATTCCGCCAAAATTGTCTTTTTAGAAGACTTATTGAAGGGAAAATAGAAGGAAAGCGAGGAAGGGGAAGAAGAAGAATGGGAATGCACGATGACATAAATAATAATAACCAAAGTTAGAGGCAAATGAAAGAAGATGCTCCGGACCGACTGCGATGAGAGGGTGTCATCCAGTTGAAACCTGTCAGAAGACAGATTCCACTAAGAAGAAGGGATTCGAGGTGCGAGATCCCGCGAGAACGTGATGATGGTGGTCGAAGAGCATGCGCACACAGAAGCCAATCAGTGACAGAGTTTCGCGAAAAATTCACAGAGTTTTCTTATTTTCAGAAATTTACCGAATATTGACATGCGCTTGCGCTGTCAAACTCTGAGAGTATTCATGAATTATGCATGAATAAATTGAAGAAAAAATATACTGTGGGACACCGGCTTTAAAAATAATTTACCATCCTCTCAACCGTGTTGTTCTTCCTCATCGTCATTTTCACTGTCTCCAGCTTCAGCGAAACCAAGAAAAGTGTTGACGGTGTACTCTCTGCAAATACATTTTGAACGTACTTCACTGTGTGTTCTGCTATTTCCATTCTTTCTCATTAGCAATACCCGCGTCTCCCTGGGCCCATTTCTCTCTGCATCTTCCCGGTGTGATACACTGAGTCATGCTGCTCCTCATTGTCACTGTCACTCTCTTCGGCAGATTCTTTGCGTATCATATTAGCTGTCGGAAAAACACGAAAAGATTCAATGTAGCGTCAATCAATAGGAAAATTGGCGACATACAAAAACAATTCGAGCACCTTCCGATTTTTACCACGTAGAACGTAAATAATATCCTTCAAAGTAGTAATGGTTGTATTAATTAAAATGACAATGTATAAAATGAGCAGCATAGATGAAAACTTACTCTCTTCTACCACCAGTTTATTCATCCGTAGAGTTATTAAATTAATCAATTAATGCCGTATCAATATTTGTGACATGTAAAATTAATAAATACAAAAGATTATGATCTCAAAAACACACTTCAAAATAAAATAGTTTTTATTCATGAGATCTATGACATGTAAAGATTTTGGGCATAGAGTGCAGTGACACATTAGTTTTTCAATTTGTATCGCTTATGTCGTGCTCATGTGACTGTGTGAAAAGTAAATTATTGTTATATTTTGATTTGCTAAATTAACCCCTTGACGATGTGGTATTTAAGATAGCTCATTACAATTTTGACAGGTGTAATAAAATGCTCTGAGATTTTCCAGTTATTCCCTTTTTTTCCTCTCGCATACGAACAGACGTTAACACACCGCCCCGCCGATCACACGCTCGGCGTTCGCGCCGTCACGCCGCCGCCGCCGGCTTTATCCCCCCCCTACAACTCCGCCGACTAAAATTAAGACGGCGCACAGTGGGACGAAAGCGAAAAAAGCTGGCCAAAATTCAAAAAATGGATTTGTTTCAATCTGGAATTTGAAATTTGGCATAGTGACTCTCCTACTAATGGTGCATATGACGTGTGTATTATTGTGCATAACTCTTCCGCATTAACATTATACAATGGTTTAAAGTTGAACAAATTTTGCAAAAAATCCAGAAATGAGATTTCGCTGAAAATCTCCAAAATGAAGAGTCAACAGAACCTTTTGCAGGAGCTTATTGAAATAAAAAGTTATAGTATTAAAAAAAACTTTAGTCTTTGACATGTTGAAATTTTGAATGATCTATATGGATAATTACCCTTTTAATAGGACAAAATGGCGGACCCTATTTTTCACTGATTTTCTGGCTTTAGGTAGAAATATAGTTCAGAGGGACACAGAGTAACCGTAAGGAACTTACATCACGGTATTAACTAAAGCTTCTAGAATGCGAATCCGTTGAGAAAGTTTGCGGCCGTCCGCGGTGCCGAAAATAAACTCGGTTTTTCGATCGCGCGGCGGGGTCCAGCCTAGCGCGCCAGCGCTATCGGAATACAGCGACGTGGCGAGTATCATCACACGCTATTCAGCCATGAACTTAATGACGGCGATTTTGGAACTATTTATGGTGTAAAGGATCGCCAAAGGTGCTATAATAGTAGTTTGAAAAGACAATCCATTCTCTTTCACATGGTCCGATAGCCGTAGTTGTCTCTCTCTTCGAATACTACATTCAAGGAGCTAAACCATCTTCACTTCACGCTAACATTTAAGGCTGTGAATAATTAGTTCAGCTTCGGTGGGCAACATGAAGAGCCCATTGAACATGCACATTATTTCCCATCGGCTAGAACCTGGTGTCGCACAACCATTCTTACCCTCCCCCCCACCCTCCGCCACCTCTACCGCCCCCCAACCCCTCCGTGCTACCTAGAGAGTGTTCGCAATTGGGGCGTTTTATGACACCGCGGGACAGTTCGTGTGGCCTGCTTAAGCCCACGATCTTCATCTTTTGCTTATATAGTACCTAGTACTCACCGAAGGTTACCTTGAATCTACGCTCACAGTATTGTTAGTTAAATTTATTGTTATAGTATGTTATGGTAAGTTATATAAAATTGTTTATAATAAAAATAAATTGGTTTTTCCCTGCTTGCTGATCTTCCAGTTTGCGTACACCCAGGCATTCGCTTGCACGTTGGCTCTCGACGCGCTCCTCTCCACGGCAACTGCACCCGAACAATACCTCCTCCAGTGGAGAGGCCGAGGTTCTTGTTGCACCCACAACGAAGGGTAAAAAACACAGCTCCTCATTACAGCCGTAAATCAGTGCCTGTGCAGGAACATTCATTTCAACGAATGACCCACAGCTCCTTATTTTTACTCTCGTGGCGGTGAAACTTTAAGATAAGGCATAAGCATCATCACCATCAACGACGAAACTATCTTTTAAAAATTCACTATTCGCCGTCTCGGATTCCCACTCCATTTCCGGCCAGCGTCAAAGGATTATTCTCAGTTTGTTGCACTGTGCTTATTGTTAGTGGTCTACGACGGAATACGCTGTAATGTTCTCGCATGGAAACCCCGCGTTTCATCCAAGACAAAGCCGGCGTAATTTTTCTCAAAGTCAAGAGATGCATGGTCCAGAGAAGAGAACCCCTTCTAGTCACTTGATGTTGAAATCCAAGGTCACATGCACGACATACAACAAGCATAAGCGCATCCAACGACACATTTTAATTTTGACTCCAATAGGACACAAAGTTCCAGCAATAAGGTGACTTTATTTTCTCAGCTGGAGAAAACTCCAAAAGATAATGATGACTGTCAGCTAAAAAACAGAGCCACGGTGGTACAGTTGGGGAACAATAATATGCGCAGAAAGAATCTGTAGGCACGCGTGGCTGGGAAAAGCCGTGACGCGTGGCCCACGAGAATTAATTATAATAATAAAAAAAGGAAAGAGGGAAGAATAGGAAATGGGAACCAAACTCACCGGCCGTCGGCATGCTATGCCCCAGGATCAGGACTCCGCCCCAAAAAAGAAAAACCGCGTGGAGACGTTCGCCTCTCGTCTCCGCGACGAAGGCCAGCTGACTCCTTTTGCCCCTCCCGCGTCTCCTAGGTGCATGTGCACACCCCCGCTCCCCACCCTCCAGACGGCGCGACGAGCAAGGTTAGGGGAAGGTCGAGGAGGGAGATTCAAAAGCACGAAACAAAAGAACGCGCATCGGCGCAAACATCCCACCCCCCGTGAATTTTCAATGAAATTAGCATCAAAATTAATATTTAATAAGCATAAGCCAGTTGAAGAGGCGAAACACGCGGGAGAAGTATAGAACGTCGAACAAAAAAATCGTTGCTACAATAAAAGAAATAATCATCAGACCGCATTGGGACGCTCTCGGAATATTGAAATCCACACTAAACAAAGGTGAGGGGAAGGAATTAAACTAGTATCTTCACTCCCAGAGGCCTATCAGAGAGACTAAATGGGGAATTGGGCTGGGCCATGGTAGGGTCAATAAGGAGGAGAAAGGAATAAAGAACGTTCCATCATGAACATAACAGCGAGAGCGGCCCAATCAAAAATATTTTACAATAAAAAATATAACTTAGACTGAAGTTGGCAACGGTACCAACTGGTCTGGTTTCACAACTTCACAACTGGTCTCGTTAATGTACCCGAAGACATTTTTAAGTCCGCAACCCTAATTACGCCTGTCGAGTCCGGAAATACTTGTACGATTCGCCCCATTTTCCACAGCGCAGGTGGAAGAGTGGAGTCCCGCAGAAGAATTAAATCCCCAATTTAATATTTTCAGTTTTTCGCGTCCATTTTGCCCGCTGTTGTAAAGTGTGTAAGTATTCCTGAGACCACCGCCGCCAGAATTGTTTATTTAATTACTCAATGAGCTTCCATCGAGTAGGCAGATGGAATTCATCGTCTGAAGTGGTTTCAGGCAAACCTATCAACGGTTGACCGACTAGAAAATGGCCAGGGGTCATACAATCTATCTCGTTTGGATCCTGTGATTTTGGTGCCAACGGCCGGGAATTTAAAACGGCTTCAACTTTACACAAAAGTGTAGCAAACGCTTCGAAATTCAAAGTTTGGCCGCTGAGAACTCTACGCAGGTGATATTTTACCGATTTAATACCGGCCTCCCACAAACTGCAAAAAGTGTGGAGCAGATGATGGATTTAATTTCCAACTGATTCCGGATTCTGGATAGATTGAGGTCGGAACGAATTCACGTCTCAGCTGCGGTAACATGCAAAACATTTATATATATTTTTGGAACCCCGGCAGCCAAATTAAATGTAGGATAACGCAGATAATTTAGTACTATTGATTTTGCATCATTACAGTATCGGTATTTCAATTTCAAGGCTATTTATTAATATTTAAAAAATTGTAATATTAGGCATTTCTCCATATTGGTAACCACGTGGCGGGAGTTAGTGGACACGTGGGAGTTGAACAATGAGCAGAATATTCTAGAAGCCGGAAACACGAGGAGAGGGAGAGCGTCACCCAGGAAGTTCTAGAACTATAACAATGGGAAAGCAAAGGACTATTTAAGCGGACGCGAGCACTTAGAGTGGCGCTCTTAGTCGGTGGCTCTTAGTCGGTGTATCTCAGTCGGTGTGTAATACCCGAATGCTGCATACTGCTATACTATATTTATCAAAGAAGAAGTATATTTATCAATGTGTGATAACCGAGTAATAAGTGTTTCAATAATTTTGTGCTACGTGCGGGTCGACATCCGGAGGGAGTAATAGCAGCCAGAAAATAGTCGGAAGCAGCAGAGAGCGGGGAAATCTATAGGAACAGGCGATGGATACGATGGCAGCGATGCCATTTATATTCTGGTTCCTTGGGATTGGGTCTGGGATTGGGATGCTGGACTGGAGAAGTATTGCAGAAATAAAAGCAAGGATAGCAATGGCAAAAGAGGCCTTCAGCCAGAAGAAAAACTGGCTATGCAATAAAAGCCTGGATCTGGAGCTGAGAAAGAGACTAGCTAAATGTGGATGTGAAGCGTGAAGAAGAAATAATATGGATGTGAAGCGTGGACATTAGGTAAGAGGGAAAGGAATAGAATAGAAGCTTATGAAATGTGGGTGTGGAGAAGGATGGGAAAAGTAAGATGGGTAGATAAGATGAGAAATGAAGAGGTTTTGAGCAAAGTAAAAGAAGGACGATCGCTCCTAAAGGAAATAAGGAAAAGGAAAGGAAACTGGTTGGGCCATGTGATGAGAGGGAAAAGTGTAATAACTGTGGCCCTTTAGGGTTCAATTGAAGGAAAGAAAAAGAGAGGAAGGAGAAGAATTAAATTGGTGGATCAGGTGAAGAACATCAGCTATGATGAAGCAAAGAAGGAAGATCGGGACAGAAGCGGATGGAGACAGCACTGGTGTACGGGACCTGCCAGCAGGCAGAACACCAGATGATGATGATGAGGCGATGGGCGCGGCTCTGTAAGGATTGGCAACGCTCACTGTTTACGACACTTGGTGTAAAGTATTTGGAGGGATCAATGGTCCCCGATTGTATTTATTTTTTATATGTGTATGTTTCGCCCACGATTGTCAGGTTTTCTATATGTTTGTTGATGGTCAAGTGTCCTATTTGTGTGTGCCCAGCGTACTCAAGGGTATTTATTTATGATATTTAAGAGGGTATATGTGTTACGAGTGAGTTGTGGTGTGCTTTTGGGAAATAGATTGATTTCATGTAACATATGTAGTCAGGGCAAGTAATTAAAAGGTCTCTTCTCTAACAAACGCGAGTGTTGTCATTGAGAGTAGAAAAGCAACCAAATTTTCCCATAGCTGAAGTGAGCGGAAGGAGGAAGATCGACTAAGGTTAGTTGATAGAACTCATAATTGTTTTATTTCGCGTACGTCGTGGAATCTTAAATATAAAATTTAGTAGTAACACCCATGGCTAATACCGCTAAATAAATTTAAACAAACGGGAGTGTTACAAGGTTAACGTTTCCCGATGGGAGGAGGACCTAATTAGTCGGTACAATTCTGTCAAAAAACGATCAGCCCCGACAAAATTTGTACCGCAATCAGAATAAATGGCCCGAGGAACTCTCTCTCCGAGCGTATGAAGCGTTGGCCCGAGGAATTCCTCTCCGAGCGATGAAGCGTTGGAAAGCCGCAATGATGGCAGGAGTGGACAGCAAGGTGACTAATGCTGTGGTCCCAAAACAAATAAACAAACATAGATACTAAAGAATTCAAATGAGATATGGTACTTTTTTCACAGTTTTTTTATTTCAGGTCAACCGGTTTCGTCACATAGGCGACATCATCATTTAAAAAACTGTGAAAAAAGTACCATATCTCATTTGAATTCTTAAGAATGGATTTTCACAAAGTTAAGCCAGAATTAATCGAGTTTAAACATAGATACGCTTTTTCTATGGCAGAGATTCTTCTATTGCTTAGTTTGTAGGAAAATGGCCCTCCGTATTCCACACCCACGCAAGAAAATGGCCTCTGTGCCACTACCCTTGGAGAGGGAAGATCTGACATAATTGGTTGTATTGTCTTGCCCCGATAACGCGAGCACACAACGCAATTCAAGATTTCAGATCGAATGACAGATCTGGTCGACAATATCCAAAATTGCCTGGCAACCAATGCCTCCACAGCTCGAGGACCACCCTGGAGTGATACTAAATGATAATGCCGAATAATTTATCGTGAGAAAAGCGAACATCTCGGCAGTAAAATAGGATGCCGAGCAGACTCAGATAAGAGGGAATTCTGCAGCTTGCCTCCCACTTTCAGTTACCCGTTCGAATCCACAAAGGATCGTAATCGACTAATTGACCGAGAAAGTAGAAGGCAAGTTTTGCTCGAATCGAACACAAATGCAAAATAAACCATTTGAGTGGCGTGAGCCAATTTTTCCAAGGCATGTGTCCACTCCTGAGAGGACAAGGGTGTTTGAGGTCGGAACCGCTCACCCTTGAAAGCATTTAAGAATCCATAAATATAAGCTGTCACTCTTACCAAACGAACAAAAGAGGAAAAGTTTTTCAACCACACAACAGAGGATTCATCCACCTGTGTCAACCCCATAACAAGTGAAGCCCCTTTCCGCTCTGGTAGCTCATCTGTGGCAACAGGTACAAAATCAGAGCTGGGCCATTGTGCTTCACTTAAAAGAATGAAAGGAGGACCGGACCAATACAACTGGAAACTGAGAAGTTACTTGAGTAGTAGGCCTCTGGAAATGCAATCGGCGGGATTCTCGTCGGAGGCTACGTTTCCCCATAAATGAGAAGGAATTGTTTCAGTTATCTCAGATACATGGTTAACCACAATTTTTTTTAATAAATGGGGTGGCGTCGCTAACCAGGATAAAACTATCCGAGAATCTGTCCATGTAAAAATGTTGTGGATACAAATTCTATCCTGAAACGTATAAAATTTGTAAAGCAGCCGCAAAAACAGCCCTTAGAAAAGCGTTTAGTGAATTCAAGAGAAAAGTACTTGGAAAACAACTAGAGGGAAATCCGAAAGCATTTTGGTCATATTTTAGGGAAGTACAGGGAAATAAAAAGCCAACGGTTAATTCCTTGAAAAACGATAGAGGCGAAATCGGAACTTCCAGTTTAGATAAGGCAAATTTATTGAATTATTTTTTTCAGAGCGTTTTTAATCAATCTAAGCATAGTTTGCGCGAAACTATACCAGACCGATTTCAACAACCAATGCCCCCGATCGATATATCTTGTAGCAGAATCGTATCCTTAATAAGTAACATTAGCCCGAACAAGTCCTCAGGTTCTGATGAAATTCCAGTTCGTGTGTATAAAGACTTAGCTCTCGAAATGGCTCCGTATCTTAAAGTAATATTTAACAAATCCCTCGAAGAACACGCGGATACCAAAAACTGGAAGATAGCAAACGCGACCCCAATTTTTAAAAGCGGAGATAGGGAACAGCCATGTAATTATAAACCAATATCATTAACGTCACTATCATGTAAAATTATAGAGCATATAATAGTTACATCAATAATGGGACACCTCGACAGCCAGGATTTATTATTAACAAACCAGCATGGGTTCAGAAAGGGACGGTCTTGCGAATCTCAATTAGGTCTTTTTGTTCATGATATTTTAGTTTCTGGAGAAGGTAACGTACAGGTAGACGTAGCGTTTCTTGACTTTAGAAAAGCTTTTGACAAGGTTCCCCACTGTAAGTTACTCGCGAAGTTAGCATCATACGGGTAGACAATAATATAGTAGGCTGGATAGGAGACTTCTTACATGAACGCGTTCAAAGGGTGGTATTAGATGGTGTCAGCTCAGGCGAAGTAAAAGTTACATCGGGTGTTCCCCAGGGAAGCGTGATAGGACCAATTTTATTTCTTCTCTACGTAAATGACTTGAATGCAGTAGTGAAAAATAGCAAGCTCCGTCTTTTTGCCGATGATGCAGTAGTGTATAAGGAAATAAGAAATGAAGAGGACAGTCAGTCTTTAGCTAAGGATTTAGATGCGATTGATGATTGGTGTGATAGTTGGCAGATAGAATTAAATTTGAAGAAATGCGTGATAATGGACTTTTGGAAAAAGATTGGCTTTCCCCGGAATACTTATTGCACCAAAAAAAAGAAAATATCTAACGTAGAATCTATTAAATACTTAGGCGTCACCATCACTGAAGTCATATCATGGGGGAAACATATCAGGGAAATAACTAGTGTTGCAAACCGTAGATTAGGATTCGTAAAAAGGGTTCTAGGCAAGTGCGATGAGAGAGTACGAGAAAGAAGCTATTTTACACTTGTAAGGCCTCATTTAGAATATGCTGCTAGTATATGGGATCCGTACGAGGAAGGTATGATTAAAGAATTAGAGCGCGTGCAAAGGAGATCTGCTAGGTTTGTTAAAGGCCGTTATAATAATTGTATAAGTGTTACGAGCTTAATAGAAGAACTAGGATGGGAATTACTATCAGAACGCAGGGTAAAATTTAGGTTCAACCTTTTAAGTATATTCGAAACCGATTTGTTCACAGATGACGTTAGATATATATTAAGAACCCCTGCGTATTATGCTAGGTTTGATCAGATTAACAAGATTAGAGAGATAGATTTTCGTACCGATAGATTTAAAATGTCATTTTTCCCGCTATTACTATATACTATACTATAAGAGAGAACAATAGGCAGCGTAGCAAAGGGATAGGTAGGTGAAATATAGTTAGAGTAGTCTGTAGTGCATGATGCATGTAATAACAACCAATAATCTCTTTCTTATTATGTAGATACTAACCATCTTGCTGCATGTGACCCTATTAGGTAACATATCCTGCTTAAATCTTAAATATCCTACTTGCATGGCAATAGTGCATGTTTGGTGATCCTCACCCCCTGCCACACACCCTCGTGGTGGCTCGCAGGGTATTATGTAGATGTAGATGTATTACTAATATTAGAGAGCAGTCGTGAAAGCAATAGCGAGGCTGACAATTCAAGTTTAGGGATTGTGACTGTCTTTGACCCGGTGGGTATTGTCAACGGAAATCGGAATGACGACCTTTGAAGTGAGCGTGGGTTTTCGGCGAGAAACTGAATCCTTCACATTAGGACCAAATGAGGTTTTTAAAATCTTGATCCTTTTTTACACGAAGCCCACAAGTTGAGTAACAGAGGAAAATGGCTCATTATTTAAGGTCTCCTCGAAAAGAGCCAGAGTTTCTGCATCAACGAAACGTGCTGCTAATCGGAACAAAATTAATTCCCCCAAATTGGGAATGTTTTATTGTACCCAAGGCAGCGTGAATTTCGGAAAACGTGTTCACAAATAATTGCATGGAAAACAATGATCCCGTAAATGAAACGGGAAATTCCAGGATTCTATCAAGATAATCAAATCCGAGGATTCTAGGATTGTCATAATGCTCACATAACTCCCTCCTAGCAGAATCATAATGAGCTTCGCCAAATGGGACGGAAGCGATAAGTGCTGAGGCTTTACCTTGAAGAGCCGCCTTTAAATAGGCGAATTTCTCAACTGAGGAAATATCCGTTCTATCATGTATTACAGACTGAAATAAATCGCGGAATCCAACCCAATCAGAAAATGCCCCAGATAAACGAGGTCATTCAGTGGTAGGAAGACGAGACCTTTTGCCCTGAACGGATTCATTAACCAACTGAGCAGACTCATTGACGGTGGGAGGATTCGATACTGTACGAAAAATGGAAAGAATAAAATAATTCTTTTCTTTCACTTCATCGCCAATGCTCCTATCCACCAGACATGTATCGCTTTGATTAAATTCATGGCAATACTCAAAATTTTCGGTCTGAGCGTCACGAAATGCTGAATGTACAACTTTAAATGCGAGTCAAATTGCTCCCGTGTAACTGGCGATTTACCTTTAGCCCCTTCAACTTGCATTGTAAGAACAAAAAGAAAAAAACTACTCGCAAAACGGAATGAACTCCCTCGAAAAACTCCCGGAGAAACCGTCCCAGGTTTCGGCACCAAAAATTGTAGGCACGCGTGGCCCACGAGAATTAATTATAATAATAAAAAAAGGAAAGAGGGAAGAATAGGAAATGGGAACCAAACTCACCGGCCGTCGGCATGCTATGCCCCAGGATCAGGACTCCGCCCCAAAAAAGAAAAACCGCGTGGAGACGTTCGCCTCTCGTCTCCGCGACGAAGGCCAGCTGACTCCTTTTGCCCCTCCCGCGTCTCCTAGGTGCATGTGCACACCCCCGCTCCCCACCCTCCAGACGGCGCGACGAGCAAGGTTAGGGGAAGGTCGAGGAGGGAGATTCAAAAGCACGAAACAAAAGAACGCGCATCGGCGCAAACAATCTGTCCCTCTGAAGGAAAATTAAGGAAAAGAAAGACAAATGAATTTGCCCACTTCGAGGTCAGAGAATGGAATCAATGCATCTCATCGATCTGAAGATTATTTTCTTTCTCTTCAATCCTCTCTCACGCCGGCTAATAACCGTTTTAAAACCCCTCGCAATTTGTTCGGTGTCTTCTATCTCTGGTCTTCTTATTTCATTCTTCCGATTCGATGTTCCTTCCGCTTTTTTGCTATGAGACTGTGATGTCGCAGCATGCGTTCAACATGTACATCCCTCTCACTCTCCACAGTATCCCTAAAACACTTTTTCACCAATCTCTTCGTAGGACTTATTGCGAAGTTCCACAGAGGAATTCACCTTTACTAGGACTCGAACCCGGATCCCTCGGTATCGTGCCAAGTGCTTTATTCAATTTCGCTACCGATGCGGTCTTCTTACCAGGGGATATTTTGTGAGTTTTAATGATACAGTATTGTAACGAATCGTCTACGGAGATTAGAAGAGCTGTAGAAAAAGATATGTGAATTATAAAGTAACTGACTTAAATGTGTTAAATGAATGAATATATACGTAAATTGTTGCAATTTCGGTCAATTAATATGAAGATAAATTCAATTGAACATGCGATTCTTAGGGAGATTGGTTGAGCAGTGTTGAACGTAAATAAAGAGGAGATTGAGCGGTTTGTTTTATCGCCAAGTTATTGTTATTTCATGAACCTTGAATTCATTACAAATTGCTGTCAGAAGTGGGATTTTGCGATAGTGAGATAAGTAAGTAATCGTGTATAAAAGCAATGGCGACGTATGCAAAGCGATGGAAAAAGCAGAGAATATCCGGAGAATTCCTCATTCGTGGTACAAGGTGGTGGCAAAAAATAAAATCACTTATTAGATGAAAAGTTGAATAAACATTTGGAAAGAACGATGATGGGGATGTGCGTAAGTCGGTGCCAAGCTTGAAGACGGAGCGAGCTGCTAGCGTTTGACGGAAATATGCCTTTAGATTTGGCACTCTTCGAAACGACAGCGATGAATAACGTTTGGTCAGAAACAAACAAAGTTTCTCCGCTATGTCTGGCCCTTCGTGATGATGCTCTGAGGGTACTTAAGGGTATCCCTCCTTCCGAGAGGCAAAACTACTACGTAGTGATTCAGCAACTGAAGATGAGATTTGGGCACGGCCATATGGAACCAGTCTGCCGTTCACAGCTAAAGACCCGCCGACAGGGAACAAACGAGAGACCGCAGAATATTTAATTTTTTTTCCTTGAGAATGACACAAAGTGTCGAAAGCATGCTTTGGTGCTTATTAAAACGGTGTGGAAATTTACTCTCGTCTTTTCATTCTTACGAGTGTGGATATTGAATATTTCCACAAAGTTGCGCCTGAAACTATTTCATGCGTCCGCAGGAGTTCGAGGAAGCAATTTTGCCTCTGGCCAGATACGCTTACCCTTCCGTACCGGACCACGTCTGTGAGTGCTTGGCTGTGGACAAGTTCTTCGATGTTATGCGTAAATGTGAGACGCAGCAGGCCGTAGAACTGGCACGCACGAAGACTCTTCGTGAAGCTCTAACTCAGACGTTAGAATTTAAGGCCGTCAAACTCTACATCTCTAGTCTAAACACCTGAGTCATAAGAAGTGCCTAAAATTCGTGGACATGCTCGATTATGAGCACTAGAATGTGTGGAAGAGGGAGCTCGTTGTAATCGATACCCTGTAGAGGACATTATCGAGCAAGTCCTAGAAGCCATGAAGTCCTGCCGAATCGAGTGTGGGATATTGTGGCTGTGGGAAAATGGGACACTTGCGAAGCTGTTGCTCTCGACCTCGCCGAAAACTCGGTGAGCAGCAGGAAAACTAGAATGGGATGGCGGAACGGAGAAGCTGTAGATCCAATTTGCTTACACCCCTGCCACCGTTGCATCTCTCAACGCCCGAGCTAACAGTCTGTTCAGTCCGAACTCGTCTCCTGCAGGCACCCGTACCTGTCGCTGGATATTGGCTTGGTTGCTGGTTGTATCATGTTTTCGACTCTCGACCTAAAAACTGGGTATTGGCAAGTCGGTTTGGAGCCCTAAAACAAGGAAAAGACTGTATTCACTTTCGGCCATGGCTTGTGGAAATTTACGTTGATGCTGTTTGGTCTGTGTAATGCCCTCGCGACATTCGAGCGGCTGATGGAGAATGTACTCCGAGGATTGTCGTGGGAGGTTTTCTTAGTGTATCTTGACGATATAGTTGTGCTCGGAAAATAGTTCAAAACCGCCAGGATAATTTGGAGCGTGTATTCCAACGTCCACACGGAGCTAACTTGAAACTGAATCCAAAGAAGAGCCACCTCTTCAAGGGACTAATAAGCTACCTCGGCCTCGTAGTATACGAAAAAGGGGTGTCTGTTGACCCGGCCAAAATTGAGGCAATTGAAGACTGGCCGGTACCCGTGCATAAACTCGAAAGAAAAAGGATTCTGGGGCTTTGCACCTGCTATCGCCGGTTTTTTCACGGTTTTTTTCACCAAGCTGTTAACTCGACTGACTGAAGAGGGCCGCAGTTACAATTGGAGCACGGAGTGTCAAGATGCCTTCGAAGAGCTAAAGAAATGGCCAATCAGTGTTCCCGTGTTGAGATACCCTCGGCCGGGTGGGAATTTCAAACTGGATACGGATGCCAGCAACGTAGGAATTTGGGGAGAACTGTCTCAGACAGAAAACGGCGAGGAAAGGGTCGGTCTACTTCAGCAAGGTACTGTTATCGGCTATTTCAGCAAGGTACTGTCGAAGCCAAAACGCAAGTAATGCGTACAAGAAGAGAGCTGCTTGCAGTAGTCAAGTCGGTGGGGAATTTTCACAAATATGTCTACGGCAGGAAATTCCTACTGAGGACTGACCATTCGGCTTTTCAATGGTTTCAGTTTTTCCGTGAGGGATACAGAGACTTCCAGGAGGGAAAAAGTTTTTCAAAAAGGATATCGTTGAGTAAAAGACCCTTCTTCAAGTTCCTTCTGATTTCCAGCTCCTCCTTTTTGTCCATCGTCCTCCCTTTTTTCACTGGGTGTAATATCTCCGGTATGAAGTCGCTGCTATGGTTTTCCTCCCGCAGGTGCTTGGCAAATTAGGACTGGGAAAGATTACATTTCCGGAAATACCTCTTGTGTTCTTCTATTCTTTTGTGGAAAGAGCATCCTGTCCGTCCCATATACGCCGCACTGCAGTCATTGCACTGTAATTTGTATATTCCACTGTTTTCCAATGGTTGAACTTTGTCTTTGGAGTTATGCAGGAAACTTCTTAGGTCTTCATTACTGTAAAATGCAATTCTAAATTTGTCTTTTCGGAAGCGGTTGCCCATTTTTTTCTGAAATAAACTCGTAATGTGGTCATTCGCACCGACGAATATTTCCCCCCTCCACTTTCGTTGGAGTGAAGAGTATTTGTTTTTCCCTGATGGAGCATTTTTTTAAGGAGCATTTTGTCAATAATGCTCTCGTTGTAACCATTAGACATGTCTATTGATTTAATAATTTCTAATTCCTAGTTTAATGATTCTTTAGAAAGAGGGATGCCCATTAGTCTGTTTTCATGGAAGTGAAAAACGGACAGTTTTTGTGATATGTGACGGTGGGAGTCGAGAGGGATGGAATGAGTGAGTGGTCCATGGGTTTGCGGAAAATTGCAAAATCAAATTTCTATTCTATTTTTGTTACTGTCACATCTTGGAAATTAAGTTTTCCCTCTTTTTCTTTCTCACTAATAAACTGTATGCTTTTGCACTGGGTATTCAGAATTGTCAGAAAATTATCCAATTGTCTATCCGTGCCAGCCCATACAGCAAAATTATCGTCCACGTAAGGGAACCAGCAATTAATATTCTTGGTGCACACTGAGTTATAACTGAATAATTTGAATACTGAATGAAATATCACTTAAAAGATTTGAAACAATTTCAACCATAGCGAGAAGCAGCCGTCTTCGGGTTAGCTGGCCGGCGCGTGATCGACCCGATTGATTGTTAATTATACATAATCTAATAATTCTTCCAGTTTTTAATAGAATGATGAAAAATATGATAATAAAGGTGAAGATGTATAATCATTAATTCTAAGGAACAAAAACCGAAAAGAAAGTAAGTGTTGTTTTCTTTCAAAACAGAATTTAACATTTATTTTTAATGCACACTAAAGACAAGGTTTATTTTATAAGTTGAAGGTTGTGTTTGCTGAGATGTGCGGGCAGTCATCCGCCGTTACCATAGGTTTTGGATGACGTATGATCTCGAGCATTGACTCCACACTGGTCACAATGTTTTCATGTCATCCTATTTGTAAGATTTTAGTAAACTTAACCACAACACAAGTTAACAATGGAGCTAATATATCACCGCATAATCGTCGCAGAATTTATGCCAATTTATTTTGCTAAAAAGTAGGGTGCGACCATTATTAGGGGAAATAAAAAAATAAGATTGCTCCGGTATTAGTTACACATATGTCATTTATTACGTACTTAACTGCCTTTATTGCGCGCCTGCTGTCTTTGTTTCAATGCGCTAGCATAGTTATTTCATTGAAAACGTTAATAGATAAAAATAGAAAATTCATTTAAAAAAGTGTACCCAACTTGCCCTGGTCTCCCCTACTCTGTATTTGTGAATGGCAGGTAGAAATGTATGTCAGGTAGAGTGCAAAATTAGACAAATTTTCCCTTTTACAGCAGTAAGTGTCGTGACGAACAGAATTAACAAGCGACGATTATGCGATGAAAAGTTGTGAACCTATTTTTGGACTGAAAAAGTAGAGGATGCGACGATTAAGCGGCGGAAAAACGGTAATAAAAGAATCTGTCTTACACCATAATGCTCATTATTTCTTCACTTTTCTTGAAATGAGGTGATTTTTAAAATCTGTGTTTTGGCCTGGAAAGTCAGTAAAGAGTCAGGGAAAATCAAAACTGGCAATGCGTGTCAACCCTGTACGAGGACCTAGGCGTAGTTATATTTTCTGATGGTATTGCAGAGAGGCGTTCGAGAGCCTCAGCGCTCATATCGTTTTGCTGTAAAACACTATGCAACATTTCTGTGATGACTATCTTCTCCGGCGGAAATAGTTGTCCAAATGAAGTTGATAATGGACTCGTTAGGGAGAGATGGACTATTTTGCGCGATTCTTATATTTTCTGAGTCCCATATCACGTTCCGACGAAGCCTAGCCCTAGTGATATAAGCGCAAGCACGTGACAATCGTAGGTTTTCAGACCAGACCGTAGTCACTGCTATGGCGTCGACATTTCGTTTGACGAGGTCTTACGTGAAATAGCGATGTAGATTCTCTGAACTTGGAGCAAATGTAAACTCAAGTCTGATACGGAGTTGGAGTAGTATTAAACTATTTTGCGGTCGCTGCTATTGCATAGTTTAATCAATGTTTTACCGTTAGCTCAGTACAGCCATATTTTCCACCCAAGGTGTCAAAGTTCGTGCAAATCGTAAAACACATTAGCGCTCTGTTTTACGAAACACACGAATGACATTGAAGGAACGATGCATGTCCGAGGGAAATGTTATGGAACAGGGCCGGGAGGTACATACATATAGTATTCTGCGAGTGAACAACAATCACGCCCGAATGTTTTGCGTGAAATTGTGGAACTCGTCCAGAAAAAAAATTTAAAAACGTAAGCTTTGTATTACAGTGGAATAAAAACCTTGACAATGTTAAAGTTTGACGCTATAATTGAAAATCTACGAGCTTGACAACAAACACGGATGTCATTATCGTCGTTCTTCTGTTGCCCTGGAGCACATCCGCTTTACTACCGATGTGTTTTGTTAAGTGCGTAGGGCATGTTTGACGAATGGAATTCTCGAGCGCTGTTGTTCTGCTAAGAGATTAGCCCAATAGGGTTAATAGAAAGCTCCCTCAAGCATTTTTGGGCACACTCCAACCGAACTCCGAATTTTTCGGCCTCTGTGTATTTGGATCGTGTCAATCGACTCATATCTCTGACAGGCTCTTGCTGGAGGCGCTTTTATTAATCTTTTACTCATCAATCTCCACCTCTCCTTCGCCTGCCGCGCGTCACTGCCCTTCCCCCCCCCTCCCCCCAACGCCCCCTTCTATTATTCTGTCCCACCCTCCGTCTCCACCGAGGAGTAAAGTCCTTCCCTTTGCGTCCACGATTCGAGATCCGAGAGCGGTCGGTCCACTCCCCCATTGACTCCGTGTGGAAAACGAATCGTGAGCGGACGTAAGTGCCTCTGATAATTTGTGAGGTTTTCGATCATTTTCCCGATCGACCGCCTAATTTTCCCTGAATCGCAATTCCTTCCCGTTGCTTGGGGTCCTGGAAATGGTCGGTGTTCGCATGGCTCGTTTCTCTGCACACACACACCCGAGGTGCTGCTCGCGAGCGGAAGGGGCGAGCGCGGCTGCCAGGCCGGAGCGGGGCTCGGCTCCCACGCAGCAAACGCATACGTATTGTGTTTATCAACATCTCCTCGGCCACTCCTCCTCCTCGCGTCTCCCGCGGTGCAAGAAAGAGAGATATCCCTACTAGTACTTAGTCGCCTCTCTTTTCGAAGGAGGGAGCGAGCGAGGGAGGGAGTTGGCCGTCGGCCGTCGCGGCGACACGAAGAGGAGGAGGGGAAGCGCGTAGGGACGTCAGCTTCCCTCCTGAGATGGCGTTAACATACTTCCGGTACCGAAGCCGCTGTCGCACACTCTTTGTCCTTCTGGTTTTCGTGCAGTTGCCCCCTAATCCTTTGGAGACGTGCGCGATGCTCGGAAATTCCTCAATGCTTGCTGCATGAGAAGAACTTCGAGCTGAACTGAAGGAGTAAACGACAACAGAAATACATTTTCCTCGGCGCCAATTGGGTGTACAGTTATTCTGAGAGAAGAGGGTAAGGGATGATGTAGATGGTTCGAAATTCCAAAATTAAAGTTCTCAGTTTGAAACGGCAAAGAAGCATGAACACATGTGGGCACCGCAGAGTGAAACATACGAAACCCACACCTGGGGCGTCTAGGGACGCGAGGTGATTGGCTCACAGCGGGGTTAACGAGACCGTATCATCAAAGCCATGGGTGGGGGTTCGAATGGAGGAGATATATGGTATTTGCAACCTTTCTTGATTCTTTTCAGGGAAATTTTGCCCTTGTAGTCCACGCACAAAGTGTTTTCGGGCCTGCGCTTAACTCGATTTTCTTGCCTTACACACCTTGGGAGGCTTGGGACGCGAGGCGAGTGGAATGGATGGGGTTTATGGGTCTGAATCATCAACGCTGTGCACATGGGTTCTAAGACAGGCAAGAGATAGCACTTCTAGGCTGCCCATGTAATTTTAAAGAGTGATTTTCAGTCGTCGTTTACATTCATTCTCTTTCCCGGGTCCAGCAAAATTGGCGAGTGAAATTCTTAAACTGACAAATGGAGGGCCTTTTTCCAAGAATAATAAATGAATTAACATGATACGTACGTCTTTATGATCGATTGACAAGAAAAAGGGATTCATTGAACATACCATCAGTTTCTGAAGCTCGATGGAAAAATGAATCAGTCGCAGTACACCTCGCTCGTCCAAAAATCCGTTTTAAGTTGCGCGCGCAAGATGTGACAACGCAGCAATCGTCCACTCCTGCATATATTCAGAATTCTCTAATGTAGCCCATACTACGCATAAATAATTTATTTTCGGATCATGGAAAAATTACAAATAAATTGAGTTTTAATTAAAGTATTTCATAACTTGGTACATACATTAAAATGGTCTTCACAACGGTAGAAATTTGTTTTTCTGAGGACGAAAGCCTAGCGCTTGAAACTATAGTTTATTTCTTCTTCCGTCGTTTGGAAACTGAATAAATTTCTTGCCCAATGTTTTTACTGATGTATTTGAACAATGTGGCTTAAAGCACCATCCATACCCCTTAGATCTCATCGCGAAGGCACATGAAATGTCAGGAAAATATCCAAGAGGCATTCTATTGCGCTTGATTCCACCGCAAGCTTGAGAAAACATTTGGGTCTGCATGGAAACAGCGAAGATGACGTCACAGGTGATTCGGTTGTTTTCGGAGCGTGATTGGGAACCTTCGTAACCTTCAACCTTCCTTAGCTCTAAAGAACTTAAGTCATACAATTTGGTGAGAAAACTGTTAACCGATTTAATTAGTTTAAGTTACAGAATCAGAATATCAAGAGATTGAAATACATGGAAAATACCCAGTTCTTTAATCTCTTTGATCATTACTTAGCCAAATACAGATGTTTTATTTCATTGTCGTCTGTTCACGTGGGTCATATCAAGTAGTCATGGGTACCAGATGGTCTCACCTCTTCCCGTTCAATTGTTATCACAAACTAAGTAGTTTGTCATTCACAATATATTGATTTTCAATGGAAATTATAAACTATGGGCGTAGCTCATTATTTCGTAATAATATGTCTCGGAGCTTCGGTTGCAAAATATTTGTGAAAATAAAAGCCAGAGGCGGTCTCCCACCGTACGAGTATTTACATAACGTTCGGCCTCATTAACTAACGCTTAAGACCAAGTCTATACAAACTGATAAAAACTGACAAACATATTTGGCTCGTGGAGTTGACAGAACTTGACGTCTAAGCGAGCCCGTAGATAAGAGTATTATCCTCATTGAGGATAGAGGTCCCCGGGATAATTATGCAAGACTTTTCTCGTGTTTTCGTCTCAGAGTGAGCCCATTTTGAATAGACTCCCCTGCTCCGCCACTTCGTTCCGAGCACTCCTCTTCTCGCCTCATCATACCTCCGCCGTTCCTTCCCGTTTCGCAATTGCACTCTCTACCGGCGAGACACAATAAGCATGTTCACTCGCCGACCAATCATATCATCCAGCTGCTCTTCCAATGACGACACGATGACGCAATGCGACGACCGACGTCCTGTCCTCTGGCCACCCCTCCTCCTCCTCTCGTGTCCATCCCTTTCTTATCTCTGATTCCATCGTCACCTCATCTCGTCGTCCTGGACCCTCCTCCTCCAATCTGTCCTGCTTCCACTCTCACACAACGCATTCATTGTACGCTTTAGCCGATTATCCGAATCCGGTTATTGTGATTTCCGAGTACCGCAATTGAGTTTATTAATGAGCCCAATTTTCCTATTGTACGCTTATCCTTAGCTGAGAAAAAATGACTTTAAATATTATAATAACATATCTTTGGACAATTCTCAGAATACATAACTTAAGAAATACACTGCCAAAATATGTGCGCATAAAGCATATATTTAATTACCATCAAGCCAATGTTTTTCCCAGTATTAATTGATTTTTTTAGCAGTCATAGATTGGGAACCACTAAATTTTTTTCTATTGCCACTAAAAACTATAATTAATGAACGTAATATTATCTTTCTTGCATAGCTTAACGCAGAGTTAGAAAAAATATTGCTGTTACTCATTTTTCAATTACTTTATCAATTCGTTCGTAATTAATCCCTGAACTCGAATGTTCCAAATAAAAAACCCGACGCTAATGCCGCTGATTCCATGAGCCAAGTTTCTTCTCTTTTATGCTCATTCAAAACACATGCCTCTCCACGTATTTTTTATGCGTTTGGCGATGCAATTTTAAGCTGACCGAGAATCGGCCTATCCCTCTTCGATTTTGTATTTATGCAAAATCATAGGCCTTAAAGGAGAAATTAATGGGCGGCAATTTGTCTGTGTACAATTACATTACGGGTTCCGAGATGTAGCGATTCAGATTTGGCGCAAGCTAGGAAGCAATGCAACCCTAGCATGGGAATTACATGATGGCTTTCTTCCATTAAGTCTTATCCCGAACGGTAGATGCCTGTGTATAATATATAATCCTGCGTCCATAAAGATCAAAGAGTTCTAAGACTAAATCCTGCATGCAAGATAAAGAGACATTTATTTAACCGCAAATAATATTACACAAAATACATAATTAATCAGTGAAATTAGGCACCCCTAAAGATTAACTCTTATATAGGGGTTGCCATTAAATAAAAATAAGGCAGTGCTTGGCAGTGCATATCAAAATAATATTAAAGCAAAAATGGCTCTTATATGAGACCTCATAAGAACATATGCCCATGTACATTTGAGAAAATAAAATAACCTTTTGAAACACAAAATATAATAAAATAGAAACACAAAAAAAAAACAACAAGAACACAGTAATAAGGAAACAACAATCAAACATATAATCAACACACCAGCGGAAACAAAGCGGAACAAAAGCACCAGAAAATCAATCACACAACGGTCACAAACAAAAACTCAATCTTCCTATGATTAAACAACCATCCTCTCAGTTTATTGGTAAATTCATGTTCACATTTACAACAGAGCAATTTTGTCCATAGACCCTCATACAATTTAGGAGCTAAATAATCAAAAAAATGTTTGTATGCTTCAATATGTGGTTTCGGAATATTAACAATTTGGTGGCACCTAAGATTTTTCATACAGGGACATGGTTTGTTTTTATGGCCACCACGATTGTAGAAAATGCGTAAAGTTTTATAAACATATAGATGCCGAACTGGGAGGATATTAAACCTTACAAATAGGGGGAAGGACGATTCAGTTCTGCGGGTTCTTAAAATTACCCTTAGAAGTTTGTTTTGAAAAATTTTTATTGCTTTGATGTTAGAATAATAGGTGCCTCCCCAACAAGATATTCCGTATTGAATCCTGGAATTTACCAGAGCAAAATACACAGTCCTGAATACGGAGACTGGGCATTTATATGTTAGTAGGTAAAATTTTCTCAGGGAGATGATCAGCTCTGATTTCAACTTATTAATGTGCATTTTCCAGTTAGAATGATTATCTAATATCAAACCAAGGTACTTAATATGCTTTATAGGATCAATTTTTAGACACTCATTACAAACTCTATCTTTTGAAGTCAAGCAAGGAGAACATTTATAGTAAACACCCTCTGATGGCACAAGAACATTTTTCAAGCCAAATAATATAAACTTAGATTTTATACTCAGAACAACATTATTACACAAGAACCAATAGTTGATTCTATTTAAATCTTTTTGCATTGGTGATACAACACTGGAGATATTAAATGATGAATAACATAATGCCGTATCATCGGCAAAGGAAGTAAGTTTTCCATGAAATGTCCCATTGCAAAAATTATTGACATAAATTAAAAACAAGATTGGTCCCAAGACGGAACCTTGAGGCACACCACATGTGAGGGACACCTCCTCACTAATATATTCGTTAATTATTACCCTTTGCGACCTTCCCGACAGGTAACTCTTGAACCAATCATTTGCAACACCTCTAATTCCCGCCTCCGACAGTCTTGATAATAAAATATTGTGATTGACAGAGTCAAAGGCTTTAGTTATATCAATAAATAAACCGCAGGTCTTATTATTTCTATTTAAGCTCTCATATATATTAGAACAGAATTGTAATAGTGCGTCCTCAGTAGATTTGTTTTTCAAAAAACCGAATTGTGCATTACTGAAATAATTATTTTTATATTAGAAATCTAATAACCTAGTTTTAACTATTTTTTCCAAAATTTTAGAAAAAACCGGAAGAAGAGAAATAGGACGATACTGCTTAATATCATTTCGATCTCCATTCTTAAAAATTGGCACAATAAGTGCGCATTTTAATTTATCTGGAAACTCGCCCTTTTCCAAGCTTAAATTAACAATATAAGCTAAGATGGGTGCAACGTTTTTGTTAATAGCCTTAACGGTGTTTGTGGAAATGTTATCTAAACCCTTGGAATTGTTCGAATTCATTTTCTTTATTATATTCTGGACCTCTTCAGTGGTTGTCGGGGAAAAGAATATAGAATGCTGTGAACAGTAATTATGAAACCAACTATTATAATCAGGAGGAAGAGTAAAGTTTACTGCATTGATACGGGTCGTATTTTGCTCTATGATCTGATTGAAAAATTTACTAAACTCATTAGAAATTTCTTGCGAATTAGTTATAATTTCATCTTTGTCTAAGGATTTGATTTTGTCAACAGTATTTTTATGCGATTTTGAACCTATAATATCATCCACGACTCTCCATTGCTTGGCTATATTATTGCGATTGGCTTCAAAAATGAGTAAGAAATAGTCTTCTTTCTTTTTGCGAATATCAGCATCTAGTCTCGTTTTATAGGATTTGTAATAACGTACCAATTTGTCATTATACTGTTGTTTCCTCATTTTTTTATATAAGAGATTTCTTTTCAAAATACGTGCACAGAGACCTTTTGTTATCCACGGTTTCAATCCTCTATGATTCTTTTTTCTTTTAAGTATTACAGTGGAAGCATTAATATGAGAACTTAGTTGATTAGAAAATATCTCGTAGGCTAATGAAGCATCGTTTTGACCGTATACGGCAGACCAATCCGTGTCTTGCAGTAGACTATTTAGGGTGTTATAATCAATTTTAGATATAATTGTGTCGTGTTTACTTGAAACAATTTTATGATTTATTTCCAGGGAACAGATTGTTAAGTGATGGTCAGTAAGGCCCAGATCAAACGTGTCGCAGTGCATAGGAAAATTATCTCTTGATCTGGCAAATATTTGATCAATACAGGATTCACTAGCAGAAGTAATTCTAGTTGGAGTATTTATCATTTGTTCCATCCCATGAGTAGCCATTAAGATTAAGTAATCATATGCAAATCCTGCCTGCTGTAAAATGCATAAGTTCATGTCACCTATGATTAATAAATTCCTATCAGTCGACCTATCTAATAAGATCTTCATCTCTTCTAAAAATATTGTCACACGCTGGGCGAGCAGTCTGTACACGCCAACTAAAGTCAATTTCGTTTTTTCATCAATATCAATTGGTAATAGAAGCAACATCAGCACTCGTGAAGTGAGTCCATTTATTGGAACAATGAGAAATATTTTCCATGATGTAGAGTATCACTCCGCCAGCTCTGTAAGAATGATTGCAAGAAGCAATGGATACATATCCCGGGAGGTGGAAAGCATTTACTTCACTATCACTTACCCAAATTTCGGAAAGTATTATCACAATGTGGTTTCACATTTAGACTTTGAAGTTCTATTGTAAAACTATCGAAGTTGGCCCTAAGACTTCTTATATTTTGATGCACAACAATGAATTCCTTACAATGAACTAATAATAAATCATTTAGTGTTAAACCAGCACTGGAATCAAGCATGTTTACCATTAAATGAAATTGTATTACTAAATGGAACATATGTGCACTGGTGCATCCTATACTTAAAGATTAAATCAAATTTGAGCCGACTGCTGCCAAAAAGCGGGTGAACAAATTTATAACCCATTAAAGCATAAATTAAATCTTGACAGCAATAAAACAATGAACCTAAATAACAAAAAGCTGACTTCTGGCCAACAAAAAATGACTCCATAAAAGTATAATTATAATAAATCATCAGAAGAATTAATGCGTAACACAGGATCATTATCATTTTTACGCATTAAAATTTTTCCATTTCGTATCCACAGGTATTTATAGCCAGTAGTCTTTTTATACTCACGCGCTGACGCAAAGAGTTTCTTCCTTCCTGGAGATAAGCTGTCATTAATGTAAACAGGTGAGTCGAGCTTCAAACCCATATGTCGGGTTGAAAAGTTCCTCTTCAACCTTCTTTTCTTCATTAGTTCTTCTTTGTCAAATTTGCAACAAATTTGACCACAATGCCTGGCACCTTATTAGAGTCACCTCTATTCCCCATCCGATGACACGAGTCAATGAGCTCGCTTGATATAGGGAAGTCAAGGGCAGCTCCAACTTTTTGCACAACGTCAAGGACATTTTCGTTTGGCACTTGGGGTATTCCAAAAATTTCAATGACGTTTGCAAGAGCACATGTTAATAAAATCCACAGGGGAGGATGACGCCTTGGTTGCTTAACTGGCAAATGCCCTCGGCGCAATGTCGAGGGATCCGGGTTCGAGTCCCGATCAAAGCGAAGATTATTCCTTGGCGGTATTTCGAACTCTTGTCCACTTGCAAGTGGATTCGTTAAGTTGAAACCCTGGCTACTCGCAGTGTACAGAAATTTTTTGTGTAAATTTAGTTAGAATAGGGTTATTAATTAAGTCTTATGAGTACAAAATGTCAACTAAAGGCAGGGACACAATCAACGTGTACGTGTGACGCGAGACGTTGACGGGACAACGGGAGACGGGGAACGCAAGTCAGCGGACACAATCGACGTTAACGCGGCCCGGAGTAACAATTGAATAACGCAGGCGCAGCTAAGAGATCAGGTGTAAACAAGTGTGAAAGTAAATAAGTTGTCTTCGCCAAGAGCTATCTTCAGCAGTTGGATGTATCTGCCGACAGATGGCTCCCATTCCCGGATTCTCAGGACTATTCTGATTGGTTTTTCGTGTGTACGGGACACGGGAAGAGATGAAAGTTGCCCATCTCTCGCTTACACGTACTCCCCGTAGTACACATCGTTGTGTCTGCTCGCTATACTTTCCCGTCAGCCATCTTTTCGCGTATTCTCGTTAACGGCTCACGTTACACGTACACGTTGATTGTGTCCCAGCCTTAAATAGACTAATTGTTAAACAGCCTTCATATATCGTCTAGTATTTTCGGCAAGAATGATAATATTCATTCCTTCGCCGAAAATATAGCTTCTTTAGCATGTCTGGTATACCTACAAATGCCTATCTAATTTTAAAGTTAATAATTTACCAGAATGTTTTTTTTCCAAAATATTTTTTATCAAATTTCGGTTGCACTTGTTACGCCTACCATTGCATTCGCCACCTCTGCAATGACTTTTTCCAAGCTTCCCCATTCATCTTCCACTGGTCTCGGTCCCCGATCACTATACATGATTTGATCAACCTGCTCTTAAGACTTCTTCTTCACTGTCCCACTCCATGCATCGATAATTCCACTTTCGTACCTTCCTACTCATTTTCTTTTCGAGTGTGTCTTCCATGTGTACCGCCGTCGAGGGTGGTTTCTGATCTATGCATTCGTGATTACTAAATTATTTCTCCGATAAAAAAAGACAGCTTTCTCTCCGCCTAGACCATAATCTCCTTCCTAGACCATAATCGCCAACTTTTCGCCCATCTCTTCCTTCACCCACCACCGCATTCCAAACCCCCATTTTTATCAACTGCTTGCTCCCAGGTATTCTATCGAGTATTTTCTCCACCTGATCATATACCCCCTCCACCTCTTCTTCTCGATGATTCGAAGTGGGAATATACACCTGGATTAAAACTAAATTCGTTGGATCTGCCTTTAGCTGAACCACTATTGTCTTATCATTCATCTTCTCTCCCTACACTACTTTTCTACCAAGCTTCCTGATCATTACTAATGCAACCCCACGCTGGCTTTCATCCCCTCGGCTGAAGAACACACAATAGTCATCGCTCCAATAGTCCCCGCTATCGTTCCATCTTACTTCGCCTTACCGATGATGTCTACGCCCACCTTCTCAATTTCTTGCTACATATTCTCTAATTTATCCGCCCTTAGCATTGTACTAACATCCACGAGCCTATTCTTATAGTCGCGTTCCTCCTCTGCATTCGCTTCTTCTTCTCCCGTGCAAGGATTTCGTGTGATGACGACCGCAGAAGATGCCTTGCGTCCTCTTCTGCCGGGCACATCAACCGGATCGAGCCCCGTAGTTGCCTGGATTCATACCCGTATAAGTACTGTCCATTATTTCAAGGTTTTATTTTCATTGAGTGAGTATTCCGTGGCCTTCCCAATAATGTGTTTTACGTGAGTGACACTATTCAGTCGAGAGGCACTGGGGTCAGGCATCGTTTGCAACCGCCTCTCACTGAGGAACAGACTGGGCTGAGCGAGCCAACTGCCATACATAACCTTCTCCTAACCTTTGACCTATCTGGCATGGACGGCGACCCCTCAAGGGGCAATTGCTCCCGCCAGTTCAGCTCTCGCAGCACACTAGCCCTTCCACCACGACAAGGTTGCAGTCCTTGGGAAGGGCCGTGCTCCGTATTCGGTTAAAATAAAGAAGAAGCCCCTCCCTCCTTTTCACCCACCCTCTCTCTCTTCTTCTTATTATTATCTCTCTCCACCCTACCCTCCCACTCCCTCTCAACCCTCATGCCATCGAGTACCAGGTAGCCTAAGGTACTGTGCGTGCTCGGCGCGCGTTGGGAATCTCTCTTTCTCCAAATCACACTCTCGGGTTGGTGGAGTTGCTTGGGTCGAGTGCCCCCCCGCCCCTCCTTAAATTCCCTCCCCCACCCCCTTCGTTCGTGCCTCCCTCCCTTCCTCCCATGATTCCCTCCCGCCTCCCCATCCTCTCCCCATCATCTTTACCTGCAGTGAGTTTTTTTCGTTATTTTCCCATATACTTGTGAAAACTCGCATCTCTAATATTTCCTCTCCGTGTGCACTCCTGTTTTATTACTTTATAATTTCCTTTTGCTCGCCATTGAGTCCATTCTGTCCGCATTAATCGTCTGGAATGGATAAGGGATGACTTACGTCGGTAATGCCCTATGGCTATCCGTTTCACTTATTGTGATAAAAGTACGTTCTTCTGAAAATGATGTGTTTCTCTTGAACATAAGAAACTTAAAACCTCTCCTCCACATACATGCTCACTCTCCAAATTGCAAGCTAGCGCTAACCCATTAGATTGCATGGTATTCGCGAAACAAAATAGTATTTAAATGCCAAAATTGCATGTCTCGCGATTAGCATAACATAGTTTTAAAGATGTCATTGAACAATTTTCTAGGACACATTATTTTGGGATAGTGGTAAATTTTGGCTTGAAATTGATTCGCGAGATGCATTCGCAGGTTTCAGAATATCCCTGATGGTAGTGGGAGCGAGATTTTTCCTTGTAATTCAGGCCGTATTCTTGTTTTTATTTCAGCAGCTGTGTGAGGCATGGAGTAAACATGATTGTACTTTAAAGGCTAAAAAATATATAGGTTCATGTGACTGAAATTCTCAGTAATTAAATAAAAATATCTATATGAGTCTTAAGATTGACTAATATTTAGAGAATCTTACGCGAAAACGCCTTTAAAAGAGATTTCATTTTGCGATTCTGTTGAAATTACTAAGGTGAGCAATTAATTTATTTATTCAAAATTGTTCAGAAAGCGTTCAACTAGAATCTATAACTTTTTGACCAGATGTAGGATTTAGAATTCCTTTTCAAATAAAGTCAATTTGGAGTGTATAACCGCATCTTTTCCATTTGCGGACGGTTTACATATTTTCAAAAATATTTCTGATAGTGGAGCGGCGAGTGACTGATATTTTCGTATCTTTTGAAAATGTGATTGTATGTACTTATATTTTTTTCCAAAATGAGGCGAAATTCATTGAATCTTATGAGAAATATTACCTCGCTAAACGTGAGACTGACACAGCTGGAAGAGGAGAGTAATTTGAGGGTAAAAATATGAGAACATTTTAGGGAGCCATATTCATTTCTATATTCCATTGTCCTCACCTGCACCTTGCCTTGAAATGCCCCGCTATCACGGAAACGCCTCCTCTCCTGGAAAATCCCTCCTCTTCTGGCAAATCCCTCCTCTCCTGGAATATCCCTTCTCTCCTAGATAATCCCTCCTCTCCAGGCAGATCCCTTTTATCCCAGAAATCCCTCCTCTCCAGTCAAATGTCTCCTCTCCTGGCAATTAACTCCTCTCCTGGCAATAACCTCCTCTCCTGGCAAATCCCTCCTCTCCTGGCAAATCCCTCCTCTCCCGGAATCCCTCCTCTCCTGGCAAATACTTTTCTCCCAGAAACCCCTACTCTCCTGGCAAGTATCTTCTCTGCTGGCAAATCCCTTTTCTCCCAGAAACCCCTCCTCTTCTGGCAAATCCCTCCTCTCCTGGCAATCATCTCCTCTCCTGGCAATTACCTCCTCTCCCGGAATCCCCTCCTCTCCTGGAAAATCCCTCCTCTCCTGACAAATCCCTCCTCTCCCGGAAACCCCTCATCTCCTGGATAATCCCTCCTCTCCCGGAAACCCCTCCTCTCATGGGTATTATCTCCTCTCCTGGTAAATCCCTCCTCTCCTGGCAATTACCTCCTCTCCCGGAAACCCCTTCTCTCCTGTCAATTATCTCCTCTCCTGATTAAATCCCTCCTCTCCCGGAACCCCTCCTCTCCTGGCAAATCCGTCCTCTCCCGGAAACACCTCCTCTCATGGCAATTATCTCTTCTCCTGGCAAATCCCTCCTCTCCTGGCAATTACCTCCTCTCCCGGAAACCCCTTCTCTCCTGTCAATTATCTCCTCTCCTGATTAAATCCCTCCTCTCCCGGAACCCCTCCTCTCCTGGCAAATCCCTCCTCTCCCGGGAACCCCTCCTCTCCTGGCCATTATCTCCTCTCCTGGCCAATCCCTCCTCTCCTGGAAACCCCTCCTCTCCTGGCAAATCCCTCCTCTCCCGGAAACCCCTCCTCTACTGGCCATTATCTCCTCTCCTGGCAAATCCCTCCACTCCTGGCATTTACCTCCTCTCCCGGATACCCCTTCTCTCCTGTCAATTATCTCCTCTCCTAGTAAATCCCTCCTTTCCCGGGCACCCCTCCTCTCCTGGCAAATCCCTCCCCTCCCGGAAACCCCTCCTCTCATGGCTATTATCTCCTCTCCTGGCAAATCCCTCCTCTCCTGGAAACCCCTCTTCTCCTGGCAATTATCTCCTCTCCCGGCAAATCCCTCCTCTCTTGATACCTTTCCTCTCTTGGATAATCCCTCCTCTCCCGGAAACCCCTCCTCTCCTGGCCATTATCTCCTCTCCTGGCAAATCCCTCATCTCCTGTCAATTATCTCCTCTCCTGTCAAATGGCTTCTCTCCTAGAAACCCCTCCTCTCCTGGCAAATCCCTCCTCTCCCGGAAACCCCTCCTCTCATGGCAATTATCTCCTCTCCTGGCAAAACCCTCCTCTCCTGGAAACCCCTCCTCTCATGGCAATTATCTCCTCTCCTGGCAAATCCCTCCTCTCCTGGAAACCCCTCTTCTCCTGGCAATTATCTCATCTCCCGGCAAATCCCCCCTCTCCTAGAAACCCCTCCTCTCCTGGCAAATCTCTCCTCTCCCGGCAAATCCCTCCTCTCCTAGAAACCCCTCTTCTCCTGACAAATCTCTCCTCTCCCGGCAAATACCTCCTCTCCTAGAAACCCCTCCTCTCCTGGCAAATCCCTCCTCTCCTAGAAACCCCTCCTCTCCTAGCAAATCCCTCCTCTCCCGGAAACCCCTCTTCTCCTGGCAATTATCTCGTCTCCCGGCAAATCCCTCCTCTCCTAGAAACCCCTCAGCTCCCGACAAATCTCTCCTCTCCCGGCAAATCCCTCCTCTCCCAGAAACCCCACCTCTCCTGGCAAATCCCTCCTCACCCGGAAACCCCTTCTCTCCTGTCAATTATCTCCTCTCCAGGCAAATCCCTCCTCTCCTAGAAACCCCTCCTCTCCCGGCAAATCCCTCCTCTCCCGGAAACACCTTCTCTCATGGCAATTATCTCCTCTCCTGGCAAATCCCTCCTCTCCCGGAAACCCCTCCTCTCCTGGCCATTAACTCCTCTCCTGGCAAATCCCTCCTCTCCTGACATTTGCCTCCTCTCCCGGAAACACCTTCTCTCCTGGCAAATCCCTCCTCTCCCGGAAACCCCTCCTCTCCTGGCAATTATCTCGTCTCCTATCAAACCCCTCCTCTCCCGGAAACCCCTCCTCTCCTGGCCGTTATCTCCTCTCCTGGCAAATCCCTCCTCTCCTGACATTTACCTCCTCTCCCGGAAACCCCTTCTCTCCTGGCAAATCCCTCCTCTCCCGGAAAACCCTCCTCTCATGGCAATTATCTCCTCTCCTTGCAAATCCCTCCTCTCCTAGAAACCCCTCCTCTCCTGGCAAATCCCTCCTCTCCCGGAAACCCCTCCTCTCCTGGCCATTATCTCCTCTCCTGGCAAATCCCTCCTCTCCTGGCAATTACCTCCTCTCCCGGAAACCCCTTCTCTCCTGTCAATTATCTCCTCTCCTGGCAAATCCCTCCTCTCCTAGAAACCCCTCCTCTCCTGGCAAATCCCTCCTCTCCCGGAAACCCCTCCTCTCCTGGCAATTATCTCGTCTCCTGGCAAATCCCTCCTCTCCTGGCAATTATCTCCTCTCCTGGCAAATCCCTCCTCTCCTAGAAACCCCTCCTCTCCTGGCAAATCCCTCCTCTCCCGGAAACCCCTCCTCTCATGGCAAATCCCTCCTCTCCCGGAAACCCCTCCTCTCCTGGCAATTATCTCCTCTCCTGGCAAACCCCTCCTCTCCCGAAAACCCCTCCTCTCCTGGCCATTATCTCCTCTCCTGGCAAATCCCTCCTCTCCTGACATTTACCTCCTCTCCCGGAAACCCCTTCTCTCCTGTCAATTATCTCCTCTCCCAGTAAATCCCTCCTTTCCCGGAAACCCCTCCTCTCCTTGCAAATCCCTCCTCTCCTAGAAACCCCTCCACTCCTGGCAAACCCCTCCTCTCCCGGAAACACCTCCTCTCCTGGCCATTATCTCCTCTCCTGGCAAATCCCTCCTCTCCTGGCAATTACCTCCTCTCCCGGAAACGCCTTCTCTCCTGTCAATTATCTCCTCTCCTGGCAAATCCCTCCTCTCCTAGAAACCCCCCCTCTCCTGGCAAATCCCCCCTCTCCCGGAAACCCCTCCTCTCATGGCAATTATCTCCTCTCCTGGCAAATCCCTCCTCTCCTGGAAACCCCTCCTCTCCTGGCAATTATCTCGTCTCCTGGCAAATCCCTCCTCTCCCGGAAACCCCTCCTCTCCTGGCCATTATCTCCTCTCCTGGCAAATCCCTCCTCTCCCAGAAACCCCTCCTCTCCTGGCAAATCCCTTCTCTCCCGGAAACCCCTCCTCCCCTGGCATTTACCTCCTCTCCCGGAAACCACTCCTCTCATGGCAAATCCTTCCTCTCCCAGAAACCCCTCCTCTCATGGCAATTATCTCGTCTCCCGGCAAATCCCTCCTCTCCTGGAAACCCCTCCTCTCCTGGCAATTATCTCGTCTCCCGGCAAATCCCTCCTCTCCCAGAAACCCCTCCTCTCCTGGCAAATCCCTCCTCTCCCAGAAACCCCTCCTCTCCTAGTAAATCCCTCCTTTCCCGGAAACCCCTCTTCTCCTGGCCATTATATCCTCTCCTGGCAAATCCCTCCTCTCCCGGAAACCCCTCCTCTCCTGGCCATTATATCCTCTCCTGGCAAATCCCTCCTCTCCTGGAAACCCCTCCTCTCCTGGCAATTATCTCGTCTCCCGGCAAATCCCTCCTCTCCCAGAAACCCCTCCTCTCCTGGCAATTATCTCGTCTCCCGGCAAATCCCTCCTCTCCTGGCAAATCCCTCCTCTCCCGGAAACCCCTCCTCTCATGGCAATTATCTCCTCTCCTGGAAAATCCCTCCTCTCCTGGAAACCCCTCCTCTCATTGCAATTATCTCTTCTCCCGGCAAATCCCTCCTCTCCTGGAAACCCCTCCTCTCCTGGCAATTATCTCGTCTCCCGGCAAATCCCTCCTCTCCTAGAAACCTTTCCTCTCTTGGCAAATCCCTCCTCTCCCGGAAACCCCTCCTCTCCTGGCCATTATATCCTCTCCTGGCAAATCCCTCCTCTCCCGGAAACCCCTCCTCTCATGGCAATTATCTCTTCTCCCGGCAAATCCCTCCTCTCCTGGAAACCCCTCCTCTCCTGGCAATTATCTCGTCTCCCGGCAAATCCCTCCTCTCCTAGAAACCTTTCCTCTCTTGGCAAATCCCTCCTCTCCCGGAAACCCCTCCTCTCCTGGCCATTATATCCTCTCCTGGAAAATCCCTCCTCTCCTGGAAACCCCTCCTCTCATTGCAATTATCTCTTCTCCCGGCAAATCCCTCCTCTCCTGGAAACCCCTCCTCTCCTGGCCATTATATCCTCTCCTGGCAAATCCCTCCTCTCCTGGCAAATCCCTCCTCTCCCGGAAACCCCTCCTCTCATGGCAATTATCTCCTCTCCTGGAAAATCCCTCCTCTCCTGGAAACCCCTCCTCTCCTGGCAATTATCTCGTCTCCCGGCAAATCCCTCCTCTCCTAGAAACCTTTCCTCTCTTGGCAAATCCCTCCTCTCCCGGAAACCCCTACTCTCCTGGCCATTATATCCTCTCCTGGCAAATCCCTCCTCTCCTGGAAACCCCTCCTCTCATTGCAATTATCTCTTCTCCCGGCAAATCCCTCCTCTCCCGGAAACCCCTCCTCTCCTGGCAATTATCTCGTCTCCCGGCAAATCCCTCCTCTCCTGGCAAATCCCTCCTCTCCCGGAAACCCCTCCTCTCATGGCAATTATCTCCTCTCCTGGAAAATCCCTCCTCTCCTGGAAACCCCTCCTCTCATGGCAATTATCTCTTCTCCCGGCAAATCCCTCCTCTCCTGGAAACCCCTCCTCTCCTGGCAATTATCTCGTCTCCCGGCAAATCCCTCCTCTCCTAGAAACCTTTCCTCTCTTGGCAAATCCCTCCTCTCCCGGAAACCCCTCCTCTCCTGGCCATTATATCCTCTCCTGGAAAATCCCTCCTCTCCTGGAAACCCCTCCTCTCATTGCAATTATCTCTTCTCCCGGCAAATCCCTCCTCTCCTGGAAACCCCTCCTCTCCTGGCAATTATCTCGTCTCCCGGCAAATCCCTCCTCTCCTAGAAACCTTTCCTCTCTTGGCAAATCCCTCCTCTCCCGGAAACCCCTCCTCTCCTGGCCATTATATCCTCTCCTGGCAAATCCCTCCTCTCCCGGAAACCCCTCCTCTCATGGCAATTATCTCTTCTCCCGGCAAATCCCTCCTCTCCTGGAAACCCCTCCTCTCCTGGCAATTATCTCGTCTCCCGGCAAATCCCTCCTCTCCTAGAAACCTTTCCTCTCTTGGCAAATCCCTCCTCTCCCGGAAACCCCTCCTCTCCTGGCCATTATATCCTCTCCTGGCAAATCCCTCCTCTCCCGGAAACCCCTCCTCTCATGGCAATTATCTCTTCTCCCGGCAAATCCCTCCTCTCCTGGAAACCCCTCCTCTCCTGGCAATTATCTCTTCTCCCGGCAAATCCCTCCTCTCCTAGAAACCTTTCCTCTCTTGGCAAATCCCTCCTCTCCCGGAAACCCCTCCTCTCCTGGCCATTATATCCTCTCCTGGCAAATCCCTCCTCTCCCGGAAACCCCTCCTCTCCTGGCCATTATATCCTCTCCTGGCAAATCCCTCCTCTCCTGGAAACCCCTCCTCTCCTGGCAATTATCTCGTCTCCCGGCAAATCCCTCCTCTCCTAGAAACCTTTCCTCTCTTGGCAAATCCCTCCTCTCCCGGAAACCCCTCCTCTCCTGGCCATTATATCCTCTCCTGGCAAATCCCTCCTCTCCCGGAAACCCCTCCTCTCATGGCAATTATCTCTTCTCCCGGCAAATCCCTCCTCTCCTGGAAACCCCTCCTCTCCTGGCAATTATCTCTTCTCCCGGCAAATCCCTCCTCTCCTAGAAACCTTTCCTCTCTTGGCAAATCCCTCCTCTCCCGGAAACCCCTCCTCTCCTGGCCATTATATCCTCTCCTGGCAATTATCTCTTCTCCCGGCAAATCCCTCCTCTCCTAGAAACCTTTCCTCTCTTGGCAAATCCCTCCTCTCCCGGAAACCCCTCCTCTCCTGGCCATTATATCCTCTCCTGGCAAATCCCTCCTCTCCCGGAAACCCCTCCTCTCCTGGCCATTATATCCTCTCCTGGCAAATCCCTCCTCTCCCGGAAACCCCTCCTCTCCTGGCCATTATATCCTCTCCTGGCAAATCCCTCCTCTCCCGGAAACCCCTCCTCTCCTGGCCATTATATCCTCTCCTGGCAATTATCTCTTCTCCCGGCAAATCCCTCCTCTCCTAGAAACCTTTCCTCTCTTGGCAAATCCCTCCTCTCCCGGAAACCCCTCCTCTCCTGGCCATTATATCCTCTCCTGGCAAATCCCTCCTCTCCCGGAAACCCCTCCTCTCCTGGCTATTATATCCTCTCCTGGCAAATCCCTCCTCTCCCGGAAACCCCTCCTCTCCTGGCCATTATATCCTCTCCTGGCAAATCCCTCCTCTCCCGGAAACCCCTCCTCTCCTGGCCATTATATCCTCTCCTGGCAAATCCCTCCTCTCCCGGAAACCCCTCCTCTCCTGGCTATTATATCCTCTCCTGGCAAATCCCTCCTCTCCCGGAAACCCCTCCTCTCCTGGCAATTATCTCGTCTCCCGGCAAATCCCTCCTCTCCCAGAAACCCCTCCTCTCCTGGCAATTATCTCGTCTCCCGGCAAATCCCTCCTCTCCTGGCAAATCCCTCCTCTCCCGGAAACCCCTCCTCTCATGGCAATTATCTCCTCTCCTGGCAAATCCCTCCTCTCCTGGAAACCCCTCCTCTCATTGCAATTATCTCCTCTCCTGGCAAATCCCTCCTTTCCTGGAAACCCCTCATCTCCTGTCAATTATCTCGTCTCCCGGCAAATCCCTCCTCTCCTAGAAACTTTATTTTTTTATTTAATGAAATCGCTTAAAATCGTACGTTTTTGGTGAATCGGTACTTGACGACCGACAGTATTATCAAAGCTAAGTCTCATATAAATATTTGGAGAAAATTAGCGGAAAATAATGGCCTATAGTGAATCATTTTGGACTGAGAAATAGGTTTTGCAATAACGAAGGCTAAACCTGAGCGGTGGGAAAATAATTTTAAGACGCTCCCTAGAAAGACGGAGACGTGGAATGAGGTTGATTAAGTATTAATAATACAGGGAATTCGGCAGAAGCTTTATATTGGACTAGATAGTCCATTTTTTATTTAACATGATTTTGGAAATGTAATGCTTATGCCTGGAATTATGGCGTATTCGATTAACTGCAAACTGAAGAGTAGAAAATAGTGGCGGAATTTTATTTTAATATTTTTTAGTTTATCATCACATTTACTTTTAGATCAATAATATAATCGGACTGATATAAACTAACAATCAACACTCATTAAATCAATGTTTGTGAAAATTTATTAAACCAACATTAACTAATGACTTAACTTTATTGATTTAATTTGTCACTTCTGACAGCAGTTTCCCCTCTGCCACCTTTTCTTAACATCCTCTGTCTCAAAGGAAACATTTCATCAGCGTAGCGTGTGATTTTAAGAATTAGAGACATCGCCTTCCGTCTTAGCTCTTGTTATTTATGCAGTACTCAGTTGATGTGCGATAAAATATCTGATAAGTATACCTATTTCTTTGCCTAGATCGTTACGCCCCAAAACGAAAAATCCAGCTTAATAGACCGATAGTTCCGTGGATTACACCTGAGTTAAAGGCACAAATGAAAGAGAGGGATAGACTGAGAATCAACTCTATTCGAACCAAAAATAATGCCATATACCAACTATTCATAAGGCAACGCAATCTCGTTAAGCGATTAGTGATCAAGGCAAAACAACAGTATTATACAAGTACTCTCTCTAACCTCATGAATTCAAATGACCTTTGGCGTGAGCTAAGAAATCTCGGACTAGTAAAACAGACTAACAAAAGTTCAGTTCTCGGACTATCACTAAATGCCATGAATGAGTACTTTGCATCAATTGGCTCCCCCTTGCCAAATGGTAATGATGTCCTTACCCCTAACATCCAATCCATAGAACCTTTTGTTCCGTTCAACGACTCAAATTTTTACTTTAACCATATAACCCCTGATGTCTTGCAGAATGTCCTACGAAACGCTAAATCAAATTCTGTTGGAATTGATGAAATTTCGGTGAAATACCTGAAAGCCTCATCCGCATCTGTGATTCCAGCTCTACTTGATATTTTCAACTCGTCCCTCATATCTAGCACATTTCCCGAACTTTGGAAATCATCTTTGATTCGACCGATCAGTAAAGTTAGAACTCCTACTTCTCCAGGAGATTATCGACCGATATCCATCCTCTGCACCGCCTCAAAATGTCTAGAAAAGGTAGTTTATACACAGGTAATTGATCATCTAACCGCTCATCAGTTATTAGACCCATTTCAGTCGGGTTTTCGTAAGAACTACTCGACCAGACAGCCTTAATTAAAGTCACTGAAGATGTCGCGTCACGGGGCCGTTGTGTCCCGCCCGAAATGCAATTCATGCAGGGCCGGAACTTAGCCTTACGTTTACAACGAAAAATAATAAAAGAAAAAAAAATGAGGGACTGGAAACCAAATCTTAAATAAAATGAAAAGGAAGAAATGAAGGGGGTGGAGAAGAAAATGAGGAAGGGATTCCCGCCTTACCTTGGCTTCCGCCGAACTCTGCACCCCATGCGTCCGTCGACGACTTGTTCCTCGCCAGAACTTCGGCGAGATAATTATACCTTCCTCTTCACCTTGACACAGGCGAACGAATGCCCTGGTGCAAGGCATGCACTCTTCTTCCTTGGCTTCTAGAGCCCTCTATATGCGAAGAGTTGCAAAAAAAAACAAAAAACCAAGGCAGGCGGGAAAAAGGAAGAAAGGAGGGAAATTCAACTTAAAAGAAAAGAAAAACATAAGGCTGTTCCGGCCCGAACATACCGCCCACCTGAATTTAGAAAAAATTCATCTCCTTATAAAGAAAACTGAAATAAGCTGTATTCTAAGTCCTATCCTAAGAGTTTGGTTTGGGATGCTATAGCTTCACTTCCAGAGGCCCATCTGGAAGACTTACTACAGGATACAGGTTAGGCCTTGGATAGGGAATTAGAAGGAATAAGAATGTTAAAACCGAAACTAACGCGCAGCTAGCGAAAAAAAAAAAATCTTACACCCGATCTATCACAAATATAAACAAAATCTATTCTGTTGTTGGTAAAGGCACCAACTTAACCACTGGCCTTTTTAATATACCTGATGCACATTGTATTTCCGCGACCCTAATTATGCCTGTGGAATCAGCAAATGTTTTAATGATACGCCCCATTATCCACTGAGAAGGGGGAAGGTTCGGTTCACGTATTAAAACCAATTGACCGATTTTAATATTTGGTGACATTTGTGTCCATTTCGATCTCTGCTGTAACGTGTGCAGATATTCCCAAGACCACCGACGCCAGAAGTGGCGATAAATTTGCTCAACCAGTCGCCACCTAACGGGAAGAGGAAAACATTCTTCTGTAATGTGAGCAGGCAGTCCTATTAGTGGACGGCCTATCAAAAAATGGCCAGGCGTTAGGCAGTCGATCTCCGAAGGATCGGATGATATTGGAGTCAACGGTCGGGAATTTAAAATGGCTTCAATTTTACTAAAAAGCGTCGCGTATTCCTCGAAATTTAGAGCGTGGCCATGAAGGAATCTGCGCAAATGGTATTTTACTGATTTAATGCCAGCCTCCCAAAGTCCCCCAAAATGGGGAGCGGAAGGGGGATTAAACTTCCAAACGATACCCGAATCTGGCAAAAATGACGTTAAGGTCTTCTTGTGGCCCTGTGAACGGATCATTTGATACAGATCCTTTAAATATCTATCGGCCCCAACAAAATTAGTGCCACAATCTGAATGTATCACTTTAGGGATACCGCGTCGGGATATGAATCTCTGAAATCCCGCTATAAAAGCTATGGTTGACAGAGATGTCACTAACTCTAAATGAACCGCCTTAGTGGTGAAGCAGATAAATAGACACAAATAACATTTATCATGTGCTGCATTTCTCCTATTACTTAACTTGTAGGTGAAAGGACCCCCATAATCTACTCCAATTAAAGAAAATGGTGGGTTAGGGACAACCCGCGCCGATGGTAACGGTGACATAATGGGCTGAAGGTGGGCTCCTCGATAACGTGCACACACAATGCACTTAATTATTTCCGATCTCACAAGTGCTCTACCAGATATAATCCAAAATTTTGTGACGATTAATGCCTCTACCATTCGAGGTCCCCCGTGCAGAGATGCAAAGTGATAATGCCGCACAATCAATCTAGAGAGATGACTCTCTTTAGGCAACAAAACAGGTTGTTTTTGTGATTGAGGCAATGCGGAATTAATGAGCCTGCCGCCCACCCTGAGGATCCCTTGATCATCAATAATAGGAGAGAGACGGGCAAAAGTCGAATGAAGACACTTGTTTCGAGAAATCGAATGGAGGACATCCTTGAAATGACATTTCTGAACCAGTTTTATGATGAGGTTAAGAGATTCGGTCCATTCAGATTCCAAAATAAGAAGATTGGATGGTCGCTGCACTCCCTTACAACCAGAGATAAATCTACGCACAAATACAACTGTTCGTATTAATTTCAAGTAGCAGGAATACGCCTTCATCCAATGACATGAACATCCCTTTTCATCTTGGATGGCCCCTGCCCATTGCGATTGAATCTTCACCTCCGGTAGATCATTGGCATATTTACTTTCCGAAGGTATAGAGGGCCACTTTGATTCATCCTCCCTTAGAAATTCCGGACCGGACCAATATAAGTCACATAGCAGTAACTGATTTGGCATCATTCCCCTCGAGACACAATCCGCTGGATTGTTGGATGATTCAATGTGTCTCCACGAAGAACTGGGAATTGAAGCCGTAATGTGGGTGATTCTGTTAGCAACAAAGGTCTTTAATGAATGAGGTGACATTCGCAACCACGCCAACACAATCTGAGAATCGGTCCAAGCGTATATTTTGAGGATCTGAAATCTTTTGTCCAAAAAAGATGACAAACGGGATAGAAGCTTAGATAATAAGTACGCTCCCAATAACTCAAGCCTTGGAATAGATAAAGTTTTCAAGGGAGCAACTTTACTTTTAGCCGCAACTAGATGAACATTAATTTCTGATTCTGCGACCGTTCTTATATACACCACCGCACCGTAGCCGCGCTCCGATGCATCACAGAATCCGATCAGCTGCGCCTCTGAAGAAGACCGGGGAAATATATATCGAGGAAACTTTATCTGCTGCAACAACTGACTCTGCGAGACAAAATTATCCCATTGATTCCTAATGCCTTCTGGAAGGGAATCATCCCAAGATAATTTTTCATTCCACAGGGATTGCATCAAAACTTTAGCCCATAAAGTTACGGGAGACAAAGCCCCAATCGGGTCAAAAATTCTGTCAATGTTCGAAAGCAGCTTTCTTTTTGAATTGACCACAGCATCAAAATTGACATGGTAGGAAAAAGTATCGGATTTTGGTGACCAGTACATTCCCAAAACTTTTAAAAGGCAAACATCGCTCGAATCAAAATTTAAAATTGATACCCGTTTCTCCTCGGGAATATGACTTAATAATTCCGGAGCATTGCTTGCCCATTTTCCAAGAGAAAAGCCTCCTGACAAAAGCAAGGAAATTAATTGCTTTTGCAAATTTAGTGCCTCTGAAATCGAGCTCGCTCCCGTGACGATGTCATCAACATATGTATCATGAAGAAGCACCTTTGAGGCTAAAGGGAAATTTTGTCCTTCATCACTGGCGAGCTGATGTAGAGTTCTGATCGCTAGAAAAGGTGAAGAAACAACTCCGTAGGTCACCGTATTCAATTCATAATCCACTAATGAGGACGATGGATCCTCTCGGAAGACAACGTGTTGATAGGTGCAATGGTCGGGATGTAACGATATTTGTCGATACATTTTCGCAATGTCGGTAATAAACGCGACCTTATGCGTCCTAAATCCAATTAAAAGGTCAAAAATGTCCCTTTGAAGTTTGGGACCAGTTTCTAAGACGTCATTTAGTGAATTACCGAGTGATGTCTTCGCCGAGGCATCGAAAACAACACGTATTTGACCGCACTGGGAAGCATCCTTAAACACGGCATGATGGGGCAAATAATACGATCCGGGACTCGTAGACCTGGACATATGTCCCAGCGATTCGTACTCGCTCATGAATTTATGGTACTCGCCTTTTAACCGCGAGTTCCTTGACAATCTGCGCTCCGTGTTCATCCAGCGCGTGATAGCATATCCATGAGAATCTCCCAGAGTGGGAGGATATGCCTTAAATGGCAACATAACTTGATATCTACCGTCTGGCATACGACGATGCGTATTTTGAAACCCCACTTCGCATTGCACGTCTTCAGGTCTCGGTCGAATTTCGACCTCCACTTCTTCCACCTCCCAAAACCTTTTCAGTTGATTGAGAAGAAGTGTCTCCCTCTTACAAATAGCCAGCGAAATTACCTGAGAAGGATTCTGGGGGGCAATGACTGGATAACTTCCCATTATAACCCAACCGAACACAGAATTCATAGCTATCACATTGGCGTAAGACAATGATTTCCGCCCTCCAAGAAGAATCCTAGGAAATAAATCCATACCCAATAGCATTTCTATAGGGGCCGGTCTATCGAACTCGGGATCTGCGAGACGCAAATGTGAAAATTTTTTGAAAATATAGAGCGGGAGAGGAGTTGTTGGAAGTTCATTTAGGACCTCTGATACTACAACCGACTTCGTAGTGAGTACTGGGGTTGACGTATGTCTTGGAGATAAAGAGCATAAAACTTGACCATGGGGTTGCTGCAGTGGAACATGAGCTAAGCCAAATAGCTCGCCCTCGTAAGCAGATATGGGTAAGGATAATCGCCTTACAGCCGAGGATGAGATAATAGATAACTGCGAGCCAGGATCAATTAGAATTCTAATGCGTTCCCACGCCCCATTACCAGCCTGAATCAAGGCAACCGCTCTGCCTAGAATAGTCGAATGCTGCCGATCACTCCGAGTGCATGACGATATGATAGCAGGGGGTATGGGTGAGGTGGTAGATGTTTTTGACAAGGAAATACCCTCTTGACTATCGTCACGCAATCCGGTGGAAACCTTTCCTGCGTCCTTCGCGCCGACTGAGTTCCCGTCTTCGGCAGAATTATGTAAAGACGTGTGGTGATAGCGTTTACATCTTTGACAGCGCATACCTCGCGCTTGACACTTGGGAGCCCAATGCCCCGGCCTTAGGCAATTGAGACATAGCCCTTTTGAACGCACAAAGATTGAACGTTGATGACAACTCATTTCAATGTAACGTGGACATTTAAATAAAGGATGCAAAGAAGAACACAATGGACAATTATCACGTTTCTCTGAGTAATTAGACATCCTTGAAGAGGCTTCGTTGGCTGAAACTGGCAGAGAAAATTTAAATCTACCTCGAGAATTCGTGGAGGTAAATTTAGAAACCGTTCCACTTGATGTTTGCAGAATTTTAATTCTTTTCTTTACAAAATCAATTAGATTTGTTACAGAAGGGAACATGTTTCCACTCAGCGATCCTTCAAACTGGGATAATATCTCTGAATTCAAAACTCGAGCGGCTAAGCGGAATAAAATAAATTCTCCCAAATCTGGAATATTCAGGGTCCCTAAGGCCGCATACATTTCTGCAAACGTTGTCACGAATTGTTGTAACTCTGCTTGATTATTAGAAATTTCCGGAAACGACAACATTTTATCCAAAAATGAAAACCCAAGAATGCGAGGATTATCATAAAAATCGTTTAATTCTCTCCAGGCGGATGCATAATGAGCTTCGCCAAAAGGTACAGAGGCAATTATTGCCAATGCCTTGCCTTGGAGAGAGGATTTAAGATAGGAAAATTTTTCAATTGCGGATATATCATTCCGGTAATGCACCACCGATTTAAATATATCACGAAAAGCTGGCCATTCAGAAAACGACCCCGAAAACTTCGGAACATCAATGGCTGGGAGTTTACATTTTTGAAATGGCACAGGGGCTTCCCCGTCCACATCACTCGTGGACGCCCTCAATCCATCAGAAACAGACAAAATAAAATAATACTTCTCCTCGAACTCCTTTGCCAAAACGGAATCTATCTTATGCACGTCCGCGCGATTGCAATTATTGCAGTGCTCAAAAATTGCCAAATTTTCATCTAAAAAACCACGATAAACCTCCTTTAGACTAGAACACCTGGCAGAAAATACGCCAACATTAGGATGCTCCCTGACTTGCCCCTGGTATTCACTCAACTTACGTGCCAAATCATACGCGACCGAAAGAGTGGCCTTGGACTGGTCCCGTTTGAATCGCAGAAGGGAAAGACGCGATTCGAAATTCTGTCTCGTGGTTATTACACTTTCTGTCATAATTGCACTGAACGCTCTAAATTAATTAAAATAGAATAAAGCCTAATGATTTCCAAATGTGGTCCCGGGTTTCGGCACCAAAAAATGTCGCGTCACGGGGCCGTTGTGTCCCGCCCGAAATGCAATTCATGCAGGGCCGGAACTTAGCCTTACGTTTACAACGAAAAATAATAAAAGAAAAAAAAATGAGGGACTGGAAACCAAATCTTAAATAAAATGAAAAGGAAGAAATGAAGGGGGTGGAGAAGAAAATGAGGAAGGGATTCCCGCCTTACCTTGGCTTCCGCCGAACTCTGCACCCCATGCGTCCGTCGACGACTTGTTCCTCGCCAGAACTTCGGCGAGATAATTATACCTTCCTCTTCGCCTTGACACAGGCGAACGAATGCCCTGGTGCAAGGCATGCACTCTTCTTCCTTGGCTTCTAGAGCCCTCTATATGCGAAGAGTTGCAAAAAAAAACAAAAAACCAAGGCAGGCGGGAAAAAGGAAGAAAGGAGGGAAATTCAACTTAGAAGAAAAGAAAAACATAAGGCTGTTCCGGCCCGAACAGAAGATATTAGGTACGCCATTGATAAAATGATGGTGACAATACTGGTCCTGTTTGACTTTCGTAAAGCTTTCGATAGTGTAAACCATGCCCTTCTCCTACAAAAAATGAGAAATCTCAAATTTTCAAGTTCATCCCTTAACTGGTTCTTTTCCTACCTAAATGGACGTCGTCAATCTGTCAAAGATTCTAAAGGAGACATATCGAACTGGGTAACAACATCTAATGGTGTACCACAAGGTTCCGTTCTAGGGCCACTTTTGTTCTCGTTGTATATCAGAGACCTTCCAAATTGTATTGCTCACTGTAAATACATGATCTACGCAGATGATTTGCAGATTTTTGCCATTGTCTTCCAAATAAACTCGGTGATACGATCAATAAGGTAAATGAGGACGTATCCGCTATCACATCTTGGGCTAAGCTTAATTTCCTCGTGTTAAACTCCATAAAAACTAAATCCATTATCATTGGTAACAGCAAGATAGTATCAAATATAAATTTCACAGAACTGCCAATGATAATGGTCGAGGAAGAGAGCATACCGTTCAGTAACAGTGTGAAAAATTTGGGATTGACATTAACCATGAATCTTTCCTGGAAAGAACACACTTTGAGGGTATCCAACAAAATAAATGCAATTTTACATCAATTTAAAATCCATAGAAATCTACTACCACTTCAGTTAAAAAAGAAACTTGTTACCTCACTCATTCTTCCCCACCTAGACTATTGTAGTCTCGTGTACAATGACTTAACTGAGGAGTTGAATATTAAGCTACAGCGTTTGTTGAACTCATGTGTGATATTCATCTTCAATCTACGGCGACATGAACACATAACCCCTTATTTTAAAAGGCTCTCCTGGCTTGATCTTAAATCAAGAAGAAAGTATAACATAGCCTGCTTCATGTTCAACCTCCTCAAATATGGGAGCCCTCAGTACATAATGGATCTTTTTCTCCCAAGTAGTAAATACACTAATGTTGTTACAAGACAAGACCCCTGTTTTTTGTACGCCCCCCAGTTCCGGTCAGCGACATTCCAAAAATCCTTTACAGTTGTTGCTTCAAATTTGTGGAATAACCTCCCAAAATATGCAAAAGACAGTGCTACACTCACAATATTTAAGAGAAAACTTATTAAACATTTACTTGTTTGTGATCCAGGTACTTAGATCATGTCTTTTTGTTATGGATTTTGTTCATTGCTATGTCTGTGGTAAATTTATGTGTTTGAAGAACTAACCTCTGTTCAAGTTCAAGTGTAAATCCCAGAGTTCAAGTGTAGTTTTCTTTTTTTTACTCTGGTTGTTGTACGATTCCATTCTTAATTTTTCTATGTACAGATCACTCTTTATTGGGTTCCTCATGGTTTTTTGTTTGATGGCTTTACTAATTTTTATATGAACGAATTATTCTTTATTTGTTTTCTGATGGAGTATATGATTTATTTTCTTGTTATTTGTCCTTGCACATCACATTATGTACTACCTTGTTCTAAAGGAGTTCACTCCTAGAATAATACAATAAATTTATTATTATTATTTATTATTATTTATATTTCTGCCTGGCCCGCATGATTCTGTGTCGTTCGCATTCCCATTGCCTGGATAGCGCAGACAGAGTCGGGGGACGTTTGTAGACAACAGAGGTACATTTAGGGAATAAATTGGCGGACATAGGATTGTTTGAAAGGATAGGTTATAATTCCTTGAGGAGATGTTTTAGGGACTGTATGCTTGGGAAGAATGTGGTGCAAATAGAAATGTCATTATACTTTGGATAGGACGTTGATTTAGGTTGGTAAGGTTTTCTAAGGATTCTTTTACATAGGAGGGTTTCTGGGTAGTCCCTGCGAAGAAGAGACTGGTGTAGGCAGGATAAAATGGGACGATCAAGGGACTTCGGTTTATTGCAAATTAGATGACCTCGGATTGAAAGTGAATATGGGATGGAAAGTTTGGTATGAGACGGATGATATCTGATCTGTCAACTGTTACCATTAAGTCACGACTAGACGACTCTTCCCCCACATTTAGGTACCTTGTACCATTTCTTCCCGATTTGGTGTTTGGCAACTCCCTTCTTTTCCCCTTTCCTACCTTCCTCCTTCCCCTCACTTCCCTTTACTTTACAAGTCTTCCTCCTCATTCTTCCTATTCACTGACGAAGGTGCGGGCGATCCACTGAAAATTCTGAAATCTTGAAAGTGTTCTGTGATTTTGTTGATGCATTCATTCATATAGCGTATTCACGTCAGCGTATACGTCATTCCCTCTTTGCCGGATGGTTAAACTGTTGCCCTATTCGCCATCTGTTCGCCGCTCTGGTGGGACAAACCCTTTGGGAGTGTATGTTCATATATAGTTCAAGCACATGTATTTATGTTGTACAAACATTTACATACAGACATACATAATGTGTATGTATGCAAATGTGATATATATTATATAACACATAAACCTACCTACAGAGTGAGAAAAAAGAAGGTTTTAAAGACAGAAGAATATTTGAAAGCTATGACTAAAAAGTGCTTGAATTTAAACAAATATAACGCTAAACATTGCCACCCACCATTAGCTAAAATATCCTGTTAGAGTATATAGTCTCATTTTAACTTTCCTACTGGTATTTAGTAACTCTAGCGGGTCAGACACCGTCTGAATTTAGACGAAGGGTCGGCAATCTCGACGTATAGATTTACAGCTGCGCAACATTGCTATAACTTATGTGCTCTTTAATCCTGTAAGGTATGTGATCAAACTGTCAGTCATGATTAACCAATCTCTTGACGATATAACAACATTTCTAGGTACCTTTTATTCGATAGTAACAAAAATTACATTTGTCCCGCTTGATTAGCGATTGAAACCTCTGTGCGCTAGTGCGTCTGCTCCTGGGTATATTTGATTCACGTGTCGCACTGAACCTGTTGCTTCTCACTCTTCCTCGTTATCTCTCGGCGTCGTAAAGCTTTTCGAGAGTCCGCAGCCAGCCACGTGTATGTATGTACTATCTTTTCCAAAAGTCTGAGTGCATCCACTTTGCCCCATTTTAGTGTTTGAGCGGTGGGGAAAATTTTGAAATTTGGCACTACTTGCGGACTTGCGAATGAATTGTCACAGTCATATTGAAATTACTTGAGTGCAAAAAAAGGCAACGACTGAGCATCGAACCCGAGAATATTTCAATTTCGCCTTGCGAAGACAATATTAACCACGCGGCTACCGCGTCGCTTTTACAGCGAGGGTCACTCGTGAGCACAAATGTGAATTTCGAGAGCGAAAATCACACAAGTCGGAGGCTCTTCCATCGTCGCGTCGCAACCGCATGAGCGCGAATAACCTTCGGTGCATTCCGATGGGGCTTTCCTCTCTCTCGTTGTCGCTTTACTCCGTCCCCGTCGATCCTTCCGTCTGTAACTCAACTCCCCACCGTCGTCTCACGACAAGTGAAGCTAGCCCAGCAAAATACGCAGCCCGCAAGTAGTGCCAAATTTCAAAATTTTCCCCACCGCTCAAACACTAGAATGGGGCAAAGTGGATGCACTCAGACTTTTGGAAAAGATAGTACATATATGCACTGACTACTCGAGATTTTTTCTAACCCGGCCCCATAAAAGGAAAAAGCCATTTAAATAGGTCACGGTGGGCTTGCACATATTTTTTAAATTTATAGTGCACGCATCTTTTTGAATATTTAAGCACACGAAACGGGCATTGGTATGTATGGCACAAGAATTAAAATTTAATATTGTTCCTTCATTACTGCGTGTCACGACTAGAGTTTTCGGCGCGGTATTCCAAATATTAAACGAAAAATACATCGAAATATTTTGATTAAGAATATTGGACTCGGCGTGACACTGTTGATGCATTTGTTTGCTTGCGCGCAGCAGCAGCAGCATTCGATGACGCGGCGATGGTATTCGCGGGCGGCGGAAGCAAAAGCAGAGGACGGGTGGTGGTGGAGAGAGGCAAAGACGGCGCCTGAGAAAACGTCACCTGAGGAGGGGAGGGGGGGGGTTCAGTGTATAGAGGGGGTTGTGGGGGGATTTATGCGCTGCTTTGGGCGAAGAGAGGGGGGAAGGGAGAAATAAGAAGAAGGGAGGGAGGGGGGGTGGTGACCCCCCCCCCCCACTCCACTCCGCGCCGACTTTTCAGTTCTTAAAATGTTTGGGTTGTGTTAGACGATGCTCGTGTTTGGAGTGCCTGGCGGTTTTTGCTGTCGAGAGAGAGATGAAGGTGGGGCTGCTCTTTTAATTCCACAAAAGCCCAATTAATGTCTCTTCCTATCGACGACAACGTCGCCCGCCTTACTGAATAGCGTCCCCTAACTCGACGATAAAGTGAAAACTGCTCCGCGCTCACTTCCCCGTCATCTTAGCTTTAGATTCTAATGCCAGCTATTCTAAAATAGGCCTAAGGTTGTTTGAGCGATATTTTTCCTTAATATTAGGGGTTAAAACATTCGAATTATATTTTCTAGTTTATTTCCTTATTTATATCCCTGTGATTGTTTTTACCCTAATATTTTCGTTCTAGCAAAATATGTTGAACTTGCGGCAAAAAATAGTCTACATCAAACTTTCGTAAAAGATTTAATCTCTATTTTTCCCTTCGATCAGGTGGAGGTTCCCACCCTAACTCCCTCAGCAATTCAATGACACAAGCATGTTAATCATAACAATTTTTAACAATTCTAGCTGCCCTCCGCTGTATTAGCTCTATATATAAAACTAGTCTTACTTCGTAAGGGTCCCATATTCTAGAGGCGAATCCAAGTGAGGTCTTACGAGAGAAAAATAACATCGTTCCTTTACTTTATCGGCACATTTTTCCAATACTCTTAATGTTAATCTCATTTTACGTGTTTCCTGTCAGCAACTTTATCTAAGTGCTTTCCTCAAGGCAAGTCCTGAGTACGGGTCACACCCAAGTATTTAATTGTCTTAACATTTGGAAGTTCGCCTTGATTAATTGATAACACAGTGTCTACTAGGTATTCGTTTTCGTTTTTACGTCGGTAGCATAGCCCCAAATGCTCCACAGAATTTTCTGGAATCACTTTGCTTCGAAATCTTATGTTACTGAAGAATGATCGAAGGTTTTCCCGGCGAACTATGTCGTTTAAGATTATTCGGGATTTCCACCGGATCAAGTTCTCCATTCCTGCCGACGTTTCGATGAACGAGTCGTCCATCATCCTCAGGGCATGAACGTAGTCTTATGTTATTTCTTAAAATGGTACTATATTGTTCACTATGTTGATATGTATTATATTTAAATCTAATTTTACTACAGAGTTTCCAGCTTTTCGTGGGAATGAACTGAGCGATAAAGAAATGCATTCCACCGATGGTATTAATAATGGGATTGCCAGTGAAAATAATTACTTTAAAATTGAGAGGATGAAAAACCGTAGTTTTAAGGTGAATGCAAACCGAACGAGGATGATGTCCGAGCTAAAACTGGTCCCAACCAGTGCCTGACTGTTTTGGAGGAGATGTGACATTAGGGCGGTTCTTATAATTTGAAGATATGACTGTCTTCTGGGACCCTCATTATAAAAAAATGCGAATCGAAATGTGGTATCTTGCCTCACAAGCTGCACTAATAGAGGACAAAAGTTAAGTGGAAGCTGATGAGTTAGACCACCACAGATTGTCGTGATTATTTATTCAAGTCTTTATTCATGTTCTCCAAAATATTTGAGAATATAAAGGTAAATCGGCAATTATAACGAAATTTAAGTAATTCTTTTCATTAGGTTTAAAAGTTTTCCTCAAAACACTCAATACTTAAACGCCAATTAGTCGAGCGATGTTGTGCAGTACATAGTTAACTAAGCTGGTGAAGCAACCTAAGGACGACATCGATACTTCTTCAGAGAGGAATTGATGACGCATTTTCATGAAATATTTTGAAAAAATTATTATCAATGCACTGTATGTTGAAAGCTGTATCTGACTACCTATGAAAACATGCAGACTTCTTCGAAGCAAATTCCCTGGAAATTCGAGGAGATCAATTAAATTGCTATTTGGAAATAAAATTAAACGATATCCGTAGTTTTACCATAGTCTTTAAATTTTCCGAATAGTCAAATGCAAACCCTGAGAAGACGTCGTGATACGTGGGAATAGATTCCAACGAGGAACGCGAGAGAGTGGCGTGCCCCCGAGACATTGAAATAATAATCTGCAAAACTCTATATTCAAACCAAATGGCACGAAATAAAAGAGAGAAAATCTCCAAAAGCTGTAAACAATTGGCACCCTTCGTCAACAAACACCAAATTTGCTGTCTTGGTATGCTGGGAGAACCACAGCAGAGACCAACCACAGCCTCTCAACCAAGAATACCCCCGTGTTGGTTTACGGGAATGTTACTTCCTCGCCAGGGACCAAACACAGACGCACACACACACAACCCAAATAGGATCCTTTGCAAGGGCTAATGGGACCCCGCTAAGGATGTTTGGGTTATAACTTGGGATCCTTCACAGGGCTAATGAGACCCCGCTAAGGATGCCCAGTTATTTACGCAAGCACACTCACAAGGACACAAAATCACTCACTCACACACACAAATGGGCCCAACTTCTGGGAGAATCGGCTCAAAAAGAGCGTGGTCAAATCAACACAACAGAACGAGGGTGGGGGTCGAAAACGCGTATTTCGGCTACAAAGTAGCCCTCTTCAGCGAACCGAAGGTAACGCGTCACTTCAACGCAGGGTTGAGGTGAGAAAGGGTCAAGACATCCGAGTTGTTAATAAAGGTAAACTGAGGAGGAGGGGGGGAAAGAGACAACCGATTGGGAAAGAGAGAGGGGGAAGGGCGATAGACAAAACGCGAATGAAAACAACCAAAGGAAATGATTGGGGAAGGGGTGCAGTGAAGGGGGAGGTGTAAAGGAGAGTGGGGGTTGCAACGGACGTAAAGTAGAACGTTGGAGGGAGGGGGGGAGGAAAGGGAAAGGAAGTGATCGGTTAACGGCGTCCGTTAAGAGACGTAACGAATTATTTAAAGTTCAAAACTGAGTAGAGGGAGGAATGAGGGATGGGTCCAGCGTGGCTGTTTAGGAGTTTGGCTTTAATTTTAAATATAAAGATACTCTCGTAAGCGTCTAATAGGTTATTACTTGTATGCTTTACGAGTTTCAAATTATCTTTTGTTACGTCGTGCCCGGTCATGATTAGATGCTGCGCTACACTAGACTTTTCGGGATTGTGATTTCTGAAGTGAGAGTAGTGTTCCTTGAATCTGGTTTGTAAAGTGAGTCGTGTCTGTCCTATGTAGGCTAAATGGCAAGTGTTACAGTTGATTTTATAAATGCATAATTTTTCTAATGCCGGAATTTTATCTTTAGCGTTTCCTAATAGGTTTTTAAGCTTGTTTTGGTTAGAATAGGAGATTTTAGTTTTAACTGATTTGAAGATTTTATCGATTTCTTTCTTTAAACGGGGATAATAAGGCAATTTAATGTACTTAACGGCTTCATCTTTCTTGTGTGTGGTGGAGTTAGAGATCAAATGTTTGAATTTATACTTCTTCACAATGTTTTCGACTGTTGAATCTTGAAAACCATTCCGTTTAGCAATATCTTTAATAATATTTAATTCTTTATTGAAGGCCGATCTATCGAGAGGGACGTTAAAAAGTCTATGAACGAGAGAGCGGAAGGCGGCCATTTTATGGTTGGCATGGTCGAATGAAAGATTGTGGATGTAGTTGGTGGTGTGTGTTGGTTTTCGATAAATATCAAAAGATATCTTGTCTCCAGATCTAGTGAGGCAGAGATCAAGGAAAGGAAGACGGTTTTCTTTCTCTATTTCTACTGTAAATTTGATGGATGGAAACAGGCTGTTTAGATCACTGACAAAATTATCCAGGTTATATTTTGTGGTATCAAAAACTGCAAATATGTCGTCTACGTAGCGTAAGTATACAGAGGGGAAGTAAGTAAATTTTTCTTTAAAAAGGTTTTCAAAGTGAGACATAAAAACGTTGGCTAGAAAGGGTGAAAGCGAGTTGCCCATGGCAGTTCCGAAATCCTGTTTGAAAAATCTACCTTGGAAAGTAAAATAATTTTGCTTCATGACCAAATTGGTTCTGTGTTTGGTCCCTGGCGAGGAAGTAACATTCCCGTAAACCAACACAGGGGGGTATTCTTGGTTGAGAGGCTGTGGTTGGTCTCTGCTGTGGTTCTCCCAGCATACCAAGACAGCAAATTTGGTGTTTGTTGACGAAGGGTGCCAATTGTTTACGGCTTTTGGAGATTTTCTCTTTTTTATTTCATTGTCTAGACGTAAGAAGCTCACCCCATCTTCGTGATGGCTTTCCAATGGCACGAATTTATGAAATTATGTCCCAAAAGAAACTCGGATTTTCGGAAAGAAGGACCACTCTATGTGACATGTACATATAACGAGTTTTTCATGGACATGTTAGAGTTTTTTCATAATATATTCAATGAGTAGAAGCTTATTTCATTTTGAAATATATGTGTTGCAATCGCGGATTTGATGGCATTGACACTATAGCTCCTACCGTACAAGAATTATCACAAGAAAGGGATGATTGGAAAGTGATTGACTTTATCAATCAGTATTTTTGATTGTGACGATTAAAAACAATGTATCCAGTTTACCAACATCCTTTTCATGTAGGGAAATGGTAAATCATTTAACTTAATTGTGCTAGGACTGAATATCTTCATAGGTTCCACCTAACTTTTGGCCCACATAAGACACCCTAGAATTGGGATGCACTGGAAAAAAACAATATGATTTCTTTGTATTGCTGACAAAATAACTGGAGACCGACATTTCAATATCAGAAATAATTTAAATTTTGTTGATGACTTAGGCGTGACTGAAGAGGATAAAATCAAAGAATCCTTTCGAAAGGTTCGAGAAGCGTTCTGCCTCAAATTATAGAGAGATTCTATGGGGGCAGTCACGGATGAGCAAATAATCCCATTTCCTGGGACTTGTCATTTTAAACGATTTTTTGGAGGGAATCCAAATCCACAATGAACTTAGAAACTTGCTGTTTCCTTTACAGTTTGCACTTGAATTTGAAGTTTAACAAACAAACTAGACAAAGGTGCATTTCCGGAGGATACGGGGAAGGAGAGGAGGTCGGACGAAGGAGCGAGTTGGGCTGATTTTGGAGTTCGTAATTATGAATCTCGCATTGATGGGACTCATTGTATTTTGCATAGATATTTTAACTTCTTCATCGCTGTTGGACCATCTGGCCAGAAAAAAATATTCTCAGTACTGGAACTGTAATGATGTCCAGGATTCATCTACATCTACATACTACCCTGCTAGCCACCGCATGGGCGTGTGGTAGGGGGTGTTAGGTCACCAGCCGTGTGAAGATGCAAGTTTTTGGGAGATGAAATGGTGACATATATTATAGGAGTGTATTGAGTGGAACTCAGTATTTATTGTGGTCGCTTATTGGGCGCGGAAAGAACGAGTTTTTGTACCTATCTGTTCGGCAGTGTATCTCTCTTTTTCTATCGCTCCTGTCAGGCATAAGATGTTGTGTGGCGTCATAATTATATTCTCGGCGTAACTCTGAAACACTCCAGTTCTGAATTTATCAAGCAACCTAAGCCAAGCGTGTAGCCTCCGAGTGTCTAGGGGCTCCCACATTTATCCCTCTAACAGACACTACATGTACGCTCGTAGCAGTTTTTAACGAAGAGCACAGCTTTTCTTTGTGTTTGATTTATTTCTTTGGTTAAATCTTTCTGTCCAGGGTCCCGAATGCTCGCAGCAATCACGAGGTGTGGCCTAACCGGAGCGAAGTAGCACCTCTCTTTTACTCATATTGTAGATATAGTGATTGTGAGATGACTTTTGTAAGAAGTGCACTGTGGTTAGCCCCACTTCCTGACACCGCGAATGAACGTTGTTAAGTTCCTATGACGGAATACCGATAGACAGATAAGTTCCACATAAGATTTTCCATGACAGTTTTCGACGAGAGGGTTACTGTCTATTACTGGTTACCTAAAAAAAGGTGAGGTGAGTTTTGAGGTGAAAAGTGCGGTTGTTTTCCCCAAAATAAAGTGTGTTATTTCACAAGAAAGTGGAGGTATTTTACATATATACGTTACATTCATTTAACAGCAATAATGCTTAGAACAAATTTACCCACAATATTTCCATTAAAGTGAAAGAGCTGGAAAAAATATTTGTCGATTAGTGAATTAACACCGTATATCAGGTGCCTTCATTTGTTTCTACAGCGTAAGTTCTTGAACGAAATAATGGAAGCATGAACTAATTTAGACACTCTTCAAACCCCTATAAAATGCAAAAATGACATGTTACGAAGTATCAAGAATTTTATGGACCTGGAATAGAAATGGGAAAGATTGAATATATGGTAGATAACCCTATAAGCAGGCTCAAAAATAATGAGTCAATAATTTTCTAATTTTTACGAGAAAAAATTTCCAAGATGGCCAAGCAACTATTTTCCAAGCTATTTTTCTGGTGAGTAAGATTATTGTTAGGTGAAATTTACCTCACTGAATCTACGTCCGAGCAAGATTGGTAGAATATTTCAAAACAGCATATGGAAATTCCCTTCCTTTTTCATGATGGGCCTCTGAATGGTATTTAATCCATCTTATGCCAGCCCCGATATATTGTAATTCACCGTCAAGCATTCAAGTAGTTATTCTGAGCAGCTCTGGTAATGCCTAGGATAAGTCCCAAGGGATAAGGATTCTAGGATACCAGCCGGGATTATTGTGTGCTTTTTCATGGAACTGATAAATTCAACACTGAAATTATGATACATCTTAAAATTCGATGCGATTCTTTGTGTTTCTGTTTCACTTCAGAAGTTTTAGTTTAAACTGGATACTCCTTGGCTTGAGTTTACGACTCAACGTTACATTACACCCAAGGCCGTAGCGAGCGGGAGGAGGGGGAGGATCAGGGGGTTCAAACCTCCCCCCCATCCCGCGAGAATCGAGAATGAAGGGGGATGGATTGATTACGAGGCTAATAAACATACTCATCCTTTATATGAATGCCAACTTGATTTTCGATGATCAATTACTTTGGTTGTTTGCACACATAATTCAGATTGAGAGAATAACGAATGCATTTTAAGCTTTTGCACTCGTTCTAAATAAAGCTCTATAGCGTCCCTTTCCAAAATTCACGAAAATTCATTACCACTAATAGATGACATTTATGACCCTGTAAAAAGTCTGTCTGTTTGGTATTCGCGCCACTAATTTGTTGTGTTGTTGGCCACCAGAGTGCAATTCAAGGCTTTCCTTTTGCGCGACATCTATCGGAAGTTTTCTTGTGTTTTGTGCCATTTCTCTTTTGGTTTGTGAGCGATATGTCAGTCGCTTTGGTGGTATGGGAGAGAGAGCGTCTCGCCAAATAAGAAGCCAAGTACCACCAGTCATAGAAGACAACTTGGGTAAGTCATGAATTGCACAAGGCCATTTAAATTACTTTATTACAGTCCACTATTTCGTGTTCCCGTTTTCATTTATTTCTCTCGTGTGTCTCCCAATTGCGGGCGGAAAGAGAGAACACTGTAAATATCATGTCATGTAGGGCACACACAACTTTAACCTCCGTATAGTCAATAACATTACAACATATTTGAAGAGGATTAGATTCTTTAGGGACATAAGAATCGTATAATCTTTGATGGTGCTAATTCCTAATTCATCTCCATTGAATACTAAGTGGATCTATGAGGAGTATACGAATAAGCGGAATTAATAGGGAAAACATCTAATTACCCCTTAGCCGCTACACGGAAAAGGTGACGTTTAGTATTTTATCACTTTCACAGGGGAAAATACGCGATGCGTTGTTGTCGGAGTAAATCATACGAGTGAGTGTAAGAATGCTCCTCATAAAATTTAACTGCGTTGTTTTAGACAAATATTTTTACTGCGAATATTTTTAAAGTATTTAAATGATGCAATAATTTACCTTAACCTCTAAGTATAATCCTTCATCCTCTAAGTTTAACTGTTGAACTACACGGCTAATGTATTGCCCATAGCAAACCTAGAAATTAATGCTGAGATAACTTCAAAAACCGTTTTAAAGATATTTTCAAGAAAATTCCACAAGGATTTGGACTTAGATAAGTTATCGGTATTTACAAATTCAGCAGATGGAACCAAACTCTAATTTCTAATAAAAATAATTGCCCTCTTTACTAAATCATTTCAAAGTAATTTAAAAGTGAAAGTAGCCGAAAATAAGTTCACTAAATTGAGTTGTAGACACAATCATAGATCCGGTCTATGGGTTGGGTTGGCTTTCGGGATTCGACCGCGTATTCATCATTCTGGATGGCGACGTTTCGCCTACTATGCCGTAGGCGTCCTTAGGCCAAGCTGAAGTGGAGATTTCTTCGGAAAGGGCCAGTATATATATCCGAAGAAATCTCCACTTCAGCCTGGCCTGAGGACGCCTACGGCATAGTAGGCGAAACGTCGCCATCCAGGATGATGAATACGCGGTCGAATCCCGAAAGCCAACCCGATGGACATCCAGAACGCCGCGAAAGCCTTCGACAGAAACTTATCCGGTCTATTCCCTCGATCATAAATAGCGTTTTATTGATTGATAATTTGGCGAGTGAGTGGATATGAACATCGAATGACTGGCAGGACGTAGAAATAAAGTGGGGCCGAGTACCCGAGAATGGGAAGTAAACATGTCATTTTACGATCAAGGAGACCGCTCTGATTCCTTTACAAAGCCTATATGTGTAAAACTCGCGCACTCATGGTTGAGGTCAATATCCATTTGCTGGGCCTTACGCGTATTTCTGCGAAGTTTTGGCAACAGTAAAGTCCCTTCGCACAGATTAATTATGAGGGCACTAGCTTGCTAATGTTCTGAGGTATTATTTTCAGAACGTCTCACATGCTTCCGGTTCAATGTACATCCATGCGCATGTATGGATGATCACTCATTTATAACTCACGATTTCTGTGACAATTTTTTTAGCTTTATGAATATCATGTACTCTCTAAACAATGTGCTACAATTGCTATTATTGATCAAAAGTCATCTCAACCAGACACACTCTTGTAATGACTTGATTGACACCTTGGTCCGTCCAAGAAACTAGTGCCGATCGACAAACTGATTCGGCTTACAAATGAATGACGATTGAACATTTTATAAGTCACTGCGATGGATTCTTCGATCGCACGATTCCCTTTCCCAAACGGCATTAGTCGTTTTCAACTCTTTTACATATCGGCTGCCTTTCTGTCAGCTGCGTCATCATCTTAGAAAAGGCATCGCGGATGTGCATGCTAGTCCACCGAATGTCGCCCTTGACGACGTCGAATCTTCTCGGAAAACGTGAATTTCTCCCTTTGACAGCCTGCATCGCCTCTCGATTATAAAAATAAGGGGTACATTGACCACCCCTTGGGTGTCGGTATTTTGCGAAATGGGTGAAAGTAGCGCATCCCAGCGGATTCACTCAAAGGATCTGCACCCCCCACACCCCACCGAGGACAGCCACACCATCTCGACCACATCTCCTCGAGGAATTCATTCTTTCCATCCTCGAGAGAAATTCAGAAGACCTCTCCGGGAGTCCTCTCTACGTGCCACAGTCGCCCCCTGCCATACACCTCACCCACCCACCAATCCCGCCCACTTTCGCCCCCTCCCCGTCCCCACGCATTCCCAAAGGCGACACCAGGTGCACACTCTTCCCCTCCTTTTCACCTCCTTTTACGCCCCTTCTCCTCCTCCTTCTCCTCCTCCTCCTTCTCCTCCTTCTCCTCCTCCTCCCTCGAGCGAAGCCTTTCCCTCCTCCCTCCCCCCCACGAAGGATTTCCACGGTGTGCTCCCCCTGCCATACATCCCCCTCCCCCCCTCCCTCGTAGTGCTTTAAATAAATAAAAATAAACTAAAATGCAAGAAAAACTCTCGTCGCGCAAATAGAGAGAGAGAGAGAGGCAAGTTCGGCAAATCTCTCTCCTTTCTTCGTGTATCCACTCTAATCCGTTCCCTTCTCTCCCATTCCCCCATTCCCACATTCCCCCATTCCCACGTTCCCACATTCCCCCTCCTCCACCCACCCCCTCGAGCAGGTGGTCACCAGTGTATTTTTACAGTTAATACGGACGAATGAAGAAGAAAAAGAGGAGAAGAATTGAGAAATGCTTCTCTCTCTCTCTCTCTCTCTCTCTCTCTCCGCACCTCTCTGACGCCCACCCCCTCATCACCCGCCCCGCCCGAGGGGCAAAGGGGGGGCGAAGGGCGGGGGGCGACGGGCCGCCCACTTGTGCGATCCGTCATTTGCTTCCTTCTCACTCGTTATTTCCTTCGCACATCTCTTATTATCGACCGACAGATTGTCTTCCTCCCTCCCTCCCCTCCCCTCTTCTCCCTCCCTCCCTCTCTCACCCTCCACGTCCATTATAACCTCCCACCACCCCCCCCACACCCACCCACACACACACACACCTATCTCTCTCTCAATCTCTCTCTCTCTTTCTCTCCTTCTCTCTCGGCACATTTGTCGGGTTTTGCGGATGGAAATGTTTTGCAATTGGGACTTCGATCCCCAAAAATTTACGTACGTATCTGGATAGCTGTTAGAGGATCAATAACTGCTCTGGAGTTGGTAATAATTAATTGCTCTCGGAAGATGAAGGAAAATATTCCTATGATACTCCTCCACGTATCGTAGAGGTCACTGGTCCAATGCACCAACTGATTTGACCCAGGGCGGCCTGTAGAAAAGCCGAGAGGAGGCTCTTCTGGGCGGACGCTTTGAAGTGAATAGTGCTCCGGGACGACGCGGCAGTTTGGGGTGGGGTAAAAATATTGAGGGTTGGTATACTAACTGTAATTTCAAAGTTACCATCTCCTAATAATGCTTCACCCGCTCCTTTCTCTCTTTACCCTGCCTACCCCTACATATATTGTACATGCATAAAAGATGACGTACCTGAAAAATATCAGTTGATATTCTTATTTCGTTATAATTTCTCTCCTCCTTCCAATTTTTACGCACACATTCATCTAAATTTAATTTGAATACCTAAGATATTTGGAATAGAATACTCAAAGAGATAGTAATCCTTCTCCTCTCCTACGATAATTTATGCCACAATATTTCAGGATAAATTTTAGATTGTATGTGTTTCTGTTATACAACTGGATCCTAAATTCTGCTTTTAATGTATTAATTACTTTTATAAAAAATATGGCTACTGTGTTGTTGTCGCATTATTGACGTAAAAATGAAACATCAACGGTGGAAGGTTATAGGTTTTCCCCCGAAAACAAACTCTCTAAAGACAAAATCTCCCCTAAGTTCGAGTGAGAATAATGAGAAACTCGGGAAATAAATAAGAATATCAAATAAACCACAAATAAGACAAGTATATTTCAGTAGCTTACCAATAAACAACTAAACATTCAGAGAGTCAGCCAATCTGTGTTCTGTCTCCCAACACTCCAAAATCAATCACAAATTTAACAGAGAGCCAAATGCCAGGTTTTCTCTTTCAGAATGAGTTGAGCCATATGCACTCCGATTGGTCTCAAGGTAAATGAGAGCGAGCGTTGGAAGTTTTCGCCAAGGATAAGGGTGTCGGTGGGATGTATAACGAATGGAGGCGATTGGTGGAGGAGAGGGAAATAGTAGAATGATGATGATGAGTGCTTTATATGCGGTGGAGGTTTTCACTCGGAGCTTAGGGAACTGCTTTTCGTCTGCAACCGCAGAATACGGAATTTTTCCTTTTCGCCGTTGATAACAACCTCAGGTTTCCTCGGGGTCATCTCGCGTCATCTGCCATTTAAGGGAGGGGTGGGAGGGCGAGGTAAAGGTGGAGGGGTGGAAAGGTTGAGGCAGAAGGTGCTGGCATGAGTATTTCTCTCCTTCTTCCAATTCTCACTCACGCATTCATATAAATTTACTTTGAATGCGAAAGATGCTTGGTAAATAATACTCAAAGAGCTGCATTTGAAGATGGCCTTTGTAATAAAATCAAATGGAAGGGCAAACCATCAATAGGACTCGAAATATTGTTTTGAAAGTATGAATTATGGTATATCTGAATACGGACCTAAATCTCTTCATCTCACCCTCCGCCTTTCCCAAACACTCGGCCAAGATACAATGAATCGTTTACTCGTTCAATCACTTCATCATACTCCAATGAAGTTTTCTGGACCCTTTGGACAATTATTCTGCCCCTTTGGATCACATGAAGCGACACTGCATCTTCTGCGCACAACGGAACTCGCTTGTTGTTTTCATGGATGGGAGGTGGAATTCGCAAAGCTTAATGTCTCAATTTCAAAGAGTAAATTCGCCAACCGCCTCCGTAACTCGAGGCAAAGGGTTCTGGCGACGCCTCATCCTCTTCGATCCCTTCCATCCAGCCTTTCGACCCCCCGCCCCCCCGCCTTCTCCCCCTCCATGCAATTTCCCTCCTCGGCCACCGCGTGCCCGGGACAATCCTTGGAGACTCGAATCGAATGGTTTCACGCAAAATCTTATCACGGGGCGATTCTTCGCTCTCTCGAATTTTCCGATGCACACCGCCGGGCAATCATTTTTTCATCCCCTTTGCCCTATTACGGCCCCTTTTCCCCCTTCAATTGCCATTTCACTCATTCCCTCCCCCCTGACACTCTTACTCTTCTTTCAAACGTGCTTTGACAGCCTGGTATCCTCCATTAGACCGAAGAAATGGAAGAGCTAACGATCACAATGTCGAAGAATATTGCCTGAATTTGATGAATAAAAAATAGGACTCATCTTGAATATGACGTCGAGAGGCTCTAATGAGTAATTAGGTTGACATTCGATCTTCTTACCTTTTGTATCAACCAGTTACTGAATCCAGAATATCCAGCATTTTTTAATACCCCGGATTTATTTTGCCGAAATAGCTCATCTTTGTATCAGCTTTATCATGTGTCCTGTTTTCATTTCGATGTTCCGTTACCATTCTGATCCCAACAATGTACTATTTGTAATTGGCATGTCAACATTATGGAGTATTTCGCTTCGTCTTTTCGTGCCATGTAAGGTCCCGCTCATGGAATCCTGGAAAAACACAACATTCAGAGATGTAGCTACGTTTTAAATGGTTCTATTCGATTCATTGCACTCACCTGCAATGTTCATGTCTCAACTCCATAGAGGGACCATTTTTAAGAACTGACTCTTCTCTATCTCAAAGGTTACCATTGAAGAAGAATGTGGCGAAAAACTGCCAGCTCCCCTTCCTGGACATCAGCGGCAGGCCTATGGAAGGCTCGGCCACAGTATGTTTCGGAAACAGACTCACAATAGCTTATACCTAGCGGGCCGGAGCCATCACCGACCCTCGCAACGCTGGCCTGTTATATCAACCCTCTTCCATCGTCCCAACGGGATATCGGACGAGGAGAGCCTGCCTTCAGAATAAAAATCCAAAGGAAACCTTCCGTCTCAATGCTTACCGTAAGTCAATTTTGTTTGCCCTGAAAAGGGCCTTTCATCCTCGAGAACGGAGGTAACAAGAAGAACCGCTAGCCAGGGCTGTCTGCCTTACGTCTCCGCAATCTCCAACAGGAACTCCAGAGTACTGAAGCGACTCAACTTCACGACCATACACAAGCCCGTGACCAAAATCTTGGACTTGGTTGTGCGAGCCTAAGACCCGATTGGGCCATCGAGACCATCGAGGGTGCGAAGTTATTGAGCCGTTCATCCAGCTATTGGAACCGACCGACTAAGGAAGCCGTGTAGGTTGAGATGGAGAGAAACAACTTTGTCACCGGCTTCGTGACAAAGCATTTCCCAAAGTAAGACATGGCAGCCTATCCTGAAGGAAGTGGGAAATACAATAGAAAAAATTGGTGCCAAAATCCCTGGCCTATCGTAGAACTTCCCCCTTGGAATCGCAGCTATATACTCCAGTACCTATCGGAAGGTCTTTTACTGAAATTGTTTAATTTTAATGTAATAAATTAATAATGTAAAATTGGCGGTTAAATTTTACGCGTATAACTTAAAATTAAATTTCACATGTGAAATGAAGCTTGAATCGATAAAAATGAACTAAATAAATTTTGAATCGCCTAGATTTTGCAGCACTGCGCAGTATATACAAACACTAGAATCATGCGAAATTTTATCACAATCAGTTCCCTGGTTTTTAAGTAGGAGAGTGGCAAGCATACTCACCGACAGACACCAATACATTTTTACATATTCTTATAGATTACCATGGTGTACATTTGTGAGCAAATTTTCAAGAGATGCGGCTCATATTAAACTTATTCAGAGGCTAATTATTATAAGCAGTGATTTAAGGGCCTATGGCCCATTGGGATCCCAACCATCCCCTATGAGCGCTTAGGCTGTATTATAGCATGATGGAAGTAGTGCGTATGTCTCTGGCACTGTGCCAAATCCTTGGTAGTAAGCGATGTATACCCATACCGATGGGCCTTAATGGTAAGAATCAATGTCCCTCGCTGACTATAGATACAATGTAACAGCCACTAAGCGCTTGTGGGGAGGCTGGGATACAAAATACCACAATCGAAATTTCAGTGACATTTGCTTTTATTGATTATGTGATTAAAATGGAGCTGTAAAAGGTCCATGTGATGTTTTCTGAAAACTCTGTTTTCCTGTGTTTAGCGTCTGCCTCTCTCTGGCAAACTTTTTATATATATGTATATATATATATATATATATGTATAAAGTTTGCCAGAGAGAGGCAGACGCTAAACACAGGAAAACAGAAAAAATGAACACACAGAGTTTCTTAATATTTCGGTGCCACTAGCACCTTGTTCACAAGATCGTAGAAGACTGAGAAGGAAGGGAGGACTGAGGTGGAAGGAAAGGAGGGAGGGGCTGGACAGGGGAAGGGGAGGAGGGGGAGGGGAAAGGGAGGAGGGGGAGGGAGAGGAGAGGTGGGGGCGGGAAGTGGAAGAAATTCGAAAGGAAGAGGTAGTATGGGCAGAGGTGATAGAAGAAGTTAGTGGGATTTATTGAGTCCTGGCGGAGAGAAAGCCTGGAAAAAGTAAATGCAAGAGGACTCAAGATCTTTGATTTGGCGGCTTGGAAGGGAGGCGAGAATACCAACCTTAAAAATATTATTAAAGGTGGAGTTGTGGGAATAAACGTGGGTGGCGACAGGGAGGGAAACAGAAATAGAAGGTGGTTCATTGCAACTAGAGCGGTGGCCATTCATGCCGATGTTAAGCGGAGTGGTAGTCAAACCAATGTAAAAACTAGGGTATACTTGGCAAAGGAGGATATAAACGGGCACCCTTGGCTTATCCCTCGACCTAAAGTTGCTCATCGTTATTCACCATCAGCCACCCCCACCTGCGTCCTTTGATAAGTCTCCTGTCTCGCTAGTCTATTCCCATTTTCTCGAGTATTTCTGTTAGTTTATTCCAATTTACTCTGTCAAAGGCTTTTTCAAAATCAATAAAGCATGCGAAAACGTGCCGATTATACTCTGTTTCTCCCTATAAGTGTTATCATCACCGCTGTCGCATCCCGAGTTGACCTTCCCTTCCTGAACCCAAACTGGTCATCGCCTAAGTAGTTTTTGGCCTTTCTCTCCAACCTTCTATTGATTATAAAAAAAACATTATCTCTAGCAATTTTTAAGTGAATCACAATTCCCTTCCATAATTCCACCGCTCATATTTTCAGCACAAACATTTTAAGTATTACTTACGGGTAGATTCCATTGCATCATATGCATTAGTCGTTGTAGGAATCATTTCGTGAAATTGCAGAAATAAAAGTTACAAGAAAAATCTTCAGTGCTGACCGTCAACTTCATAAACTACATGTCAATTTCACGTTAGGCAAAGGGTGGCTATTTGACAATACACAGACGCTAATTTACGGTTCCGGAATATATTATCGTATATAAGAAACTAGCGGAATGCATCCGTTGAAATTTAACGGGTGGGAAGATCATTGAACTTTTTTATAAGAAAACCACTACGGCTGAAGAATGCTGTCATCGTGGTCATTTGAGGAGTTCTTAACATATCTTGTACGTTGTGTTCGTTCTAGTAGACACGCTGACTGTTTTCCAGGTGCACGTAGTGATGGGTGACTTTTGGTCCCCTTTCGTTCACAGGAAACCCAAAAATGGGCCACGCAGACTCATTACTACTTAAATCGCACCCAGATTCATAGATGGTCACCTCGTCCATCCGATCTTCTTGAGCCGTCTTCTGAGTGAATTAACAGCTTGATTGCTTCTTTTGTGTACATAAATATATTTGCATTCAACAGCTTAATTGAGTTGTGTTATTCAACGCTGACATGTGCGTTGAGTATCTAAATCAAGATTGGAGAGTAGGGTACAATCCAGCGGTTGACAACCTCAAAAGGAGCATTTGCTGCTAAAGCCATGTTTATTGACCCATGAATCCTCCATCACAAGAACTTTGCCTTCGGTGTAAATGGTAGCCATAATCATTGGTTTCGGTTATTAAATAAAAAATCTATGGCGATTCTTAGTGTACTTGCCAATTTTCATGCACGGACGTCGTTCATTGAGTAGAATTTCTCATTCATCTTTCGGGTAAGAAGCATGAAGAGACGTCATTATAATTTCCGCCGTCTTAAAATAAATTGAAGTTTTAAAACATATGGGTCTATATTTGGGTCCGTAGGTTGGGTTATGATGAAATTTGTGTGGTTCTTAGCGTAACCCGAGAAACACCACGGGGAAGTGGACGAATTAGCTTCCCATTTTTCTTGATATATCCTTTCTTGTATTGCTGTTGTCATTTTTTGTTTAATGTTTGTAAACACCGGTCATCATTAAATCATATGTATCAACTCATTGGAAAATAGACTTGCACTCTACATTTACAGCTTTTCCCTCGGGAGTGTTGATAAAAAGGTTGTTGCCGCTCGAATCGTGGGAACAAACAACGTAAAGTAGCCCACGCGTGCAACAGAGACTTTCCATGTGAAGACCAGCCACTTGAAGAGTCTACCATTATGGCTTACTTATTGTCATAGAAATCAGATATATCAAGCCCGGAAACTGGAGAAATGCCGCTGGGAAGTGTCTTTTGCAGCATCCTGCTCCCTTTGCGCGTGCCGCTCTTTAGGAGTTTCATTAGTGGGCATGTCTTGGTGGTGAGCATAAGCAGGTGAGTCCAATCTTCACCGTTTTTCTTGCGAGGGCTCATTTTCTCGCAAAGAAGACATTCCTCTTGCTTTAGAAGATTTTTTCGAAAAGGTAACACTTTTTTACATTAGGCATGTTGATGGATATATTTTTAGGTCCAAGGAGGGGAAACACAGCGGCGAGTGAGAGTCTTGAATAGGCACCTCGATGATTGAGTGAATGTAAGTTAACTGCACTTTCACACTTTTAAACGTACATACATAACTCGTAACGTTTATGATGTGGGAATTGGTCTAATAAACAGTTCGCAATCGTAATGAGAGGTAGATAGTTCCACTACGTGTAAGACATCTGAGTATTTAACGATAATAAACTAAGCTGTGTTTGTTGTAGTCACAGAGGAATTATTACCAGTACTATTCGCTGCGTGTAAGTATTCTTGTACATTTAATCGCGTGTATAGTCTATTTAATTCCTTTATGTGTATCGTTTATTACGTAATGATCTCTCATATACAAGCAGCCCTCTATCATGAGTGAAAGTACTAATTAAAAGCAAATAATGAAACCACAGCACCGGACCCAATGCTCAGCATGGACCACCAGGGAGGGCCTTCGGGGGCCCTGAGAGCTTTTTAAAATAGCCTATTTTACGACCAGCTATATTTTCTATCATCTTCTGCCAATTTCAGCACAATCGATTCAGTAGCGTATGCGTGATGGAGCAACAGACAGACAGGCAGAAAGACAATCAGACACCATTACATTGTTATGTATTAGTTTGGATAAGGATGAGAGGAGCCGGGATACGTTGTAGTTTATTAGAGTATCAAAACCAGAGTGATAAAATAAATGGTGACGCAATAAAAAATTATAATTAAAAAAGAGGTTTACTTGAGTGACTGAAGTACCGGACAGACTAAATACGGCATTCCACGCAGAGAGGGGGCAATCTTTTTCTAGAGGACGCGCAATCAGACGACGGAGTTGACCATACTTTCTTTAATAAAGAGAATCACCGCTACCGGCCAAGTCCATTACCTGAACACGAACAAAGTACTTCTTTGCAATAAAATTTTTATGCACATTCAAAGCATATGAAATAGTGCAAACAGAGGTATCAATCGTTGTTCTATATCCATTGAAATGTTGTCATTATCTCATATACATCGTTAAAGTATCGGTTTATCTTGATATAATTATTACTTTCTCTCTACTTTCCATTTCATCTTTCGGGATTCAGGGGCGTCGCTGTTTTTTCCGACAACGTTTCTCCTCCTCTCCTGTAGGCGTCTTCAGGTCGAAGATGCAGCGCTTCTACACGCCCAAAAAGAAGCGCTCGCATATTTGACCTGAAGACGTCTCAAGGAGAGGAGGAGAAACGTTGTCGGAAAAAACATCGACGCGGCCGAATCCCGAAAGAAGAAATGGATAGTATACCTGCTCACCACGGAATTCTTGAACAGAATTACTTTCGGTCGTTTTATCTCATAATGGCCTATGGTCAGCCATTTCGTCTCACGTTGAATTGTGGCACTGTGGTCGACTTTCAGTTGGTCATATGCCTCATCCTTCAGGATCCTTTTAGATATGTTTTCATTGTAATCCCCTTTTTCCAAGATTACTGTCGCTTTTCCCTTGTCCGCCGATAAGATGAGAAAGTTGCTGTTTTCCCAGTGGTTATAACAAGGCTTCTTTCTCCTTTCTGTTGATATTAGGCTTGGGGGGTCTTGCGTGAAGAGCTGGCTAATTTCTTCTCGGATGTCGTCTGACTCCATTTTATATACTAAGTTATTTCTAGTGTTCGCCGGTATATCATTCAGAAATGTGGAAACGAGGTATCTCAATATGAATTACTATGATGCGATGTTATTTCTAAGTCGCTCATAACTTTCATGGATCATATCGATACTATGTGAGAATTCTTGCGCCATTTAACATCGTCCTTCGATTGTTATTTGAGATGAAATGTATGTAATCGCCATGCAACCAAATGAGTGAGTTACCTGAGCATGACGTAGCTAATTGACTCAGTTGTAGGTTTTGAGACGCAAAATAACCATATTAATATGTGAGAGATGGAAATCAGGCTCGGATACGGCGCAGTTTATCCTCTATCCAACTCATCTCTGGCTCTAATTTTACCAATTTAGAGAGCGTCATATGAAACCATTAACCACTGTGTTGATAAAGAGCGCACATGCTGAAGAGCTTTTATGGCATACACGCGTCAGGGAGAACATCAGAGATGGCAAGGTATAAGTGTTACTGGCGGTACCAGCTTTTAGCCATTTACTGAGGTGTCAATAACGATCCTCACTGCTCTTCAGCCTCCTTTCTAATGTCCTTGATTTTCTGTCCTGATATGTCAGCAGTGCCCGAAGATGGGAAAACTCGACTGCTATGGCTTTGCATCCCTAGGTACACTTTGTTTCTGTCTCCACTCCCTGTGGTGAAATCACAAACTTGTCCCCATCAAAATTTATGTCATCACAAACTTGTGGAGAACATTCTGTGACGTCGACAATCTCATTTCCTTTTATGTTAAGACTATCATTTTATTCGCTACGGATATTTAAGAAGTCGTTTCAGTTTGCTGATGGAGAGAAAAATCGCTGACATTGATACCGTTACCACGTATGCCCAAAAGCGATAGCACCCCGATGGCCTATCAGTGACTACAGTAGTATGTAATTGGACAACCTCTCATCCCTGTAGAGGGCCTCCACATCGTCGTCTCCATTTTCTGGAGGCGGTGGTTCATCCGTTCGCGGCAATGGACCCTTCATACACCCCTGTGGAGGCGACCCCCATTAACTCCCTCGGCTGGATTTGATCACCTCCGACGCGGTCCCTCCGCGGGTGCCAGGGGTTCGATTCCCGGTTGGGGTGTGTTCCGTGCCCCTTTTTTACCCTCCGCGTCTCCGGTGTGTCTTGGTTATTTCTCACGCCACCATACATTCCACCACCGCGTGCACCAAATACAGGTAAACATTTTCTCTCTCCCTCTCTCTCTCTTGTCGTGGAAATATTTGTTTGACGTTTGCGGAGGAAATAGCTCGTGGGCATCCTTTAGTTTTTCCGCTGGCTGCCCACACGGGCTTTCGTATGTCCCTCAAGTCCTCGTTGAGTGCTTGTCCTGTGGCGTGCTTTGAGAACATGTTCTAGATGGTCATTCAGTATTATTCCGCTGATGCTTTCATCCAATTACAGAGTCAAGAGTAATTGCAGTGATAATTTTGGACTCGCAAAATACATTTTGTTCTTTTTGTTCCTCTCATCGATGATATCTGCTTCAAATGTTACACTATATAGTTCTTTAAACTGATTCATCAAAACAAGCACTAACTTACTTATATTTTTCGGCTCATGGGTTTCGAAGTTCATTCTCACAAGTGACGAAATATATTAGTTTAGTTCAGCCAATTTTATTCATTTCGATGCAACCAGTTTTTACACATTAGTGTCCTGATGATGACACTTATGTATCAAAACAAGTAGCATCTATCAACATTAAACGAATGTGCGTGTCGTGAAAATTGGGCGGTCTGAGGGGAGGACTCTCCTTACTTAATTCACAAGTTGACTTTCTTTTCCTGCCATATATTAGTTATCCTAAAAATTTTACAAATTTCTAAATTATTTTCCAATTCGTTTCCACGTGGATTAGTTCACCTCGTCATTTCATTACTTGACGCATGATTTTGTATGTGAATCCCTTTTAGAGGCCCCAATTTCAACTGCTCGAGAATTTTTCCTTGTTTATCTTCTATAGTTCGCGAGCTGTCTTTATTGAATTTAGAGTTCGAGCCAGATTTTAGGGTTCCGGGTTGGTCGAGTGGCAGCGTGTGCGACTCCCAAGCCGATGCTCGTAGGAAAATATTTACCGGAACTTGAAAATACTCTATCCAAACCATCCGGCCCCATTATGAGAAGGAAAAAACTCAGCAGAAGGCTCTGATGGCGCAGGTCAAGAAGATTGATCCGATATAATTACCCGAAGCTGCTGGCAGGAGTGAAGTCCCCGTAATCGGCGGAAGTACTGCGATGCTTAAGACTACAGGAATCCGCCGCATTGGCATTCCTATAATGCAGCCTAGCATTCAATTCACCCTATGACATGATGGCATTCCTCCCGATAAACTATTTACGAGATGAAATTACTCCCCAATCGGTTTCCCAGGTGAACCATCAGTGAGAGTGGACGGATGCAGAAGAGGGAGATGGAATGTGAGATCGCCAGGGGTGAGCGGGATGCTGGAGAATGCGAAGATTTGGTGAGTGCAGATATGCTGGGAGTCAGCGAGATCAAGTGGGCGGAGACTCAGTGGGGCTGCGGATGTCGAATCGAATGACTCATTCGGGAGAGGACCAGGGGATCGCAGACGTTGAGACTGTACTGAAGAGAGGACTACAGAGTGAAGTCTCCTAGGTAGCTCCGCGGGAGAATCCTGATGGTGAAGCTGGAAGGAGGGCTCACGGACACCGTTATAGTGCCAGTTTATATGCCGACAGCCAGCCGTACTGAATAAGAACTATAAGAAGTAAATAAGAACTAGAAGATCTAATGGAACATGTCCTCGAAATGGCGATGGGGAGAGACGACCTAATGACATTATGGGAGAGACAGGACACGCAGTGGTATATGTACATATAAGAGAGGGCAGCAGCAGAGGGCAATGTCGGACGCGGAACACTAAATGCCCAAGGAGAAAGACTGGTAGAATTTTGCAATGAAAAGAACATGGCGGCAGTAAACACTCTCTTCGAGGGACATGGACGCAGGAGATACTCGTGGAAGAAGCCAGGGGATATGGCCGGGTACCAAATAGACCACATAATCGTTGGAGTGAGATACAAGATCGAAGTAAAGAAATGCTACTGCTATCCCGGTGTAGATGGAAATGGTGATCACAACCTTGTAATCATGGGAAGCCTCCTCAGTCGAAATAAAGGTGATCAAACATGATACCAAGATGGACAAGTGGAGACCAGTCGAAAATAGTTGTTGGTCACTGAAGGTAGCGAAAATAGTAGTTGGTCGCTGGTCGCGAGTACGCAGCAGTGACCATAGGGATGGTGTTAAAAGATAAACTTTACTCTCTACGCGACCTCTGCATAAATTTCAATAAAAATCTCAGTTAGTGACAAATTTCCCGACAGTGATGAATCAAATTAGTTAAGGCGGTCCCACATGCAGTTGACGGAGGAACAACGGGTTTACACTTTTATGACATCTCCTGTGGTGTCGTACACAAACTCGTACCAACTGGATGTGGGCATCTAATTGGAAATTGCAATTCGTTTAAAATTATTTCGTAATATATGCTAAGCATTAACACTAGCAACCTTTTTTTACATCTTTAGCCTTATAGCCATGTTTCTGATTGATCATGGTGGATACACATTGAATATTTAAAGTAATCTCTATTAAGTTTTATCTTTTGTTGCTTGGACATTTGTATGAAAACAATTATCCCGTAATTAACGCATTTTTTGACTGTCGGTGAGCAGTCATGGTGGAAGTTCCCCATTCGAGAAGTTCGGATGTGAATCTGGCTTTTCATTTTAAACATTCACCTTCATAATAACAGCTTAAAATACTCATTCCATTAATTTTTCACGTATTATTTGCAAATTAATTACAATGAGTGGAAAGGCCTTTCAAAATTTTGAAAATCTCCTGTGACCTGTAACGCCTAAGTATGCCATCAAAAAAAATTGTCTTATTCTTTATTTGATTAACCTTTTCACTGTAGTACCCGTGTTAACCAGACTGTATAGAAGTCGTAAGTAGATTTCTCCGGTATTCGACGTTTGTATGGCAATTTAAGGCTTTGTATTCGAAGCTGGAGATTTTTTAACATATCTCTTTTATTCTTCTAACGGAGCTTACTTGATTTTTTGGTCACAATTTCATCATACCTATTTGTGATCTGGTTGAAATGTTCCCGGTTAAGTCTTTTTTCCACATCCTATGATCCGTTAGAATAGAAATGCTGGTGAATGATAAGTTACACCGTAAGAGGCGTTTAGCTTCAAGGATGTAATTTTTGGGTTATCGAATAGCCTTTCTCATGGTAATCCGAGTGTTTGTTAATACTTTCAAATTAGGAACATGAAGTAAGTTTCTATCTCCCCATCATCTGGTATTTTGCGTTGTAAAATAATGGTTAAAACTCGTGCAGTATGGCGGCCCCATTCACGATTTGCTACGCTAATGCGGCCATAATTTCTACAAATTTTCCCACCATGCCATGATTAGATGGACAGACGTTTCAAAAAGCTAAGTCTTTGAATATATAGATTGTGAAAAATAATCAAAGGTTCTTTCGGATGAGCTATGTATTTCTCCATTCCTGTGGAAAATATTGCTCATCGCTTCCCTTGCCATAAAAGGTCATTTTTGCACTATTACGAAGAAATATAAACCGTGCATTTGCTTCGATCGCTTGACCGATTTACACTTACCATATCTGGAAACTCCTTTTATTTTCCAATCTCGTTGCTTTTGCAAGGTTTGCTAGTAACATGTGCGAAGCGTTGATAATGGCTTGAGGATTCCAATGCCCTCGAGGACTTTAAACCGTATTATGCGAATGGATAGCGGAACGTTAAAGGTCTCGTCATCAAATGCAAATGGCCATTTACCCTTTCCTCCCCGCCATTGCCTCCCATCCGAACACCTGCCGTGGGATTCCGAAAAGCATCGCCGATTCCCTTCAATAGGATGCACGAACCGGCCGCTTAAAAGCCTTCTCGGTAGCTTTGCATTTCCCCGAGTCGTGACGCACAATTCGCCCGCTAGTCACACAGGTCGCTGACTTGCGAGGAATTCGACCAGCAAAGCTGTTGCCCCCCACACCCCCTTCCCACCCTATTCCCCACCCTCCACCGCCTTCATCCCCTTCTCCTGAGAGGACAAGCAGCCTCCCGTTCTTATACTCCCGACTCACCTCGCCCCTCTACCTGCCTCTCTTTATCCACTCTCTCGGCTAGAGAGAGATAATACTTGTCCAGCCAATCTAAGATCTTGCGAAGGAGTTAAATAAGCATTAACAGGTTTCTGTGCATTATTACGATGGCTTATTACATTTTATCGCACGGTCCCACTCTATGGCCTCTGTTAATTCAGTTGACATTTTCTTCATTCCCTAGCGTAATAATGTCATAATTGGAGGCAAACTTATCGGTGTATATCGCGCTTTGTGAGTACTATCCTTAGAGTCTCTCGAGTTTAATCATTAAATATTCCCGTCAGCAGGATATTTATATCTATTGTACTACCCTAGGGGATGAATGCACACCTCGAAGAGATGTCGAGTCTCTATTTTCCGCACTCTACAGAGATACCTACCGAATGGTGTGTTTTTAGACATTCCACAAACGTTTTTTTCATATAGCTGTCACAAGTCAAGAAAATGCATTGCATTCCGGAGCTGCTTTTGTGTTTAAAAAACTTGTAATCATCAAAGCTGTATGATAGATATTTGGACCAAAATATCTAGATTACGGATATATATTTTGAAATTTCCCTGGTTTCTTCAATAAAAAGACCTGCTAGGAAGTAGTTTTGAACTACTTAAAAGTCTGCTTAAAATGCAGAGCCTTTAAATGTTGGTTTTTATCGATAAAATCGCTTCGACCACTGCTTCCTTCGCTCAGACAGGACGCAAACATATATTTTGGTCAAATACTCTAATTCTATTTGTCCATGTTTACCCCAATATTTCGAAACAGCTCTCACTATGTTGAGCCGAATGCCTAGTGAAACTCTGAAATCCAGTGCTGGAGAGTCAGTCTCTCCCGCTTTGCCGCCCACCACATCATTAAATGATGTCAAGCTGTCTGGTTTAGCTGGGCGAGTCCACCAACTATCGCTCAGTTATTGGCTGTGGGCTAAGAGTGGAATTTTTTTTATTAGCTGTTTGTTGCTCAAGTTTAATCAACAATTATATTGGTTCCGTTCCGTTATATTCCATATTGTTTATATTTCCAGCTGGATCATATAAGGGTTCTCACCCGAAAGCTTCCCTATGCTGTGGACACCACTGGATCACCTGTTAGGGAGTGTCCACTAATATACATATCTACCTCCCCAACTTCAACGCCTAGCAGGTTTTTTTTGCGAACTATGATATCCACTTGACGTGGGTATTGGGCGTATTTTTTCATAAAGATTTAGAATAATGACATAATTTGTTGTCACTTATATTAATGTTGCATTTCTGTTGATGGAACATTGCGGAACTGCAACACTTTCTCAGTTAATACCAATGGTATCGACAAATTCACTGCAAGACTGATCCCTTCAAAATAGCCGATTGCGAATTTCAATCGGTAGATTTCATACTCCCTCTCGCTGGAAACGAGGGCTGTAATGTCCAGCTTTTTTCCCTTGTTACGCATGCGATATTCTGCCACATCTTAATGAAAAGTTCGTGAAAATATTCTTCATTTACAAGAGTTCTGTATTGTTATCCGACATGTAAATGCGTACTCTATGCATGTCAGAAAGAGATCACGGTTGCGTTTTTGACAGATCTAAAAAGGTTTATTAACTATTTTATAAATTATGATTATATATGACTCTTATAAATACATAATTGAGGATAATGCTGAAATCATTACACTTTATAGAACATATTATTGATGATTACCTTTTTATTTCACGAAAATTCAATACTCTCTCAAAAGTTTATAGAATAAGAGTCTGGCATCGCAATCTTCATCGCCGTATCAGTGGTTTTCGGATCAACTTATACTTGTATTTAAATCACATTAGTAAAAATGTCCAATTGACGCTTCGAATCATCTATTACGATACAGTCAGACAATCAGTTGTGCAACTGGGTCTTTGCCATGCTAATCAAATACGATGTAATGTGAAAACCAAAGAGAGTAATCGTGCCACTTTCTTCCCAAAAAAACACGGCAGAAAAACGAACTTTCCGTTCAGTGTTGGAAAAAAGTTTATTGACAAGAATCTAAGAGAGTATGAGGCACGTGATAATGCCATCACATGTGATTTTCATGAAGTACTGTTACTATTGAATCCCTTTTTTTATTCCGTTATTGCCTTGGTTGTCGGCATTGGTCGAGGACAAACGGGAAAAAATATAGAGATTCGCATCCATCCCGTTCGTTTAACCTGTGGCTCAGGCCAAGTCCTCTTGAAAGCGACGTGATGAGCGACATCTCAAGGCCACACAATAACCTCTCAAGTCCGCGAGCTTTCATGATCTCGTGGTTTGCGAAACGGACGAAGCGCACCTCCGGCATCCTCCGAACTGTAATCCCAAGGTCTCCCCGCCTCCCGAACCTCACCTCCTCTCCTCCCTCCCGCCAACCGCTCCTCTCATTTCTCGGAAAAATTCGCTCTCCTTCCTCACACACACACCCCCATCTCCACCTCTTCCTCCCCTGAGCTCTCCCACGGCCAAGGTCATTGACAACTTTACGTCGCCGGGCATTCACTTCACTACGCCCTAAAGAGTTCGCCGTGTTCTCCCCAATCGCCTGGACTCCCAAACATTCTTCCCCCCGCCCCCCCCCTCACCCCAATCACCCTCCGCCTCCACCCCCACTCGCTCCCTCTTATCAAACGACGCCACGCTTGGGGGGCGATCTCATCCACCAGTTGGCGCGACGGTCGACTCACAGGCTCTCGCCTCGTCAATCGGCTGGCTCAAAAGATATCGAAGGCCCTCGCTCGCCCGGCTGACACTCAGCGGTTCTCTCGCTGGCCGTAATTCTATAATGGCGAGTTTGAACCTGTTACACCATTTCACTAGCCTGGGTCAATCCACTTCTAATCACCCAATATAAATCAAATTTGTTGCTCTACATTTTTTATTTTCCTGATTTTTTCATCATGAGTTCCCTATAGGTAGACAGTCACAAAACACTGAAAAAAATTTATAAGCCATGGCTTTTTCTGGCAGCCATTTTTGAAATGCGGTTGGGAAAATTTTAATGAAAAACGAGGTTGGCGGAAATTTTAATTGCCCGGCTATCTTAAAAGATATCAGAATAATTCAAAAACCAGTGTGTTCAGCATGAAATGAATTTCAAGGAATACATTTTTTTAAATTTTTCTATTATGCAAGAGAGTCAGTCAAACACTTTCTGTAAAAACTCGGAAAAAATTTATCAATCGTTACTTTTTAAGACCACACATTTTTTATGAAGGAAAAGAGACTAACTAATAAAATGTTATTTCTGAGTTGAATACTTACATAACTACCTGCAGTGTAAGTTTTAGTCCTGTGAATGCACTATTTTTTGTTCTAGATCTTTTCAATAATGGCCGAAAGCCTTTTAACGTCAATTTTCTCATGACAATATCCAAAAAGGGACGGAATGAAAACAAGTGAAAATTTTACAGAATGTTCTTTATACACATGGGAATATCTCACAAAAAATTATGACTGATTCTCAATTACATTTAGAGAAATAGAGCAGTGAATTTCAGTAAAAACGCTACCCTTCTACACGTTCGTGTAGTTTAAAGTTTGCAAACAAGGGCTTGAAATTATTACAATTGACATCGGTCGAATGATGTTTAAATCATTACATACAATAAATGATCAAATATTGTTACTTTTAAATAACAATGGGCAGTGTTTACATTAGATAAGAGTTCTAATTCTTAAACTTAACTTACAGATACATTCGTTGTACTACACTTGCGTACAGTATACACACAATAATTTTACTCTATGTATTTAGATTTAAAACGTTAATTGTAACTACTTGCCCGCTGCAATTTTCATTAGAGAGTTAAACAAACACGACATTTCATTGCACGGTTTATCAGATATGTTGTGTGTTCTACCAGACACTGTTGTGAGTTCCAATGTGGAGTCACTTTCCATACTATTTTTTGTGCAGGCACCCAAGCAGTATCATTTTTGGAAAGTTGAAAGGCAGTTTTTGGTCCAGAAGGGTGAAAGAAATGCACCAATACATCATTGTCATCTTCACTTTTGTCTTCAGTTTTTCCAAGCCGCCACTTGTCATCATGTATGCAAGCAACAAAGTCATTATTTGTAAAAGGTGTAACGTTTGTAAAAAGTATTGAAATTTGATGATCATCAAAGTTTGAGCCTTTGGAAGTAACAATAAATCTTATTTGATTGTCACTTATGGGGACATATCTGTGATAATTCTAAATCCTTTCACTGGTAAATAACACTCAAATCTCTCAGTCAGTTTTATTTCCATTTGTTCAATTTCAGCTGAAGAAACGAATATATATTTAACTCCAGTAATATTCTCTCGACAGTATTTGAACATATCTTGTGGAGTCAGGATCTGTTCTTTGTAAGATCTTTGAAGGGAAGCTCGTGTAACTTCTCGTTTTGTTGTTCCACGTATTCCATCGCAACGATTCTTTCCGTGTGATGAGGCAAAGAAATTCCGCTCTGCTAGTAAACCAAAATCATTTTTGTGTTCGCAGATATGAATGAAGTTTTCATTATTTTTGTCCTGGCTGCTTGCGCCATTGCTAAAGTAAATGACTATTTCAACATTAGGTATGATATTCTTAATTTTCCTAATGAGGTGTTGTTGAAATGTGTAAACAGTCGTGGTATTGTTATCAATGTGGTCACTTATTACACAAATAGTTTTTCAACATACTTTGTCTTCTCTTTTAAAGTAGATGACAAACGGATGCAGTGTCGCTTGTGTATTAGTTCAGTGAAAACTTTGAATTCCATCCTATGCTGTAAATATATAGTTTTCTGCAAAACCACCTATTACTAAACGGGTTTCCTTCAGGTTTTCTTTCGTTTCCTAGAAATATTGAGCTTGAGATTTTGAGATGAAGTGATGGGATTTTAAAAGCACAAGCTTATCAACAAGAGAATGTAAAAATTCTTCATTGGGCATTACCTGTGTAATGAGCTCATCTATATCGGTCTGTACCCACTGTTTGAAAATTACTGCGTCAGGCAAGTTTTCAAGTTAATTTTTTAAGACATCAATTAGGGTATCTGGTCCAGAACATTCTGCACAGGTGTCAAGCGTACATTTTTCATTATCAATATCACATACCGTGCAAGCTATTAGGTCTTAATAATTTGCATTAAGCTTTGCTCCTTCTATCATAAGCTTTGTGTTTTGATGATTCTTGCACTGTGAGTTCCTGATGAACCCGGAAGAACGCACCACTTTGGTCGTACAGCGCAAAACACAGGGTGGCCAACTTTGTGATCTGGGTATTTCTGTTTATAGAGGCTGTAGAACTGAACCAGCGAGAGAAGAATTAAACTTTTCTGCTTCTGCGCCTTAACGTTGTTAATCACAGTTGGCACACACTCCTTTTCCCCAGGACATACGTCACTATTGTCATCATCCTCGTAAAATTCTTTGACACGATTAATAACAACTTCACTTATTTTGTTGCCTTGTCTATTTGAAAGATGCGGTCAGATATCCTTTACTTGATGCCTTGTAATCTTCACCATGTAGGTATTCAGATGCACCAAAGTTCTCGATTTTTTTTCTCTGACGATTATCTTGGCAAGAGGCTAATTATCTTAATTTTATCAACTTTACCCTGCTGAAAAATTACTTAGAAGCTGTTCTGTAGAGCGTAAGGAATTCTACAGAAATTGACTCATTTTCTTCGGAACTAGTTCCTTTTCTTAGGATCTGTACGGATGCTTGTAAGGAGTTATTTTCTACAGAGAAAAATTACTCCTTACAAGCTGTTCTGTAGAACTTCAGCAAATCTACGGAAATATGTGGTGAGGTTTCCGTTGACCCTCCTTCCTTTTCTAAGGACCTATTTGGAGAGTGGTAGAGAATTCCACAGAACGTCCCAAGGAATTCTGCAGAATGTCCTAAGGTATTCTACAGAACATCCTAAGATATTCTGCAGAACGTCGTAGGGAATTCCGTAAAATGGCGTTTCAATACTTTAAGAAATATCTACAGAACTTAAACTACTACTTGAACTACTGAACATAAAGAAATTCTGTGGAAGTATTTATAAGGAAACTATACAGAATTTTTGGTAGGGTACTAGAAACTTTGAATTTTTCTTTCAGTTTGGTAATAAGTATATCATGTTCACTTTGTACATTTTCTGTACTATTTTGATTCTGAGCTTCTAAGGGCCGGTTGCACCATCTCCGGTTAAAGATTCTGGTTGCCTGGCCACTGGCTACGTCTTAGCCGGCAGTCACTTGCGTCATCCGTTGCACAAGTGAGCAATGACCGGTAGTCACGGAACTCGAGGCTACGTTCAGCCGAAGAACGATGATTTGCCTGCCAATATTTTCATACCACATTTTTTCGTAAAAATTTTCCACCGGAATTACATTCCGTTAGATCTCATCGGTTCACACGGCTGGACTGATTTGGATTACAGAAAGCTTATTGTTTTACTGTGCTTCTGGTATTAACAAGGTTTGGATGATATTACATTATTTCTGTTCATTACTGAATAGCGTGGCCATGAATATATTATATTATGGACTGTTATCTCGTCGGCAAAAAATGTTGTCTAGAATTCTGTAAACAAACAACTTTTTGGAAAGTGGTGCCGCCTAGTGATGAAAGACGGAAGTTCAAATGTTAATACAGTCGATAGTTTGTTAATAAACAAGTTATACTGGTTTTACCATGAATATACATGGGTTTTACTCACAATTAATCATAATGCAGTGGATTAGAAATATAGTACTACACGCAGGGCGTAAATACACACTTTTTTAATATCGTCCGGTCTACAGTTATATTTAATTCCTCTCCAAATCTAATTACACAAATACACAATTAACTTCTTAGCACTTCGTGAATATTGCTATACGAAAATTTAATAATAATTCGAGGTGACTTCATGATCATTCCCAATGGCAATCATTGCAGTGTAGGTAAAAAGGAATGCACTTACTGCCGCCTTGAACAGATTCTTATTTTTCAATCCAAGTCTCCTATATTGGGTCCGCGTAGACGCATACCCTGTTTTGCAGCCTGGTACGAAGCAAGTTCTACTTAAACGAGACATTCTAAATTCATTATTTAAGCCGAACGGGCTTAATCCATTCAAATTAGAATCAGAGTCTGGCAAACATCGTCGTCGGCACACGATGAACGTTTCAAAAACCTCTTACACATTTTCTGTGATAGATATTTCCTCTCTAGATGCCGTGGATTTATGCACTCCAGCATAATCTCCCGCAGTTATCAGCATACATCCAGTTGCGTATAATCGGAGAGCCAGAGCGAAGGAGATGTAGTCTCGTGGCCCACCCACCGGGCGCTCTCATGAGTCCATCCCTCGAAGAATAAGATGTGAGGTACGAGGCGTATGATTCCAATCGAGCGTATGTTTTTTTCCTGTGTGTGACCCCACCCTTTTCGGAGCGCCCTGCGTTTTAGCAGGGAACCAATCATCATTGGGCGGTGCGAGATCGCATCCTTTTGGAAACCTCTCGATTGGCTCGGGAGAGATGAAGCAAGGGTCCACGAGAGCAGAGGAGATCCCATTTTGGACGCATCGTGCCGAGGACAATTGTATCGGTGGTCGTCTTCTTCGAAGTGTGACTCCCCCCTCTGCAAAGGGGGGAGTTTGGGTCCATGGGACGATGGGACCGAGCATATATTGCTCGAGGTTTAGATCGAACTGAGGAGCAAGGAAGGTTCACTAGCCTGCGGGAGTCTTAAGACGGAAGGGGGGGGGGGGGTAAGTATTCCTGCGGTGTGATGGCGAGGAACAATGCCATCGAATGGACTAAATGGAGCGGAGGAACGTGGGGTGAGGCCGTAATGAAATTTCAACTGAAAGAAACGGAGGAAGATGCTGGCGAATTACTTTATCGTCCAGATAGGCTCCACCTTAAGTGGATATTTCTACGAGATTTCAGTGAATGAATTGAACAGTGTAATGGGTATCATATCATTACTCTTTAGTTGGCAGCCCTGGAAGTATAAACAATGCCATGGGAACGGGGATTTTGTTGAAAGAGAGAGTGTGTGAGGGAGAGTGTCGGGCCAGGAGGTAAAAAGTGTGGAGCAGTGGCTCACTGAGTGTGGAAGGAAAAGGAAGTGTAGTAATACAGTGTTGAGTGAGTTGAATGTGAGATGCTGTAAAAGGATATGTGTTTACTAAATAGATATAAAAAAGGAGGGAGAAAAACGAGTGTAACATTACAAACAAATAAATCGAGTGTTACAACAGATAACACGTGACTATTTTCTTATCGCTAAATGGAGATTGAAAGGATAGGATGAAAAATTTCTCATTTACTTTCACTGTATTAATTGGTCCGTCCCGATCGACAGAAATAGTTTTGTTCCTTATCCGCAGCTTTCTTTCGATACCCTGCTGCCCGTGCCTTTCGCGATAATCATCTCGTTCACTCCCTCCATCTTCCTCTCTCACAGCGACCCCTTTGCACACAGCTCCTTGAAATGTTCAACATTTCATCAGCTCAACCTCCTCACCCATCCGAATACAACTGCCTTAGGAATGTGTTTTCCTCGTTATTCCCCCATTTTCCGTTATCTTGTTTTCTCTTAATAATGTGGCTATTTTAGGTCAGTTTTTTATTAATTTAATTATTTTTCTGTTTATGCATTATAATTTATTTTTGTTTATATTGAAAACTATGTGTTTCAAATGTTCCATGTATAGGCCGAGTCTGGCTGTTTTTTTTTGATATTGCAAAAGACTCAAAATCGATCAAATTAAAAGAACAGTGTCCAAATGTGATGAGAACAGGCGAAACCTTTCATTTTCCTGGACGGAAACGAAATGTGAAAGGGAAAATAAGTCGAGCTAAGAAGCCTTCGATTATGTGGAGGCCATCATTGCCAAAAAGGATAGGATTACAGCATACAAAAATATTCCCTTTTTATCACACGGGTGAAATGTTCCAGCGAAAACTACTCGTAGTCCGAGCGAGCAAATGCCACATGTTAGCAACCACCAGACGCTATTGTAAAACGTGAAGTGATGTCGCTGTGTAAGGCTGAGTTGCATCAATTGTCCAACAATCATCTTGGCGCAATGGGGCTCTAATAATCTTAGGTGAAGTACGATCAGTAGGACTGGGCGATAATATCTCAATTTTAATTTTTTTTCTAATCTGATCGGTCTTTTAGCTCAAAAGTTTTCCTTTTCAGGCAACAGTAACGTCTGAGTGTTTTGGTGTCAATCAATCCATGCAATTCGTTGCGCAGGGCTGCCGAACTTGTAATATTTAATGGCGATAGGTTTTCTGTTTCTTTACATCCCGATTCAAATTGTAAATGTCAATATAGTTGCCCCGTGAAAGACATATCCTTCTCTAATTCAAATTTTATATGATTAAATCATTAGTAAATTGCCATTGTTATCATGAGCTAAAGGAAAGTTATTGAAACATTCTCGGCTTCGGTTGGTAAGCGACACGCAGAACGTGTTTCCGTGTTCGTCAAATTTTGCCGCTATTTCATAGCATAATCATTACCCCCCTCATAGGCGAAAAAGACTAAGAAATATGTTTTTTTGTGGGTTCATAATGGAAAAATTCTCATGAGAAAGGCAGAGAAAGAACGGGTCATTGTCTTAACTTCATTTGATCAGCTAAATGAGATTTAAATCTTAAATTTGAATCAGAATTCATCTAATAATACATTCAATCGAAATAATATTATCATTGTTCACCACGTTCCAGCTCACGTTGGAATTTTTCAATTTGTCCGCCGCACATGAGTAACAATAACCCGAAACCCACCATTAGAGCAGTAACTGATATTTCGATAAATGAAAATGAAATAGATTCCTATAGCCTTCCAGGATATAAATGATTTGCTAACTATAACGACACAGTCATGCAAAAGGTGTCATTGCTTATTAAAAGAAAATTCGTAGTTTAACCAAAACCCAATTAATATTTTCTCTGCTGATTGTTTAATGGTAAGAATAAAAATTAATAATATTGTTGATGTCACCATTTTATGTGTTTATAGGCACCGAAATGTTCTTGTCTATAAATTTCTCAATGATATAGAGACAATTATTCGAAAAGTAACAGGTAATCTTGTTGTTGCCCTTGATACGAATATCAATGTTTTGATCTCAAGCAATGAATCCGATCATCATTTTAATACGCTATCATTTTGTGGTTTATGGAGCTTTCTAAATCAGCTTACCAGAGTTGATGTAAGACCACATTGTAAGATTTACAAATCTTACAAAGACCTCAAACATAATGATTGATTTATTGAAAAGCTGTTGAGAAATCAAACTACATCACCAAAAGGAATAGAAAGAGAGTCAAGTTACAACCATGGATAACTGATGCGTTAATACTGTAACATAACGGAGGAACCGCCATGTTGGACGGCGATCTCCCCTCGTGGAGCAATAAAAACAACAATCATCGCCATCCATGTTAGGCACTCCATCTTCTCCTGGCACTCGCGCGGAAGGAGGCTGGCAATCGCTAACAACAAACAGCTAAGTCGCTTTGAGACACGGAAGCCTATACATCTACATCTACGTCATACCCTGTGCGCCACCCAAAGGGTATGTGGCAGGGGGTGCTTTCACACCAGGCATGTATGAATTGTACGGCAGAACACCGAAACTACATTGACACCAGATTACCACACATGCAACGCGCACATTAAAATCTACTGACGAAGAAACATTCTATCGTCAATCCTTCCAACATGCAAGGGATACAAAGACTACTACTACAGATTCAAAATATCATGCATAAATAAGAACGTAGAGAATATATAAAAAAATATCTACAGTCTAGCTATGGTTACTACTTGCGCTATTCATGACGACAATCACACCTGTTATGGTCCCGAATGTTTACGCGAACAAAATGACATTTTATACCTATCGGTTCTACAATCTATCTTCTCTAATTTTATTGGCGCGATCTAATCTGCCGTAGTACGAAGGGGTTAATAGTATGTTTTTCACGTCGTCAGAGAAATGTTTTTCCTGAAATTTAGCTAAGAGATTAAGCCTACAATTTAATCTACGCTGTGATAGCGATTCTCATACCAATTCTTTTAACAATCCAGACACACTAGCAAACTTATCGTGGCATCGTTTTACAAACCTAGCTCCTCTTTGCTCCAAGCGATCTAATTCCGATATCAACCCCGCTTCATAAGGATCCCATACACTAACAGCATATTCCAGATGAGGCTTACGATTGAAAAATAACGTCCTTTCACTTTCTCATCACATTTTCCGAGTACTCTCTTGATAAAGCCTAGCTTCCTGTATGCTTGACAGCATATTTCCCGAATATGTTTTCCCCAAGACATGTCGTGAGTAATTGTGACCCCTAAGTACTAAACAGACTCGGCGTGAATAATTTCCGTAGTCACAAATGATCAAATTGAGCCTGATACCATTGAACGTATAATTTCCGTAGTATTTATTCTGTAAGCCCTACCTGGCCTATTTTTCTTTTTCCAAAAGCTGACTGCTACGCACTTTTTTATGTTTAGTTCAATCTGCCACTTTTCGCACCAAGCATGAATAGCAAGTGGGTCGATTGTTAACGAGTCGCTGTCTTCGGAATTAAAGATATTCCTATCCACAACCGCGTCGTCTACAAAGAGTATAAGCTTACTTTTAATGACGCCGCTAATATCATTTATGTCTAAGAGAAATAAAAGTGGACCAATGATACTTCCCTGAGGAACACCCGATGTGACGCTGAGTTTGACATGATACCACATATGGCAACCCTTTGTTCTTGCCCATGTAAGAACTGATTATTCCAACTAACAATGTTTTTATCTATTCCATATGCATCTAATTTTGAGAGTGACTTAATGTGAGGTACCTTATTGAAAGCTGTCTTAAAATCGAGGAATATCGCGTCAACTTGAACAATTTTTTTACCAGAGAGTAAGTGGTCATGAACGAAGAGAGCCAATTGGATTTTGCAAGATCTACCCTTTCGAAATCCGAGTTGGTTATTTATTAATAATTCCTCCCTATCTAAATGACTCATAATGGAGCGTACGATTAAGTGTTCAAATACCTTACACGAAATGGATGTGAGAGAAATAGGCTTATAGTTACTAGGGTCTTCCCTGTCGCCGCTTTCGAATATAGGTGTGACATTTGCTACTCTCAAGTCCTTAGGCACTATGTGATCTACTAAAGATTTGGTAAATATTGTAATTCTAAGTAAGGCGCTATGTCTGATGCCAATTTTTTATATACTCGAGCAGGAATTTGATCTGGACCAGAGGATTTTTTGGGATTGATATTTTTAGGTGACGTTCTATGCCAAAGTAAATCCCATTAACATTCTTTCTGACACTATTAATTTTTGCCGCAATATCAAATGAAAAGTTTTCTGGGGTTCCCAACCCTCTAACCCAGCCAACTTCAACTCAATTCACCCCGCTCTCACCAAATTCAAACCTCCTTCTTCTTTTGAACCCAAACCCCTTCCTTCTAATCACCCAGTTGAAATTTTTGCCAACCAACTTTTTTCTAAAATATCCAACCCTTCCTTTATTGAGTCCCTTAACCCCAAACACAACCTCTCGGCGGCCCTCAAGGAACTCACCCACAATCCCAAAATAGTAATTACCCAAGCTGACAAAGGTTCCACGGTAGTCATTCTAAACACCAATGACTATGTAAACGAAGCCTTAAGGCAACTTTCAGATACCTCATCCTACAGGCCTGTTACCTCAGATCCCACTCTTGATTTTGCTAATAAGTTAACATCACTCCTCCTCCAAAAAGGTCCAATAGAAGGTTTGACTAAGTGTGACCTCTCCCTTCTCTCCGCTCCTCACCCCAAAACCCCTCATTTCTACATCCTTCCTAAAATTCATAAACCTAACATCCCCGGCCGTCCTATTGTTTCCTCCTGCATTTCCCTACTGAACGCATCTCGGCATTTGTTGATCACTATCTGCAGCCTCATGTTCATGCCCTCACCTCATTTATTAAAGATACACACCATTTTCTAAATTATTTGAATACCATCACACTTCCACAAAATACACCACTTTTGATGGCCACTATAGATGTCACTTCCTTGTACACTTCCATTCCCCACTCAGAAGGTCTTCGTTCCATCCGCCATTTTCTCAGCCAACTCCACTTTCACTTCCAACTCCACTTTCACAGCCACTCCTCATACACCCCTGTACCGACTTCCTCTTACAACTTTCTGAATTTATTCTTACCCACAATGCCTACTCCTTCAATTATCTTCACTACCTCCAAACAAAGGGATGTGCCATGGGAAGTCGATTTAGCCCTTCTTATGCCAATCTTTTTCTAGGTCTCCTGGAAGAGAATCACCTCTCCCAAGCCTCTTTTAAACCTCTTCTGTGGCTCCGTTACATAGATGATATTTTTCTACTTTGGACACATGACGTCGACTCCCTAAACTCCTTCATTTCCTCTCTCCATGACTCCTCTTCTGTATCATTTACCTCTACTATATCTTCCACCCATATAACCTTTGTAACCGGCCAAGAGGCATTACTTGTTTAATTCTAATTACAGACCGACTACCCAAAACTTCGTTACTCGTTATCTTCTTTCTGTTTCCTCCCTTCCTGTACCACAACTTATATAGTATATATTCTTCTTTGTAAATTATGTACAGCCTTTTACATTGGGCTCTGTAGTACCCTCCTCAATATTAGAATTAACAATCACCGTGCTTCTTGCAATCCTTCTTCAACCAACTTCTCTTTCTCTGTCCCCACACATGCTGCCTCTCACAATGTAAAATTTGATGACTGCTACAATGTAGCCATTCTGGCATTCCTCCCACCCTCAACCACTATAATTAGTTTGAAAACCTTAGAACAAAGTTGCATCCGAGTTTTTAACGCCCTCTGTCCACCTGGCCCCAACCGTTCCCATTAATTTCCCCCACTTTTCGCTATATTGTTTCCTTCTCCCGAATAGGTCTTTGGCTCCTTCCCTCCCCGCTCTCCCCCACCCCTCCTATACAATTTTTCCTCCTCAATCCTCATTCAATCACTGATAAGGGTGCGGGGAACCCACCGAAATATTTAAAATCGTGAGTTAGCTTTTTATATGTTTTATATTTAGTGTCACCCTGTGACGAAGTTTTATATTGTGTTTGCCACGTTCGTGGAATCATCGCAAGGACTATATATACATATATATATATATATATATATATATATATATATATATATATATATATATATATATATATATATATATATATATATAAAAAGGTCACAGGCGTGACTAGCAGTTACATATAGAGCACAAAAAAAGGTAAAACTCACAGAAATTTTGATATATTTCGGCGGACACAACCGCCTTCGTCAGAATGTTAGAAGGTAGTGACGGGTAAAGGATAGAAGGGAGGGAGAGGTGGGGGAAGGGGAAAGGGGAAGGGAAGGAGAGGGGGATTAGTGAGAGACATTGATGCCGGGGGGGAGGAACGCGTGATAGAGCCAAATTAGGGAGAGCTCTACAGAGTTAAGTTCAATAGTGGAAGCAGATGGTGGAAGGGAGTACAAAACTGAAACAATGTAGCAGTTGTCAAAGGATTTCATGTGTTGAGAGGCGTGGATCGCCACGGGAAGGGAAGCAGATTGAGTTGGGTTCTTGCAATTGGCACGGTGATTATTAATCCGTATATTGAGGGGGGTGGAACTTTTTCCTATGTAAAATGAAGGGCATAGCCTACATTGTAGGTGGTAAACAACATTACTGGTGACGCAAGAAGAGGGAAGAGGGTTGGGGAAGGAGGCGATGGAGGAGTTGGGAGGAGGGCTTGGGTTGGATGGAGGAGTTGGTTGGGAGTTGCAACTCCTCCATCGCCTCCTTCCCCAACCCTCTTCCCTCCTCTTGCGTCACCAGTAATGTTGTTTACCACCTACAATGTAGGCTATGCCCTTCATTTTACATAGGAAAAAGTTCCACCCCCCTCAATATACGGATTAATAATCACCGTGCCAATTGCAAGAACCCAACTCAATCTGCTTCCCTTCCCGTGGCGATCCACGCCTCTCAACACATGAAATCCTTTGACAACTGCTACATTGTTTCAGTTTTGTACTCCCTTCCACCATCTGCTTCCACTATTGAACTTAACTCTGTAGAGCTCTCCCTAATTTGGCTCTATCACGCGTTCCTCCCCCCCGGCATCAATGTCTCTCACTAATCCCCCTCTCCTTCCCTTCCCCTTCCCCCACCTCTCCCTCCCTTCTATCCTTTACCCGTCACTACCTTCTAACATTCTGACGAAGGCGGTTGTGTCCGCCGAAATATATCAAAATTTCTGTGAGTTTTACCTTTTTTTGTGCTCTATATGTAACTGCTAGTCACGCCTGTGACCTTTTTTTATATCTGTGCACTACAAGTGTTTTTCGCCAAGTGGATATATATATATATATATATATATATATATATATATATATATATATATATATATATATATATATATATATATATATATATATATATATATATATAATCGTTCACTCATTCACTCAGACCGCACAGCGGCAAATATACTCATATAAATGTTTATACAGAAAGGTAGAAAGAAAGTGGATAGGAACACGTAAAATTTTTCTGCTTGGAATCGGCCATCATTTCATCTTCACACCACCATTGTCTTTGTAAATTTTACGTGTTCCTATCCACTTTCTTTCTACCTTTCTGTATAAACATTTATATGAGTATATATATATATATATATATATATATATATATATATATATATATATATATATATATGTATATATTCGTTCATCCATTCACTCAGACCGCTCAGCGGCAAATATACTCATATAAATGTTTATACAGAAAGGTATTCTTTCTACCTTTCTGTATAAACATTTATATGAGTATATATATATATATATATATATATAAAACTACACTTAGGATCACTCACGGAGGCGACTGAGAGATGACAATTCCTCTCTGTTAAGGTTTGGGGCAGGAGTGAGGGAATTGAGAAATTGAGGATCTGACACACGATTTAAAAGTTGGTTGCAGAATACCTCGATTGGGTGATTATTGGCCAAAGGTTTAGGTTCATAGTTGGATTTAGGACGAAATTTCTTGATGGCGGGGTTTAAATTTGAAGTGTGGCCGTCGTTTTGTTTCCAAACTCCTGCCCCAAACCTTAACAGAGAGGAATTGTCATCTCTCAGTCGCCTCCGCCGCAATCCCAACATTACCATCAGTAAAGCGGAGAAGGGATCAACCGTTGTGGTTCAAGATAGGGAGGATTATGTCGCCGAAGCAATGCGACAACTCGGTGATGTTTCTTCCTATCTCCCACTCACAGAGGATCCAACTGCGGCGTATCAAGCGGAAATACATGACTTCTTAATTTCAACAGGCCCTGATGAAGGACTCTCCAAGTCCGACATCAATATTCTCTCGCCCACTCACTTCAAAACCCCGTATTTCTATCTCCTTCCCAAAATACACAAAGAAGGCGTCCCCGGACGCCCTATCATCTCCAACTGCAATTCCCCAACGGAGCGCATATCGGCCTTCGTGGACTATCACCTGCAGCCTATAGTTGCTGAACTCCCTTCCTTCCTTCGTGATTCCTATCACTTCCTAGACATCCTGAAAGCAGTAAATATTCCCTCAAACAAAATCGTCATCATGGCTACGGTGGATGTTACTTCATTGTACACCTCGATTCCTCACCATGAAGGTCTACAGTCCATATCCCATTTCCTTTCGAGAAGAAATCACCCTCGAATTCCCTCCACCAACTTCCTTATCAAGCTAGTTGAATTCATTCTGAAACGCAACGCCTTCACTTTCAATGGGCGTTTCTTTCTTCAAGCCAAGGGAACGGCTATGGGCACAAGAATGGCCCCTTCTTATGCCAATCTCTTCATGGGAAAGCTTGAAAGTGATTTCCTCGCCACCCAGGAATTACAACCGGAGCTCTGGGTTAGATTCATTGATGATATTTTCATCATATGGACCCACGGCGAGGATACCCTAGCGAACTTCCTCAAATCTCTAAATCAGTTCTCATCCATTCGCTTCACATCGGCCACTTCTCCTTCTCAAATCACCTTTCTCGACGTAGACATTTCCATCACAAATAATAACACCTTTGAGACTTCGGTCCATATCAAGCCCTCCACAAACAACTGTATTTGCATTACAACAGCTGCCATCCCAAACACACTAAGCACTCAATTCCTTATTCGCTGTCGATCCGTGGCCACCGGATTTGCAACTCCAAAGAAAAACTTCATGAATACCTTGATAAGCTTCACAATTCTTTATCCAATAGAAATTATCCCGAGCCACTTCTAAAAAAACGTATTTTACCCTCCTCTGCTAATTTCACCCCACGTAAAAAAGACACCCCCCTGGACGCCCTAAATCTTCACATCACATATTTTCCTGGCGTCCAAAAACTCAAGACCATCCTCAAAGACTTATTCCCAATTTTAGATACTAACAGATCGACAGCCAATCTCCTACCCAAATGCCCCACAGTATGTTTCAGACGTCCACCTAACTTAGCCAATCTTCTTCGCTCCAATTCTTCGCGAGAGGGTACATCGAATGACACTCCCCGTCCCACCACACAGAGATGCAACAAACCACGGTGCAAAACGTGCAACATGTTTCGCCCCCTATCCTCATTTCAGAGTCCTAACACAGAGACGCCGTTCGACATCAAAGCCTCCGGCTCTTGCGACTCCCACAACTTAGTTTATGTGTTACAATGTAAACTATGTCCCGGTTTTTATGTGGGCGAATGTATTACACCCCTTAATATTAGAATGAATAACCATCGGTGCACCTGTAAAGACCCATCTTCCACTTTCCCCGTCCCTACTCATGTGCGGAAGCATGGCTTGTCCTTTGACAAGTGCTTTGAGGTGGCAATATTGATCTCCCTTCCCCCGGACGCCCCGTTAATTGAAGTGCGCCAGAAGGAGCTGGCCATAATCTGGTTGCTAAAATCGTACGCCGCGCCCGGATTAAATAAAATACATTAATCGCACGCTCCCCGTTGTTTTCCATTTACCCCCTTCCCTTCCCTCTCCCCCCCCCCCCACCGTCACTGCGACCCCTTCCGCTCTCTCCGGCCAAGACACGAGCTGGTAAAAATTTCCCCTTTTCAAGAACCGTTCGTCAACCGCTGGGAAAAACCCCTTCCCCTTCCCCCATCCCCACTCCCCTAACCTACCGCCCCTCCTACCCCTATCCTCACCAGCGCACACGACATTTGTTCCGTGATACGCCTTGAAGACGGACTAGTTCCGAAAGCTAGCTATGTAAGTGTGATCGTCTCTTTTTTTGTGTGTCTATCTCCTCCATCCTATCCACATCGTGTGTATATATATATATGCATATATATATATATATATATATATATATATATATATATATATATATATATATATATATATATATATATATATATATATATATATATATATATATATATATATATATAAATGATTAAATGGGTGCTTGGAATTGGCATGCAGGGGGGAAGTGTTATGTGATGATACTCTTTAAATAAGGAAAAAAACAATGAAAGCTCTCAAGTCTGCGTGCAACATGCAAGGAAAGAAAAAAATAGATCTCAAAAATGAAATACGCGCCCCATGTATGGATGGAGTTATGGATTCCAGACAGTTCTAGCACAAACTTATATTGTATGTCCGGTTATTAACGACTATTCAAAATACTATAATCAGTGTACCGAAACGAACGTGGAACCACTGGAAGATTATCATAACCTCATTTCACGGCATATAAGACGCTATTCTACGTTAGATATTTCATTTCAGTACAGCATATTTAATGAGAGCTCACATGAAGAATTTTACTATATAAATTCGATCGGAATAGAGATTTTTAATATACTAATTTTCATATTCAATTATTCTCTTCCAATCTTCAACATGGACTGCATGATTTTTTAATGAAAAGGACAATATCATGAAGCTTGGTTGGTTGAAATTGGTAATCAAGGCTGTGGTAGGGGTCAGGAAAAATTTAAAGAAATTATACCCAGTATATAGCAGTGCGAAAAATGGCATAGAGAAGACTATATAAGGTGCACTTAGGATACCTAACTTATATATGTAAAGCTATCGATTGAGATAATTCGAAGCCTGATCGATTACTGTAAAGTTTCCGATTTTACCCCAAATCGACACATAAATCTAACCCTCCCCTGAAACTGTCCCCGCCTCGCTGAGTTCCAAACCTCGAATCGACACTCGGCCCGGCGAGAATGGAGAAATAAATCCATAGCAACGAACGTGAAAAAATTTCTAAAATCCCAAATAAAAGTTAAACAATTTCAGTTTTACAGTAGGAAGGGAAAATACGATTGCAAGAATAAGATTATTCAAACATTCAGCCTCATATTTGAGAAAAAATCAGTCTTGTAGCTCAATTATTTCATATTTTAAAGAACGAAAGAAAAAAGGTCTACACTAAAATTTTTCGTTTTTTCCATTTGCTCTCATGTAAAGCTATCGATTGCAAAAACTCGAAGCCTAATCGACTTTTTAACTTTTTCGATTTTTTCCCTACTCGATACATGATTCCAACTCTATCCTGAAAATTTCACCCACCTAGCTTGCTTAGAAATACCCTAGAGGTTTTGATGAGTCAGTCAGTCAGTTAGTCAGTCAGTTTTGCAGCTTTATATATAAACGAGTAAATAGGTGCTTGCTGTTAGCAAGCAAGGGGGGTTTGTGCATTATTTTACACTTTAAGCATCGAAAAATGAATGCATCATCCTTACAAAACCAATGAAAGCTCTCAAGTATATGTGCTACGTGCAGGCAAAGAAATATATTATGGAATTCTCGAAATGAATTTCACGGTCCATGAGGTATGGATACCTGAAAGTTCTAGTAAAACTCATATTATATCTCATCCGGTAATTAACGACATTTCAAAATACTATAGTCAGTGAAATGAAAGGAACATGGAACCACTGCAAGTTCAACATAACATTATTTGATGGCCTTTCTACGTTAGATATTCCTTTAAGTAGAGCATACTTAATTAGGTCTAACATGAAAACTTTATGATGGAACTTCGATCCGAATCTACAATTTTAATATGCTAATTTTCGTGTTCAATTTTTCTTTTTCAATCTTCTACATGAATTGCACATGTTTTGAATGAAAACTAAAATATCATGAAAATTGGTTGGTTAAAGTTTGTCATCAAACCTTCGGTAGAGGCCAGGAAGAAGTGGAAGAAATTACACCCAGTACTAAGCAGCGATGTATTAATAGCATCTGTCCGCCCGCCTAGCTTAGTTCCGTACCTGAGTCGACACTCGGCCTGGCGACATAGGAATAAATCCATAGCAACGAAAGTGAAAAAATTTCTAAAATCCCAAATAAAAGTTTAAAAATATCAGTTTTACGGTAGATAGGAAAAAATCGATTGCAAGAATAAAGTTTTTCAAACATTCAACCTCATATTTGTGAAAGAATCAGTCTTGTAGCTCAATTATTTCATATTTTAATGAACGAAAGAAAAATGGTCTACACTGAAATTTTTCGTTTTTCCATATAATCCGATGTGAAGCTTTCGATTGCAATAAATCGAAGCCTAATCGACTTTTTTTAACTTTTTCACTAACTTTTTAACTATCCTGAAAATTTCACCCACCTAGCTTGCTTAGAAATACCCTAGAGGTTTTGATGAGTCAGTCAGTCAGTCAGTTTTGTAGCTTTATATATATAAACGAGTAAATTGGTGCTTGCTGTTAGCAAGCAAGGGGGGTTTGTACATTATTTTACACTTTAAGTATCGAAAAATGAATGCATCATCCTTACAAAACCAATGAACGCTCTCAAGTCTGCGTGCTACATGCAGGCAAAGAAAAATATTATGGAATTCTCGAAATGAATTTCACGGTCCATGAGGTAAGGATACCTGACAGTTGTAGTGCAAATCATATTACATCTCATCCAGTAATTAACGACATCAAAATACTATAGTCAGTGAAAGTCCCCTGTAGCACTGTTTACCAGGAAATCTTTAACTCCCCAGACATTTTGGAGTGTAGTAGTTGTACCGTAGGCCCGGTGATATACCTCTTCAATCTTGAGTCTTTTTCTAATTTTTCTTTTCAGCGCCAGTGAGTAGTTAACATCCTCTTTTAAAAAAAAAACAATTTTCAGTCTTGATATATGGCAGCCTTTGAAGTTGTATAAATATAATTGACTAGCGCTGTGGTTCCGAGATCGAAGCCGCTTTTCTTTGTCATCCCCATGTATAAATCTATAAGGAGGACTTGATCACGTCCAGTTAGGTGTTTGACGCCCCTCACTATTGCCTTCCAAAAGGGTTTGACCTTCGTACACATGAATGCAAGGTGCCAATCTGTTACCTCTATGTTGGGGTACCATGGGCAAATGGGAGTGGGTACAACTCCCACGCGATGCAGGAAGACGCCATCGGCCCATGCCCCATGGCAAGGCATCCACGCAATGTCTGCATCCACGCCGAGAGTCGGCCACATTCTCAAAGGAGTCCACTCTACTTTGTAATCGGCGTGTTTAGGTTGAAGGGGCCATTGATCTCTATGATGTAAGTATATCGACTCCCGGTATATTATTTGTTTTGGGAGCGGAAGAGTTATAACTCTTTCTGTCATTCTACTGCAATAGTTGACGGTAGGTAGAGCATTAGGTGGTGGCCAGCCGGTGGGAAAAGGCCTCTCAGCTCCCCGGGCAGTCGGTGGTATCATGGGAATGACTTGAAAAGCTTTCCAAGCTTCCATGACTAATCGATGCAAGCGATCTCGCACAGGTCCAGCTGTGATGGTTTCTGGGTTTAAAAGCATATGATATGTGTCATTAATAAGCCATTCAGCTCCGATCCGATCCAAGGCGAGTACTCGCCATGGAATACTTTGTCTTGAGTACAGTATTCTTTGGGCAAGCTGGAATCGGAAACTCAATATTTTGGCCGACACATCCACCAGTCCTAGGCCTCCCTCTTTGACTGGTGTCATCAGCGTATTGGCAGAGACCGAATGCTTTCTCTGGCCCCAGATAAAGTCTACGAACATAGCTTGTAGTTTGCGGACTGTAGGCTCCTCAGGTGTATACGATTGCAATAGATGCCATGTTTTTGGTGCAATATATTGATTACACGCCAGGACTCTACCTCTGAGGGACATTGATCCAACCCTTAACTTCCACCGTGAGATGGCTTGACTAATTCTGTTGAATATCTCTTCCTCAATGACCGCATCTTCGGAGCGCTGGTCGGCATCCATCCAAATTCCAAGGCATTTGAAGCCATCTGTCGATCACCTGATACCTAGGGGCTTGTCCGTTCTAGCTCTCCAGCGGACAACCCATAAGCCGTGGCTTTTTCCAATATTGAGCTTGGTTCCGCTGTGTAGTAAGTATCGAATATTTTATAACTGATTGTAAATCAATCTCGTCGGTATTGAAGATGTTGATATCATTAGCATAAACACTCACGACGGTGCTAGTGTTAATGGTGCCGGGAATATTGACTGCTGTTAATTTTGACTTGAGTAGTCTCACGAAAGGCTCGATGGCCAGTGTGTATAACTGTCCAGATAACGGGCACCCTTGCCGTATTCCCTGACTGAAGGAAAAAGGGGCAGACAAAAACGGACCTACTCTGGCCATGCATTTGGCGTTAAAAAAGAGGGTTTTGATCATGTTTATATAGTCTGGTCCAAAGCCCATGTGAGTTAGTACAGAGAATAAGTAGTCATAGCTAACGCAGTCAAAGGCCTTTCTCTGGTCCAGCGATAGTACGGTTAGTGGCTCATCAGTCTCAGTGTACCTCCTAATGAGGTCACGGACAACTGATATGGCATCGTATATAATCATACCCGGAACACAGTAGGACTGCTCATCTGATACAACGGAGTCGATGACTCCAGAGAGCCGGTTAGTAAGTGTTTTTGCGATGATTCTGTAGTCTGCATTGGTCAGTGAAAGTGGTCTCAGATCATTAACGGACTCAGTATTTGAAGATTTAGGAATCATCGATATGATCGCTGTATTTGTTGACCTCGGGAGCTTACATTTTGAGAAGCTCTCTCTCTTCATTCTCATAAAAGGTGCCCTCAGCGTATCCCAGAACTTCATATAGAATTCTGGAGTCAAGCCATCAACTTCAGCGGACATATTTTTATTAAGGCTCTTAAAAGCGTCATACGTAGTCCCTTTTTATACATCACGGCGTGCTCTTTGATTTCCTGCTTTAAGAGTGCCCAATCTGCACTTGCCCCCATCCTTGATGGAAGGCAGGAGAGAGAGGTGACGAGTTCTCGAACATTGCTACAATATTCCTCGTTCGAAAGAAGTATATTATCAAAACGCCAATAGGGGATGAGCCTTTTCTTTTTTGAAAATCTACAGTCATTATTACGGCTCTGTGGTCTGAGAAACTGGAGACCGTTTCTATCCGCTTGACTTTTTGTATTCGTTCTTGCGATACGTAGAATTTATCAATTCTAGAGGCCGTATCCACTCCCTGGTGGTGTAGGTGTGTATAGCCTGGCTCAGTTGGGTACAGGCGCCTCCAAACATCAAGTAAGCGATGAGAGTTCACCATGGACCTTAAGGCAGCAGCGTATCTTGGGTGCCTTTCAAGGCCATTTGAGCGATCTATTGCTGGTACTAACGTGCAATTGAAGTCTCCTCCAATGATAACCCACATGTTCCTGTTTATCGAACCGGAAGTAGCATCGCCTATGTAACGGTTCAATTGCCTAACCAACTCAACTGCACTCTCTTGATCATGTGGGCCATACACAGATATAAGCAATAGGCTTTCACCTACTGGATGGTTAAAAGTGATTTTTAGCCCAAGAGCGCAGTCCTGCAATATGACCTCGCTAGAGACCGTGTGTACGTGAAGATTCTTTTTAATCGCTACCGCAACTCCCGCATAAGGAGTAGATGGCGATGTTAAATAAAATTCATAACTATTAAGTGATCCCATAGTTGGGGAACTCGTGTTCGTCTCCTGCAAAAGGAGAATGTCAGGGCCGTGCTTTTTAACGAACAGGGAGAGATGTCCCCACTTTAGCTGGCTTCGAACGGATCATACGTTCAGCGTTCACAGTTTTATATCGCACATATTTTCCGCCCTACCCTTCCTAAGACGAGTCTCCTGACTGATGATCCCGTTTAATTAAATAAATAATTAGTTCAAATTGTTCCCCAACGATTAAAAATATAGGTAAAAGTAGCCATTGTACGACTTTGCGATAAATAAAATATAAATAATTAAAATATTAATTAATCAGATAAATGATTAAAATTTCAAGAGCTAAAAATCGAAGTGCGATTAGTTAAAAGTGCACAATAAACCTAAATAAGGTTTTTCTTAAGACTGCTAGTTGGCCCACTGTAAGTCAACTGTTAGAGTGCACATCCGGTCTATGCGCGTAACTGCCCAAACATGATCGAAGAGCGGAAGATTATGGAAATTAAGACCGTTGATAAAATAACGTAATCTTTTAGCAGGATCTTTTAGCGTGACAGCGTGGCCTTCGTCCGTCAGAAAGAGTCGCCGAGAAGAAGTCGTCGTAACACGTACAGTACACGAGTACATTCTAGGCGATGAGCTAGATGTTCTCAACCGCGATTTGGCATTTTTAAATGTAACTGGTCTATTTCATAGTATTTTAAGGATGTATTCTTTTTTGGACTCAGCGTTTATATTATGTACTATATTATAATACCATTATATATATATATATATATATATATATATATATATATATATATATATATATATATATATATATATATATATATATATATATATATATATATATATACCTACACTTAGGATCACTCACGTGACGAATATATAAAATGTTTGCCAGAGAAAGGCAGACGCTAAACACAGAAAAACACAAAAATGAACACACTTACAGATATCAATTTTTTTGTTTTTCTGTGTTTAGCGTCTGCCTCTCTCTGGCAAACTGTTCATATATATATATATATATATATATATATATATATATATATATATATATTACAGAAAAAGGAAATAAATTTAGAAATATAAGCTAGCAACAAGGCGTTGAGGTTGGGGATGGATAGATAGGTATATCAGTGGACACTCACAGAAAGGCGAATCATGGCGACACCGGTGTCCACTGCTCTTGGAAGCTTTCGTGTGAGAACCCTTCCTCAGCGGGAGAAAATCACAACTGAAGAGTGTCACACTGGAGTTGAGGGTAAAGGGTCTGACTGGGTGCGTGGTTGGTTTTTGAGGGAAGTGATTGGTTTGAAGGAAGTGAGGGAGGGAGGAATAAGGGGAGGGGATACGGAGAAAGCTAGCGGAGGTTAAGCCCGGGAGTACAAATACATTTTAGGATTGAAATATATGATTGTTCCCAATGGCGGAGCTCCATGATAGATGTGTCAGGTGGGAGGGCGCGAATGATTTTTACTTGGAAGCAGTCGTTGAAGGGGAGGTTATGAGAATTGGCGTGCTCCGCTACAGGCAGCTTCAATTGTTGTGTCACGCTTCTCCTGTGGTTATTGATTCGTACATTGAGAGATGTGCTTTTGAGGCCAACGTAGAAGGCCTGGCAGTGCTTACAGGTGAGGAGGTAAATTACATTACTCGAGGAACAGGTTCCCCGAGTAAGTATCTGATACGTTATATTTGTGACAGGGGTCGTGAAAGTTCGGGAGAAAGGGTTGAGTGGGCAGGTGAGACAACGGGGCTTGCTGCAAGGATTTGATCCAACGAGAGGGGGATCGGCCACACTACCCTCAAGTGAGGTTTGTCGGATCTAGCGGATCCAGAGACTATTTTGGAGATTGGGAGGGCGACGAAAGGAGAGCACCGGAGGTCTTCGAATAAAAGAGGAAGTAGAGGGAGAAGAGGCGAGAATTGAGTGTGCTGACTTGAGAAGGTTTTTCAGTGCAGCATCTAGACCCGGATGAAAGGTGGTTACAAAGATTTGTTCATCAGGATAAAGATGATCGTCCGGTTGAGGCGTGGAAGGCGGTCTCCTTGAGGGCTCAACCGCCCTGATGAACTGCTCCCTCACCAGGTGGAGGGGAAATCCCCGGCTCACGAACGCTATTTCCAGGTCTTTCAAATAACGAAATAAATGAAAATCGTCGGAGCAAATACGTCGACCTCGGCGAGCCAGAGAAAATGGGAGGGAGCGTTTGCAGTGATCGGGATGACAGCTATCCCAATGCAAGTACTGCTGCAGGTTGGAGGGTTTCTTGTGAACAGATGTGCTAATTTTATTATTCTTTAAGTGAATATCTACATCGAGAAACGTGATTGAAGAAGTTGAAGAGTGATGAGTGAAAGAAAGGAATGGATGTGAATTAATTTTTTTAATAAAATGATTAAGAGTTGTGCTACCGTGGGTCCAAATTATAAAAATATCGTCTATATAACGAAGCCAGACGAGTGGCTGAAGGGGGGAAGAAGATAAAAGATTTTCTTCCCATCGCCCGAGGAAGCAGGAGGCGTAAGAGGGTGCCATTCTCGTGCCCATAACGGTACCTTTAACTTGAAGAAAATGACGCCCGCCAAAAATGAAATTGTTCTTGGTGAGCACCATCCTCCTTAGTTTCAAAAGGAAGGGGGTAGAGGGGCGTGAGCCAATGGGTCTCCCGTTGAAAAGTTCCTTTGCGGCAGCCAGACCTTCTATGTGGGGAATATTTGTGTAAAGGGAGCACACGTCATCTGTTAGGAGAATAGCGCCAGGTGGAAGGGGATAGGGGAGAGATTTAAGGCGGCTCAGAAAATGCTAGGTGTCCTGAATAAATGACGGTAGGATCCGGACAAATGGTTGGAGGTGTGAATCAAGGAGAGCAGAAATTCTCTCAGTGGGTAAGCCGTAACTGGAGCCGATGGGACAGCCGGGGACTCCAGTTTTATGAATTTTAGGGAGTAAGTAGAAAGTAGGGGTGCGGGGATTTGGAGGAATTAAGAGGGCAAGCTCTTTTTTTGAGAGGCCCTCCTTGGGGCCCTCAGAACGTAAGAGTTTTGATAAGGAGTTAAGATGCTTAGGGGTTCTATCAGAGGTCATTAATTTGTAGAAGGAAGTGTCATTTAGTTGCCGATTGGCTTCCTCCTCGTACCTCAGGCGGTCCATGACTACCGTAGTGGAGCCTTTGTCCGCTGGAAGAATTATAATTTCCTCGTTACGCCTTAAGGAAATCAGAGCGTGTAACTCATCCCGCGAAATATTCTTAGCGGAAGATAGGGAATCCACGAAGTCTTGGGAAGATAGTTGGGAGGAAATATGGTTAAGATATAATTCAAGCGGGTGGTTGGCAGGGAGGGCGGGCGGGCAGAAACTGGAGGGTTCTTTAAATTTCGCGAGAGGATTCTGGGGTGGTAGAGTTTCATCCTCTGAGGTATCACAAGGGGTGACGTTACCATGAGAGAAGTGGAATTTTAGTCGAATATTACGCGCAAAAGCGTGAAATTCCGAAAGAAGGCGAAAGTGGTCAAATTTGGGGGTGGGACAGAAGGAAAGGCCCTTGGAGAGGAGAGAAGATTCTGAGGGTGAAAGAGTGTGGGAGGACAAATTGACCACAGGCTCCTTCGAGGGCTGCTCGCATGGCTTGGGCATATGGTTACCAGATGTCCGGAAAGCCCGGGGTCTTGGGCGCAGTTTATGACTCTTAAACTGGTGTGGGTGGGGGTGGGAAGACCCAGTTGGTCGGCTAAGCAAGGCCTTTCTGCAAAAAGGGGGGCATTTGGGTGGACGACTGCTCCAAGAGAGAAAGGGAGGGCAAGACCTAACCTTAAATGCTGGACGCACAAATTTGAGAGTTTCTTATTGAGAGCTGCCCGGTGCGAACGTTTTTGCAATGTTGCACGAGAAAAATAACTCTTTGTATCAATTCCTCTCAAGTGAATAGCTTGTTTTAGCTGGTTAACTTTACATGAGTGAAAATTTGCCAACGTGCGGTACTGAGTAAGGACCGCACGGGTAAATGACATGGAGAAGTTATACTGGAGTATTGCAAGCGAATGGCGGCAATCAGGGTTTAGACCAGAGAGTGGTAATTGAACCGTGAGGCCATTAGGGGGGATACCCAGGCCAAGACATGAGTTAAGAAACTCAATATGGCATGTTAGGGATGTCAGTTTACCGAGGTGATATCTCAGTTGATTAGTGGTCTCCATAGTAACACAGAAAATAAGGTTGTAAAAAGAAAAAAGAAAAAGAAAGAGTGTAAAAAACAGTAAGGAAAGAGTTGCGAGTTGAGTTGTGAATAAAAAGAAGTAAGAAAATGCATATAAATATATTACAGAAAAAGGAAATAAATTTAGAAATATAAGCTAGCAACAAGGCGTTGAGGTTGGAGATGGATAGATAGGTATATCAGTGGACACTCACAGAAAGGCGAATCATGGCGACACCGGTGTCCACTGTTCTCGGAAGCTTTCGGGTGAGAACCCTTCCTCAGCGGGAGAAATCACAACTGAAGAGTGTCACACTGGAGTTGAGGGTAAAGGGTCTGACTGGGTGCGTGGTTGGTTTTTGAGGGAAGTGATTGGTTTGAAGGAAGTGAGGGAGGGAGGAATAAGGGGAGGGGATACGGAGAAAGCTAGCGGAGGTTAAGCCCGGGAGTACAAATACATTTTAGGATTGAAATATATGATTGTTCCCAATGGCGGAGCTCCATGATAGATGTGTCAGGTATATATATATATATATATATATATATATATATATATATATATATATATATATATATATATATATATATATATATATATATATATATATATATATATATATATATATATATATATATATATATATATATATATCCACTTGGCGAAAAACACTTGTAGTGCACAGATATAAAAAAAGGTCACAGGCGTGACTAGCAGTTACATATAGAGCACAAAAAAAGTAAAACTCACAGAAATTATGATATATTTCGGCGGACACAACCGCCTTCATCAGAATGTTAGAAGGCTCTGATGAAGGCGGTTGTGTCCGCCGAAATATATAGAATGTTAGAAGGCTCTGATGAAGGCGGTTGTGTCCGCCGAAATATATCAAAAATATATATATACAACTTCACTGAGGATCACTCGTGTGATGAATAAAAATTGCCATGTGAAAAAACGTGTTATGACGACTTCTTCTCGGCGACTCTTTCTGACGGACGAAGGCCACGCTGTCACGCTAAAAGATCCTGCTAAAAGATTACGTTATTTTATCAACGGTCTTAATTTCCATAATCTTCCGCTCTTCCACCATGTTTGGGCAGTTAAGCGCATAGACCGGATGTGCACCCTAACAGTTGACACACATTGGGTCACCAGTGCACTCCACACCCTCAGGTTTATCCTGGCTGCACCGGGGGCAGGTGGCCTTGCTCTTGCATCTTGTTGCCATATGGCCGAATTTCTGGCATTGGTAACAGCGCATGGGTGCCGGTATGAATGGTCTTACTGGGACCGATTCATAGCCGATAAACACCTTATCAGGGATTTCAACATTTCTCGGGTTGCATCCGCGTCAGTTGTCATTCAGCACAACAGGTTCGACACAAATACAATACCTACCTGCGTGGAAGTCAAACACCACCTGAAGACACGCAAAGCCAAGAAGATCCTCCGCCGCTGCAGTGAGGCCCTTCTGATAGAGCGGATTCACGATAAACTTAGACCTCTGCTCCGAAGAACTCTACCGCGTTCATCTGGAGCTGGGTGCAACCCTGAATACTGACGAATGGGACACAAAAGAGCGGATTACTTACGAATCTTCCCGCGCCATACTATCGACTACGCGGGAAAATCAAATCGAGAAATTCCAGAAGCTTAACAGTAGACAGAATCCACCGACGATCCATGGCCCTGACAAGGACCTTTCCGTCGTGAACCTGCTGGATCTACACCTAAATGACGCTGCCACCTTCATTTTGTCCAAGGGATTGAACTTCGCTCTAGCCCCAAGAGCAATACCTCAAGAAAGGATCATTTCAGAAGTGGAATCTTCAATCTGGAAACTACCAAAAGCAGCCGCCGGCGAAATTCGTGAACATGTCGCACGTATCCTCGTATTCCCTCCAAGTTGCAAGACCACCTAAACCGAACACCACTGCCAAGGAAAGGAAAGCCTTAAATTTGCTGCGAGACAACGAAAGGATTCTCATTTTACCGGAGGACAAAGGAAACGCAACGGTATTGATGAGGAATGCGAAAAGAAAATCATGCATGCACTCATCAGTCCGACGTATAGGAAATTGAAAACTGATCCTACGGCCAAAACAGAAAATTACCAGTGCGATCATCAAGCAATCGTCAATTCCCAGAGAAGGGCAACGACGTCTACTCCCGACTGCAGCCAAACCACCAAGACTGTACGGCCTGCCTAAAACACACAAAGGGACATACCTCTCAGACCTATTGTGAGCCAGATCGATGCCCCGACTTATAGACTCGCCAAATACCTGGCGCTGTCTCTGCAGCAATACGTTGGGCAGACACCGTCCTCTGTTAAGAATTCTACACACTTCATTGACATTATAAAAAATGTCTCCGACAACGACGACGATCTTCTGTTCAGCTTCGACGTAACTTCGCTTTTCACCAGCGTTCCTATCTAAGAAACGCTGGAGATTATCCAAGGACTTACATCGCGTGGCATCCCTAAAGACTTCCCTGTATTGGTGGAGCATTATCTTCGAAATTCCTTTTTCCAATGGAATGGATGCCACTACGATCAGACGAAAGGCGCAGCTATTGGCTCACCGCTATCCTTGGTAGTAGCCATATCTATATGGAGCACTTTGAGAAGAAAGTACTGGAGACCTGCGACAAACGACCATTCCTGTGGCTAAGATACGTAGACGACACCTTCGTCATTTGGCCACACGGCGAGAAAGAATTGGACAAATTCCTGCAACATCTAAACTCCCAGCATCACACCATCCAGTTCACGATGGAAGTGGAAAAGGAGAATCAGCTGCCTTTCCTCGACGTATTGGTGAAGAAGAAATCAAACGGGAGACTTGGACATTCCGTATGCAGGAAGCCTACATTTACCGATCGCTACCTGAATGCTGCATTGCATCACTATCCTAGCCAGAAGACAGCACTGGTAGCCACACTCGTAAATCGAGCTTTCAAGATTTGCGACTCGGATTCACTACCCAGCGAGAAAAAACACCTGACGAGAGCATTGCAGAGGAATGGATACAGGAGGGAAATAGTCCTGAAAAGGACCGAGAGAGAAGAAAGGCGAGGCCTATCTACGACAGCACCTGAAGGAAACGAAGAACCCAGACCGGACTCAAAGGCCTATGTAACTATCACTTTCATCGCGGGGACCTCGGAAAAAATCGCTAGGGTCTTACGGAAGCATGACGTGGTCACGAGGTTTAACTGTGTCACCAAGATAGCCGAAATTCTTCCCGGGCCCAAGGACAGAGTTCCATCAACCCTCTCCGACGGCGTTTACCAAGTGCCGTGCTCTTGTGGGAAGTCATACATAGGCGAAAACTGCAGAGCTTTGGGCACTCGGCTGACGGAAAACCTGAGAGTGACAAAAAATAGACAATTCAAGGCATCTGCCATCTCAGAGCACGCATGGAGTGAACCGGGACACACTGTAGAATTTGAAGACGCAAAAATAATAGCCAAGGACAACAGGTACTTCCCGAGAATAATAAGAGATGCTATAGAAATCATAAAAACACCTAAGAATTTTAACAGAAAAGATGGATACCCATTTCACAGCGCTTGGAAGAGAGTAGTAAGATTCCCGCGCAAACGCGACGCTGCTCCATGATTGGCCGGAGCATTGATCGCTTTTTGGTGCCAAACTTGGCCTATATAAGGACGGACCAAAACCTTCTCGCTATCCTTCACCTGAGGACGCCAGCAGGGTAGCTGGCGAAACTGTTGTGCTGAATGACAGCTGACGCGGATGCAACCCGAGAAATGTTGACATTATTTTATCAACTCCGCGGAAACCTGCAAACTAACACCTTATCAGGGAGTTTATCACGCGCAAACGTTAAGACAACAGATGTCGTATTTACTCTTTCTCCGTTGCGCTTTGTAGCGAGTCGAGGAGCATCGGTGACCGCTTGGGAGGCCATCTCGATCTTAATCTCGTCAATCTTCACGTACAACAAGTCGTAGTGACCAACAACTCCCAAACAGGTGTTTAAGGTGCGGTGCGCCTCGACCTTGAAGGGAATATCATTGAACTTCTCATCGGCAAGTAGCTTTTCACTCTGCCTCTTATTAACTGTCTAGATGAACAGTGTGCCGTCGCGTAGCTTCTTTGCTGATTTGAGTTCCCCAGGAACCACACTAGATAGGATTCTACGAATAATAAAGGGAGATAATGCTTTTTAGGGCTCTCTCCTTCCTTAAGACACCTCATCACTAAATACTTGACGCTATCACCAACGACATTTTCTCCTCTGCCCGTGTCTGAGCAGGATCTTTTAGGTGGGGGAAGAGATGCATCCGCCATACCTAACTTTTCTTCGTTCCCCGGGCTCCCCACACACCACGGAGCCACATATTCGAGCTGCCGCCAGGGCTACCCTGGTGGTGGTTGTCGGGTTAGGTCTTCGATGCTGCGGGTCCACCAACCTGAGCGCCTCCGACCGCCCTATGCAGACCCCCACCTCCCTGGATCTCGCCACCGAACGTATCGGAAAGCCAGTTGACCAGGGGTGGCTAGCCCCCGGCCTCCCGTTTACAGGGAATCTAGGGCCGAAGTGGGATATTAAACTCCGGCCCATACCGGGCATCCGACATCTGGCTGGGTGCCGGAGAACTCACCCACCAGGATCCCCTTCTCCCCCTTACGGGTCTCCATGCACGGCAAACACATGGGTGGATCTAGGCAAGCTGGTATCGCCTCGTATACGCAGCTGACCCACTATGCTGTCCGGACGCTACCCTAGCTGGACTGGGGGTTTAATTTTGGGGTTTTCTCCCCGCCGTTTTAGTCGCCTCTTACGACATACAGGGACACTGCGGAAGTATTCTCCATCCCCCTATCCGCAGGGGTGATGTGTAGAATATTTGTCGCTAAAAGATCGACTTAGTTTTCCCTCTAGTTGGAGCAGTGACTAATCGATGCAGTGAGTGAGATGTGGATGTATACAGAAGTGACTCACAAAGGTCTTTGTATTTCCTCCCAGTGATAAAACTGTACATGTCCCAGTCTATGGACGGAAGATTGAAATCCCCACCGATTATTATATGACAGTCGTTTTTTTGAGTGGTTAACTTACTGAGTTAACTTTCTAGTCCTAATATTGAGCTTACATGGGTATCTGGTGGTCTGTAATATGCGCACACATAGATTGTTTTTGCTTTAGGATTTTGAATGGAGCACCATACGCTTTCTACCTGATCGTCGGGGAATGACTCCCTCCTACTAACATAACAATCCTTCTCTGCAATAAAAACTCCTCCCCCGGTTCTTTCCACTCTATCTTTTCTATAAACTGTGAATTTCTTCGGGAATACTTCATTATCTGCGATTTCGTTACACAACCAACTTTCCGTCCCTATAGTTAAGTCTGCGTCAATAGTTTCAATTAGATGGTAGAAGTCGGTTACTTTATTTCTTAAGTTACGGCATTCTACTACCACGACAGAAAAGGATTTATCAATGAGCGTATTCCCGGAATGTGTTTTCACATTGCAACTAGCTTTCTTAGGTATACTTCAAGTTAAATTACTGCTATATTTTGAAACTGGCCTCTTACATATCTTGTTAGACTTATTACTTTCTTGGATATTTTTTCTATTGGATGTTTTTCGCGATGGTACCCGATTCGACCCACTAACTGACCTACTCTCTGCCGTACCCTTTATCCTAAAAAAGGACTACTGTGATCGAATACGCTACTCACTACACAGCTAGCTGCTTCTGCAATGGACACCAGAATGGTAAAGCCTATAGCGTGGCTATACGCATTCAGACTAGAAATTTGGGGGAGGGATGAAAGGGTGTAGCAATGGAAAAGAGGGGAAGTAAGGAGTTCAGAGGCAGCTGCTGAATGAGGGAGACGGATGCTGAAAAACGTCCGAAGACAGTAAAGATGAAGAGATACGAGATCTCTATTGATACTTAAACTGAAACAGTGAACGGGGTCATCGCGGTAACTGAAATTATCTGGGACCACTGCTCAGGAGAGGCGACACTACCGGGCAGCCGACAACTGGGGTTCATTGACGCCGAGGGTCGCATATGACACAATCAACCCTCCCAGGGAAAGCAGACCACATGTGTCATCAAGGGAAATACATGTCGTAAATATTTAATGTTGTTCAATTTTTTAATGTGGTTATTTAAATTGTCCAATTGGTTAGCGGGAAAAAGGCAAAAGTGTGAACTTTGATTTATGAAAAATGTGATTTAAAGAAGAACTATAAAATATTGAATATACATGCTAATTAACTAATTAATTAATTAATAATGCTACAACTTAAGCTAATTTCTCATAAAAAGGCCTCAATTTCCATTTATATGAAAGAGTTTGAAACATTTAGCGATAATACGAAAAGGAAGAGGAATTTGTTCGCAGAAATTACTGGGGAAAGAAACATGGGCAAGAGCAGGCATGTTTTTGAGTTAAAAATTCAGGGAAAGGAAATCAAAGATTCTAATTTATTAGCTGATAACTTAAATAAATACTTCATCAGCGTTTTCGAACTGGCAAAGGCAATTCATGTCCAAGGCAGCAAAACGCTAGAAAATCCCTGTTTGTACAGAACTGTGTTTGAGTCTATGTACTTGGAACCAGTGGAGCCAAAAGAAATAATTAATTCAGTTAATTCACTACAAACTGTAAAGCACCTGGCATATATGGGATCAACAGTACCATGCTAAACTAAATTGTAGAAAGAGTAGCCCTCGTGCTCGCTCATGTATATAATTTAAGTTTCTCTAATGGTGGATTCCCAAACTGTTTAAAACAGCACTGTTAAACCCTTATTTAAAAATATGATAGAACTCGATTACAAAAGTATAGACCTATAGCGTTATTGTCAATTTTTTCCAAGGTACAAAAAACCATTCAAGAAAAGATTACTGAAATTCTACGATAAAAACCAGGTCCCAACTACAAACCAGTTTGGATTTCGATGTGGAATGGGGACGAAATATGCTCTAGAAAGCCTTTTATCCAAAATTTACAAGGTTGCTAACTTAAGTCGGCCCCGTGGTGGCGGGGTAAAGTCCTCGCCTGCCAACCCTAGGGTCGCGGGTTCGAGTCCCGCCTGGGTAAAATATTTTCTGCCCAGGACATGGGTGTCTGTGTCTCGTACGTTGTTACTGTTATTCACCCGACGTAAATTGGCCAATTGCGCTGTATTCGGGGTAGTGAAGATAAATAAAATAAAAATAAATAAAGTGCTTGTAATGTAGGTAACGGACCCGTGGCAAAGAGTAAGCATATACAGAGAGGACACTAGGTGGCTTCACCATTGTATCACATTGTATTCTCTGTAATGGAAAATGCGCACAGCGGCCATATTGAAAATAAGTGAAAATATGTAGCAAATTCAAAGCTAGTCTCGTGCCTATGACTTGTCATCCACTTCAACTAGGAGTTTTAACGTTCAAATTACCTTAATTATGCCATTCATTACAATTATAGCGTAATAGCTACATGGCTTTATGGTGTGGCTTCATAGTAAGAAGGAAAAATCCAGTGAAATTAATGCATAGCGCCTCTGCAGGTTGACTATTGGTATATTCTGTCTTTCCATGCCTTCCAAGAGATGCTTCTCAAATCAACAGGCGACTTGATGTATTCTCTATTGATATTAGTATTTACCTCAGATACCTGGAGATATCCTCACAATCCAATAGAAACCACATAATTAGTATGTGTATCATGCAAGGGAAGATTCCCAAAAATTTGAGATATCAACTATTTATTATGAAACTACCAAGCTATGTATAATCAAAATAAAATAAATTACCACACCTGCTGATGACCTGAACAAGATATGCAATGAATAAGAATATTCAAGTTAAAGCAAAGTATTTGCAAAAAATCAAGTTCATTAAATTAGCCACAGGATATCCGGAAGAGAAATTATTCTTTAATAAAAACTTCCACTTCACACAATTTATATCCCAGTCATTACCTACCATATAAGAGAATAGGACCACATATTTACTCTGCCATTACATACTCCAATTATTCTTCGTTTAGCACATACAATAGAATAATACTGCCCCATATTACGCGGTGACTACATTGCCAAAATTACAAGGATAAGGGTAAAAGGAAACATGGACCAAACAATTAAATTAATCAAAACTCATGTATCAAAAATATAGTTGATTTATTTTTATCATCAAATTGAACATTATGTTTACATTTTGGTGTGCTACACGATACTAACGGCATTAACCTCGTCCAGCTTTCTAATTTTTCTCCGATTACCTCTATTCACAGTTCTGAAAGAATGATAGAGCTTCATTCTTATAAAAAGCTTCTTACAATACAAAAGAGGAAAGTTTGGACCTGGTAACTCAAATGATATTCCATCCATTTCACACAATATTCTGAGTCCTAACCTTGAGTCCCAAAGCACTCTGGGGAATTCTTACTCAAAAAGGATATTAATTTTTAAAATAAAATTTACAAACAACCTACTAGGCATCAATAAACCTCCAAAAGAATCAGCCACACAGGATTTATTCAGGTAAAACATTTGGGATGGCTCGATCATCCTGTCATTTTCATTATAATATTGAATGCATGATTCACAGGTATGCCGCTGAAAGTATTTTCTCATTAGGAACCCACAAACATACCCTTCTGCATTCTCTTGCAGCAGGTTGTGTCGATTGTCGTGGGTCTCCACACGTAAAATCGGTAGTTCCCTAGTGGTACCCCAAGAGGTGTAACTGGTGACTCTATCAATACTTATGAGAAAGTAACCCACACCTTTCAAACAATTTCCATTCCCGAATTCATCCCTCATTGAGGTTAAAAGGAGAAGTTTTTAAAACGCTGACAGGAGGGCTGTGGGAGAAGGATGGTCATAATTTCCACCTTGCTCTCGGATATCCCCAAAAAAGTTCTCCAGTGGGTCCTGATTCAGTCTGCGGGTCAAGAGAAACGAAATCCCATCTGAAGCAAGGAATCTTTGCCATAAACCAATGACTGCTGATATAGGAGTTTGCCACCCAGATAAGCACCTCACTCTGCTCGTTACACATCGCCCTTCCTTGGATTTCACAACAATACCTTTAATGAATTCTAGACTCTTTCAGGAAAGGAATACGAGGAGATTCTAATGAAATGGCAAAGCGATAAAGTTTCTTTGAATACAATTGGAACTAATTATGCAGGCAAAAATCATAACGAAATGGTCCAATAACTTCACACTTCCCAAGGCAGAGGAAGGCATTGTGCCCAAACGAACATGGGTCTCCATTGGAGCAGCAATTGTGTGGCTGAAAGCTTTACCTGCATATTTGACTTTCATTTTCAAGAAGCCATTCGGATTTATGATGAACTCATTCAGTTTGACAGCTAACCTTAAACTTTGCTGCTTGTCTATGTTGTATATATTAATGACATCATTCCATGATGCCACTTGATCGCAAAAGTAAAAATCATGGGCCATCAAATAATTCCTCACACTTTTCATGAGATGAGGGATATCATACATATAAAGTAATTGTTCACTATGAACAAAAAAAGATGGCTTCAAGGATGTTAAATTTAGCATTACAGTAAACTTGTGGAAACTAGTGCCCACTTCTGACACTACAGCATGTACTTTCAATCCTAGAGCAACCAGTCTCCTGATGGCACTAAATAAAATTACCTTTATGTCAACAGCTGGACAAGCACCTTCAATGCGGAAATATCCAATTGCTTGCTTCCAGTTTACATGAATGCCTCTTACCATGAAAACCAATGCTGCCATGGCGACGGTTGGGGATGGCACTCCCGTGACCTTCTCTCATATCAACAACACCAATAACTTCACCACTAATGTTATTAGTTGATATGAGGCTTCAATGCACAAGACACAATGTTTGGCCAATTCACCCATCACATTAACTTTCATTTGCACATTTTTTTAAACCCAGTCAGAAATTCCTGTGGTTACAGGTAGACTGCCAAGGATTCAGCAGATAGTTCTTGATGAGGGTAGTGGCACAAAGTGACGAACATAGGAATACGCGTTAGGACTAAAAAAATGAAGTCCCAAAGACATTGACTTTACCTCATTTTTCTTCTGCGATGAAGAATTTTTTCCCTTCTCAAACGTCATCACAAAGTCCTTAATTTTCTTAGGCAAACAACTATCAACAACAGACTCTAAAGAATTTACCCTTTCAAAAGCCTGAATCTCTTTGTTTTTCTTCTTCAAACGATGGATTTCAACCCCCTGCCTACTGATGATCTTCTTCAACTCGCTAATGGTATCAGCATCACTTCCACTGGAACTGGATCCCGGCAGGTCATCAATATTAAGTTGAACTTCAGCATTATTTAATTCTGGCAGTTGTTCGGCATCTAAAATAACCACACAAAGTCGGAAATCACAAAGTGCTCAATAATTCTAAATGAATAATACCCTTTCCCAAAATGTTAGAGTAAATTTATGGAATTTAGCTTTAACAGGCCTAGGGATGTCATTCATTGGTTGTAAGCATGTAAGATTTATCAACTGAGAGTCTATTATATTCTTCCCATAGTTTTTTGCCTCTTAAATTTCATGCAAAATTTGAGATATTGAATGAAAATAATAAGACTGAGGCCAGTCTTCACAGTTCCTAATACTCACAGCTTCGTTCCAATCACTGATAGTTATCCCTCACTGTTCATTGTTTCCAATCCATAACCATTAAACTACCATTTATCGGAAATCTTAAGAAATAACGCTAATTAAAAGTACTGGTAACTCATGTTTATTGCTACAATGTTACTCTTGAGTTTCTTACTTCCTTGTTGAATTTGTAATTTAAAAAAGAGTATTGTTGACTTGAAGAAAAACAGATAGCTACTCATCTGTTGCCGCTTAAACTCTTTACACCATCCTCAAATAATCAAACATTCAATCTGTGAGACACAATTTCTGAAATAGCCTAAGTAATTACAGATTCACTACCTAACCAATGCTTCATAAATTGGATATTGATTCGTCAATGAATACCTGAACCAAATAATCAATGATAAACGAATGATCGAACATCCAGCAATCACTAATTATTTATGCCGTTTATGAATACCAGCCTGAATGATAAAATAGGTATGCTAGGATAAAATCAAATAAGAAAAATAATGGAATTGCAGGGTCTTATCATTTTTTGGTTCGGTGTAAACAAACATTGTTACCACAGCACGAATGTTGCTCATCCGAGTAAATGACATTTATAAACGCAATTAAATTGATAAATTCATAATAACTGACCTTTCATACTCTCCGCACAAGGATCTGCTGCGCATTGCCTTGGCCTTTGGAGGTTTTCTTCGGCTCGCCACGGTCGGTGGAGGATTAGGCACATCGAAGATGCTTCGTATCGCATGGCTATGTAACTAGTTTTTCAAAAAATTTCGGAACATTACCCCTTCGAAGCGCACATTACAAATCCGACCGTTATTATGCAAATTGGTTGGGGATTTTGGTTTCCAAATCCGACCGCCGGCAACGAATCACCCATTCCTTGGACCTGCATTAAGAGCACATCTTCTTATCAAACCTTCTTCGCAATATCACTTCACAAACATATAATACACTCAAAAAGAACCCTCATTTCCCCGATTTAAATGCAAGACCAGCAGAAATTTATGAAATAACTTACCTCACAGGGTCTTTTGGGAAACTGAAAAAACTTGAATTTTATTCCACCATTCCAGAGTTATTGTGGCAGTTTATGGCTGAACACCATGCGAAACCACTTTTTCTACTCTTATTCTTCTTTTCGCTCATTTTCCACGAGTCCTTCCAATACAAGCCACTGTGGAAATTCCGTTAAATAACTGAGGAGCTGCTTAATTTTTCATGTAACTCAACTCTCAGCCAACCTCGCACTACTACAACTCAAGTCAAAGTGGTCACAATTCACTTATTTAGAACATGACGGAAAGCGCAATGAGATGATTACCACTTTCAGCGCCATCTGTCCTCTCTGTATACACATATCTTTACTCTGTGCCCGGTGGCCTTTCCCGTGACTTCTGAAGGACGACCCCCCGGACCGGCCCCGCTAAAGATGTGTGTGGGCCGTTCACACAAAAACAGAAATTATAATCCCGTTCGCTTCCTCCCCTTTCGCGAGGCACGGGAGCATAACCGCTGCCACCTGGATTCTGAAACTGCAATTGTTCACTCCGAAAAGTTGGCGGAAGCGACAAGGTCCCTGAACCACGTCTTCCTCGCGATGTTACGCTAGGAATTTCTTTCTCCCTATTTCTTCTTTTGGCATCGGAAATGTTAAAGCCAACCCGGGTATAGGATTTTTTTCACACATATATTCTGGCTCACTCAATATTCTTACACTGCACTTGAAATATAAATAAATATTAACCCTGATGAGAGATGACGGTGATGGGGTGATTTAAAGGAAATACAGACCTTAATGGGCGTGAATGGGTGACTCGCATACAAAATAATCCAATATAAATCCTGCCCCCGAAATACAACAGTATTCGTGATTGGATTTAGGTCATAAGTTGGATTAAGACCCTCCCGGGTGTCTATTACGGAACTTCCGTCGATAAGAGTTAACGTCCTAAACCGCTGCTGTCTCGTATCTTATGATACGATAGAGGTTGTCGAATGTGCTCTTACGGTTCCCGTGCCTATATGGTACGTTTATGTTCGGCTTTCTTCGGAAGGATATCGTACATTAATTACGTCAGAGCAGAAGTGGCGCTACAAGCTCCGCATGGATCGTAACAGATGACGAACGAAAACAGAGCACCGGTTATTTTAAGCGACGGGACATAGACCGTGTGAGAGTAAAGGTGAGTTATCTGTAAAAATAAAAAGACGTATAGGAGTCACTTTCTAAAATGTTAGGAGAAGCAACCACATCTAACTTCTCATTCGCGAAAGATAATTACGTATTACCCATATAAGCGAAAACTTATTATTATAGGAGATTATGGCGCTTGTTCGGTGTAGTTTTTACTTATCATAAGTCGTAAATCAGTGAAAAAATAACTTTCCTTGACTCTTTGGCGTACGAACTTAGAGGTTTAACTTCGGAGTATCAATACCACTAAATCAATTGCAAACAACCTCAATAGTAATAGTTTCAATACTATCGCACTCTATTGATAATGATGATGTTTACTGTAAACAATTGCGAGTGTTTGGTGAGTTACTGGAAGTCATATTTTTCGTGTGCATTCTTATTAAACAAAGAACGATCATCACTTCATCGTATCTCAACATCTCCCCGTATTTCATTAAAAGATACGTCAGTTTGAAGTGCATTCCACCATAATACCACTTTAATAATGGGACTGCATCATCCATCAATATATTTTCCTATTTCCTTGAACTAAAACCTTAAGTGAACTCCGTTAACGTACGATACGACAGCTACAGCAGCTTCGCAGTCGGCCATAGGATATCGTGCTATCGATAAGAGGTTATCGTACGATATGAAGAACCATAATAGCTTTATCGGCCTATTTTCCCCGTATGGTACGTTAACTCCTCCGCTGTCGTACCTTTACTTATCGTACGTTTACTTTGGGTGAACCGTAATAGCATTTCACTTGTCGGACCATACGTATCGTAGGATAGGAATCTTTTCGTGAGATAACTAGCGTATCGCTAGTTCCGTATTCCGACACCCTGGAGTCTCCACACATAGGGGGTCTACTTCATTCGTAATAATTGTACGTAACCTTTCAATTTTCAGCTGGGCGAGAATGGGCACGTTTGCTCTTCGTTCCGTCCATGATATTTGAAGCATTCTTCGGAAGCAATAGAGTCTCAATCTTCTTCCGCATGGCTGCTGTGATTGTCCAGCTCTCCGACCCATGGGTCATGATTGGGAAGACCATTGCTCGAACCAACCTAATTTTGGTGGACATGTCGATTTCTCTGTTCTTCAGTACTTTTTGCAGTTTTCCAACTGAGGTTTTGGCCATCGCTATTCTCCGCTCGACTTCCTTTTTACTGCCTCCCGCTTTACAAAAGTGCGCCCAAGTAAACGACTTCTTCCTTTACTGGTTAGTCTTTAATGAGATTAAGTCGACAGTTAAGATCTCTGATTATCACCATAAGTTGTCATTTTTGCCGATTGAGCTGCAGGCCTGCTCCTGTGCTGGATGTCTCAATACGCTGCAGCAGAGTGGACAATGTTTGTTCTTCGTTGCTGAAGAGAGCTGTGTCCTCTGCATATATCAGATTTGTAATCCTTCTGCCACCGATGTTGATGCCTCCTTCAAAGTCATCTAGGGCATTGCGATTGACCCATTTGACGACGATGTTGAACATGATGGGCGATGTTACACAACTTTGTCGAACGCCTTTCCCCGCACGAATTTCCCCCCCCCCCCGATAGAACGCTATCGAGACGTACATGTTACATATGCGCTGTTGTGCATGTAGAGGGAGCGAATTATATGTATTAGATGTCCAGGCACCCCCGCGGCTTGTAATTTACGCCATAAATATGTCCCGTTCACCATTTCAAACGCTTTTGCATAATCTATGAAGAAGATGTAGGTCGTTACATTGTATTCGTATGACTTCTCGATTATTTGTCGAGCGACCATAATTTGTTCTCGCGTGCCTTTGCTTGGCACGAGGCCCATTTGCTCCTCCAGTATTTCAGGGAGTAGAAATGCCTTCAGGAATATATCACATAAAACAATATTTTACTGGCATGTGGTATTAGGGCTAACGTCCTGCAGTTAGAACATAGAGTCCTGTCTCCTTTCTTGTTAAGCGGTATGTATGTATGAATGAATAAAAGTTATCTAAGTGGAAAATTTCCTTACTCTCATTCTTTATGATAAATTCTTTCCACCACATCAAGCCTGATACTTCTCTTTTTATTATGAGTGGTATTATACCAACTGTATCTGGCAGCACACTTAGGTTTAATTTAAGAAGGTGAATTCAACCAATCAAGCCAAGGTTAACCATTTTCAAGCAACTTATTGTTTATATGGGTCCAAAAATTTATGATATGTTTCCAGATACTATAAAAAATACGAAAAGTTGTGAAGTATTTCTAAATTTATTTTGGATGAGGAAGATATTGTTAGATTTATCTGAAATATTATATACCTGTCATTCTTTTCTTAAACTTAGCGCTACTTAGAAAAGTTAAACACTAACATTATTGTATTATTCATTCAATATTTTTTTATGATACAACAGATGATTATTTAAAATATTATGTGCCATATCTTGTTTTGTGTAGGCAATGTATGTACTTTTGATGAGGGTAGCACAGGTATTTCTTAGAGGCAATCCCTAGCTTTCATATGGATAAAATGTAAATTCAACGCTTCAAGTTGTTGTTGTTGAAAGCAATTTACTTCACTTTGTCCAAAGGCCCACTTCCGGAGGCCATACAGTAATCTATTTATATCAACTCCTATTTAGTATTAATAACTCCTTTGAATTTGATGCTGTTGAAGTGCACTTTATATCCTCTCGTTCGGGATGGGTAGCGATGGCCCACCAGAAGGTGCTTCACCATTGGGTTTCCTCTGCAGTGCGTTAGGAGGCTCTCGCCTCGGTTTCCCATCGGTGGTTTATTTGATGACGTCGTCATACTCACGGACTTCTTCTGGGCCGATATGGTCGGACTTGAATAGTTTCGTCTCGTTGCCTCTCTCATAGGCCTCGTGCCTGGGTTGACCCGCTGCTTCACCCGTTCATGTCCTGGGTAGTATCTCCCCCATGGAGTGAGCAATGTCTCTTTCCCAAGAAATAAATTTCTCGATGTTCGGATGCTCTGGCTTTCTGGAAAAAAGTTGACGTCGAGCAGGAGTGCCTCGGTTAGATATGGGAGTCCGTCTTTGGTGTTCTCCATCTGTCTTTTAGAGTGGACCTGATACTCGTCCTGTCGAGGTTTTCAAGCCGGTCTCCGGCCGATGTGTTGAGAAGAGTGTTGTAGAGTTTCCCAGCTAAAATTTTAGGAGCATTTCTTCTCCGGGCAAATTCTTCACTACTTTGGCCAATCTCCAGTAGCCTTCTGGTTTAACGGATGTCAAATATATATGACTTGTGAAATGCGTCCATGGAGATCGCGCTTGGCGCAGTTTCAAAGGTGTTTATCCTTCCTAATTTGGGAGCGCTGGTTCAGCTTCCGATGAGCGTTCTATTTCAGGATTTTTGCCAGGATGTCCCTCAGTAACTGGATGCGATTCCACGGCCAGACCTCTCTTTCCGGCACAGCTAAGGAGATAGCTTCCGAAATTTCTGACTCAATGACGTTGCATTAAGCGACGATTTCATCCTGGAGACTCCTTTAAATCTCCTCGTGGAAGACTATCCAGTTTGCATGCTGGAAGTTCCGGCAAATTCGGGGAGGGAGGATTTAAGCACGTCTCCCGAGATGGAAGACCACCGGAAGGTGGTGGATCTCTAACGCCGAGATCGTTTTTCCGGTTAGCACGATGATCAGATACCTCGTTAGGGCAATGTGCAGTATATCACTCCTCTTACCGACACAATGGTGAGTCGTCTCGTTGGGAGCCATGACGACGGCCGACGTATTGATGCATCAATCGAGGATTTTTCTCCCGCCTTGGCTGGTGGTGGAGGAGTACTAAGCCTGGTGTTTGGTGTTGAGGTCTCCTACCGCTATGAACGGCCTCGACTAGTCTAGAGGCTCCTCCAACGCTGAAATTTTGAATTTCTTGTTAGGTGGGATGTACACAAATGAGATCTTAATCGGTACTTTTTCCACCAGCAAAAGATTCGACGGTAATTCCAGCGTTAAGGTCTCCGGTTATGGGAGATATTAATAGATGAGTTGGTCTACCACCAAAATGGCGTGCCACCTCCTCTAGTGTCCTGACCTCTTCGGAAGGTCTTGTAGCTAGGGGTAGTCCATGTGCTGGCCGGGCACCGATTGGTTTCTGGTGACAGGGCGAAGCGCAAAGTTGCCGACGAATGAACTCCAGTAACTCGGGTGTTTTTCCGATGATGTTGCTACCAGCGTTCCTGCTGGTGAAGGTGATCAAATGTCTCTAGAGTAGACATCTGTCCATGACGTCCAAGAATCTGTGTTCACTGCTGGAGTGTCTGAACAAAGAGGTTCAGTTGCGCATGAATGCTGGTAGAAATCTGGAAGAGGATGAACATTAAGCTCTTAGGGATAGGATGATGGGAACCTGTACGTAGATGGTCGGGAGAGTTGGTGAAGGTAATCATAAGGTTGTAGGTGGTGAAAATCGTCTTTTGAGAGCGGAGAACATCATGAGTGAACAGAAGTAGACGAAATTTTGGTCCAGGCATTCGTTTTTGATGCAAAAGCTTGCTGCATTGGGATGTTTTTGATCTTGGGTGCAGAGGCAGCTTCCATCTTCTCCTTTTCCTATTGTCAAGTGGAGCAGAAGTTGTAGCATCTCAGCGTCATCACCACTACTTTCGCTACCTCGGTGCCCGCTGGCGCAGTTGTAACACCTGGTTGCTGCTGAACAGTAAATTCTGGTGTGTGCAAAATGTGAACTTCTATTGCGCATTTGTGGAGCTTTGTGCTTGAAGGGCATCATCCTCTCTAGGCTACTTCTCAGTAATCTAAGATCTCGGAACCTTTCCGTTGGCCATACTGGTAAGGCGCTTCTTTTGGCTGATGTGGGTGATCCTTTGGGCCATGATACCAAGATCGAGGAGGTCTTTGAGTGCATCTTCAGCTTTGTGCTTTGCTGTGAGGCCTCTTTGTGTGAAAGACTGAGTCCTCTCTCCACTCAAGCCCCGCGAAGACTTCTATGTATTATCTGGATCTACGAAATACCGAGGGGTGATTGCACACTAATCCCAATTCAAATCAGAACCGCGCACTTACCCCGGCCGCTAGAGCAATCAGGGTATCAATGCGCGGTCAGACCAGAATTTGGAGAGTGCTTCGTAGAACAACGTACTACCATGCAGTGCACTACTTAAGAGACTACTACTGGTCAGTATTATGGATGTGATTGATACATATGGTACTACAAGGTACTAAATTGTGCCAGAAATTTCTTGCAGGGTGAGTTGTAATAATGATGGTAGGGTAATGAACACATGTGCAAAATCTACTCTTCCTAGTAAGGGTCTAAGTTTTATAGAACTGATCCATCGCAAATATTATCATATTTTATTGTATTTCCGAAAAAATAACATTCTACATCCATCGGTTCGGCAGTCTTCCATAATTAAATGCCTGTGATCGTTCCTTACCATAAGAGTTTGAATCAAGCAAAATTTAGATCATGTTCTGCAGAAAAATATTTATCTCAAACTTTCGTAAAAAATTTAATCAACATTTCTCCCTTCCATCAGATGAAAGTTCCCACTCTAATTCCTTTTACAATTCAGTAAAACTTGTAAGTTTATCGTAACAATTCTTGACAAATATAGCTGCTCTCTACTGTATTCTATGTATATCTAAAACTAGTCCTACTTTGTAAGGGTCCCATATACTAGCGGCGTACCTACTCCAAGTGAGGTCGTACGAGAGAAAAGGATAGCATCGCTCTTTTACTTTCTCGTCATGTTTTCCTATTATTATTTAAATAGAGCCCAATTTACCCTTGGCCTGTCCACAAATTTCCCGTAAATCCTTCCTCTAGGACAAATACTGAGTAGGTGTCACACCCAAGTATTTTACCAACTCTACTTATCAAAGTTCGGTTTGATTAATTGCATTCGTTTCGTTGGACGAGTTATTATTTCTCCAAAAGGTCACATCAACGCACTTTGAATGCACGTATTCATAGTCGTATTCCTAGGGGTTACCTGGTTATCCCCTAGCCAGGTAATACCCAGGGTAGGGTGTTGCTTATTTTTTATTTTTTCTCGGATTTTTTATTTCTACCTCTTAAAATATGCTATTGGGTGTAGAATGGATATCCTAAAAATTTCAGCCCGATTGCTTAACATTTAGAGGTCGCTCAAAGAGCATAAATGCAATAACATTCAATTTTCCCGATTTGAGAAAATAACATCAAATTAAGGGGTAACGCACAATTTTACAGCCCTTTTGGGTCGAAATTCGCTCCATTTTTACGACCGCTCAACAGTTTTCCAGGAATAAAATACTTTTCTACGAGCTACAGCCGCGCGTCACACCCCTAACGGCGAGCTGGTTGCTCGCAGGCCGCATTCGCGGTCAGCTGATAGATCTTGCGCCCCTCATTGCCTTACGCCCCCCTGCGCCTCCCCTAACGAGAGCCGGCGGAAGGAGGGAGGAGTTACTTACAAACTTCCATTGTTTTACATTGTTATAAATTCAGGAGACAGTTTCGTTGCGATTAACCATTATAGATGGAATCATTAAGAATGATGTTTAGAGACAACTATGTGTACGTCTTCGTACCCAAGTTTGCGTGTCGGTTCGCAGTCGGATTTCGAATGGTGTAGAGTAAATATTCGGAGTCAAAACGCTAGTGCTAAAAACGATGTCGTTTATCACGCGCAAGTCTAGTGAAGTATTCCTAATCGGTGTCCCCGGAACTGTAGCCGCTTGTTTCCCGAAAAATAAGCTGCCTTTGATTCGCGAAGTGCTGCAGGTGTTCTATCACCACCACATAACCCTGAAACAAGGAGTGCGTGCAAGTGCGAGAATAACGATGAGGTCCGTGGTCCCATTCTGGACTGTTTTGTCGAGAATTCCAATTATCCAGGAAATACGTGGTATTGAGAAAATAGAGGCACTGTACGGGGAGCTGTTAAAGCTCAAGAAAAACTCTCGACGACGCACTACGCGACAAATAAAGAATGAAGTGGAATTTAAAGAAAAACTGGATCAGTTGTTTGATATTGCCACCGTAGATGCTCTAGAAGTTATGCAAAATGATGAGGACAAAGTGTTCTTGAAAATGCAGAGGCGACCGGGACGTCCTGGTAGTATAAGTGCTTCAAAAGAGCTTAAGTTAGCACTCTTAGAGAGAGAGGAGGCAGCGAAGTCGGCGCGTCGAGCGGAGAGGAAGAGAAGATATGACGAGTATCGCAAGAAGTCTGAGTTAAAGAGTAAACAGGAAGGTAAGTTATAGGCCTTGTAAAACTAAATCTCTATCGATTTCCTTTTTATGCAATGACATTGTTATTAATGATACAATATTCTTTTAGGAAATGACGATATTCTTCTCTTAAGTAGTGAGGATGTTCCTGAAACAGATTCTATTGATGATAAGCCAACGGGGTCGTCAAGTAAAAGGCAGAGAGGTAGGAAAAACCTCATATCACCCCAGATCGCACTGACCTGTGATGCCTTGGTCATTAGCGCAAGAGGAGCGTCAAAGGTTCTTGCTGCTACTATGAGTAGCACTGGGCAAAACATTAACGATTATAATGTCAACTACTCCTCGGTGCATCGACAAAGGACAAATCAACGTCAGAAGAGGGCTTTATCGATTAAACAAAAGTTTAAGCCAGACCCCTGCCTAACCCTCCACTGGGACGGAAAAATTGTACCCGATCTAACCAGCAAAAGAAATGTAGATCGCATTGCAGTTGTAGTAACAGGGGTTACTAGCGATCAACTACTAAAGATAATTTTTACTCATTCGTTGAATCAAGTAATTTAAATATTATTTTGCATATTACGTCATTAAATGGTTCAATAAATCTTATGACCGATTGATGAAAGAAAAAAAAAACATTCCAAAACTCACCGAACCTGACAGTGGGCGGGCAACTGCTGAGATTGTTTACGATTGTGTCGTGGAGTGGAGATTAGAGGACAAAATTAAAGCATTTTCATTTGATACTACTAGCGTAAATACAGGAAACGAGATGTTTTCATATCTTAGGTTTTCAGTTTATCATATTTTATGGAATTTTCAACCTAAAAATTTCTTTTTTTATCATATATTAGGTTCAAAGAATGGTGCTGCAGTTCTTTTAAAAGATAAACTACAGCAAGATGTTTTGTATCTTGCTTGTCGCCACCATTTCTTAGAAATAATCCTGGAAGCAGTGTTTAAGCATAGCCTTAAACCTGTGGGTGGGCCTGATATATCGCTCTTTAAAAGATTCCAACAAGAGTGGCCAGTTATAGACAAACATAATGTTCAAGCTCTTTCAGATGAGCATATTGCTAAGTATTTTAGCGGGGATGCATCAAACAAGATAGTTGATTTTGCTCTCAACAAAATAGAGGTAATAATGAGCTCTGACTATATATACTTATACCTACTTACATTCACTTGCATTATCATTTTAATACATGCGTAAGATATACTTAATTCCTTTTTTCAAATGCATTCACAGGTTGGTCAACCTAGAGATGACTATTTGGAACTTTTAAACCTTTCTCTTGTCGTACTTAGAAGACGTCCCCCCAAAGGCATGAAGTTTAGAGCACCCGGAGCATTCCATAGGGCTAGATGGATGGCTAAGGCAATATATTCATTAAAAATATGGATTTTTAGAAATCAGTTTATTTTATCAGAAAGTGAAAGAAACGGACTACTAGCTGTGACTGTTTTCATTTTAAAAGTATATATATTTTCATGGTACACAGCCACAGATGCTCCAGGGGCACCAAAAAATGATTTGAAACTAATAACCAGGTTGATAGAGTATAGAAACTTTGACAGTGCAACAGCATCTGTTGCCCTAAAGAAATTCAGCAGGCACTTGTGGTATCTGAGTGAACAGTTGTCGGCACTCATTTTTCGACGATAGTGTCAGCCCATATGAGAAAAAGAAAATGGTGTACAACCTAAAAAACGAAGAAGGTGTACCAAATCTTTCTAAACGACTGCCTATGAATTTGGAATTTACCAACAGGTTAGCGTTGGCAGATTTTGTCACAACGAATAGTTTCTCATTCTTTCAAATACTTAGTATTCCAGTAGATTTTTTGGAAGAGGATCCTGTGACATGGCACAACAACAGCGACTACAGAATTAGTCAAGACAAAGTGAAGACTTTGCGTGTGACCAATGATCATGCTGAACGAGCTATCAAGTTGATGGAGAATTTCAACAAGACTATTACATACAAAGAAGATAGTTTCCAGCATTTACTCCTTGGTGCTGCTCACTTCCAAAGGGCTATAAAAGACTCGCGGAAGTCCATCGTTAAAGAGCAATGTCGTTTGGATTTGTGATAATAAATAAGTGTTCTTAATATATTGTGCTGCTTTATTTACGACTTTGTGACTGCATTAAAGTAAGGAAGTTTTTCTGTGAATCGATGTTGTCTATTTCACTAACTTAACAGCAAAAGATGTAATTTTTCCTCCTCTTTACGACAAAAGCGTAAACCCATGTATAGATTAGAGCTTTACGTCAGTCTTGTAATGATTGTAACTTCGTGTGACTCATTAGCGGTGTGAAAATTTCACCAAGGTATTCGACTCCTTCCGCCGGCTCTCGTAAGGGGAGGCGCAGGGGGGCGTAAGGCAATGAGGGGCGCAGGACCTATCAGCTGACCGCGAATGCGGCCTGCGAGCAACCAGCTCGCCGTTAGGGGTGTGACGCGCGGCTGTAGCTCGTAGAAAAGTATTTTATTCCTGGAAAACTGTTGAGCGGTCGTAAAAATGGAGCGAATTTCGACCCAAAAGGGCTGTAAAATTGTGCGTTACCCCTTAATTTGATGTTATTTTCTCAAATCGGGAAAATTGAATGTTATTGCATTTATGCTCTTTGAGCGACCTCTAAATGTTAAGCAATCGGGCTGAAATTTTTAGGATATCCATTCTACACCCCATAGCATATTTTAAGAGGTAGAAATCAAAAATCCGAGAAAAAATAAAAAATAAGCAACACCCTAACCCAGGGGTCCCCTATTCTGAACGATTCATAAACCTTACCTGGGTGACACCCAGCCAGGGGATGCCTGGGTAAGAGATTTGGAAACAATCCCGCCGAAAAATACATATGAACAGTTCCGCTGAATGGTTCTCGATGTTTTCGATACCCATTTTTCACCGCAACCAAGCACGCTATAAACAATAATATACTATACTATTGCACGATGTTGATGAAAAATGATTGAAGGAATATGGGAGAATGTTTACAATATTACTAAAATATTTATCTAATATGAATGGTGATGAATATGAGGGTGGTTCAATAAGTACCGGTGTTTGTAAACAGAAGACGTTACTATGGAAAGTTGTTGATATTATCGTGTCCTGCCATTAGTACAGTAGTATAAATTCGTCCCACACGTGGGCAGCAGGATTGCGTTAGGGGAGCTTTGGGTAAGCTTCATGTTACCCAGGAAATCGACGGCCAGGAGGGGGGAATTAGGGGACGACAGTCCCCTGGGTAACGACTATGAATACCATTTCTGAGCCAAGGGGTTCCCCCACACCTGGGAGACACCCAGGTAACGACTATGAATAAAGCCCTAAGTATTTAATTCTAACGGCCAACTACTGCACCATTCGGCATCGTTTGTAGCATCTTGGTCTTTTTTCTACGCAACTTTGTCACACTCTGAATTAATATCGTTGTAAAATGCTGTGTTGTCCGCGAAAAGACGAATTTTCGTTGTCCACGAAAAATAAGACGACGTCATGTTCACTTCAAGCGAGTGCCACCAAGTTTTGCTACACCTAGAGAGCATCCTGTCTTCTGTCTTATTTTTCTTTTCCCGTATTTCCTTCATAACAAAATTGAATACTCCTCATGGTAATTGGAATTTACCTTTGAGCCGAAGAATTACATTACCTGCGAATAGATGTTTGAATATCCATCCGTCGCGATCTTCCTCCGTGTGGAGAATCTTTCGCACTACCTCGAATATGAGTGGGACCTTGAAATTCCTAAAAACCCGCAATTGGCTCTTTCGTGTATTACTCATCTGAGTACTAACAGTAGGCCGTGAATGTTTGCGGTGTATCTTTTGCATCTCATTGCATTTGTGCGATCATTTGTTTAAACAGTCTTAACTTGTTAGCGTGCCTATATTACAGCGATTATATGTGAAATTTGGCCTCTTGAAAAGTTTTAGCGGGTTTTTCCCAATGCATTAAAAGTATTAGGGCCGTATCGTCAGTCTCTCCTCCTAATCTCTCCTTCACGAAGGCGGCCTCCTATTGGGAGGACGATATTACGATCGAGGGATTGACCTTCATGGAGGTCTCCTTCACCTCCCAATAGGAGGAGGGATTGTTGTCGTTCACGGACTGATCCGTTCCGAGATCCGCTCAGTTCATCAAACAAAGACGCAGCGTTAAGATAACAGTCAACAATTTTCAATGTGGAGCGAAATCACTGAAATGAGGAAGTTTAGCTGCTATACTTTTTCGTACAATATATTAATATAATTGAAGATTAGAACCAACTCTGTTACTTTGTCGACCAACGGAAAGTACTGGGTGAAGATGCAAGATGAATTCAATGGAAACGGGAACATGAACGAGGTAATTATACATTAGTTTAGTGGTCTGGCATATTGGTGATGATGTATTTGTGATTGCATTGGCTATGAAGTACCGTTGTATATAATGTGCTGCAGGTTAATCAAACTAGTCAGCATTACGTTACAAGATTATTACGACGGTAAATTGTTTTCTCTTGTCCGACGAGTGGTGTATCGTGGGATATTAATATACGGTTAGAGTACGTGATCGCGTACATTTCAAACCTAATGACCTTATCGCGATATCATAATTACTGGCATTTTATTTAAACAACTGTGCTTTACATAGCCAATGCATTTAAAAAATCCAAACCCATTCTTGTGTTGAACTTTGTGAACATCTTTATACCTGTGATTCTACATGAAAATTCTAATTTCTGCGAATAAAATTTAATTTGTCCCGATATTTTTCCCTTTCATTTGAAGCTACGGCTATTTAAGAACTTTGTTCCAGGTACAATAGCACGGTTAATAAAGAGCCTGCTTCCATGCTAACTGGTTGCGGAAACATGATGCTTTTCGAGAGATTTTTCTTTTCCCGTATTTCCTTTCTATATAGGATTTCTATATAATATCGGTAGCCGCAGGTAATTAGATTTTTGATCCATTACTTTCTAGCGAATAGTACCTTGAAAGAATCTTCATGCTTAATTAATTATGTTTATGAAGACAATTCATGATTTCATACGACCAACACCGTGATTTTCTGCTCCCAATGCACATCGTCAACTGTTATTAGTCAGCGTTGGCAATCTGTAAACAACAAAACCATGTATTTAATACAAAGATAATCATGAAAATGTCACTTCATTGAAATTAAATACTATGAACAATGCATCACGTAGAATGAACTTTGGGTACTATGATAAGCTAATGGAAACTATCTTTTACTGGAGACCAATGATATTTGGGTATTAGTTCTCGCGGTTTGGTTAGTACTTTCGTAGAATAATTCATGGGACGTAATTATCTAATTTGAAATCATGCAAATCAATCATATTTTAATCAATACATCAAATATTTACGTGAAGTTTGGCACAAAACACTGTCAGGGTCGGATTATAAAAATAAAGCAAAATGTCAAAAACTTGTGGGCAGTATTAGCGTTTGATAACATTCGTACACAGCGTCGAGGTCACATTACATTCATGTCATTATTAATTATTCTGGATAATATTGAAAGGGAAAAAAGTTTCTCCTACCTGACAGCTGCTGGAAGCGGAAAAACCACAGGGCTGTCCATAACTTCATGATCGGTGGCGTATATAATTACGTCTGTTGCTGTTCTCTAGGGGCAACATTAGCATACGTATATCAGTAATTGTCACTTATAAAGCCTGGTCCCAGGCCTAAAAAATATATCTGAAGATGATTCCACCACATTCTACCATCTATCAAGCGTTGCAAAAGTATAAAATCATGGAAATTGTTGCAAATATATTCCAATAAATCATCGAGATGGTCGTCTGGTACTTCCAGTCCGCGGCCATTTGTAAACAATTAGGAGGAGACCTCCTAATAGAAGCACTGCCCCATGGTAGCCTTCGATTAGAAGGTCTCCTTCGACTCCTAATTGGAGGAGAGCTTGTCTCTCGAACTGAAATCGCTTCTTAAGGAGAGTTAGGAGGTAAAGGTCGCCTTCAAGGAGGATCTGACGATACGGGCCTTAGCTTCATATAAATGCTGATTCATGTGCTGTATGGTGTAAAAGTTCCATAACGACAGAAGGAAAGTACTTCCAGCTTCCCAATGATAAATGATGTAACCGACTATTTCCGATGTTACAACATTGTGTTACGTCCTCGACCTGAAGTGTGGAGTTGAAGCTGATGGATGGAGTGACATCTGAACTCGTCATCAACATCTTTTACTGATGGAAAACTGCAAGTATTTTTTCTGTTATTAGTCGTAGCTAAACTAACTCTGAGAGAGTGTGATGTATGCATGCTGGTGACAACTCACTCTTTGCCTCACCCTCTTGAGGTGGCTCGTAGGGTATCACGTACATGTAGGTGGGAACGAAACGCATTTAGCCCCGAAGCCATCTCCTGCGAGGTGAGTCATGTTTAGGCAGAGGGTGGAGGGAACACCCTCCGCGCGCGCGCACATGCTCTGCCGCGATCCGCACCCGTTCCCACAGCAGCAGCATCCCACTGCATACGTAATCATTCATTCCTCGGAGCTGCCGTCTCTATACCCTCTCGACGATGGGCTGCGCTCTCACACGGCTTATTATTCCCTCGATCACCCTCGATCCCCCTCGATCCCCCGCACGATCCCCTCGTGTTTCTTCATCTCCGTTCAAAGAAAGTCCGTCGGAACTCCCCCCACCCCGACTCCCATATCCCCAATCCCTCACGGTGGGGGGGAGAAATACGCGTAGCTTCAATCTCTCTCTCATTTCGAGCAAAATCCCTCTTCCTCTCTCTTCCTCCGTCCGTCCTCCAATTTCCTCTCCACCACGCGCGCGCCATTTCTTGTTCATTTATTTTCGCGTACCATAATTTTCGCCAACAACCTTTATAGGACTGGTCCGTCTATTTCTTTTGCAGACCAGACGCTCAGTTGCAAGTGTGTAGCAAGTTCTTCCTGTGTCGGGGGTGTCAGGAGGCATTGGAACGGATTCCAAGGGAAGAGGAGAGATAAAAATGGTGGAATTGTGGAGTATCCCCACGCTGAAAGCTAGTCAGCTAGCTAGTAAAGTATGTGTATCTTCTTGTAAGAAGCGGCATATACTTCCGGTTGTAGTCATTGCGGGGTTATTTTCTAGGTATTTAGAAAGTTTTAGTTGCTTTAGTGTTGGAAATATAATTCCACAATAAATTTTTGAATGAGAGAGTTGAGTACTATGTTGAATAGAGTGGCTGTGGTGTTTGAGGAGACGGAATTTTTTCTGCCTTATAAAAACCGTGCTCGTGGAATTGAATTTGGAAACCTCCCCCGAATCACATGCATGACTTTCAAATATACCTCCGCACCGTCGAGTTGGTCGGATGGGTGCAGTAAGAAGCATTGCATCCAACTAGAGCAGCTCCCGGAACTAAATCTATCGAATTTCAAGAATTTTTGCGCGCAGTCAACCGGAATATCCATTCGCCTCGAATGCGAATGTTTCTAAAGGAATAACTTTAAGCTATTTTAGCTTTTAAGCTATTATAATAATGTACCCCTCTGTGTCTGTATTTCTTTCGTGTTCACGAACTTCATGTTATTATCATACTGTAAGTTAGAACTCTGTATAAGAACTCGGTATAAACATAAGTTACGGCTTTGAGCTCGAATGCGTCTATCAGTTTCAAAATTATTAATCAGCACCGATGGACGTCTGGGTTAAATATGCCAAGGTGAGATGGCTGCGTCAAAGACGCAAGGAAGATACCGTCCACATAAGCAGAACTCACCACAAACGGTTTATTTTTAAAAATATAGTCCATGGAGGGGAATTTAAATTGGTGCGTGAAGTTTTTTGTGTGAAACTTGAAAATAAACAGTTGATGTCTAAAATAACCTAATTTTAAGAGAGAGACAGTACACAATGGGAGTATAAAGTAAAATATATATAAAATTGCATTTACGTAATCATTTTTCATTCCTTTATTTTGAATCATTTTTTCCCAGTTTTTGATTGTTTTTAACTTTTTAGTCTTTTTTTATTATCTTTTTAGCCTTTTCTCATTTTATTAATATTTCCAATTTTTAAAACTTTTACCCTTTTAAACTGGTTTTATAAACATCATTGTTATTTTGATCCTTTTTAACATTTTCTTTTTAATTTTAATATAAGAGAACATTTGTTCACTTTGGTATTTACAGTAGTCACAATGACTTAGCATACGAATAAACGGCAGAGATAGGAAAGACTTATAGAAGAGTAATGTGTTGAGGCAGTGTATACCTATATGTTGGGATTAATGGAGTAATTCCAGATATTAGTTAGGATGGGGTTATTTGATTTGGGAAACCGGGTTTTAAATTTGGAAACTTGGCATTGCATGTAATTTTTGATGGTCGGTAGTTCATGGTGGGATCATACTACCCTCAATTTGATTAATTTACTGAAGTTTAGTAGAGAACGGATAGTTTTGTTATGGAAATTTTCGAGGTGTTTCACAATGGCAGGCGAAAACCTCGCAACCGTAGAGTGCTATCTTTCTCACTATTGGGGGGGGGGGAGTAGAGTCTTAATTGTGGGAGAGCGGAGAGTGTCGTTGGCGGAGCGATGAATAAAGGTAGGCGAGCAGAAAGGTCACTCTAGTTTGGACTCTAACAAATGACTGGCTAAAGTTTATTTCGAGTCTAGGCGAACGCCGAGGAAATGATGAACAGGGGATCTTGGAATCGGTTTTTTGTTGAAGACTTGCCGGATTTGGGGTTCGTGTTTGCATCTGCGTGTAAATTATATATATATGACTGCTTTTGTTTGCGTTGATTGATATTTTCCATGTTTGCGTCCATTTGTGTAATTGGTGTAGCCGAGTGTTCAGTTTGCGGACAGTGGCGTCTCCTGTTTTAGAATGTTCACCTCGGACCAGTATATGTTACAGTACATATACAGGAGAACAGACTAAAGCCTTTGAATAACGTGCTGACGTTTTCCTTACTTTTATTTCAAAATCACTGCATATCAGGATTATTCTGGTTTCCATAGATTTACACCCAGTCTCTAGTATTAGTTCTGTGATTGTCTGTGGAATAAGGATGTCTCACGTTATACTATGCCATTCGACTAAATGGTGTTGGAATAACCGAAATCCGTGTCTAGATGGGTCGCCCACGTTAGGACACGTTTCGTTGTATATCAACGCTGCAGAGTCTTAATTAGCGCTTTTAATTGAAGGGATGACGTCATCGGATGAATATTGTTCTCGAGATTATATTTTGACGAGAAATAAGTCTACAAATTTTTTTCAGTTTTAACAAATACCACGGAAGAAAATGTAAATGAAGGTATTCATTCTTTGGAACCCTTTAATGCTGTGGTATTTAAAAAAATCGATTGACTAAGGAGTCCCCTACCCCTCTATACTGATAGATTAGATAGAGACTTAGATAGAGGTCCCCACCGGTGCGAGTTGAGCGGGAAGAGGACGAAAGGCTCAAGAGTGTGGGGTGTGGGACGGGATGAGGGGGAAGGGGGCACCATGTCCACATAGCCACACCGGAAGTTGGGCCTGTGCCATCTGCATTCCCTCCCCCCCCCTTCGCCTCTTCACCTCTCCCTCCTCCCACGCGACGAATAGACCTTTCCCCTCCCCTCCTTCCCTTTCCCCTTCCCGCCCCTTCCACTTCGCACTCATGTGACGACAGCGTCGTCAAAGTTGTGATTCAGTGGTTCGCCCCCCCCTTTCTGTTTGAACATTGATGTGAGTGTATATATATATATATATATATATATATATATATATATATATATATATATATATATATATATATATATATATATACACACACACACACATATATACGATGTTGATAGGATGGAGGAGATAGACACACAAAAAAAGAGACGATCACACTTACATAGCTAGCTTTCGGAACTAGTCCATCTTCAAGGCGTCCGTTGTCCGTTCTCAACATCGTTTGTTCATCGCCGCATGGCTGACTCCAATCCATCAACGTATATATATATATATATACGTTGATGGATTATATATATATATCAAACTATATATATATATATATATATATATATATATATATATATATATATATATATATATATATATATATATATATATATATATATATATATAACTGCACTTAGGATCACTTAAGTGGCGAATATATAAAAGTTTGCCAGAGAAAGGCAGACGACAAACACAGAAAACAAAAAAATGATGAACACACTTAGTCTTCGCTGAGTCGTCTGAGTCTTCGCTCTTGCGACCAAGGTGCTAGTGGCACCGAAATATCAAGAAACTTTGTAAGTGTGTTCATCATTTTTTTGTTTTCTGTGTTTGTCGTCTGCCTTTCTCTGGCAAACTTTTATATACATATATATATATATATATATATATATATATATATATATATATATATATATATATATATATATATATATATATATATATATATATAAACTGTTTGCCAGAGAAAGGCAGACGCTAAACACAGAAAAACAAAAAAAAATGAACACACTTACAGAGTTTCTTAATATTTCGGTGCCACTTTGTTCGCAAGAGCGTAGCAGTCTTCTACGCTCTTGCGAACAAGGTGCTAGTGGCATCGAAATATTAAGAAACTCTGTTAGTGTGTTCATTTTTTTTTGTTTTTCTGTGTTTAGCGTCTGCCTTTCTCTGGCTAACAGTTTATATATTCGTCACGTGAGTGATCCTAAGTGTAGTTTATATATATATATATATATATATATATATATATATATATATATATATATATATATATATAACTGCACTTAGGATCACTTAAGTGACGAATATATAAAAGTTTGCCAGAGGAAGGCAGATGACAAACACAGAAAACAAAAAAATGAACACACTTACAAAGTTTCTTGATATTTCGGTGCCACTAGCACCTTGGTCGCAAGAGGTCTTCGCTCTTGCGACCAAGGTGCTAGTGGCACCGAAATATCAAGAAACTTTGTAAGTGTGTTCATTTTTTTGTTTTCTGTGTTTGTCGTCTGCCTTCCTCTGGCAAACAGTTTATATATATATATATATATATATATATATATATATATATATATATATATATATATATATATATATGTATATATATATATATATATATATACGATCCATTCCATTCTCCCTATGTGTTCGTGAGCATTGAATCTGCAACTCCAAAAATTCGCTCGACCACCACCTTTATACACACCACCAAAATTTAAGAAATCCTCTCCTTAAAGGTGCCTACCCCTCCCCTCTCCTTTATAGTCGCATCCTACTCTCCATCACACCTTATACTCCTCGTCCCAGACCCACCTCCGAATCGACTTTAAACCTTTGTACCAATTTCATTCCGGGACATCATCGAGTTAACCTCACCCTCAAATCGCTGTTCCCTATATTGCTAGACAGCCCACTCACCGCAGATTTAATTCCCAAATGTCCTACCCTCACCATCAAAAGACCAGTCAACCTGCGCAATATTCTACGCCCTCGCCAATCCCCTCCCACCATTTCTCCTCCTCAAGTCCCTGGTACCTTTCCCTGCCATAGATATCGCTGTAAAACCTGCCCCCTAATACCCAGCCTTTCTTTCCAAAGCCCGAACAACCCGACCCCATTTCCTATCACTTGCCATGGCAGCTGCACCTCTTTTAACGTAGTTTATCTCCTTCAATTTCCCTCTTCTTCTTCTCAACTTCAATGCCTCTCTTTTTACGTCGGGGAAACTAGCAATCCCTTATCCATCCGTATGAACGGCCATAGATCCTCTCCTCCCAACTTTCCTTTTGCAAAACATGCCTCTACTCACAATCTTCACTTCGACTCCTGTTTCCACCTCACCATCCTCCACGCCCTCCCCGCTGATGCCTCCAATAAAGAACTAAGAACTACTGAGATGTCAATAATCTGGTTTTGCAAAGCTTCCCCCCCCCATGGACTCAATATTCTCCATTAACTCTCTGCTTCTTTAAATTCTCATTAATTCCTCTCTGTTTCTTGCCCTCCCCACTCAGAAGGTCTCCGTTCTATCCGTCATTTTCTCAGCCAACGCCCCACTCCTCATATACCCCTGTACCGACTTCCTCTTACAACTTTCTGAATTTCTTCTTACCCACAATGCCTTCTCCTTCAATGATCTTCACTACCTCCAAACAAAGGGCTGTGCCATGGGAAGTCAATTTAGCCCTTCTTATGCCAATCTTTTTCTAGGTCTTCTGGAAGAGAATTACCTCTCCCAAGCCCCTTTTAAACCTCTTCTGTGACTCTGTTGCATAGATGATATTTTTCTACTTTGGACACATGACGTCGACTCCCTAAACTCCTTCATTTCCTCTCTCAATGACTCCTCTTCTGTATCATTTACCTCTACTATATCTTCCACCCATATAACCTTTCTCGATGTCGACGTAGCTTTATCCAACCGTAAATTCAGTACTTCTGTTCATATAAAGCCCACTAATAAACAGCAATACCTTCACTTCAGCAGTTGTCATCCCTCACATACCAAACGTTCCCTTCCATACTCACTTTCTATCAGAGGTCATCGGATAGAAACAACCCCGGAATCCATTGATTGCTTTCATTCCAACCTACACCAGTCTTTTCTTCGCAGGGGCTACCCTGAATCCCTTTTAAATAAAAAAATCCTTAGAAAACCGTAACAGCCTAAATCAACTTCTTGTCCTAAGTACAACAGTATTTCTATTTGCACCACTTTATTCCCAGGCGTACACTCCCTAAAACATATCCTCTAAGAATTATTCCCTATACTTTCTAGCAATCCTGCCACTACTAATTTATTCCCTAAATGTCCCTCTGTTGTCTTCATACGTCCCCCGAACCTGTCTGTTATATTTACTGCCACTAACTCCCTTCATAAATCTTTGAATATTTCTAAACCTCCAGCCACCCGTTGTAACCGGCCAAGATCCAAAACTTGTTTAATTCTAATTACAGACCGATTACCCAAAAACTTCGTTAATCGTTATCTTCCTTCTGTTTCCTCCCTTCCTGTACCACAACTTATATAGTATATATTCTTCTTTGTAAATTATGTACAGCCTTTTACATTGGGCTCTGTAGTACCCTCCTCAATATTAGAATTAACAATCACCGTGCTTCTTGCAATCCTTCTTCAACCAACTTCTCTTTCTCTGTCCCCACACATGCTGCCTCTCACAATGTAAAATTTGATGACTGCTACAATGTAGCCATTCTGGCATTCCTCCCACCCTCAGCCACTATAATTAGTTTGAAAACCTTAGAACAAAGTTGCATCCGATATTTTAACGCCCTCTGTCCACCTGGCCTCAACCGTTCCCATTAATTTCCCCCCAATTTTCGCTACATTGTTTCCTTCTTCCGAATAGGTCTTTGGCTCTTTCCTTCCCCGCTCTTCCCTCACCCTCCTACCTGCTCCTTCCTCTCACCGCCCCTCCTATGCAATTCTTCCTCCTCAATCCTCATTCTATCACTGATGAAGGTGCGGGCGACCTACCTAAATGTTTAAAATTGTTAGTTAGTTTTTTGTTTTATATTTAGTGTCACCCTGTGACGAAGTTTCATATTGTGTTTGCCACGCTCGTGGAATCTTCGCAAGAACTATATATATATATATATATAAAAGTTTGCCAGAGGAAGGCAGACGACAAACACAGAAAACAAATAAATTATGAACACACTTACAAAGGGAGGAAAACAGAAATAGAAGGTGGTTCATTACAACTGGAGCGGTGGCCATTCATGCGGATGTTAAGGGGAGTGGTCGTCCCTGTTGCCACCCATGTTTCTTCCCACAACTCCACCTTTAATAATATTTTCAAGGTTGGCATTCTCGCCTCCCTTCCCCCTTCCTCCTCCCCACTCCAAATCAAAGATCTTGAGTCCTCTTGCATTTACTTATTCCAGGCTTTCTCTCCGCCAGGACTCAATAAATCCCACTAACTTCTTCTATCACCTCTGCCCATACTCCTTCTTCCTTTCAAATTTCTTCCACTTCCCGCCTCCCGCCCCCACCTTTCCTCTCCCTCCCCCTCCTCCCCTTCCCCTGTCCCTCCCCTCCCTCCCTTCCTTCCCCTCAGTCCTCCCTTCCTACCGCCTCAGTCCTCCCTTCCTTCTCAGTCTAGTGGCACCGAAATATCAAGAAACTTTGTGTGTTCATCATTTTTTTGTTTTCTGTGTTTGTCGTCTGCCTTCCTCTGGCAATCTTTTATATATTCGTCACTTAAGTGATCCTAAGTGCAGTTATATATATATATATATATATATATATATATATATATATATATATATATATATATATATATATATATATATATATATATATATATATATATATAAAGTTCTTGCGAAGATTCCACGAACGTGGCAAACAATATAAAACTTCGTCACAGGGTGACACTAAACATATATATATATATATACATACATACATATTGTGTAGAGCGGCGTCGTTCTATCTCTCGGACCTCCTCCTTCCAAGTGGTTATGTTGGCAACGCTTGATGCGGGTCGGGGAGTCGAAGGAGAGGAGGGACGTCGTTGTCGCCGCCGCGAGTGTGTTTATAACCGCCGTCGCGTCGTCGTTTCCCTTCCCGTTTCGACCGTACGACTCGCGCTCCTCCTCCCCGTATCGTGTCACTCCCAAGAGCTATGCTATTAAAGGGTGATTTTTACGGCTTAGATCCTCGGGGCCGTAATGGACGTCTTTATTCTCTTCTATTTATCTCTGGCGTTGTGCTTTGGTGCGCTAATGAAGCTTATACGCCGTAAATGTCGGTGCCCATTGTGATCCTAACGTCGCTCTAGCATTCCGTTGAACGTTTTACTTCTGTGTGTCAGTAACTACAATCGCAGAATCGGTTACATTACATCGGTTACATTGGTTCCATCCATAAACTCTTATTTTGATTCGCCTCAACGTTCAATAAAGCGAAGTAACACCAGGAAATCACATGCCCAATAATAAGCGAGCGCTCCTTACCGTGCGGCAGTGAGAGAATTTCGAATCTTAACTTAACGATAAATCACCCGCGAAGTAAAATGCCTTACGATTTTCTTCTAAGAAAGTAGTAGATCGTTATTCTTCGGACATTGAGAGCCATTTCCAATAATATGATGATTCACTATATATTATAGCTCTATAATTAATTGGATTATTCATATTGTGTTATGTGAGGAACATTTTATGCTGACCATAGAAATGGTTTCATTTGAAATTTTCTTCAGAAGCAATATTCGCTGTGAACTTTTATTCGATTTTATTTGAATATTGCAAGGCTATATTAGGAGGAAACATATTGAAGAGGGGCAATTTTACCCACTGTCCTATCAACTATAAAACCTTCCTAGAATATTGTGTAATTTTACGTGAAGAACGGCAATAGGGATAGCGAAAAAGATGATTTTGATTTGTGATGCAAACAGGATCAACATACCCATAGTTTTTCCCAGCGCAAGAGTATTGGAAAATTTAACCAGGAAAAGGAAAGGGCCAGCAAAAAAGTATTCCTGATAAACTTAATTTATTAATCTATCAGACTAAGAATTTGTTATTTTCTGCTTTGTATTGGTCCATCCTTAAATATCGTTAAGCATCGTAAGCATATTGAACTATACTTTTAACCGAGTATCGATTTGATTTTGGAAGTCGGCCAGAAATTTCTATCTCACCAGTCATCGTAAATTTGTTCATTACTGACAAGTGTAAGCTGGAACCGAATCATCAAAACATTCGTCTCGTGTCTCTTAGTTTCTCGTCTCAGGCGACTGTGTTATCTTTGGAACTGTACCTATAATGTGTTGAAAGTGATATTTTGTGTATTAAACGTGACGTGAAATAGCCTGCAGACAGCATTTTGTGACCATGATTTATTCTCTATTTGGTTAACAATTTTGATAAAAAGCTAACAATGCACGACTAGGTAATTTTTATTGAAAATTCGGTCAAGTTCAACTGAGAATACGTGGAACTTTTTAAGTTTCTTTGGAATTTGTTTTTATCTTCAGTCGACAACAAAAGTTCAGGTATAGAACAAGTGATTTTATTTCACGATTCTTACTTGCCTCGCTTTCATTCGGTTATTCCGAAACTTTGAACTACCAACCATGACATTGATCCAATTGACGTAATATCTTGGTAAAATATTTCCTTATACCCACGGATATTTTTACTAATGTTTCAATGACCCTTCTTTTAATTTCTGTCGGTAAATATAATAGAACTTTGCGCTATTTGGTCACATTTTTTTATTCATCTTTAATTTTGCTTTTGTGCTTTTTCATCGCTCCCACGACGCCATTGATTGGCCAAACCACGATGCCTCATTGGACCCATGACATTATGTCTCATTTGACTAAGAAAACAATATTTGTGACTTATTAATGATCAGTTGGCGGGTTGAATAAATGGGAGGTATTCATTTGCTACGAAGGTTGATGCGTAAAATTGCTTAAAATCCTCGTCCTCGCAATCCAAGCGCTTACCAGGGAAATTCAAATGGCTTCATTAAGCAAAAAAGGAACAATACACAATTTTTCACTGTTCATTGAAATCTTTAATGTTAAAACATAGAAGTAAGATTGGAATGCGACCGTAATTAAGTAGTTGCAGGAACCACAGTGTCGCATAACTCGGCTACCACGAGGTGAATTACCTCTACTTACTGCAGCTACTGCAAACGGCGAGCGAAAGCATTATTTTCCCAAACTTTCATGCGGTTTGGGACGCGAAATCGCATGGGTCCAATCCGCATGCAAAATTAATGCAGCGGCACTCTAATTGGTATTCCTGTAAATGCCCACCATTAATGAAAAATTTCTAACCTGCTAAAATTAGAAGCCTTTCCATTGGACGGCAACCTCAAGATGGTGTAAAGGCTTACGAGATCCGATGACCCCTGGAGGTGGACTGGCAGGAGCAATTATAATGACTCCCAGTAGGGCGACCTATGCCAGATAGGTCGGAGGGTAGGAGCTAGACTCTCAAAAATATCGTGGAGAAGTGGGGGTGACAGTCCAACCCCCAAATACCGAGAAGGTGAAATCCATCCATAGAAAAGTTAATTCTGGCGACGTTTCAAGCGATGAATATCCGGGTTTCGTGTCCGGATGCGGGGTAGGCGAGACCTCTGCGGTCGTCAGAACGCAAAGTAATTGCACAAATACGTAATTATTGGATACAAGGACTACGACAGAGAATACGAAGAAGAAGAAGAAGCGGAAGGAAACGGTAAGAATAGGGACCTGTGTAACCCTCGTATCACGTTTACGTAGTTATGTTATAGATGAACTTAATAGTTTTAATTAATAAGTTATGTTAATTTCTATTCTGTAGAGCATGTTGGTGATAAGTCACCCGTTTTCAAACACCCTTGAGGTGGCTTGCAGGGTATGATGTAAATTAAGATGTATCGCTACGGCAATGGCGAGGATGGGATGCTAGAAAAGATTAAACAGGGAATTAAGAAAGGGAAATTAGACCCTGAGGGGCGCTTAGGGCTGTGGGAGTTGAGATGGAGGATTGCAGTGTAATGTATTCACTGCTTGTACTTGTTCCCAGTTTTTATATGTCATAGTTTGTACTCGTCATTTTGACAGGCAAAGTTTTATTACCTGGAAAAATCTTCAACGTTAACCTTGAATATTCTCTCTATACGGGCAGCAGACAACTATGGTTTTAATACCATATCATAAACAAGCCTGAATATTATTGATCACGTGCAGTTAAGGCTCTGACGCGGGTAAAACAAAGAAGCCACGCTTCGGGAAGGGGAAGAAGCTTGGGGAACGATGTTCTAACAATGCGAGTAGAAGAGGTTTTGACCAAATGAAGTGGAAGGAGATACGCATTGGGGGACAGCAAATGGATGTTTTGACGGGGACAGACGTATTGCGGGACTGATAACGAAACTTTTGACGGGGAAAGACGCTGAGTTAAGCTGCTCCTTGGTATATTCGAAAGTTTTGTTTGATTAGTGAATATTAGTGCCTGGCAGTCATCGTATGGTGCACCGTAGCATCGTGACATCCGAGAGTCGGCCGTGACAACTTGGACCACACAGCTCGGAAAGGGAAGCCAAATTGGATCGAAGTCATCGAAGGATCTTAGATATCCACCTTTCATTTTTAATCTTTGATTTCCAATTTTCAAATTTTGAATTGCCCACTCATTATTTTTAATTTGATCTGGTTTAGAATGTGATGCAAGGTATTTGGGGGCACCCCACCAAATTGGTCAAATCTAATTGTTTTCACTGCCAATCGTACTTAGGTGTCTTAATTTTGTCCTGTGTCTGGACTTAATATCTCATAACTGATGTCAATTTATATAATTCAAAAGTATTCATGTTCAGTGAAGCGAAATAAATAATTAAATTTTGTTAAATTTGATAATGAATCAGAGTAATAATTAAAAAGAGAACGTTACGTTAACCCGCATGCTAGACTAATTTGCCTAGTAGTAATAGAATTATAGCGGATCGGTATCCCTCAACGGATTCCGCGGAGAAGTAAAAAGGTAAGAACGTGGTGAAAAGGTAGGCATTTATTCGGAGCTAGACTGATAGGGTCAATAGAGCTCGTCAATAGCCGTTTCTGTAGTAGAGAACTGGGCTTCAATCCGTTTGCTGGGGCCGCAGAAAATTTCACCTGCTTCGAGGCCCCGTGGAAGGGTTTAGGACCCTCATTTAGCTGGGCCCGGACTCAGAATCCGAGCCTCGGTGTCAAACCCTCACCGCGGGTTGGTAATACCTACTGACTAGTCACACTATAGTTTATAACTGTGCGTGCGGGGCCGTGTGCCCCAGGTTATGATAAAAAAAAGGCGAGGACACCTCCAAGCGAATACGTGTTTATTGCCCGCGCGACTTCCGACTAAGCGCTCGACAATGTCCGCGTCTACTCGAGCGCTCGACAATGTCCGCGTCCACACGCTCCCGGCTTTCGAGAAGACTAGTCAAAAAACCAAACGCGACACTCGCCACCAGGGCCGACAGGAGGGGAGGAAAACGACCCAAAATTCCGCCCGCCTTGAAAGCCGTGATTGTCAATGAATAATTGGAGTGTGTGGAAGAGCGCAAAAACAAATAAATACATGAAATACAAGAAAAACATACGATAGAGACAAATACCAAACATAGCTATAAACTTTAGGGAAAAAGTCTGTATGTCCTTGGCGAAGATTTACTTTCAATTTCACATGCAATATTCCACACTAACAGCAACCAAAAAAAATCACTCAAAATTTGACACAAGCCGACACTTGATGAAATGCTCCTATAATCAGTCACACAAATAATTCACCTGAACAAAAATTGTCAACTCTTCAAACTGATAACTAATATTAAGTCAATTAAATGATAAAAATTTAAGATACAACAAGTTCGTCTCTTTCTGCAAATAAAAAACAAATGCGAATGGCATTTATAGACATGTAATTAAATTTTTAGATATTAAATGTCTTCTTTAGGTAGTGGACAGAGCTTGTTGACCACCCGCCGTGTTAAACTGCCAGTTGTTTTCACTGTGGCCACTCTAGAAACTCCATCTTGACCTGGGTGAAGATGCACAATGCGACCGAGGCTCCACCTGAGAGGGGGTAGATTGTCCTCTTTAATAAGGACCAGGTCGCCTTGCTGCATGCTGGGTGCCCCTCTGGTCCACTTGGGTCTCACCTGGAGGCTGGACAGGTACTCCTTGTGCCAACGGGACCAGAAATGCTGTTGCATCCTAGTCACGTGCTGCCATCTGGATAGACGATTGACGGGGATATCAATCAAGTTCGGATTTGGGATGGCAGTGAGTGCGTCGCCAATTAAGAAATGGCCGGGAATTAAGGGATTGAGGTCATTAGGATCCGACGACATTTGGGTTATTGGTCTGGAGTTAAGGCACGCCTCTATCATAGTCAAATAGGTGTACGTCTCCTCATAGGTAAGGGATGCGTTCCTAGCAATTCTCCTGAGATGATACTTGAGTGAACGGACAGCCGCTTCCCAGAGGCCCCCAAAGTGGGGTGAGCGAGGAGGGATGAAATGCCAATTGATTCCCTCGGATGACGAATAATGATGAAGGCTTTCCTGATGTGATTTGGATGAAAAGACCTTCTGGAGATCCTTCAATTCCCGATTTGCTCCTACAAAATTTGTGCCATTGTCTGAGTAAATATCGCTTCACTTTCCTCGTCGAGACGTAAAGCGTCTTAGTGCTCCCAAAAATGCTTCCGTAGTCAAATCACCCACTAACTCAAGATGTACCGCCTTGGTGGAGAAGCAGACAAAGACAGATATGTAAGCCTTGATTGGCTGAGACCCACGACGACGACTTGCCTTTATGTAAATTAGACCGCAATAATCAACCCCGCAACGTAAAAACGGGCGAGTTGGCTCAAGTCTTTGTTTTGGTAAATTACCCATTAATTGTGGGATTGCCTTGGGATTGCTCCGGAAGCATCTCGTGCATTGATGTACAATCTGACGGCAGAGATTTCTTCCACTTAAAGGCCAAAAACGCTGCCTTAATGATGAAAGCAGCAGTTGTGGTCCAGCGTGAAGCTGCTTGATGTGTTCTTGCTTCGCAATCAACTTGGTCAGATGATGTTTCGGAGGCAAGACGATTGGATGCTTCTGGCCGTAGGAAACGTTAGAAGACCTTATTCTGCCTCCCACCCGGATTACGTTATTTTCGTTAAGAAATGCATGCAGCATTTTCAATTGTGATATGCTGCTAACTTGATGTTTCTGCTGAAGGTCATGAAGCTCATTAACAAATACTTCGCCTTGAACTGCTTTAATCAGCTGCGTAAGAGCCGCCTCGATTTCTCGCGCCGTGAGTTCTTCCGTTTTCCTCTCAATGCGTGATTTTGAGGCGTTGTGTATGAATCGCAGGCAATAAGCCGTTACCCTCTGCAATTTGGATAATGACGAATAGCGTTGGATATACTGATTCGCCTCCACTGCAATCAAAGCGGTGGCCATCGGTCGTTTCTCTGGGGGCTCTAGCGTCTCAATGAATGATTCTGGCGGCCATTCCTTTTCATGTCCATTCATCCAAGGCGATCCTTGCCACCATGATATCGTCTCGAGCAATTGTTGCGGCGTAAGTCCCCTGGAAATATGATCCGCTGGATTGTCCACTCCTCTGATGTGCCTCCATTTGAATTTACTTGTCAGCTCGTGGATCTCGGCAACTCTGCTGGCGACGAAAGTCTTCCAATTGGATGATGGTGCCTTCAGCCATGGGAGCACCACAGTGGAGTCTGACCACAGAGTGGGGCTTCCCGAAAACGAGAGTGATGATGAGACCTTATGAATAAGGTGAGCAAGGAGTACTGCTGCACACAGTTCCAGTCTGGGAAGAGTTGTTTTCTTTAGCGGCGCCACTCGCGACTTGGAGCATAGAAGGTTCATCATGTACTTCCCATCTGATTTGACGGACCTGACGTATACACATGCTCCGTAACCGGATTCTGAGGCATCACAAAAGCCGTGAATCTCATACACATTGCAATGCTGCGCAATAACGCGCCGGGGAGGTCGCAAATCATTTAAGCATTCGAATGATTCACGGAAATCAAGCCATTCTGAATGGAGCTCCAAAGGAAGTGATTCATCCCATTCCAATCTGAGTTCCCACAGACGTTGAAGGAATACTTTCGCCTTGAGAATGATTGGTCCGATAAGACCTAGAGGATCAAATATTCTCGCCAGATCGGAAAGAACTGAACGTTTAGTCACTCGGGCTTCACAACTGACGTTCTTCGTGTCAAAGTGAAAGACGTCCGTATTTGGGTCCCAAAGAATTCCCAGGCTCCTGATGGTGTTGTCTCCTTCCGGGTGAATCTGATAAGAGGCCTCCCTATGGTTTAATGGAATTCTCTTCAGCAAATCGGGATGATTAGAGCACCATTTTCGAAGCCGAAAACCTCCTCTGCCAAGCAATGCAATCATTTCTTCTTGGATTTTCTCAGCCTCCTCGATCGAGTTGCTGCCAGTGAGGAGATCATCAACGTAGAAATCTTTCATTACTACTGCCGCTGCGCGGGGAGCACGATGCGATTCCTCTAGGGACAATTGCAGAAGACATCTTGTCGCCAAAAACGATGCTGAGGCCGTACCGTATGTCACTGTGGTTAACCTGTAAGTTTCAATGGGCGCACCTTCTTCGTCTCTCCATAATACTCGTTGCAAATTGGTGTCAGATGGATGGACCTTGATTTGGCGATACATTTTTTCAATATCAGCCGTCATTGCATATTCGTGTGTCCTAAATCTAATAATGATGTTGAGTAGATCATCTTGAATGGTGGGCCCTACCATTAATATATCATTTAATGATACTCCTGTTGAGCTCTTGCTTGCTGCATCAAACACAACTCTCAATTTCGTCGTTGAACTGGTGTCCTTCGTAATTGAGTGATGTGGAAATAGAAGGCGACGCCCCTTGGCTGGTCCTCTTCTTCTATGACTAACTCCATGTGCCCGAGATCTCGATATTCTCTCATAAATGATGAATATGCCAATTTCCTCTCCCCATCCCTTTGTAGGCGCTTCTCAATCATTAGAAATCTACGATTGGCAATTCGCTCGGAATCTCCAAGGTGGCCGATCTCTCCTTTGATAGGTAGCCTAACGATGAAGCGCCCATCTGCTCCTCTGGTGGTGTTTTCCTTAAAGTGCTCTTCACATTTCTTCTGCTGAGAATTTTGAAGCAGGTTTGCACTCCTCCAATTTCCAAAAGTTTTGCACTTGCTCGTCCAAGTTTTCTGCCCGACTAACGTAGCAGGATGATGACGACAACGTTTCATTGCTCCGAACTCTTCCTGATAAAATCCACCCGAGAGTAGTTTTCTGCAGGATTGGTAGGGTTGGTGATATTCTGAATTGCCCAATGCACAACATTTCAAGGAATACCTCTGCACCTATGAGGAGGTCAACGGCTTGCGGAATATTAAATCCAGGGTCAGCAAGTTGGAGATTAGAGGGTGGACTCCAATTTGAAATATCAACAGGAATCGCAGGTATTTCGGAAGTAATTTTTGACCGCACCAAGCAATTAATATGAGCCTTGTACGCTGTTATTCTCGATTTAATCGTCGTCTGCACCATCTGAGCGCTTCTAGCGGCCGATCCTCCAATACCTGTGATTCCTATTACGCCTGTTTTCTTTTTGAGTCTCAGAAGCTGCGCCACTCTTTCCGTTATGAAGTTTGCTTGAGAGCCTGAGTCGAGCAACGCTCGGCAGAGATGAGGGGAGCCTCGCGAATCATGCACCCAGACGACCGCAGTGGAGAGAAGAACTGTTGTTGATACCTCCCCCTGGTATGGAAGACGTGCTGTAGTGGACTGTATTTGCGTCGAAGACGGACTGAATGGTGCCGAGTTTACTGACAGATTGGTTTGAGAATTTGCGGATAGATTGGTCGCTGAGGCGTGACTTGAGAGGTGAAGCACGCTGTTGTGCCCTTCACCGCAAAGCTTGCAATTACCTGAGGTGCAGCTACCTTTTAAATGCCCCCCCCTGAGGCAGTTAAAACATACATAAGTTTTTTCACGTCGCTAATTCTCTCAGGAATGGATTTCTTCAAAAAGATGCTGCACTGATATAGTTGGTGGAACCCTTTGCACAGCTTGCATTTTGACTCAATGGCTACGTTTCCCACCATTGACCTGCTGGTTTTTATGAGTGGTCTTTTCCCTTGATCGCGCGATGTGATAGCGGTGCGAACGGCGCGATGAGCGTCTACCGTCTCCATCACTTGGGACCTTTGCTGAAGGAAGCTAAGAAGTCCTCCAACACTTGGCGTCCCTTCCCGCGGTAACGACGCCTCCCATTCCTTATGAAGCTTCAGGTCTATCTTGCTGGTGATTAGGTGGACAAGGAGCGCGTTCCAGGAGTCAGTAGGATGCCCCATGCCTTGGAGAGCCCTTAAATGTTTATTGAAGTGATCCACGAGGTTTCTGATACCCGTGGACGACTCCTTCTCTAATTGATTGAGTTCAAACATTGCATTGACGTGCATGTTGATTATAAAACGTTTGTTTTCGAAGCGCTGCATTAGCAGTCCCCACGCGATTTCGTAATTTTGATCCGAGGTGGCGAGAGAGGCTATGACTTGCAACGCTTCTCCGCGCAGCGTTGATCTTAAATAATGGAATTTTTGGATTCCTGATAAAGACACATTGTCATGAATGAGGCTCTTAACCGTGTCAAAGAATGTCACCCATTCATCATAAGCCTCGTGAAAAATAGATAAATTTATGACTGGGAGCTTCACGGGAGCAACGTCGTGACCATTTTCCTGCGATTCACTGGCCCTAGGCTGGGACGATTGAATTATTCCGTCGGCCCTTGCGACGGCATCAAAGTACGCATCCTCAAATTCATCGCGTTCTCCGTCGCCTTCCACGTCCAATAACTCAATCTCGGATTGAATATCTTCAAAGGCCTGCCAGCAATCCTTAAACTTCTCCAGGCGGAGACCCAATTGAGGTATTCCATCAGGAATCCTTACGGTATCGACGAAATTCTTAAATCTCGTGACCCTGACCTTAATTTGGCCGCGTTTTGCGATCAACTCCTTAGTTTTCTCTGCCATTGTTCTGAGACACGTGCCTTAAAGGTTAGGATAATTTACAGTGGGAGATATGGAGTGATATGGAAGGGAATTGCACTCACTGCCTACCTTATACTGCGATGGCTGCGTTATGCTGCGTTGCTGGTGCGCCGATGCCGCTTCTGTGACTGATGTGTCCTCGGCTGATTGGATGACACCTTCCTGGAGATGCTGCTCGCTGAAGAGCGCCGATGGTCCGCTGCTTTGAAGACCCCGATTCGAGTGCTTTCCGGGAGATGCCTCGTGTTGATGTAATCTTGCGCTTATGTACGAAGATTTCGAATATGCCTTGCCGATCACTGGTGCGATCCGGCCCGAAGGACCAAAAATTAGCGTGCGGGGCCGTGTGCCCCAGGTTATGATAAATAAAAGGCGAGGACACCTCCAAGCGAATACGTGTTTATTGCCCGCGCGACTTCCGACTAAGCGCTTGACAATGTGCGCGTCCACACGAGCGCTCGACAATGTCCGCGTCTACTCGAGCGCTCGACAATGTCCGCGTCCACACGCTCCCGGCTTTCGACAACACTGGTCAAAAAACCAAACGCGACACTCGCCACCAGAGCCGACAGCGGGGAGGAAAACGACCCAACAATAACTTTTAGAAGTTTTTAAAAAAATCCAAATTTAATTTTCTTATTTGTATTGCCACAGTCACGCTGACGAAAATGGTTTATTAACCGCTCTTATACGAAAAATATTAACAATTTGACGAGCTCTAAAAAAACCAAGCCGTCTACTTGTCGTGGGGGAAGCATATACGAGACATTTATGGACAGGAAAGTCGTAAATTAGGGTTTATTTAAAGGATACTAGTAAAGTGTGACGAGAAGGTAAAGAAGCGATGTTATTTTCCTCTCGTGAGACCCCACTTGGAGTGCGCCGCTAGTATATGGGACCCTTAATAAGTACATCTACATCTACGTCATACCTTGCAAGCAACCCAAAGGGTGTGTGGCAGGGGGTGCTTCCACACCAGGCATGTATGAATTATACGACAGAACACCGAAACTACATTGACACCAGATTACCACACGTGCAACGCGCCCTTCAACATCTACTAACCAAGAAACATTCTATTGTCAATTCTTCCAACATGCAGGGGGTACAAGCACTACTACTACATATACAAAATATCATGCATAAATAAGAACGTAGAGAATATATAGAAAAAGATCTATAGTCTAGCTTATCTCACTATTCGCACTATTCATGACGACGATCATAGCTGTAATGGTCCCGAATGGTTACGCGAACAAAATGATATTGTATACCTATCGGTTCTACAATCTAGCTCTCTAATTTTATTGGCGCGATCTAATCTGCCGTAGTACGAGAGAGTTAATAGTATGTATTTCACGTCGTCAGAGAAATGTTTTTCCTGAAATTTAGCTAAGAGATTAAGCCTAATTTAATCTACGCTGTGATAGCAATTCTCATACCAATTCTTCTAACAATCTATTCTTCTAGCAAACTTATCGTAGCATCGTTTTACAAACCTAGCTCCTCTTCGCTCCACGCGATCTAATTCCGATATCAACCCCGCTTCATAAGGATCCCATACACTGGCAGCATATTTCAGATGAGGCCTAACGATTGAAAAATAACAACGTTCTTTCACTTTCTCATCACATTTTCTGAGTATTCTCTTGATAAAGCCTAGCTTCCTGTATGCTTGACCGTATATTTCCCGAATATGTTTGCCCCAAGATATGTCGTGAGTAATTGTGATCCCTTAGTACTTAACAGACTAGGCGTTGATTATTTCCGTATTATTATTTCTGTAAGTCCTACCTGGTCTTTTTTTCTTTTTCCAAATTCTGACTGCTACGCACTTTTTTATGTTTAGTTCAATCTGCCACTTTTCGCACCAAGCATGAATAGCAAGTGGGTCGATTGTTAACGAGTCGCTATCTTTGGAATTAAAGATATTCCTATCCACAACCGCGTCGTCTACAAAGAGTATAAGCTTACTTTTAATGACGCCGCTAATATCATTTATGTCTAAGAGAAATAAAAGTGGACCAATGACACTTCCCTGAGGAACACCCGATGTGACACTGTGACATGATACCATCTATGACAACCCTTTGTTCCCGCCCATGATTAATCCAACTAATAATGTTTTTATCTATTCCATATGCTTCTAGTTTTGAGAGCAACTTAATGTGAGGTACCTTATCGTAAGCTTTCTTGAAATCGAGGAATATCGCGTCAACTTGAACATTATTTTCACCCGAGAGTAAGATGTCATGAACGAAGAGAGCCAATTGTGTTTCGCAAGATCTACCCTTTCGAAATCCGTGGTGGATATTTATTAATAATTCCTCCCTATCTAAATGACTCATGATGGAGCATACGATTATGTGTTCGTTACCTTACACGAAATGTATGTGAGAGAAATAGGTCTGTAGTTACTAGGGTCGTTATATTGTTTCATATATTGTTTAATTTGAAAGTTCGATGCATTTTTAAGAAAATGGTGAGTTGATGCCAACTAAAATCAGTCGGAAATTGCTTTGCTTATTTTTTCTGGAGAGCGAAGGAAAATCTGCTACAGATCAACAGTGAACTACATCAGCACCCTGCACCCATTTGTATAAAGGTTTGAGGCCCACGTTATTCTGCTTTCACCTGCTTTGAGGACACCAACACTTGTGGACATTGAAAGTTTTCGATTTTTAGATTTTCGCATTTTATCATGCCCTCCCAATGGTTCGCACTATGCGAGTCATCGACATCGATAATTTGCATCGACGTCGATGTCAATGAGTCGATGCGAACCATAGTGAGGGCATGTAACAGTGTGAATGATTCGAATCGACATCGTTAGTCGAGGATATTTATCGACAATGCGTCACGATAGCTAAAATCATCGTCGATGATTTTGATTAATCTCATAGAAGAAGCGCAAAAAAGGAAGGACAGCTGAGACTCGGTCGCAGTTGGAGAGGAGAGACGACTGTATCTCTCAAGTGGAGAGAATGAAGGCCAATTGGCATAGATTTTGGACGAGACGGAATTCTAAACATGTAATTGATAGATGAGTCATATAAAAGACAAGATTGAGATGAAAATAAACAATAATTCCCCGCACCGTTTTCCCAATTTGTTACAAACTATAGTCGAAGATCCCGTAAAGTGGTGTTTGACGTTTCCATTCAAAACTATAGCTCATCAAGTGTGTTCCCGGCGAATAATTGAAAATTTCCTAATGGAAGAATTGTAGTACCACTCTTTTAATTTCCAAATCCATATTCCTAATAACAAATCGAACCTCACCCTGGATTGTTGGGCTTACATTAGTCAGACATTTTTTCCTCACTTTTATCAGCAGATACGTAGAAATTGTGCAAACATTATTGCCTCCATATACCCTAGTATGAGGGCATTTTGTTCATCAAAACATTTTACAACATCACGTACCTACGAGCACACGATATGTGAACTGTTAATATAATTGTTTTTTTTTAATTAGTGTAAGAATTCAGTTTTTTCAGCGAATGCTTAGGATGTAGAGCTTTCGAGTTCCCAACCGGGTGACGGTGGATTGTGGCAGCAATGTTTCGAAGGCATAGATTGTCGTCGTTCTCTGGGTGAATTTGGAGTGTTAAAATAAATATAAAAAGAGACCAGAATAGACTAGAAGCTTTCGAAACCAGTTGGTGGGGGCGAATGTTGGCCATCAAATGGACAGTCTAAATAAGGAATGATGAAGTACACAGAGGAGTACATGAGACAGGACCACACGGACAAAGGACTATACACTATACAGACAAAAAGAAAAACAAGGGGCATTGGACACACCCTGAGGCACAATGTGTTGGTATAGGATATTGTAACGGTTCAAACCGTCACAAGTACGCTTAGGCGACCAAGGCCGAAAAGGCGGAGCGAGTGACCGAGGAGGGAGTGAATTGAAGTGTGTGTGTGTGTGTGTGTGTGTGTGAGGGCCGCACTTGACTCCGCACATACAAGGAACAAGGCGGAGGTGTGTTCGTCACCCGGCCCTCCTTCCCTACTTCGGTGACGCACAAAACCTCCCCCCTTTTCCCCATTGACGCCGCTGTATAACGGCGTGTTTGTTCAGAAAATTGGGCATTTTTGAAAAACGAAGTTCTGTGAGAAATCGCTGGCCTAGAGAGAGCAGAAAGCTTTCACACACACCGGCAAAGTGACGAGTGTACGTGGGGTGGCGAGACATGAGAGCACGCATCCCTGACGGACCCAAGACGAAGAGCGAGCGGCCCGAAAATATAGACGCTATTCCTAGTTGGCGGAGCGCGGGGGGATCTCCCCAGAACGTTGAAATACGGGGGACACCGCGCCTCTTCCCAGGAAAGCCCGACATCGGGAGCTCATCTCATCGGTGGTCCGGAGAATTGCCCGCTAAAACGTCCGCACTCCAAGAGCACCGTTCGTCTACAAGCCGCAGGTGTGAAGCCGAAGATCGCCGGAAGGGCGAATGTCTGCCGACGTCTCGGGTCAGTGTATCCAGCTATCATCCTAAAAAAGGGTGTCTCTTTTTTTTTGTTCATAATTTCCTGTAACGAACGTCAGAGGGTTCGCGCCCTACCTCATCAACTGTTTGAAACCAATCTTAAGCCCAAAAAGGGGCAGTGTTAAGACATTTTGGAAGGGTTGGTCAATGGTAGTTTGCTTTGGGGATTTTCTGGTGTATTTGATCGATCGATCGTTTCCTTTTTGTAAAATATTTTATTATTATTAAATGCTTACTACATTCATTTCACAACATTCAGTTACGATTTCAATTCATAACCCTATAACTCGCGCCAGAACTCGTTATTTTCTGTTATGTGGTGCTGGATATTGATTCCGGAAGCAGATTCCCAAATTGAGGATTGTTGTATCGGGGACCCACGCTCCTCCCAAATCTTGAGGGAGGAGTACCTTACTTTAAGTAACGGCGATCATTTCCATGGTGGTCGCATAGAAAAAAAACGTTGCATTTTAGTTGAAGAAAAGTTGAGGTTACAGTCCCAAGAGGAAGACTTATGGACCAAATGAAGAGGAAAATGCACGATAAAAATAGTCGAAGAGTAAGCGAACTAGCATTAATAGACAGGGAAAGATGGAGGGCTGCCGCCAACCGGCAGTTTACGATTGAATGACAATAAAATTAAAATAGTTACTAGTTTCAAAAATAGCCATTTTCGGCTTTGTATTTTCGGAGCTACAAATCAACGAATCTTGTCGTGCGAGGCTCATTTTGTATTTCAATCCTAACATCTCATCTAAATGCCCGGGCATGATCTATGGCTTTCTGTATAAACGTCGGACCAAGTTTACAGTATATATAACCATGGTTTATACCATAACGACAAGCGTGATGTGGGAAATGATATGTTTTTGCTTTTCATCGAAATTTTGTCTTCTAATTAATTTGTCGCCTATGTGTATACATTTGGGCGATTGCGACACAATTTTTTCTCGAAAATATCTCAACATCGAGTAAAGAATGGAATGGGATAATGAAAAATATTCGTGAATTTGTTATGTATAGCATTGTGAAGGATTTTTAAAGAAAATCGCGAGAATACTGGAGATATATGCGGAGCAAAATACACATGGTGACGGCATTGACCCGTACCCGAGACGTCAAACCCCGAGGACACGCCTGTTGCAGTCGCTCAGTAGTTTTGGAGGCGGAGTGGGACACGGCCGGATCTCTATACTTTGTATCAAGCTCTCTTCTTAAGGACATACAATGTGATCTGTCAATACTGAGGTATTCAGGCTTAAAATATATAGCAGTTTTGGTGCCAATCGGCAATAGAAATTTCCTGTTTTGCTATATCACCTGCATGGATTCAGGATACTTTTTAGACTGCATGAAATTAGTTCCTTATTAACTCTTAACCGGTGACGCGCGGTCTGAGAAACCGCTGCAATTAATTAATTATGGATATTTTCAAACAGTGATTTTCAAAACGTTTTTTTTATTTTTGTTACCTTCTTTTTTGTTTAACAAGTATGAAGCATATTCAACATGTTGTATTTATCCTTTATTTCTGTGAAATGGCATTTGAATTTGATGAGCGTTCTGTGAGACTTCACTCTCTAAATAGAAAAATCACTAGTCCATGCTATGTTGCTGAAAATGATTCCGAAAGTTAGTAAAAAAAACAAAAATATGTGATTGTACAAATATAAAAATGAATAATTCCCTGTTTGTACCTTTTGATAGCCACCCGTTGTGCAAAATTAATTTATGGATGTTTTGGAAATACACTCAATACGATGCTGATGACGCTCGCCAAATTAAAAAAATCCTCCTTTTTGGAAATTTCACGCTCCTTGCTCTATAAATGAAAAACATGTTAAAGATTTTATTAATAATTGTAATGCAATTGCGGTTTAATGCTTGCTTTGTGTGTCATTATGCCTTAACCACTTGCAAGCAGTACGCAGGTCACGTATGTTGGGAGAATTTCTTTGAATCCCGAAATAGCGCGCACCCACGCCTCGCTTGCGCCATTCAAATGTGTCTTTCTTTGGGTAATTTACCTCTCGTGGCGGAAGGGCTTGTGCGTTCCAATGACCCCTAGAGCTGGACTGGCGGGAGCAATACATATTGCTCCCGATAGGGCCACCCATGCCAGATAGGTCGAAGGGTAGGAGCGAGACGAAAGGTAGTCCCGTGATAGTGTCACGTGAAACACTGTTGGGAAGTGGGGGTGGGAGTCCCCTCTCGACTATTATACTACCCAGAAATATGAATGTCGCACAAAGAGAAATGAGTGCGCGGGTGTCGGGCCCGGCATCGGGGGAGGCAAGACCCTCGAGGTCGTTATCACACGAAATCCTTGCACAATAGAGCAATCGAAGGATACAAGGACCAAGGAAGATAAGAAGAAAAGGAAGAAGAGAAGGAAAGTAGAGATAATAATAGGAACTTGGTACGTTCGGACAATGATGAGGGCTGGGAAGCTGGAAAATATTGAACGGGAAATGGATAGAGGAAAAATGGATGCAATGGGGCTGTGCGAGGTGAGATGGAAGGACTTCTGGAGTGATAGAAACTGGGTAATCTGTAGTGGTGGGATTGAGAGTCAACGTGGGGTAGCCATAATATTGAACGCAAAATTGGGGAGGAAGGTAGTTAATATTGAACAGGCGAGCGATAGGATACTAGTGGTAGAAATAAAAGCACGCCCTACAAATTTCGTATTGGTCCAGGTGTACATGCCTACAAGCGATCATAGGGAGGAAGAGGTGGATGCGGTGTATGAACAGATTGAGAAGACAATCAGGGATGTGCTGGGCAAGAAAAATGAAATAGTAATGGGTGACTGGAAGAATACATTAGAATGCGAGGACTATTGAACAAATGATTTGATCTTACACGCAGCCAAAGTTTTACTTCGAATAATCAACAGAAACTTGGAGAGTAAGGCCAATAGCTACTCGGGCGACGACCAGTTTGTGTTCCTGAAGGGAGGGTCAACTCGGGATACGACAGCGGTGATGAGAACACTTACAGAGAGAAACATAGAGTATAACCAGGATGTTTTGCATGCTTTATTGATTTTTAAAAAGCCTTTGACAGGGTTACTGGGAATAAACTAAAAGAAGTACTCGATAAAATGGGAATAGACTGGAGAGACAGGAGGTTAATCCGTAACTTATATATCACTCAAAGGGCGCTGGAGAGGGTGGCTGATGGTGAATCTGGGTGGGCAATTATATGCAGAGGGGTAAGGCAAGGATGCCCGTTTTCGCCATTTCTTTTCAACATTTATACTGAGGAAACGGTAAGACAGGCATGGGAAGAACTTGAGGTTGAAATCAATGTGGGAGGGCATCTGATAAAATCAGTTAGATTCACGGACGATCAGGCGTTGGTTAGTGGTTCTTCGAAGGGACTGCAAGCTTTGTAAGATGCTTTAGAAATGCAGTGCGAGATATTCGGAATGAAGATAAATCATAAGGAAACAAAAGTAATGAGATTCTCTAGGACAAAGACAGCGAAGCTTGTGATTAAAGTTGGAGGACACAAACTAGAACAAGTAGAGAAATTTAATTACTTAGGTAGTACGCTAGAGGTAAACGGGCATAGTAGCAAAGACATACGGAAGAGAATAGCGCTAGCTAAGGAGGCGTTTAGTAATAGAAGGGAGATGATGAGGGGGACAATGGGTAAGGATGTGAAGAAGAGGCTGGTGAAGAGCTTGATATGGAGCGTAGCGTTGTATGGGGCAGAAACGTGGACTCTGAGAAAGGAGGACGAGAGTAGGCCGCAGGCATATGAGATGTGGGTGTGGAGGAGGATGGAGAAGGTGAGGTGTACGGGAAGGAAGACTTACGAGGAAGTGCTGGAGATGGTGGACAATGACAGGAAACTTTTGAATGAAATGGGATAGGCAGAGTAGGTGGCTGGAGGATGTATTGAAGGGTGATAGGTTGCTGAAAAGTGTGATAGAGGGAAGGATGTTGGGCAAGCGGGGAAGGGGAAGAAAGAGAATAGGTTTCATGGACGGGATGAAAAGGGTAGATAGTATGCAGAGGCGCAAAAGGATATACTAGAGGGAGATATGCCCATGAAAGTGTAGAAAACCGGGAGGAGATTCTCTGACATTCAACGAAACCTACCTTTACCGGTAGAATACATTTAAAAAAGCCTTTTGGTTCAGTGTATTAAAGCAATGAGTTTTACAGCTGGAAGATATGGAATTGTGCCAGGGAAAAACCTAGAGTAAAACGTAGAACTGCAAGTGCCATTACGTCCAGTTTCGTTAGAAAAATATTTTTATGCTCTTTTTCGGCTAGTTTTTTACCACAATAACTAGGAAAACCCTTCAGTTCGTTGTTTTGCAATTGGTCGGAAAATCCGGACGACTTGCACCGGCTTCCATTCATTGTCCGTGTTTGTGTGATCTCAACGCTCATTCGTGCTCACAGGCGGTCCACTGAAACAATGACACACGCTGGACGTGATAGGAAGGAAACTTGGTAAATGCCAAAGAACGGAGAGTAGAGTGTCCTCCGCGGATTTTCTACCCTCCGCGCACCAAAGGAAAGAAGTAGCATAAAAGGGTTCATGAACGAAGCCTGTGGGGAATGCGCGTCCGGAGATAGGACATCCCTCCCACCGCGTTGTGATCGGCATTGGAGCTTTGTTGGACTCTTCTCCTAGTCTGAGAGGGGTGAAACAGAAGAGCCTCTCTCTAATTGGCTCACTGAATGACCGCTTACAGCGATTTCTCCCATAAAAAACCGTCTTTGCATGGGAAAAGCTTCGTTCACTGTATCACATTCTTGTTCATCTGTACTACCCCTTTCACTATCATTGGTATCCGTATCGTGATCACTTCTCATAACATAATCGTCTTCAATATCGCATGGCACTTCACTTTCACCATCTGCTGCATATTTCATCACTTGATCCGCAAAACCAGACGTTTCTGGTCGTAGAGATCAAAAAGGAAAGGAAGGTTGATCACTCATGGTTGCTGGGGCAACCCAGCACCACAGTAATGTGCCGGTAATCCGCACTTTTGTCGAGCACATTCAGGAAAAGTGTTACGGAAACTCTCTATGTCTTATAGGCAATCTGATACATTCCTGTGAATGATAATAATATGTCAAATGTAGATTTATGCATTGGGCATTCCGGTAGGGGTTGCGAAAGTTTACGTGGGCGTTACGCCGTTCTGAAGAAAGGTTCTTTTCAAATGGTTCAGTTCCCTAGGGGTGCTTTCTGTGTCGGCTATGGCTTTGGCTCTTGCCAACCTCAACCTGCTCACACCCGGGTGGAACATCCGACCCGAGAGGCATCTCATCCTTTACACGGCTGTAGGTGCAGAATAAAATCCTAAATCTTAAGCAGCAGCCGAGGCTATTAAGCTAATGCTATGGAAGCGAAAATACCTCGTAACAAATCGCAATAAACCCTTTGAGCAGGATGTCATGTTATATATATATCACATTTGGGTGAACGAACGAACCGCCAAGATTTCATCCTACTGCACCCGAGGATATTAAAATGGCGGTGGCATTTAATGAAAAAAAGGGATTTGTTAGATTAGAAAATTATGAAAATGGCTTCCTTGACAGAAACTACAAAGAAAGGAAGAGGAAATGAAATGCAAGGGAAATATCTGCATTCTTACAGTGGAGTACATAAGGGAGAAAGAGCAAAGTGCGGAGTTTCTATTGCGGTACATCAAAGATGGAAGCACATTATAAAAAACTGGAATGAAATAAATGAAAGAATAATGAAAAAGGAAATAGAAGCCTGGTCCCATACATAAGTAGTTGTAGCAGTATATGCGCCAAATTACGATTCAAATGCCGCTATAAAAGATGGACTTATGGAAGAGTTGGCCGGAGTAACTATGGGGATTCCTAAAAGAAAAGAATTAGTGATCCTAGTAGATATAAATGCTAGAGTAGGAAATAAGGAAAGAAAATACGGAGAGGAGAAATTGAATAATAACGGAGAACTCCTGATCGAGTTATGGGAGGCAAACTCCCTTCCTATAATGAGCGGATCTTCCAACATAGGGACAATCACAATTACACCTGGGTACAACCAACAAAAATGTTCTAATCCGTTATTGACTACATAATACTTAGAAAAGATACCAACTTAAAAACTGATGACGTTAGAGCCCAAAGAGGTGCATAAATAGGAAGTGACCATTACTAACTTAGAGCTAAAATACATGTAAAATACAGAAAAACTGGACAATCAGCAGTAGGAAGGGAACAAACGGAAGAATTTAGGGATATTGAAAGAAAATACAATATTGAGTTGCTAGAGGAAGAGTCGATAAAATACCTGTACAAACAAAGACTAGCATGCAAAATCCCCCAAAACATAGGATATGTCAAGGACCTCTACACAACACTTACGAAAGCTACCCATGAAGTGGCGTTTGAAGCTCTAGGCGTGATAGAAACTACATCTAAGGAACACCTGCAGTATTGTCGGAGAGAAGACCTTAAACTCTTGGTGGAGAAGAAAAGGAATCTATACCAGAAATGGATATTCACAAATGATGCTGAAGATCAAAAGCAATGTGCAAGAATTAGGTACAAGGTGAAAAATGAAATAAGTAAAAGAAAATATGAAGCATGGGAAAATAAATGCCAAGAATTGAAAGGTTTATTGGTGGGACAAAGACGAAGATGGCCTGGAAAACGATAAGGGAATTAAGAAAGGAGAACAAAAGAAAGGTTAACATAGAAATAGTAAAAATGGATGAATGGATAAAATATTACAAGGAAATGTCCTCAGAAGACAGAGAACAATTAAAAAAATATACAAACTGAAATAAATAGGGAGAAGAAATAACCAGAAGTCAGTACGGCAGAAGTCAAAAAAGCGCTGAGAAATATGAAAAATGGTAAATCTGGTAAATGGTAAAGCTGGTCCTGGAGATATTCCAGTTGAGCTCCTGGAAAATGCCCCTGAAACAGTAATAGAAATACTTAGACGATTCTTTTTCGTAACCTCTTTATTTTATTAATATAAAGTTATTTTCCTGGAGCTTAAACATTATTAAACCTGAATTAATGACCTACAAGCTCCAGGAAAATAACTATATTAATAGAAATACTAGAAAAAATATTTAACAGATGACTCATTAACGGCGAGGACCCACTAGTTGAATGGAAGCTAGCGTACCTGACATCAATGCATAAAACAAGGCTCAAAAAAGATTGTGAGAATTACAGGGGTATCAGTGTTACAGGCTCTTGTGGGAGACTGTATGGGCGTCTAATAAAGGAGAGGTTGGAGCGAGAGGTTGGCAACGGGGAAAAGCAAAGTGGATTTAAGGCAGGGAGATAATATATTTATAGATAATATACATTCATTGAAACAACTAGCAGAAAAAATTCGAACAAGATATGGAGAGGATGAAGAGTTCTCGGGTTTCCAGCGCAGGTGCTGATGGGTGTTAATTAATCTAGTGCAGTGCAGGTGCAATTTAATACCATTAGCACCCGGCTGGAAACCCGAGGACTAGTCATCGTAAGCATTTGCTGGGAAAGACTCAGATCCCAAGAAATGGAGAGACACATCTGGACCTATTTATAAACCGTGAAAAAGCCTATGATACAGTACCCTTTAATAATCTCTTCCGCATTCTATAGGAAACTAACGTAAACGAAAATTACATTGCAGCAATAAAAAATCTATATAATAATTCGGAAACAAAAATAAAAATGGAAAGGAAATAATCACCATCAATAAAACCGAATAAGGGATTAAGATGTTGCTTATCACGTACTCTTTTAAAAATTTATGTTAACGAAATTCTGAAATAATGGCATAAGAAATGCGCTAGAATGGGAATTGACGTAAACGGCGAGATGCCCTTCACACATTACTTTTCGCAGATGATCAGATTGTAATAGCTGGGGATAAGTATGATGCGGAGTATATGATGAGGAAGCTGGTTGAAGTGTACGAAAAGGCTGGTTTGAGCATTAATTTTAACCAAACTAAGAATATGGTAATCAATGAGGATGCCAGCAGCTTGGATATATGGAAGGGAAGGCCATTGAGGTCTGCAGTGAATATAAATACTTATGAGTAATAATTGGAAACGAGGGACTGACTGAGTAAAAATGAAATAACGAAGAGGAGAAACCGATTAAATTAGCAAAAAATAAACAGAACAGTATATTATGGTCAAAATATATTCAAATGAAGACAAAATTCCGAATATATCAAACAGTCATTCAAAGCATACTGCTTTATGCATCAGAAACGTGGGAGATGACCCAAAGACTAAGACAGAGACTGGAGGCCGTAGAAATGGATTATTTTAGGAGAAGCAGCGGAATATCTAGGTTAGAATGGATTACCAATAAAAATATACGGACTAGTTGTTTTCATTTTAAAGATGATAATAACGTCCACTAAGTAAACTCGCCAACCATTGATTTTATACGGACTAGGATTCATAGGGAAAAAAGTCACCGAAGAAATAGAGAGTAAACAGTTGAAATGGTATGGCCACGTAAAACGAATGGAGGGTAAACGATGGCCTAAAAAGATACCGAAATGGCAGCCACAAGGCATGGGGAAAAGGGAATATGCAGTATGAACAAAAATAAGCTCGAAGGATCGGCCAAAACATCATAAGCCGATAGTATAAAGCAACAACACAGCGGCACCAGAGAACCGACCACCACGAACAATCCGTAAGAAACATTGATTTTTATAATAGTAATAATAATAATGATAATAAACTACAACGTATCCTCTCAACTACTATATGCGACAATGTATTCCGGTACCGTCATCTTAGTGTTTGTGTGTTGCCAGGTAGCCACGCTTTACCTTACGTGAAATTGGCATGTAGTTTATGAAGTTAAATGTCAATACTGAAAATTTGTCTCGTCAATTTTATTGCTACAATTTCACAGAATGATTCCATAGCGACTAATGCGTATGATGTAATGCAGTCTAACCGCAAGTGTTACTTCAAATGTTTTTGCTGGAAACATGAAACCTGGCGTTGTGGAAGGGAATGGTGACTCACTTGAAAATCGCTAGAGACAATGTTTTTTTGTGATGAGTTCACACTCATCCCTGAAGGGTTTACAATATGAGCATTTTGAAATCAACTGTAAATAAAACCTATAAAATATGTGCACGTTACTCACTTGGATTTCGTCTTCATTTAAGGATTTGTTTATGTACGCCATGTCTTAGTCAGAGACTCCTCGCTATATTTCGGTAAATGCTCAGTCACTATTTCGTTTTGACGATGAAGATAAGGCGCCACGTAGACGTTGAAGTCTGCAGGATTTTGGAATTTAGTGACCCGGAATTCGAAGTGAGTGAAGACGAATCCGAAGCTGAAGATTCATCGAACGAAGTAATAGAGAATACAAGTATTCAAATTCAAAACAATTGAAGTGTGAGGGAGGAGAGGTGGGGACCGACCAGTAGGGGGGGAAGGTTGGATGCGGTGGTCAAGGTGTGAAAGATCGGGTGGCGTCCCCGTCGTGGACTAGCAACGGGTTCTGCCATATTCGCTTTTGGATATGAAGTGTACTTCTTGCATGAAAATCTTGAGGAAAGTAATTAAAGTCAAGCCTGGATATTTAATCGCTTAAGTTGTTAATTTATTACTTTGTCTGCAAAACAATTGTACAACTGCAAAGTATGCAATGTAAGCTTTTAAACGAAAATGTCGCGGCTACTTTGAAGAATTGATTCGATCGTTTTAGATTTATAAAGAATCTGGTATTAATGAGAAAAAAATGTCCTGGTAAATTGAACACTTTAATATTACATAAAAGAGTTCAGTAACAGTTTTCAATTTATTTGATTTTTTATAATATATTGAAAGTGGGTGTCAAACATTTTGTAACTCTTCCTCAGGTTTTCTCATTTTCACTCGTGGTGCTGTGTCTGTTAAGTGTCTGCCGCTCCTATCCACCTTACTCGTCCTTCGTTAGACCTTGTTATTTTTTTTTGTTTGCCGGACAATTCTGTTGCCCCGTATTCCCCTGGAATCCCGATAGGCTGTTCAGCCTGTCTTTAAGAAACAGTCCATGCACTCTGTTTTAGGCCTCCCTCGGCTCCCCTTACATCCTGAATTTCTTTCAAGGTCACCCACATAATCGTAAAGTCCATACAAGTGCTACCGGCTTTTTTGGGCAGTTTTTGATAGCTGTTCTTTCTCTAACTCTTTATTTCTGATCCTAATTATACCTTCGTTTTTGCCTTCCCATTTATTGGTGTAGTTTTCGAGATGCGAGGAAAAAAATATTGGAGATGAGTAAAGCGCAGAAATGCCTATGCTATTGATGGCTTTATGCCACTTCAGACTCTATATCGTATACTATTGTGAATTTTAATATCTTTTCAGAAGTGTTCAACACACTAGAGGCATGAAAATGTCGAAATCTGAAAATCGAAAATTTTCAATTTCAACACTATTGGTTTTATTTATGTTGGTGAAATGCCATTTGCAAGCACCTCACACCACTCGAAGTGTAACTTCAGCTCACCCTGTTGGTACAGTTTGGATTTTGTTTCGCTCTTCATAATAAATGGACCTCGTCCTTCTCAATTGACTTTGATCGAATTCAATTTTTATTGGTACCAAACTGCCAAACGAGAAAGTCTGCACCGATCACCTTTAATCATCGATAATTATGGACCATCGATAACCATTCATCATCGGAAACTATCACACGGTACGTACTCTTGATAAAAACCAACGAAATCGAAGTACTGTGATAAACTTTTTTCACCAGCGGGCGGGTGGTGCAACGTCATCGACTCATCGACAGCGATCGACCCATTCTTCTTCCTCGTGGACCCTGCAAATTAGTTTTAAAAAGGATGTCTACCAATGCTGGCTATATTCCTTAGTAACTCTGAAAGTGTGTTATCTTCTCCCATAACTTTCCTTGCCTTCATTGTTCGTCTTGCCTTCTCTAATATTGCTGTCGAGTATCTCTGAATCGAAATATTCTATACCTGACTATGCCATTAAAAGTTTGGACATGAGATAATAATAAAAAATGGTAGAAAGCGCAAACTATGTTTAAATTTTTGATACGAAGGTTTGTAATTCTTTTGATTTATTTTTTTACTCGATGTGTACGATCCTCCGAAAATAGTTTGCTCCGTTCACTTCGGACAATTTGTCACCCTCTGTGTACTGCTTATCATTTTTTCGACCATCGAGCAGACCCATTCTTCTTTGCGGGCGTTGGAACGCAGTGCAGACTCTGAGAATGTCTTAAATGTCTCCCAGGCGACAGATCTCCTAGATTATTATTGGGAATCATCGGCGGATGGAGATCAATGGTCAAGAAGAGGTCAAGTGAAGGTCCTGCTCCCGCCCCTGGGAGCAATCTAGTGGTGGTGTACTCACCGAGTGGATGCCGACCGACCCCTTTATTGGGTTATTCGTGCTTTGATTCTTGAGATACACACACGTGCTTTGATTCTTGAGTTGTCGGAAATAGTCTCCCAATCCATGATCTTTGCCCCACTTGCCCCGGATCTGAGCTGGCGCGGTCGAGAAATTCTACCAGCCGAAGAGGTCGAATTGTTTTAATCTGATCTTCGGCACGGATAAGTACCACAGCGGCACCCAGGGAATTTTGAAAAGATTTTTCCTTTAGTGAATGCATTCCTGACTCAAGCTCGGTGCGTTGAATGGAACATGAATTTCAGACGAGGGGAATGAATGAATGGTTAACTTCAAATGGACACCCAATGATTCGATATATGAGTTTGTAATTATTTTGAATGTGCATGCCTCTCAAATTCAGGTTATAATTTCGTTGAAATTCATTTACTTTGGTTCGGTGGCTTTCTTCTATTTGATCTTATATTTATATCGTTAATACTAGCAAAGGTCCCCGTTGAAAATCAACGGGGGATGATAGAAAGACAGGGCTAGTGGTTAGAGTTGATCCATGTTGATACCAAGGTAGTAGGTTTGAGTCGCTCATGAGGTGTATTTTTTTTCTAGGCAAATCAGCTATAATTTTAGTTTTATTTTTTAATTCAGCCGATGAAAACCGCATAATATACAATGCTTACCGAGTTTCGACATTCTTTTGCAGTAACCTATAGAAACTAAACTAGAGGCCATTTGCATTCCAGAGGCTTTCCGCGTTAATTAACATCGTGGCATTCTCCTGTTTTTCATGGGTCCAACTTAAATTATTCCACTTGAAATGAATTTTGCCAATTTTAGGCAAAAATATCCCTGACAATATCGTAATCAGCAACATTTCAGTAAACGGCCTAGATTTCCATTGTAATACCAATATCTAGACATAAAACCCAGCCGCCATTGTAAAGGTCCCATTTCCCTTCTAAAGCTAATGTTAATTCCACGGTTACCAAGGAAATATCCTATTGTTGACAGAAGTAAAATTCATGATTTTGACAATAAAAACGCGATTTATAGGAAAATTGTATTCGTTTAAGGAAATTGAATGAAAAAATAAGAATTGACAATCTTTAATCCATCTAATGGTGAAAACTATAGCCTTCTATCTTTTGTAGAACTAATTAAATAATGCAAAAAGAGATACCTCTGCACTTGAACCAAAATGTTTAGAATTGAGTTTTTCAAACAAATAAGACACCAGACGGCCCAATACGCTGCCCTTGGGGCCCAGGGACCTTCCTTATAGCCCCAGTCTCCTTAGAAAAGCTTTACTGATCCCATGATGAGTGATTGAGTAACAGACAGACAGACAGACAGACCGACAGACAGAAACCACTAGATTTTTATATGTTACGTAGTAAGATTACAATTATTTGATCTCTTATGTACCTTTTTCTGATTTAACGGATATTAAACTGCGAGAAATCCTTAAATATAATGCGTAGTAACATCCAAAATACTGTAGTTCCTGTGGAACTATCTATATATTGTCAACATAAGCTTGGAAATGGCTTATGTAGGTATTTACCTACAATTTTAAGTGTCTCAGAAATACAATGGCTCAGACTACGCCATTTTTCACTGGCTTTGAACTCCAATTTATATTCCTGATTTGGTGATAGATGGACCATCTCAACCTATTTCGGAAGTGGCACGGTTAAAAGGAATCGAAGGAGATTTTATGGCAGATGCGCTCGTTAACAAGAGTACAAGAATATTTACTACAAATTCATTCCCTTTCAATGTAATGCAATTATACTTGAGTGATAATTAGCAGCATTAAAGGAAGGTAAATTGGCTTCCTTTAATTTTTTCACCTGAATTGGGTTTTAGAGACCAGTAAACTGATATGATTGCTATGAGAGATAACACCTGCCATGCCCTCGCGTATTTTTCCAAGAGGAGAAAGCTCAACAGATTAGACACTAAATAATTTTTAGCAAAATGGAAAACAACGAAGAAAGATCGAAGGCTTTCCCGGCGTATGGTATCGAGGAAGTCAATGCGGGTTTTCCGCCGGGTCAGGTTGTCCATGTCTGCCGACGTTTCGATGACCGAGTTGCTCATCGTCTTCATGCCCTGAAGACGATGAGCAACTCGGTCATCGAAACGTCGGCAGACATGGACAACCTGACCCGGTGGAAAACCCGCATTGACTTCCTGGAAAACAACGAACTTATTCGGCCATTCATATGAGAGCTATGTGTGAGAAAGAAGTGCTGATTGTTCAGTTATTAGAAGAAGACAGGTGAAATTGACCCCAACATCACTTTAGTTCATATTTTGTATTCCCATTGGCAGTATTAACAACATAATTATTATTTGTAGATACAAAATTTCCTATAATTTACAATAGCACTCCATTTTAGGCTAATGGCGCCTCTTTTGGGTTAAAGTCCACGGTTGTCTGAGTTGAACTACGAGTAAGCAAATCACAGTTTGGAAGCCAGTAATCTTTCTATTAATTTATTTCGTCTGGGAAGGCTTGTTGGTAATGGCATTTGCCAAGGAGTGGAGTTAAGAGGATCGAATAATCTCACCTTGCAGGCCACCGCATCAATGAGAGTCAAGAAACGAATGGTTCCCAAAGGAAATGGTTCCAGGCTTGACTTTGTGGAAGTAATTCATAGTAACTTAAATAAAACTTTGTGTACTCCACAATAGGTTTAATAACACGACCCGGGTTTCGACACTTCGTGTCATCTTCAGGTCTTCAGGACGAAGTATCTAAACCCGGGTCGTGTTATTAAACCTATTGTGGAGTACACAAAGTTTTATTTAAGTTACTATGAATGGTTGTTCGTTTTTTTTGTTTCTCGTTCGTTCGTTTTGTTGGCTCAGAAAAATGGATGGCTGTAGGTTTTTTACGTATTGTTCGTTGTCGTCGGTTCTCTGGTGTCGCTGTGCTGTTATTGCTGTATACTTATTGATGTTTGATGCCTTTTGATGCCTTCCTTTTGCCGTTTGATGATGCTGTATACTTATTGATGGCTTATGATATTTTGGCCGATCCTTCGAGCTTTTTTCTTTTCATACTCCCTCATAGGATATTGGGGATACAATATGTGTCCGTAACTAAGAGGGGATCTTCTCAAAGTATAATACTGACTCTTAGTCAGTTCTACGGTGATCATTAGAAACAGAGCGTCCTCAGATGACATATCCGTCTTCGCATCATGACTTTTCGTCCATTGAGACTTAATCTCCTTGCCTCACTTGGAGTGGTTGTCGTTACTTCCATTATACGTTGAACTGCTGCAATATCACCTTCCTACCTTAAACTTAGAGACTTTTTCGATTTACAACCACTGTGCACCGGTTCCTTCGGGCACCTAAGGTCGCCGGCGAAGGGCCCTCCGCCGAATTTGGGACATGGGACATCCTCCGAGCTGCGAGCTGTGGTATAATGACTCGCTCCGAATCTATCGCACTTCAGACCCCCTCAGCACCCACGTGCCATGTGATCGAACGTTTGAGGCACCTGCTACATCGGGTTGGTTGGAGTTTTAGTGGCTGGAAGGGTTCAATTCGATAGAACTTTCCGAAAGCTATCACTCCTTCGGTGTGCAGCCACCTCATGGCTCTTGGCAATGATACGGGGTTATGATGCTGGGTTGTCGATTTCCCGTTACCACTGGCCTCTATGCGGTACAACTTTTCCCTCTCGACCACGGCGAATTCTACTAGGCTCTTCTTCTGGATGTCAATCATCTGTGTTTAGCTGGTCCACCCCCCGGACGACGACCATGGAATATGAAAAAAAGAGGAAAAAGAGAGTACGGTTGACCGATCTCTTGATGGTGGCATGTACCTGTTGTGGCAAGCAGCCTTCTTGCTCCTTCTCCTCCTCGCCTTCGAAGAAGTGAGATAGCCTCGCAGGGATGCGAAGCTCCGTACTCCTCTCGCACGAGAATACGGTATCTCTACGAACATGAGGTATAGGTGGGAGCAGACAAGGGGCAAGTTGAATGATTTCTGAGAGGTGTTGGAGGTAAGCCATATAGTATACAGTGTCTACAAGCCATGTAGAGTCGCTACGAAGCTTTCTTAGCTCCACTACTGTAAGGAGACGGGAAGGTGCCAAATTAGGAGCAGGGGCAGAGGTCCTTAGGTTGGAGGGTGTAGAGTTCGTAGGAGAAAGGTGATCCTGGGTGGGAGGAATGTGTACTGAGGCGGCCGATGATACATATAATTCTTTCCGTCGGGAGACCCGGTGATTGCCGCGAGGACTCCTTTCCCATTCCTCCCATTTCTCTGCGCGCGATTCATGGAAGCGACGGCCGAATATTCGCCCAGAGAGCGACTCCGCATGCGAGTATCCCGGCCGGACATCTTCTTCTTCACCGAAAATAAAATATTTATTCCTGGATCCCGTCTCTCTCCGGATGCCTTGTAATGAAAAACAGTGTGATTTTTTAAAGTCGTCAAATATAGATACCTTGCGGTATTGATACAACGGTGAAGGAGGAAGGAGGATCTGCAATTACGGGCGACTATAGCGCGGTCTCCCCATGACTGATGGCTGAAATCATCTGGCAATCCTGTTCCCAATAGAGCATAGTGAAGTGGATAATGCGTCATAAATAAGGACTAAGTTCGCCATTATTCTTAAGTAGTTGCGAAATAATCTCGAGGAGTGTTTAAAAACCTTATCGCGGATGAGACATGTAAAACACGCTTCGCCGAGGGGTGTTTACTTCCACGCTTTAAAAGCTTCCACGAGCACTATTTCCACTCCCCTCGACTCCTCGCCCCACGTGACATCACCGCGCTTCCATTTCCAGAATGCCAATTTCGTTTTTCATTCATCTTTGGCGGGACACTCCTTATATCGACTCTAAATCTACAACGGCCTTTCAACGCCGGCATTTCGATGCGCAGTTCTCTCCATGCTCGCTCCGCCACCCACCCTTCTCCTTCCCTCTCGGTTATCGTCCTCCCCCCCCTGTCACCCCTCATTCCACCGAAAAGTAGCAGAGAAGGGGCGCAGAGCGTCCTCTTTCTTATCTCGAGGTGACGCGACAGACGCTCTGTGACAAGTTTGCTCTGAAGGCGGCCCAGGTGTGGGTGCTCGTGTGTTTATTCACTCATTCCTCTCCCATCCCTCCCGTCACCCCCATCCCATTCCACACACCCGAGTGTGTGTGAAAATTCACTCCCTCCCCCTCTCCCCCCCCTCCCCCGGGACCACAACCGCGGGAGGCCTCTGGTCCATCATGAGCGCTGCGAGTTGTAAGCGATTCTCTCGAGCACATATTATATCCATTCATGAGATACATTAATGTGGCCGTGTGCCTATTTAGGCCGGAAACACCCTTTTAGTTCTGGAAACTACCTGTATGGCCTGTAAGACACCGCCTTTCCATCCCTTCGAGGAAAATCGTGAAAAATTCATTCTATGGCACTGTGACGTTTTAATTCACAATAAATATGTTGATACAATTTGGAGATGGAAGATTCCCGATGAGAATAAATGCAAAGATTTTTAAGAAATATACGTGGTGCGTGTCAAGTACGAGGGATGAACGTTTTTCAACGTCGAGCAAAGCTAGCCAAAGTTTAACTTATCCGTCAGGCCTCGTTAAAGTCAGCCAATTAGTGCAGATCTTTTGTTTAATTTACACCAAGTATCATTACCACATTGTTCATTTCACATTTGAACTCACCAATGCAATCTAATTAGTTTCATGATGCAGTATTAGTCGGTGTTTTTTTTACGGATTATTTATATTTTGATTCAAAAATATAAAAATATACAGGTACTTCACAAGTATTTAAATTTACGTTTACAAAAACGGTCAACACTTATACTCCCGTAATTCACAACACTCATCTCCTTATAAAATGAAAACTCGAAGCTTACACGTGGTGGAAGTACGTCATGATAATCAAGACAAAATTTGTGACTTTCACAATTTATTGATAACTTTCGACCGGTTTCGGCTGTCACGCCATCATCAGGTCTTACACCTGATATACCTGATGATGGCGTGACAGCCGAAACCGGTCGAAAGTTATCAATAAATTGTGAAAGTCACAAATTTTGTCTTGATTATCACTCATCTCCGTGACGAGAATGCGACGGAAAACTGAAAGCCATCCTCTGTTTCCGTCATGTTAGGCAACGTTGATCGTAGTCCCGCACTGAAAGAATACATCCAAATCTATGAGATTTTGCCTTACGTCACATTTCTTACACGCGCTGAAATTGATGCCCCACCAGACGTACAATGCTTACTTATAATGTTGCAGATGCATAGAAATACTTGAATACAACTTGATGAAAGCAAACGAGCGAACTCCGCGTGAAAGTGCCCCAGAGACTAAAAATGTTCTTATATTAAGTAAACGTTTTATTTTTATTTCAACTCAAAGTCCCACGTGATTAGTTCGCGTGAGACTTTGAGTTGTATGTATATTATATTATTTAATGAATATTTATAGCAAGCTGTTGACCAGGCTTTTCTGATTCTTGCATACACTTGGGTGTACGTTATATCCAGTTGAAAGTCATCAATTCTGTCCACATTGACAGCATAACTTGTCATTTCGCAGTTGTTCAATGTGGTGGTGGAATCCACGAGTGACTCATCGCGATCACCAGTATGGAGGTGATGAGGAGATTGGTTTCGTGGCTAGACTTCCCATCTTTAGGTCCCAGCTTTGAAGCCTAGAATTGGCAGGGATTTTTCAGATGAGATCTCCATCCCTAATTTGGTGCTGTGAGGAGAGAACCTCAAGCGTAGTTCTCCGTCCAACAAATAGAACGTAAACCTGTGATACCTTGACGAGTCATTTAAAGAATAAACCAATTGTAACTTCCACGCAAGATTTATTTAAACCGACCCAGGTTTTATCCATCATCAAGGTACCTTTGACATATGATGACACATGGTGTGTCGAAACATTCGGTCGGTTTAGATAAATCTTGCGTGGAAGTTACAATTGGTTTATTCTTTAACGTGAATATTTAGATTTTCCACAAAGTTACGCCTTCTGTCCTCAAGGATATACCTTGCCGACTTTTGCTGAGGTGGTTGTCGCTGTAATTGCGGGTCATTGAGTGAAAGTTTCAAGTGAGTCGCAAAGTAAAGTCTCGTGCCAGATTTTACTTAGGTGCATCTGTTTATTCGTTGTAAATCACCTCAAACGCAGAAAAAGAATTGAGTCAAAAAATATATTTTTAAATTTTCCTTAATTAAAACATGTTATAACAAGGTCTTTCTGCGTGGTATTCAAAATTTAGACGAGGCTTACTTGAAGTATTTTGATTATTAATATTGGACGCCTTATTCCATAATAACAGAGGGATTAAGGCGGGAGCCCCTAGATACTCGGAGGCTACACGCTAGGCTTAGGTTGCTTGATAAATTCAGAACAGATATTTTTAGAGCAACATAGAGAATATTATCATGCCTCCTCACTACATCTCTGGTTCTGACAGATGTGATAAAATAATAGAGATACACTGCCGAACAGATAGGTACAAAAATTCGTTCTTTCCGCGAACAATAAGCGATCACAATAAAAATTGAGCTCCGCTAAATACACTCCTATAATACATGTCACCATTTCATCTCCAAAAACTTACACCTTTACACGGCTGGAGACCTAACACCCCCTGCCACACGCCCATGCGGCGGCTCGCAGGGTATTATGTAGATGTAGATGAGAATTATGAAAATAAAAATGTATTATTCCGCGTTTGTAAGGAAATCGGTGCATATATTAATAGATCATCATGATTAACGAATGGTGTTGCCGCGAGACGAGACGAGACTTGAGCGTCTCGTCTCGGTATCGTTTTCTGAACTCGGGTATCGTCTTGAGTCTCGTCTCCTGAACCCCAGTCTCGTCTCGGTCTCGAGTCTCGGACGAGACTCTCGCCTCGTCTTGTTTCCCCCAAAATAAAGTACCATAAAAAGCCGGGTTTACTTTCCGTACGTAATCGCTGAATTGGTACACTCTAAATAGTTATGAGATTCATATAAATTTTTAATATCTATATATGTATATTAATTTTGTAGCGTGTCAGTCATTCTGTATCCGTTTTGTTTCTTTCTCTGTCAGTTTTTGAGCTAGAAGAGTGAGGTTTGGTGCGTTGAATGTGGAATCTCTGTCTTCATGATTTGGTAGTAGTTTTGGATTTTTATAGCTTGAGCGTGTGGCAGGGGGTGTTAGGTCACCAGCCGTGCAAAGGTGTAAGTTATTTGGAGATGAAATGGAGACATGAATTAAAAGGAGTGTATTTAGTTAGTTTAAATAAGATTCAAAGGAGGGCTACTTGGGCGTGTGGCAGGGGGTGTTAGGTTATTATCCGTGCAAAGGTGTAAGCTATATTTTTTTGTTGTGGTTGCAAAAACCAGGTGCTGTGAAACACAGTGACAAGGGAGAAAGGCCAAAAGGGAGAGTAGAAGATTGGAAGAGTGTAAAGGTTGAAACAAAAGAAACCCACAGTGCTCTCCTATTCAAATGGCTTTAAAAACAACAAAGGATAACAGTGAATGAACAAAAAACAATTTCACCAAGGAGCTATTCTTAGGCCGTTTTCGAACTTGGAAAACGCCTAGTTAACTTGATATCAAGATATCTTGATACCTAGGCAAGCAAAGTGAAATGCTTACTTGACACTTTCGTAGCCCTTTTATGGTGGAAGAGACATCATGCGGCCTTCATCTCGTAAAACATACGAAAAGCGCCATCCGTGTCCATAATTTTTGTGGTTGATGGAAGTCGATTGCTTCTTTAAAATATTTCCCATCCGTATGCGACAAATTAAAAGGGAATATAATTTTAAAAACCTTATTGCTTATGAATAAAATAATTCTCATATACCATAATATGGTGAATAACTATTATGCTTCAATTACTTGGGGCTGCTAAAGTGGACGAAATATCACTGTATTTCACCATAGACAACACCTTTATGCACAAAAAGGCATTATAATATTTCTTGTCTACATGAAAAAACAGGCGACAGTATTTTAATATATTACACTCCGAATGAACTACCTATGATATTCGGCTGATATCTGATAAATACGCGCGTTATAACTAACATAGGTAATTAAGTTGAAAACAAATTACATTTACCTTAATGGTTTATTGTCCCCTTTCTTTGATGAATGCAGTTGAAAACCTCTCCATTCGTTCGTTAGCTAAAAATAATGCTGCCGATGAAATCATGGCTCCCTTAGAGAACTTTCCATCGGACCATAATTCTTTCATATAATTTCTTTCATCATTTTTTCATTTCATTTCTTTTCCTTCCAGAGTAAGGAAGATAGATTTTGTAGGTTCAATGAAGTAAACAAGGACGGTACATCTACAATGTATGGAATTATTCACGCAACTATTAAGTACCAAATCTTTTATCAGTATATTCACATTTGAAAAGCCTTTAAATATAGCGAATTCATCAATTTTTCCGCAAAAAAACAATAAATATCACACAAATATACGTAGTAATGATAAAATAGTATCCATTTGAAAGTTTCTTCGCTTCTATTTTCCATACAAGCCCATATTATCTCACCCCGAGTTCTTAACTTAAAACCTAGCAAGCATAAGTACAAGTCTCCTTTTTCGTTGACTTGGTATCTTTCCTCGATAGCTAGTGAACAAGCGCATGGTGATGACGCGTCCATGACGTCATAGCTTTCGATGCGTACTAGGTTTCAAGGCAAGATTGCTTGATTTGCCAAGTTCGAAAACGGCCTTAGACTAGGACACTTACTCCCTGCGGGTACACACCCCTGCTCAAGGAGTGAGCAGGCTAGCTGCCTGCTAGTATGTATATTAAATTAGACACATAATACATTAAACAATGTGCAATCAATGATTTTATCAGCACTCAATTAATAAACTAGAAATATGAAACATTTCATTGGTACAACTCATTTCATTGGTTACCATCACTTTATACCAAAGCAAACCTCTCAAGATTCTTTTGATCCATTGACTTAGCGGACTGCATTCAAGTGGAATAATTAACGTAATAGAAGATTTCTTCAAATTTCAATAGGGACTTATCCTACGTATCTTCTCCCCATAGCGTAATGGAGAAAGTTTCACATTTATGACGAGGATCTCATATTAATACCGCGCAATAAATCCAGCTCGTCTGGAGGTTGTGCTTTTACATCTTGTCCCGAGCAGCAGCTTGATAGAAAAAGCAACAATTTTTCATCTCCTTCATTTCTTCAATGCTTGTTGTTCAGTATTTCCACCATTTTTTCTAGCTTATTGAATAAGTTAAATGAAACGGTTACGAGTGGAAGGGCAACGTTATTTCCTCCGCCTAGTTTATTCGTCAGAATATCAAAGGTTTTTAAAAACTTTGTGCACTTTTTCAAGTTGTGTCCATTACGATCCACTGATTTTAAGGCGTTTCAGGTCACTGTTACTATCGCATTGTATGGAAATACCTCTCTTTACGATAAGCGCTGTTCCAGTCATATCGTCCACCTAGTTGGAACATCAATTTCAGGATTCAGTGATGGTTCCCCTGCAGCTTCGCAGGCGCTACGGAAATTATTTCGTAACTGCTCACTTTTTTAATTAAAAAAAGATCTTGTTTTGGCAATTGAAGTTATATTTTCTTCTTCAAATTCGAAATATTTATCATCACTGTCAATTTATAGAAACTGATCATCTGGAACTCCGTCCTCTAGAGACAACATTCTTGAAAGTTCTTGTACTGCAAGATTCAGCATATGGGCCACGCATCTAAAATTGCTGATCAGTGCTGTCAAAACTTGGTAGCATCTTGATGAGTTCCTCCATGAATTTAGTATTTGCAGAGGCGTTATCTACGGTAGCTCCTGGTAGCTTGTGCTCAAGTTCAAAGGGTGTTAGGGTATTCATAAAAACTTCAGCAATATTCCTTCCTGTATGATTAACATTGGATGGAACGACGTCAATAACAAGAGATTGTTACTCCCAATTTTCATGCATTAAATGAGTCGAGATTCAGTCGTTCGATTTTTCAGCTGTGGATGAAATAGAGTACCCGGTAGGTGTTTGTGGGAGAAGTAGGATGAATGGAGTTAGAATGGGTGGCGGACGAATAAATGCCGGTTAGATTCTCCAGTAGTGGACTTTTTGATTGAATGGAATTTTGGTTGGCAATACATAATCAAATGAAAACAATTAAAGACAAAGGAAAACCAATTATAGTTATTCTTTTTTCTCATATCATCCTCTACACAATTTAACGACATTATGCTAAACGTCCTCACTAAGTGAGGAAGATATATTATGCAGGAAGAGGTGCATAGTGAGTTCAACTGTCATCCGTCCTTTCGCCAAGGTGCGATCTGCGATGTGCAATTCGAAATTGCGGCGTCCTTTTTCCCCTAGGAGGCAAGCTGTAAGTAGGATTACAAGTGCCGCTCGTCAATAGTTTACACTAGTACGAGATAATCCATGAAATTTTTTTCGTGGAAATGAACACTAAAAATTACTGTTTTAGGAAATAATACATTTTTTGCTGGATAAGGTTTCCAAAGTATTTATAGTAGGTGATAAGGAAAATTAGTAAGCCAATAACACTCCATTACTTGGCTCCATAAGCCACGCTCATGCCATCAGAAATGGTCGTACTGGCCAAAATAATTTTTCATACTAAGCTCATTTCTGGCAAAGTTATAATTAAATATATATAATAATATATCACATTTTACACTTTAGGAAAACGTGACATTTACTTCGCATTAGCAGAAGGACGTCGTTTTAGGGATAACGTAACACTAAATATTAATTAATCACATATATCTGTGTTTCGAGACTTTCGAAAGTCTCGTGGAAGTGGTATCGTCTCGTCAAAAAGCAGTCTCGTCTCGAGTCTCATCTCGAATTCTCCACTACGGTATCGAGTCTCGAGTCTCGCGGCAACACTTTACGACTAAATATGTCCACATAACCATGAGTCAAAATAGCACTGCATTGCCAAAATACCAAATCGGCAGGTGGCAATTTTTTCACTTTTATCCAATCGATAACACTAAATAGACCTCGTATGCAAACTTTCACGCAAATACGCGCATAAAATCGCTTCAACCTCGTGAAGAGACTCGGTAATTAAATTCAGACCCCGTGTATTTCACCCCTTCTTCAGTCCGCCATTCGACCACATTCCCCTAATGAACATTTTCCTTACCCGATCGGCATTAATGACGAAAATGAGCGCATTCGGCGGTTGCTTCCCAAAATAATCGATCAATCAACCGATTTTGGATCCTTTGGGTAATTCTGAATTTCATGACAAGTTTGGTTAGAAGATATTGGTTTCCATATGACCACAAACGTGCAAATTTATCACTCTTTCAAACCAATAACTGACTTTTTCGTTAAGGTATTGTTGTGAATCTAATTAGAGGTCAAGACGTCGTTTTCCTTATTACATCAGATGTTCTTCATTTGTTTTATTCTGCTTCAAAATCGATTTGCCTCAGTAATGTGATGTGACGTTCCACTCATGTGAGCGTGATTCCTTCCTTGCCCGCAACTCAGGTGTCCAAGGTGTGGTGGACAGAGGGAGTACATAATTCACACAAGGGTTCAATTTTGCCGCCCTGTAGCAATTACGCTAGTATTTTGTTGGTTAGTTATAAGGTTACTCGCGCGATGTAAGCGCGTGGAAAGTCTACGATTCAAAGCTGATAAGCTCTGGTCGACAGAAAGGAACCAGCTGTCTAGGGAGAAGGAGCCCACCTCCCACGGGCAAAGTTAACTGACCCAGGGGTTGTCCAGAAAAGAGAGAGATAAGACGACGGACCCGGGGAGCCGGAGGACGAAGGACATTTGGTTCTGTGAGGAGCAGTCATGGGGGACGACAAGACGCTCGGCGAGAGTATCCACACTCGCCGAAGGACGAGTACAGCGCGTGGTTCAACCCTGCGAGGTGGAAAGGCCCGCGTCGTCCAAGCTGCCAGCGCCTGATTCAACTCTCCTAAGTATCCGTCCACGAATCCATTGCCCCCCGTTTCGACCGATAATTGGTCACGTGTTCCTTGCAATTACTCTCTCGGTGACTGTCCAGTGTCGCGGGGAACTCGAAGTAAAAGTGACTTTCCTAAGAAGGGAAATCTAAGAAAAAGAATTTATATCCCTAACTAAGCCGCATTCACTGTATCACTTACTCCCGTCCTATAATTTCTCTTTTGTTGGACTTGACATTGCAAGCAAAGAGGACGAGGAATTTGTAACTTCATACTCTCAAAGGGAGTGTCAGCTGGTTTTTTCATTTCTCATTTTTTGTTGTTGTTACGATCTGGTAATCCATGTACCTTTCATCACCTTTTAGGATTAGTTATTTTAGTTTGTAAGGGCCGATATCTTTTCTCCATCTGTGGTTCATCAATCACCCATTCATACGTCATTAGTCAGTACGAGTGTATTTCTTTCCTATTTGTTGAATTAAAGGTTCGCCCATTTTGTGTGAGTCGTGTCTTTTTACTCTGAACGCGGTTGAACCTCGACGTACTGCGGGCAAGGTGGGGTGTTGCATCACAGGCTCACGGGATCCCCCCGATAGAAATAGCCTCAATTTTAGTCTGCCGACTGGGGAGCTCGGCCACGGTTCGTTGTAATCCCGACAGTAAGATTCTGCGACACCAGAACGTTCCGTCACAGTACATATTTTGGCTTAGTTTCGCTTAGACGAGCGAATATTGGTGATTTAACTCAGCCCTCCAATTGCGTTGTTATTGCATCATTGTTAGTCACCCTGCGTGACATTTCTGGGATGGTTACAGCCCTGGCATGAATTAGTACCTTGTGGCACTATTTATCAGACGCATTAATAATGCTAGCCAGTAGTTGAATCTTAAATAGTGTACTGCGTGGTAGCGTATTCGTCTGCGTAGCACTCCCCTGGTTTCAGGTGTGACAGCGCATTATCATGACTGCTTTTGGCCTGCGCCGGAGCGACAGCAGAGGAAGGTGTCCGGTTATGAATTTAGCTGGAGTGAGTGTTGCATGCCTAGGGTGGAATCACACCGTGCCACACCCCCAAGTAGTGTCATGCGCGGTATTTCGTAGAGGTAGATGAATTATGTACATTGTCATCCGCAGTGTGTACGCTTTCGGAGTAGTGATTTAATACGTTGACTCCGTCTGTTACTATTTGGGCACAACTTTTCCGTTTTTGTCCAATAGATACCATACAGTTAACAATTTGTCCTGTAGCTCTATCGCGTACGATCAGAACGACTAGTATTTTTCATCTCGTAATTCCTCCCTCCGAAATGTTTCTTCACTTTGCTTGTATGCTGTTTCGGTGTTTCCCGTCTTCATGTTATCGTTGACTTCCTCACAGCAACTTTTGATCCAATCCTCCCTAGCCTTCTTATATTCTCTATTGACTTGGTTCCTTAGCTTCTTGTAGAGGGTTGCCTCTCCTTCGTTTCTGGGGTTCTGGCATTTTCTTATTTCTTCTATTAGTTTCCTTATCTTCGTCGTTATCCATGGCTTCTCCGATTTGGCCTTCTTACTCACCAGTGCTACTTCCGAGATTGTCCTCTTCAGCTCATCCCATTTTTCTGCGATGCCTACTTACTTCACCCTCATTTTCTAGTTTCCTGTCGACGGCTGCGGCGAATTTTTCTGTTTCCTTCTTCGACCAGTATTTTCGTGTTCCACCTTCGTTCGCATTTAATCTTCTTGATTTTCTTGTATCGAGGGTGGCCATCCATAAGTACTAGGTTGTGGTCACTGTTTGTATCCGCACCGGGATAGCTCTAGCACTGCTTGAATTGGATCTTGTATCTGACTCTGATAAGTATGTAGTCTATTTGGTATCTGGCAATATCACCTGGCATCTTCCATGTGTATCTCCCACTGTTATGCTGTGGCGGTGAAATGAAACATTTGTCACAAGCAAAGAATTTAATGCAACAGAAAATACTTGTTATAACTATTATCTGAACCACTTCTGTTGTGGTTGTTTATAGCTATCGATTTATATCGACGGCGTTTCTTGCTGCACTGCTACTGGTTGACTGGCGACCGATGATCTCCGGTCGCGGCGAGAGTCAAAAAGAAGTGTGGCCGATCGGTCGCCGTCCTGACAACGCGAAGGAACGACCAGGGCGCCACTGACTTTTTCTATTTCTCCTTCAGTATAGGTAGACGTCGGCATACAGACCTGCACGATCACTGTGTCCGTCGGCTCTCCTCACAGCCTCACCATCAGAATCCTTTCACTGTACTATCAGACTTACCTCACTCTCCTGCCCCATTCTTTCTTCAGTATAATGCCTCCACCTGCAATACTCAGGTCGTCTCCCGAATATGTCACTCGATATACGTCGCTCCAATAGTCACCTGTCCCCGTTCACTCAATCTCGCTGACTCCTAGAAATACTAACCCTCTCTATCAGCATCTTTGCATTCTCTAGCTTCCCGTTCACCCTTAAAGATCTCACATTCCGTGTCCCTATCCTGCACCTGTCAATCCTGACTGATATATCCCTCCCAGAATTTCCCACCCGGAGATCTGATCGGAGGACTATTTTACTGGAAGAAATGTCATCATGTCATAAATATATATATTTAGAAGGCTGCTTCTTCTAGTGAGATCAATGCGGAGACTTTCCAGCTACTTCCCACGCTTTCAGTTGTGTTAGTCGCCAAAAGATCAAGAACATCATTTCATCTGGTCGGTTTCGTTACTAATTGATGCAAAGAGACTGATGTTACTATATAGAGAAGATTGTCTCACAACTCCTTATACTTGTCACCATTTTTGAAGCTGTACGACTTCCAGCCTATTGTAGGAACGCTTCAATCACCACCGATTAGAATATAACATTCGTTAGTTTGATGAATGAAATGCTTCACCTGTCTCTTTCACTGCAAAACGGCTAGACATTGGTATGTACACCTGCACGATCACTGTGTCCGTCGCCTCTTCTTCCTGCTTCACCATCAGAATCCTTTCGCTGTACTGTCACATTGACTCTATTCTCACGCCCCATTCATTCTTCAGTACGATGCCTACACCTGCAATTCCTGTGATCGTCTCCTGAATATATCACACGGTATCCGTCGCTCCAGTTGTCGTCTGCCCCTCCCGCCCACTCGATCTCGCTGACTCCCAGTATAGCCTCTCCATCTCTATCTTCACGTTTTCCAGCTTCGCGCTTACCCCTAAAGATCTCACATTACCATTTTCATATCCTGCATTTGTCCTTTCTGACTGATGTACGTACAGTTAGAAGAGTCGTTAAGTACAAATCCAAGAGTTAAGAAATGATTAGGATTCGGAAAGATAATGGAGGAAAGAGCGTGATGAGTGGTGAATCAAACGGGGAAAAAGACTGGGTCTCAAATTTTAAGTACTTACAAAAATAAAAAATTGAGTGGTGTCTGTTTTCCTGTGTTTTTTTTGTCTTCTCCTCCAAAACTACCGAACCAATTGATTGACCAAAAGCTACTGATATATTGCAGGATTCTAGCGTATGTCCTAATGAATGGCAAAGGAATATAGACGCATCAAAAGTGTAATCATTAGGAGATCCCTCGTCCACATCTCAAAACGTTTGCATGTATGAAACACACTTCCTGATGTCGAATAGAATTCATATTTCCGTTTAATAATTCGACGTCAATATTATCATTTGAAGCGATGACTTTCTTCGAAACTCTCTCCGAACACCCAAACGCACTTATTCCCAGCACTGAATTTCTTCTAGATCTGACGGAGATCATTCTTACCCACAACTCCTTCTCCTTCAACAAAAAAGTCTTTCTCCAAACCTAAGGCTTTGCCATGGGTAGTGGGTTCAGCCCCTAATATGTTAACCTCTACCTTGGGCCCCTAAAGTAATCCAATCCAATCAAATATCAGTTAAAATCCCTATTTTTGCTCCGCTATATTGATGATATTTTTATTCTATAGTCTCATGGTACTGATTCATTAAATGATTTCCTTTCCGCCCTCAATAACTCTTCTTCCGTCTCCTTCACCTCCACTGTCTCCAATTCCCATATTGCCTTCCTTGACGTCAACATCTTATCAAGCTCGAATTTCCAGACCTCCGTTTTCATCAAACCCACCAACAAGCAGCAATACCTTCATTATAGCAACTGCCACCCCTCCCATGTTTCCTTCCCCCAAACCTCCCGCGGCCACCGCATTTGTAATCACACCGAGTCCATCAATAAAGCCCTCATTAACCTTCACCACACGCTCCTCAAGCGTGGTTACCCGGATCCCCTCCTCCATGAAAAAATACAGAAAAATTCCATCTCCACCAAACCTCCTCCCACTAAAGACTCTTACACACTAGGCATTGGAATTGCTCTGCAAATGTGGACTTTCAACTGCGACTTTGAATGTCAACTGGTTTCTCTTTTCCCGACTTCAGTTCAAGTTCCAAAATAAAATTCATGCAGACACGCTTCTTTCTGGCAAAAGGAAACCGAAACCGTGTTGTCTTATGATGATTGATTCCAATTGACCATGTTGCGATTGTATTGCGGCCAAAATGATGGTCAATGTAAACACACAAAAATTGTTCGTTGAACAATGATTGTATCCTAAAAAACAACATATAGACTAAATTCGATACATGTGGCTCAAATTCATTCATGCTTAAAATTTAAAAAACCAAAACAATTGTGGTGACGGACAAAGTTAAACAAATGATCATCGGTGGAGGGGGATAGAGCCACGGATTGGCCGCATTTGAGTTATGTTTCCTCCTCAGGCAAGCCCCATCTTTCTGAAATATATTTCCCACTTTGAAAAAGAGTTTTTCACATGGCACCGATGTTGCTAAGATGAGAGGGTCATGGCCACTCTCTGGGGATTAGGAAAGTCTTGATTCGATACTGACTTCCACTGCTGGGTTATACTATCGTTTTTCGAGCGCCACGCACCAAGCGCGTCCGCGCTACATAACGGGTGTCGTTGACTCGCTGCTCTTACCTTCCAGGTGAAGAGGGGGATGTAAGTCCCATGAATGAGCCTACCTTGGTCTATAATAGTGTGGGATCGGGGTTGAAGACGATGGAAACAGAGAAATATTTAGAAGAATAATGGCGGAGATGAAAAACCTGTTCGATGAGAAAATGATGAAAAGCACAGTATACTCGGGGGAAGAACGAGCACGAGCAAGCCAAAGGATGAAGGACTGATGAAAGAAAAAACTTGAGAAAGTAATGATAATTCTTTAATCTCGGCCCATGGATGACTGAAACGAAATAATTAATGATTATGAGAGAAATTAGAGGAGGTCCTCCGGATCATTTCCTTTCTCTTGGTTCTCTCTTTGCCGTTCCAGATGTAAGTTGAAGTGCTCCCGTTGATCTACATTCTCATTTAAAAACCGTGCACTTCAGTTTGCCTTCCTTCAATTTTCTAAAATATTCCCGCAGAGCACTCTTGGGCACCATTTTTAACATCAGCTGGCACGCGATGGGACAGAAAACCAAGTACCGACGTTGAAACACATACAAGTCTACAGTTGCCACCGACATACCTTCTCGCGCTCAACGTGAAATAGTGAAAAGCGCCTCAGGGGTGTAGAGATTTAAAAAAGCTCCTTTCAGCTCCTTCTATGCCTTCTTCCAGCTTCTTCCATGCCTTCTCAGCCTAGACCATCTTCCACCTCCTTCTACTCGCCTTCTCCTCTACTCTGAAGACCTGATAAATGTTTTCAATGAAAATAAACTCATCTGGACGATTCCCATTACCATGATCAACACATTAGCTAATATCTTTCATTAGCGATATACATCTGGCCAGCCGCTGCATTGAGTTGGTGCCAACAGTATTATTTAAGGCCGAAATTGCTTGGCGTGCGATTGTTTTCTTCATTGAAGGGGAGATAAGGGTTCATAGCTCTTCAAATTGTACCATTGAGACTTGTGAGGAGTGCTGAGGTATTTATAATTCAACTTTCTACTACCGTGAATGATACTCAATGAACTTAAAAATAAGGTACATGAGAAATGTTTCGATTTTTTCGCCGCTTTTTAATGAAGGCAAGGAAGTCTATGAACTACAAAGCTGATAATATTAACCAGGCTTCTTAAAAATTATTCCGCCTTTTAAGTGGGAAAAAAGCGTATGATTCCCTGAGAAATAATCATTCTAGAAGTTTGAAAATGGCACCGCTTTCCCTCCTGGCCATGTTCATGCTTCAAGAAAATAAAACACTGTGTTTGCAGGCTTTGAAGTATGTCCTACTGCATATTTAATTCGAGGAAAATGGTAAATAATTTATTCGGATTCCTAGTTGTACAAAAGTCGAAAGTCGATTTCGACTTTCCAATCCCTACCACATCCTTTCTATTATCACCACTTATTTCCCAGGGGTGCAGTCGATTAATTTCATTCTTAAAGACCTTGATCGCACACTAAAAAAACCACTCCTCCACTGCTAAAACATTCTCAAAGCCTCCCTCTATCGCCTATGAATGTCCTACCAATTTTTCTGATATTTTTAAATCCACGATGTCCCTTTCCAAAACCATTATTGCATCTAAACCCACTTCCGCCCCTTGCAATCGTCCCAGATGCAAATTATGTCCGATTTTTCACCTCTACTCCATTCCTCCCAAGTCCCTCTCTCCAACACACCCCTCTCCCCATCCCTACCCACCCCCCGCCCCCTCCCACCAACCACCAACCAACACCCACCCTCCCCTCCCCTCTCAACTTGTATCGCCAGTAGTGCTGTGCATCATCTGAGATGTAAACTCTCCCCTGGCTATTATATTGACATCTCTTCGACTCCCCATAGCATACGTATCAACTATCACCACGCTAATTGCAAAAAACCCTCCCAATCTCCTTCTCTTCCCGTTGCGATACACCCCTCGCTACACCGAAAATCTTTCAACATTTGTTACAATGTTTCTCTTCTTTACACCCTTCCCCCCATCCTTCTTTTCCTTTCTCTCGAGGGGTGAGGTTGTGACAGTGGAGTGCTTACGGAACCAGTGTCTTCACTGACCGTCAGCGTCTTGAAAGCCCCTAGAAGCTTCAGCCCATAGTGTAGGGTCGAATAGCGTTTGTAGCCGTAGTTTAGTGATTCCAAGTTTATATCTATGAGTGTTTTTAGCATTATTATTTAGTGTGTGTTGAATCAGGTGAACCAGCGACTCATTCTGTCCTCCTTGCTTCTGGTGTGTTGTCACGTATAGGTGAACCGGATAAGTAGACGCTCCCAAATTTTTCTTTCCTTCTATCCTTAAATCATTCTATTGCGTTTATCTGTTAAGGTTCCACTGCTTTTGTCGTTCCTTGAAAGTGCTAATTTTATGTTACTACCTCATCCATTTGTTTATCTAAAACTTAATTAATTATGCTAGTGTTTTTGTGGCTCGTTTCTCATACTTGTGCTTTGTTTCAATTCTCTTTATTTGAGGCGCTCTTTTGGCAACATTTATAAAAATACCGAAGTAAATCAACTTCCATCTACATATTACCCTGCAAACTACCTCAAGGGCGTTTGGCGGGGGGTGAATTATCACCAACATGAACTACAGTGAAGAAATTTACTTTCACCAACATGCACCACATAATAGGTATGCTACAAATGCTACAGAAACTCCTAAAATGATGCATAATGTAATTATGTAAACGTGACACAAGAGACATGCAGGGAATGTGCAATACATGGTGTTAGCACTACTGGGCAGATTTAGAAACATTCAACCAAGGAGGCATCTGAATGAATCAGCCACACTACCTAACAACTAACCTAATTAAAAGTCTTAACGCAGCCATTATGGTCCTTTATCGATCGTGGGAAAAACGACATTTTATACCTTTCTGTTCCTCAATCACTTCCCTAAGTTTATTCTCATGATCTGATCTACTGTAGTATGTAGGAGTTCGTAAGATATTTAAAACTTCGTCTGAAAATAAATTGGTTTTAAATTTACATAAAATACTGAAACTAATTTTCAATCGAAGGTCTGAAAGGGATTCCTATCCAAGTTGCTGCAAGATGTCAGTAACACTAACAAGACTATCATAACCTTGAAAGGTACCTTAACACGTATCTTGCTCATTATCTCTGCGCAAGTTCGAACTCTGTTTTTAAGGCTACCTCATGAGGATCCCAACACTGGCAGTGTATCCTAAGTGGGGTCTATCAAGGGAGAAGTATCTCATTTCTATGGCTTATCGTCGCACTTTCCAAGTACTCTTTTAACAAATCCCAAATAACAAATAGCTTGACCAGTTATTTTCCGAATACGTTTGCTCCACGAGAGAACATTAGTTAGATTAACTCCGTTTCCATTGACGTCACACGCCACATTTCGCAAATTCGTTTTGACTTCCGAGTAGGATTTAAGTAAGACGTGCCATTTAAATTCTTTTAAGAAATTCATCCGGACAAAAAATATCGTAGTTTTGTAAAGCCAGTAGCAAAGTATGGCTAACCGCGGGACTGGAGCTAACCTCAACAGCAAGGCGAAGTGCGGCCTCCTGGAAGCCAGCGTGTCCGAGCTGGAGAGGATGGTTGCAGAGATCCTCTCTCGTGTGACTGGGTGGCGTCGGACGTTCGTCGGGGGGCGTGGGGGGCGATTTCTCCAAGGCCTCTCACAGCACCAAGGCGGTGCCCCGGGCGTGCTCGGGTGCGAATGCAGGTGGAGTGGTTCAGGGGATGGCGGTGCAACCCCTGAACCTGGGACGACGCCCATCCTGAGGCCGGTGTGGTGGTGGATAGTGGTGCCCCGAGGTCGGGGGGCAGCGGCGCGGCCGAAGCGGGGAAAGGCGGGAGCGGAGGCTGCACCCATCCCCGTGCGCAACAGCTTCGCGATGATGGAGGAGGATGGCCCCGTGACGCCTGTTGGTGAGGACGTAAGCGCACCTCCCGATTTGAGAGACGCTGCTCCCGAGGTTAGCCGGGCATGGTGGTCGGGAGTCCTAATGATAGTGGAGTCCGGCGGATTGTGCCCTCATTGCGGAAGAGGGCGAGGATAGACGGAGCGGACCAACTGATGCGCTCCTACAACTTAAAGAGCTCCTTCATCGTTCGATTACTAGATTGGATCATGGACAGGAGGATATTTAACGGGGTCATTCACGGGGTTCGGTTCGGATTGTCTCTCGCGTTCCGTTATCGCTGCCGTCCGATTTGACCTTCGTCCCCCCTGGCGTATGTAACACAAACCCCCGGAAATTTTGTTTTTCACCTTGGTTCACGTTGTACGCTTTATTCACTCGAGTTGATAACATCACTCTTGTTTGCCCGACATTGAAAATCAGTAGCGGCGTTTTCCTCTGAGTCAACCGTCGTAAAAAAAGAAGCTAGAGGTAATCACGAAAGAGCAAAGTACGAACACGGATATCAGACTAGAACAGGGAACGCCTGTTATAAACGGGGGAAGTACAGGAAATTCACAGAAAGCGCAAATAAAAAATGTACACTCAGGCCCAGACGTTGGGTGCCAATAATGTGACGGAACCTACCCCTTTGAGCGCTGGGAAGGCCTAAGGGCCCATAAGCCTCGAGGAGAAATCCTCCCTCCTCCTGGAGGTAGGTATTAGTCGAATGAGTGCATGCAAAAAGTAATTTCAGAAAAATAACGAGGTTCTCTCCCAATCCTCTGGCAAAGGAGTGACTCATCAAACAAAGAGCTTCGTGACCAAAGTGATAGATGCACTATTCTGTATTGCAATAGTAATCAAATAAAATAAACATGATGAGAAGTGCGAGTGATTTGATTGAAACACTGATGATCATGAAAGGTGAATTAACATAAATGGGCGACATTTTTTAAAACAAGCAATCACAAATTTACAGAAATCCAGAATGAGCAGAAATAACAAGAATCAAGAAAAATTAGTGCTTAGTGGTGCTTATGAAAAGTGCCGAAACGAAATAAAAAGGAACAGATAAACCTTTAGCTTTCAATCGGCCTTCAAGGACGCCACAATCCCACAAAACACGGATGGCTCATTAGATGGTCACGCTTGCACAAACTGAAATGGCCACGTAGAGGGACTGTAGGAGCCCAATTGTCGCTCAGAAGAAGTAAGCTTGTCATCTGAAGGTGGACCAAATGCTTCTACACAAACCCAGAGCGATCTCCAGAATGAAGGAATTCACTCAAAAAATGCGCTAACTACCTATTGCGTCAACAATCCGTCCCAGATTAAGGTTGTTCGTGAGTAAGGGGCGATTCTCACGTTACAAACGGAGCCTCACTGCGATTGCTCCGCCGCGGCCATGACGTATGCGGAAACACGCGATAAACCTTTGTTCAGATGTAATAAGTTTACATCCTTTCCTCAATAATCTCAGACGATGCCCAAATGAACGAGGTCATTTAATGACTTTGTAAAATCAACTGTATTGAGTACATCCTACAGACTTCTAGCCCTGCTAACGATACTGTACCTTGAATAGACCATCTCCGTTTGTTATATTCGGAAAATTTTCGAGCTACCTGATTTTAATGGGAGGGAATGGTGGAAGGCGGGAGCGAAAGAAAGAAAGCGGGGGAAATACGGCGCAAAGGTGTTAAGGGAGGGTAGGAAGGGAAAAGATGAGGAGAGTGTGCGGGGGGTGGATGGCAAGATGTAGTTCGTGAGACCTAGTTGGTGTATGAGAATGAAGAAGAGGGAGGCGAGACGTTCTTTTTTCCTCGGGAGTGGGAGGTGAAGGGAGGAGACGGAAGGAAGAGGAGGAATAATTGGGGGGTGGGGAGGGTTGGGTGGCGCGCGGGCGGAGGGGGAGTGTTTTCAGACGGAGGGGGTGGAGGAGGCCGTTGACATCGCTTTGGCGTGTTTGGGTTAAAAGGGGGTTGGGGTGGAAGGGGAAGTCGAGGGGGAGGGAAGGAGGTGACTCGCCGTCGTCGGGTGTGTGTGTGTGTGTAAGGGTGGGTGGTGCGGGGGGAAAGAGGGGTGGGAGGGAATAGGGGGGAGAAGGGAGAGAAGGAGGGCAGAGATACGGAGGACCTTAAGCAAGCGATGGGTTACGAAACGGTTGAGTCCTCCCGCCGGAGGAATGGGAGGAGCGAGGGTGGAGGGAGGGAGGCAGGGGTGGGAAGGTGAAGAGCGAGGGTGGAGGGTTTTTGTTTGGTGTGTGTTGGGGTGGGGGGACACGTTAAATGAAAGAATGATCCGATGGAATTGACTCATGTGCGACCATTTCGGTCGTCCGCTTGACCATCGGCATGTGCTGAGAGTCGCCCGGATGACAGAAATGCATGCACGGGAGCCTAATTTCCTTCGCTTCCATCGACGGTTCGCATTATTCCTTCATTCAATTTTACTGTCAATTGTTCCCCCTCTCTGGTATCTCCATCTTGAAGCGATGAGCTCCTACGAGCTATGCCGACGGGAGCTTAAGCTCCTGGTAGGGACACCCAAGCCGGACAGGTCAAAGGTGATAGGCCAGACAAAGAGAGATGCCCTGGTCCTCCAGGTTGGGGGTTGGACACCAGGCTGACAACCTGCTCTGTAAAAACCACCTGTTACGAATCACCAACAAACAGCCTCGGATCAGGATGGAATTACACGGAACAAGACCCGGCTCTGTGAAAAGGAACTGAGAATGGGAACCTGGAATGTACGAAGTCTGGTAGTATCTGGTGCAGTGGTTGTACTGTCAAATGAACTCTATTTATATGATATGGATGTAGTAGCTCTCCAAGAGACGAGATGGCCTCTGACAGGGAAAATAAATACCAAAGAATATGTTTTATATTATAGCAGATCAAATGATGGTGGATACTACGGAGGAGTAGGATTCACCATAAGAAAAAGATGGACCACAGCTGTGGTAACTTTTAACTTGTTTAACGAGCGAATGTGCAATATTAGGATTAAGGGTGGATTGAGAAACATGTCTCTAGTCAGCATTTATGCACCAACAGAAGAAGCAGATGAAGAAGATAAAGATATATTCTATGGATCGCTCGAGGAGCTAACTAATAAGTTACCAAAATATAATTAAAGAATTGTCCTTGGGGATGCCAACGCAAAAGTTGGCAAAGAAAGCATATGGGAACTAGTTGCAGGAAAATAGAGCCTTTATGAGAAGACAAATGACAATGGAGTATGACTGGTTAGCTTTAGTGAATTAATGAATCTCAAAGTTATGAGCAATGTGATCCCTCAGAAGACTATATACACAAAGAAACATGGGTGGCTCCAAATGTCTTGGTAAAAAATCAAATTGACCATGACTTAATTGATAAAAGACACAAATCTAGCATTTTGGATGTCCATAGCCTTAGAAGTGCGGAATGTGCATCGGACCAAAATCTAGTCTTGATAGAAGTCATGCAGCGCACAGCAGTGGAAAAGAGACAAAAATACAAGTCAAGAGGATGGCTGGGCAATTGAAAAGCTGAAGAATAAATAAGTAGGGGAAGAGTTCCAATTGAAACTACAAAACAGTTTTCAAGCCCTGGAAGGCATGGAAGCTACATAAGAAAATAATTTGAGTGTTTTTAAAATAGCAGTGCAAGAAACGATAAGAGAGGTATGTGGAAAAGCTAGATGGCCAAGTAAGAAACGGAAAGTTTGTAAAGAAGCATGGTTAGGAAACCAAAATGAAATAGTAAAAAGAAAATATGCCAATTTTAGGAGAGAAATAAATAAGCTTCTTAGGTATAAAAAAGGACAATATCTAAACCATCTTTTAGAAAAGGCACAAGTTGACTCTTATAAAAATCCCTGAGGTTTTTTATAAAACAGTGAAACTCTTTAAGGGAGGTTGAGAACTATTAATTGGAGATGAAGACATCGGAGAAACAGATATCCGAGTCTATTTAAACGTTCAGCCAAACATTGAAAAACCGACTGTGGATGAAATCTTGAAAACAATGAAAGGTATGAAAAATAACACAGCTCCTGGAGAAGATGGGATCTGCGTCGAAATATTAAAAGGTGGAGGATTGGAGTTAGCAGAACGGCTGCACGAACTGATGTCACAAGTTTGGGAGGAAGAAGACATGCCCGAGGATTGGAAGAAAGCAGTTATAATAATCCCAATCCACAAAAAAGGAGATGAACTGGATTCCAATAATCATCGAGGAATCTCGCTCTTAAGCACATCCTATAAAGTGCTGTCTAAGATAATCCAGAGAAGGCTTGAAGAATACACAGAGGAGATAATTGAAGAGCATCAAGTGGGGTTACAAAGGGGTAGGTCCACAACAGATCAAATATACATCCTTAAAGAAGCTGTCGTAAAATATTGGGAATATGGTCAATCCTTCTATGGACTATTTGTGGATTTTAGTAAAGCATATGAGAGCATATACAGGGAAAAGCTATGGAACAAAATGGAAAGTTTCTGAATCCCCAAAAAACTAATTAAATTAGGCAGCTTAAGTATTGAAGGCTCTAAGTGTAAGGTTAAAATAGAAAATGAGTACTCATCCGCCTTTGAAATAAAAACTGGAGTTAGGCAGGGAGATATTATATTACCTACACTTTTCAATGTAGCTCTTGAGGGAGCACTCAAAGAACTTGAGAAAACAGACTAAGTATGGCATAAGAATAGGAAAGAAGATAAGCGTACTTGCTTTTGCTGACGGTGTGGTATTACTAGCAGAAACTAAGGAGGAACTTGAGGAAATGATTAAAATTCTTATTCGAGTGACAAAGACTATGGGATTGAAGTTAAATGATAACAAAACGAAACTTGTTAAATTTGGAAGCGGGAGACTCGAATATGTAAATATAACCGACATAGAATGCAACCATGAACAGGTGGATTGTTTCAAATACTTAGGAACCATAGTCAGCTCGCAAAGTGATGAACATATTGAAATGAAGAACAGAATAAACCTTGCCAGCAGAAGCATTTATGCACTAAACAGCGTATTTAAGTCAAAACTCTTATCTCACCATACTAAGCTGAAGATCTACAAAACTATAATTAGACCGTCCTCCTTTATGGAGCTGAAACCTATATTTTAGCCAAAACAAAGAGAAAAAATTTTTTCCCTTTGAGATCAAAATCCCACGTAAAATTTTTGGCCTAACTAAAGACGGCGACACATGGAAGATAAAACACAATCAGGAAATCAGAAGTCTTTTCATGGTGCCAGATATCGTAAGGGGGAAGGTAAAAGCAGAATCCTAAGATGGAACAGCCACATCATCAGAAGGGAAAAATCAAGCACCCTCTGCCATGCATGGGAAGGAAACCCGAATGGAAGACGACCACGTGGCAGGCCTAAACTGCGGTGAAAAGACCAGGTGAAGAAAGACATGGCTAAGATACGAACAACAGAAGAGCTTGGGAAAGACAGGAAGCAATGGAGGCACTACATTGGTGAGGCCAAGTACCACCTTGGGTACACATGGCCAAGGGAGTAAGAGTAAGTAAGTAAATTGTTCACTTCCTGAATTACATGATGGCCCTCCAACCGAAATAGGCCCAACGGATTGCTGACACTTTAACTCGAGGCACCAATTCTCATGGCAGACATTCGCTCTCTGAAACTTTTCTTGCAGTGTAAATTATATCCTCTATTTATTCGCGTTGAAAAAATACTGCAGATATTCACGTGTATGAATAAATATTCATATTGAAGACTTACGCAAAGTGTTAGATGATGGTTGTTTCTTCATTCGTCCTTCTTACATCTCTCGAATTAAACTGGAGCAATAATCTTAATTACTGAGACAGTACCCTGGAAGAAAATGGGTAATTTCAAAGACATTAAGTGAAGAATAGCGCTACCGAAGGGCGATAAGGCAACGATGAAGAGGCTAGTGAAGAGCCCGATATGGAGTGCAGCGTTGTGTAAAGCGAAAACTTGAACTTTGAGGAAGGAGGGCGAGAAGAAACTGCAGGCTTTCGAGATGTCTTGAGGAAGATGGAGAAGTTGCAGTGGACGAAAAGGAAGACAAACTAGAAAGTGCTTAGTACGATGGACGAGGAAAGGGAACGCCCGGATCAATTCAGGAGGAGGTAATTTAGGTGACTAGAGGAGGTAATGAGGGCCAAAGGATTACTTAAGTATGTCAAAGAGGGGAGGATTGCATGAAGCGGTGAAGGGGAAGGAAGAGAACAGGTTTTTGAACGGGATGAAGAAGAGTAGGACATACGCTGAGACATAGGAAGTGGACGAGGCCTTTCGCTTTATTAAATCTTTGAATAATTTGTGATTGTGATAATTTACATATTGATCAGTCCAATTTCCACAGAGTTTTGACATACAAGTTACAAATTAATCACAAATTCGTCAAAATATATATGTACTTAACATATATAATAAAAATACCCTTTTTTCAAACATGACCTAAAAACTGGGGCATATTTGGCATAGGAGTATGTGGAAAATATTATTAGTGATACAGGAGGGTAAGAGGACGGAAGGAAGGGGAAAAACACGGACATTGTCGGGCAAAGGTTGGGTGATAAGGATGCCACAAGTTTTGCTACGCGGGCGATTGCATGGGGTCGGAAGGGATTTAGTGGTGATATTGGGTTTGGAGAGGGGTTTGGTGATTTTCAAGAGGGAAGAAAGGTTGGGGGGGCGTCTGAAAGTGAGAGAAGGACAGCGAGGGAAAATTTTGGAGGTTATGAGGATGTCGGAGAGGATTGGGTAGAGGTTTTTGATAATGCGTCGGAGGGAGTGAACTCCTGGGAAACAGGTGGTACACAGGGAGATTTGGTCACGAAAGCATTTATTATGAGGGAGCGGTTTGGAAGAAGAGGGTTTTTTAAGGATTTTTTCTGAAGGAGGCGTTCAGGATAGCCTCTGCGAAGGAGATACTGGTGGAGATTCGAAGGGAAATGATCAAGGGAGTCGGGGTTGTTACAGATGCGATGGCCACGGATAGAGAGAGAGAGAGAGAAAGGGAGGGAGCGTTTAGTGTGGGAGGGATGGCAGCTGTTGAAATGGAGATATTGATGTTTGTTGGTGGGCTTGAGATGGGCGGAAGTATTGAATTCATAGTTGCAAAGGAGACGTCGAAGGTGATGTTAGAAGAGGAGATATTAGAGGTAAAAGAGACAGAAGAAGAAGAGTTGAGGGAGGAGATGAAGGTATTAAAGGAATTGGTGCCATGTGGCCCAAGAACCAACCTGCTCCTCTCGTTCCTAGTTATGATTTTCTCCTTGACCTTTCTAATTTTATACTTACTAATAATGCTTTCTCCTTTAACAACGAATTCTACATCCAAACTAAAGGCTATGCCATGGGCAGTCGTTTCAGCCCTTCCCATGCTAACGTCTTCTTGGGTGCCTTTGGGCAATCTTTTTTTCTTCTTGCTCTCTCAAACCTCTTCTCTGGCTTCGCTACATTCACGACAACTTCCATCTTTGAGCGCTTATATATCCAAATGTTTCATGCTTTAGCGGTCACAAATATGAAAAAATATTGTATCCCATAGATCTACCACCCACGATTGAAAGAGTGCATGAATATCGTATACCGTTTATAAAGTCCTAAACGGAACTGCGTTTCTCCGCTTAGAAAGGAGTGTGACGACGGGCCCATTCAGCTCATCGCTTCCATGTCCATCATCCAAACAACAAACCCTTGTTATTCCCGCGGTCACTCTCTCGCGGGTTTTCTCTCCCGGCTCGGACAAACGACCGCTACATGAACGTCGCTGTATTTTGCGGATCCTTGCGAACGATGAATAAAAATCAGCTGCGTCGATCGCTCAAAGTTATGCGCATATTAGTGACTTGACCTCTTGTCTCCGACCGCACCCTCCCCCTCCCATCCCCCGTCTCTCCATATGGTCATTATTATTTGCCTTTGTCCCAGGGGCACTGTCCTCGCGACCGGATTGGCGCGTGCGACGTCCCAGAAGAGACAAGGCCATGCGATCGTCGCTAAAAAGAAATACTGTCCACATCACTCCTGGACATTAATGCATTCGATGATCCCCTAACCCGTTGGAAGAGTGTTTTATTATGTCGTCCTTTTGATTGCAAAGTGCCCGCCCAGATGGGACGACTGTCTTCCAACGCTCGCTTTCTTCGTCCCATCCTTCTTTCTTGAGAGCGTTAATTAAGTGTCATTCTCTATCGACCGTATGTTCCTCCCCCGTCGAAACACGGGTGAACCTGAACTTTGGTACCAATAAAATGTCTGGACAGCGATTATCAATCAACAGCTGGGGACAGTTTTATTTCGGGGATTAACTGTGGTTATTTATATTTCTAAGTCTAAAATTTTAAAGATTTTAGCAAATAAATCGGACCATTTTGTTTGCATTATGTTTTTTATATTCCTTTGCAGCTGCCTCTTTGCAGTTCTCATAACTTTTTTTTACTTTTATCGTGAATTAGGTCTTTAGAATATGGCTGATGTTTTCCCGCAAAATTATCCTATGGTGACATGACTTTATTACTACTTCAACAATTCAAGCTACGAAAAGTGAGCTAACAATAAAGATATTTTGCCAAATTAAAGTCATGCCGCATTATTTCGTTCTTGTTTCATTATTGAGTCATTAATCAGTCCTCGTTCATAATTTGGTTCAACCATTTGTTTAATAATTTTCTGGCCTCACTTTTAAACATTCTTTCTCATTAGTGTACATTATACCTGCATGATTACCTATCGTGGTTTTCACAGCATCTTTCCCGTGGTCCTACCTATTGGTCCACCTATTGGCCCTTTTTCACCATCGTTCTACTATTTCGTCGCACCTTACATTAGGATCGCTAGATAATTCAATCATCTACATCTACATACTACCCCGCGAGCCGCCGCTTGGGCGTGTGGCAGGGGGTGGTAGGTCACCAGCTGTTTAAAGATGTAAAAGTTTTGGAGGTGAAATGGTGACATGTCCTATGAGAGTGTATTTGGAGGAGCTCAGTTTCTATTGTGGTCGCTTATTGTGCAAGGAAAGAACAAGTTTTTGTGCCCATCTGTTCGGCAGAGTTTCTCTCTTATTATATCGCATCTGTCAGACCTAGAAATGTAGTGAGGCGTTATGATAATATTCTGTGTCGCTCTGAAAAATATCAGTTCTGAATTTATCAACCAGCCAAAGCCTAGCGTGCAGCCTCCGAGTCTCTAGGGGCTCCCACCTCAATCCCTCTAACAGTAGTGTAACACCGTTCGTCCGTAGCAGTTTTTAACGAAGGGTGCTGCTTTTCTTTGTATTTTGTTAATTTTTTGGTTAAATCTATTTGACCAGGGTCTCAAATGCTCGCGGCGTATTCGAGGTGTGGCCTAACCAGAGCGAGGTAGCATCTCTCTTTTACTTTTTCATCCGAGGATCTTCCTATTATACGCTTAACAAAACCTAGTTTCTTTAATCATGTGCCGCATATGTTTTGTATGTGTGGTCTTCACGATGTATCAGAAGTTCCAAATTATTTTACCCGTATTTGAAGATATTATGTTTACTCCACCCACGGTGTAGGTATGGCTTTTGTTTGATGACTTTCGCAGGAAGTGAACTGTGGTGAATTTACTAATATTTAGTTCTAAACCCCACTCCTGGCACCACAAATGAACGTTGTTAAGGTCAGATGACAGAAATTCAAAGTCCGCGCCTTCGCTCATTTCACGGTAGATTACGATATCGTCTGCAATTAATCTTAATTTACTATGAATTCGAAAAACTTAGGTCATTAATATCAATAATGAATAAAAGAGGGCCAATCACGCTTCATTGAGGAACACCGGATGCGACTTCAAACATATCGGAGCTAAAACCGTCAATAACTACTTTTTGTTTTCGATCACTGAGAAAGTCCCTTATCCAGTTCACTTTTTTTTATTAACTCCGCATGAATGCAATTTATACACGAGTTTTTTGTGAGGAATCTTGCCGAATGCCTTCTAAAAATCAAGGAATATCGCGACGATTTGCTTTTGCGATTCACCTGATTTTTAGGATATCATGAAGGAAGAGCGCAAGCTGTGTTTCGCAAGGCCTGCCCTTTCGGAAGCCATGCTGACTGCTGTGTAAGAGGTTACGATTATCCAGGAATGTCATAATATTACTAACGACAATGTGTTCGAGGATCTTGCATAAAAGCGATGTTAACGATATAGGCCTATAATTTTCTGGTTCACTTCTATTTACTTTTTTGAATATCGGAGTGACGTTGGCTATTTCCCAGTCTTGGGCAACTTGCCATCGGATAATGATTTGCTAAATATAATTTCTAAGAATGGTGCAATCCGTGAACTCCTTGAGCACGCGTGCAGGTATTCCTTCTGAACCTGGGGACTTGTTACTTTTAATCGAATGTAGTTGTATAATTATTCCATCACGCTGAATTTTTATGTCCACCATCGGCTTGTTAACGTCCGGAATGTCTAAATGGTGTATTTTGTCATCCTTAGTGAATACATTTTCAAAGTAGTGGTTTAATAAGTTGGCTTTATTGATGCAGTTGGTGGCCATTTTGCCGTTTTTATCCAATAAGGACTCTACTGTCGAAGATTCACCCTGGATCTCTCTCGCGTAAGACCAGAATGACTTGGGATTTTCATTTAGTAATTCACCTAGGATTTTTTTCTTGAAGTATCGTAAACTAGTGCGCATGATTTTCTTCGTTTTTGAGCGTTGGGCAACGTAAATTTCTACCACCGCAAGTTCCATTGTTTTGTTACAAGACTTGATAGAATTTTTATATAGAGCCTTAGTCTCCTGAGCTCTCACCGTACTTTGTGGTTATACCAACGAGGTTCTTTACTATCTCGTTTGAATTTTCGAGGGATATATTTATCGATTCCTTAACGTATTATTTCCAAAAAATATCTCCATGATACTTCGGTGCTCTCGTCCTTCATTGTGGCTACGAGTTTCGTGAATGAGGCTTCTAACATCTATCCAAATTTTATGCAATCGCATTTTTCAATTAAGTAGACTTTCTGCATAGATTTGACAGTGGACTCTACTGTTGTTTTCAAAGTCGTAAAAATTACTTTATGATCACTTATACCTTCGAGGATATCGACGTATATAATAATGGAAGGGTGTAATAATGTGAATTAATAAGTGTCACTGAGCTATCCAATCATCTCAAACAGTCATTTCTAAATGATTTTAGGCAGTCTATCGAACCAATTTTTCTTCCGCCGTGTCGGAGAAGCATGTGGAACTGCGAATATGGGTGCACAGAAGACATTGCTTCTGAAAGAAAAATTTCCCACTATCTGTATTTCTCAGCTATCTGAATGTGAAGTGTTTCCCCCAAACTTCTCGCAAAAGACCAAAATTGAGTACTCTGATGTTGTAACTGTGGAACGTGGGCCGGAAGATGCTATGCATTTTGTCTCCGATATGGTGAGTATTTTTTTATGAATTATTTTCACGAATACCTCAACGTTAATGAAAAACACTGAAAAAGATTCATTGCGCTTAAGATATTTTTAATTCAGTAATAGTTCATAACATTGTGAATCACATAAGGATTACATGTTCACTAATTCACGCGCTTCAAGGCTATAAAGGATATCATTGGGAGGAAAATAGCAGAGGGGTGACGACATGTATCCATCGCATCCTCTTCGCTCCTGAATGGTTCGGTCTGGCTCTTGGTGATATTTTCTCCTCCATTCTTTTACAAACCTCTGGGTGTAATGATGCCTTGTCATAGAGATTGCATAACATTTTATTATATAATCGTTGAAATATTACATTCCTTGTATGTGGCCATCAGGATTATTTATATTAGTCAGCATAAATACTATGGATACCTTATTAGTGTGAAATACTTCATTTGTCAGCGATTAAATCAATAAAGTTATCTCATATTAAAGGAAAAGTGACCTTAGAAATTTTATTGATAATTTTTCCCCAACGTTTTTAAGAAAGAAATAGGTTTTAACATAAATCACCTTTTAAAATATTTTATCAGTTAATAATGTCGAAATAATTGTACCATTCTATTATTATTCTGTTTCTGAAAGTCTGAACTTTGTCTAATGAAAGTTATATTCTGCAAAAGATTTTTTTTAACTTTTAGGAAACAGTTCAGCTATTCAGAAAGTTTGATTTCATGTTTCATTCCGCAGAGGGATACTTTTTGAAGCAGTTGGAAGTAGTCCAGCTATTGGCATATCATTCTCACTTGAATATTCACAGTGGTCGCCACTCGATAATTCGCCTTGAGTTCCCACATTATTTTCCTCTAGCCATGTCTAAAATCGCACCGGCAGACACCTATAAATCTAGTATCACTAGTAAGATAAACCTGATATCTACTATTGAGTGCACTGATTTTTGGAAAGATAGCAATGCAGTTACGACTCTCCAGCTGAATATAGAGAATGGTAAATAAAATGGGCATTTTACGTTGTTCACGGAAAAAATTCACCGTAATTAAATGATTGAATTGGATTGGATTTTTGGGAGGCGACCGACAGCTGAGGTCATTTGCGCCATAGGGGATAGGGAAGGGTGGATAGAAACCCGGCGTCGGCATTAGCCTGCTCTTAACGAAAGGCGCCAAGGTGACCACGGCTTAACGTCTCATCTGACAGACGAAATACTATACTAGAAGTGCCCTCCACAAATTACTCAAGTAGGGATCGCGTTTACTCTGAAAAACATCCTCCTCTACCGGGATTCGGCCGCCTGTATGGTTAGCCAATACTCTAGCCACCAGACCAACCCGATCCCGCAATTCAGTGATTATTTCTCAAAATATCGATTGCTCAATTCCATATTTTTTTTCGCCAACATGCTGATTTTTGAGAATTTAGTTCTTTCTTTTTAAAGGGGGCTTACTGAGATAAAGTGACCGGCACACGCCGCCGAGTCGCCGGAGGGAAACTTCTTTCTCTTTAGGGAGTGGTGGAGAATCTTTCCTTCCGTTAAAAACGTTTTATTCACGCTTATCAGTGGCATTACCCATTTTTTTTATTACCTACCCCCGTCCCTCTCGCGGTTCCGCCCCTGGCGCACTGCCCTTCCTGCTCAAACATGAATGAAATTCAAGTTAAGACTGGTCTGTACGTAACGTATTGTTAGCAGCCTTGCATGATAATGCCAGATTCGTCAAGCAAAAGGTTATGTGAGGACGGAAAGTTGGACATTATGCATGAAACTGAATGAGTTTTAACAAACTTGCAAGAGACAGATGGGCTTGAGCTTTGTATACGCGCAAGACGGCAGAGAAGACTGTGCTTGTAGACCCGCGACAATTTAATAGGTCATACTTCGCTCCCCTGCCAGTCTGTTCTCAAGGATGCTGGAAGTTGCAACTCCTATATCGAGTGCGAGTAATGGCAAAAATGGCAGCAGATGTATGACACTGGTCTCACGAATATTTTAGTGAATTTATAGAGTTGTCTCTTAGCTTTCATTGCCTCTGGCAAGTTAAATAAAAAATTACAGTCATAGAGACAAAAAAAACCAAGCATACACCGCTTAGGTATCAAATCGCAAAGAAGTGGATCATGAGGCAAATAAAGAGTTGGTCTCGAAAAAGATCGACTCCTTTAAAACAGTTGACCGAAAAGACTGTTTGAAAATAAAATCATCAAGGCGTTCTGGAATTATTCCTCATTGCCTTCCTCATACCAAATGAATTTGGTTTTTGGAATCCCATATGTCCCATATGGCCACTGAGTATACATTTTGCGTGCTGCACTGCACTGGTGGCAAATTAAGACATAAGATAAGATAAATTTATTGCTCCTCTTGAAATACAAATCTCGTAAGTACAAATAAATTGGAGCTTTAGGCAGCCTCAAAGGTACAAGCACCTGTATCGAGGCTGCCCTCCGTAAATAAATACATGCAATTGCTGGTTAATGTAATACATAAAAAAACTAAATTTCTCCGAACATATGTACAAATAGGGACCATATCATTTATGTCAATTTGTTAACAAAGAAAAATACACGCTTCTTTTTTACAATACACCAAGCTATATTTTATAAACACTTAACATGGTTAGTTACAATTTGGAACATAATACGAATTACTAATCTAATACAAAACTTCGATTTTATTTATGGATAGTATCCATTCCTTAAGCAGCTTTAGATTTTATCTTTTGATTTTTGAAATTTTTAAATACTCTGGTACCTATATCATTTAATAGTTTGGGTCCTAAGTAAACAAAGGACCTCTTAAATAATGTTAAGTTTGGTTTTGGAGTAATTGCACATCGCTTCCTTATTAAATGGTATTCATCACTGCCGGTACTAGCGGGAATATTGCCGCTCTTTAAATAAAATAATTGTAGTACTTTAAAAATATACAGTTGTTTAATAGGCAGAATCCGCAACCGTACAAATATGGGATATGTATGTTCGTGCATTTTACTTTTGGTAACAATTCTTATTATCTTCTTCTGCAATAATACAACTGGCTGCAAGGAGTTATTATAAGATGCTCCCCAACAGACTAGCCCATACCCCAATCTAGACCCTACTAGGGCTTTATATAAGGTTATTAGGAAATTTACAGGACACCTGTTTCTAATGTAGAATAGTTTTGACGTATAGTATCGGAGAATCTTGGAAAGTCCAGTAATGTGATCATTCCATTTCAAGTATTTATCAATAACAATTCCCAAATATTTTATACTATCAACTTGATCAATCTTTACACAACCGCAAGGCTGTTTTGAACAGTCAGAGTCGTGGTAAATTAAATAGGAATTAGATTTATAACAATTTCTTGGATCAAAAAGCATAAGTTTGGTTTTGTCACCTATTTCTAGATCATTGTAGACAACCATCTTCGTAATACATTGAAGTCACTCTGTGCATCATTTACTACATTGTTAAAATTACTTCTACCATAGCATAAGGCAACATCATTTGCAAAATCAGTGAGTGTTCCTTTAAATTCAAAATTACACAAGTCATTAACATAGATAAGAAATAGGATAGGCCCAAGTACAGAACCTTGGGGTACCCCTGTTTTTGCCAACTTGGAATCACTGAAGGCCTTACCTACACGAACACATTGGGTTCGCTCTACTAAATAACCTTGAAACCAAGCCAGTGGAACACCTCTAATTCCGGCATCACTTAATTTCAATAATAAAATTTCATGGTCCAAGGTGTCAAATGCTTTTCTTATGTCTATAAATAAGCCCCCAGTTCGATTGTTCGAGTTTATTTCAACGTATATTTTTGTCATAAAATTGACTTGGGCATCTTCTGCACTTCTTCCACATCTAAATCCGTATTGGTTTCGACTAAAATAATCCCCTTTTTCCAGAAACCTAATCAGCCTATACTTCACTAATTTCTCAAAAAATTTTGAGAGTTGGAAATAATGAAATGGGTCGATAATTTTTAATCTTGTTTCGATCACCTCTTTTAAAGATTGGTATAACTACAGCTGTTTTTAATATATTTGGAAATTCACCAGTGCTAATACTCAAGTTACAAGCATGTGCTAGAGCTGGTGCAATAGTTTCAATAACTTATTTTAATATGCTACCGTAAATGCCATCAATTCCAGGAGATGCACCATTTCTGAGTAATTTTACCGTATTTATTATTTCTTTTGGTAGAATAGGGTCAAAGAAGAATGATTCAGCTCTGTTCACCCTGCCACATGGATTTGAAGCAGCCTTGTGTTTAACAGCGACATGCATAGATTTGGCAGATTCTAAGACACCAACAAAATAGGAATTGAATTCATTTGCTATGGTCAACTCATCGTCAATAATTTTGCCACTAATTTTTAAGGACCGAAGTGCTACCCCTGGTTCCTGTTCTCCAGTCATTTCTTTGAAAACTTTCCATTGTGCTTTTTGAATTGTTGTGGCACTCTTTAAATCGATTCATGTAATGATTATTTGAAGCTTCCCTCAATTTATTTCTCAAATTATTCCGACATTTCAAATAGTCATTTCTCAGGCTCATATTTTTCGGATGTCGTCTACTTTTTTCAAATAAATAATTCTTTCGAGGAAGTCTTCGAAGAAGCAGCTTCATGCCCTGAAGACGATGAGCAACTCGGTCATCGAAACGTCGGCAGACATGGACAACCTGACCCGGTGGAAAACCCGCATTGACTTCCTCGATACCATACGCCGGGAAAGCCTTCGATAAATAATTCTTTCTTTCAATCATTTTCAGCAATGAATTTGTCATCCATAATTTTATCTTTACATGCTTTTTGTCTTCTATGTAAGTATACTTAGATAATTGTAGACACTGTTTTAATACCTCTAAAATGTACTAAAATGCTCTATTGGCATTCGTCTCATTTAATACATGATTCCAATTGGAATGTGTGACAAGATTTTTAAATTTTTCAAACTTAATCCTAGTGAAGTGAGAGAAAAATTTTCGGATAGCAGGGCGCAACTCAGCATTTACAGAAATAGTCAATTTAGTCATTGAATGGTCACTGATGTCTAGGTGCAGAATGTCGGTTGTTATGTTATATCTATACATGTTTGAAATTCTAACATGGACATGATCCAAACAAGTCGCTGACGATCTCACTATTCTGGTTGGACAGTCAATGAGAGACGTTAATCCGTACGAGGACAGTAAATCCTTGTATTCATTTGTTACAGTGTTAATCACAGATATATCTATATTCAGATCACCCACAATTATTAAATTACCTTTGGCGTCTTTAAAAATACCTTCCATTTCTCTGAAGAAAAGTTTCTCGGGAACTTTTTGATGCCTATATACACTTGACAATTCAAATTATATAAAATCCATTTTCAAGGTGTGCCTAACACAGTCAGCAGATAATGTAGTAACTGGTTTTGAGGTACAATTTAAGCAGTCTAGTACATATACCAATACACCTCTTGATCGTTCTGCTTCATTGCAATGAGCAAAGATATTGTAACCTGGTATTTTATAGAGAGAAATTTCATATTCCTTAATCCAAATCTCGGTGAGAACAATTACTGTCGGCTTAAACGATAAGCTATACAGATTTATTACAAAGATATCAAAATTTCTCCTCAAACTCCGTATATTCTATTGAATCACAGTAACAATTTCAGTAGTATTAAACAAAATATCTTCTGAAGCCATAATGATTCACAAAAGTAAGGATCAAAGGTTTTTGACATCATCCATACTGGTAACAACAATTGCAGGCTCCTTTTCTACTTTTCTCAAATAAATTTTTCCACCACGAATCCAAAGATACTTATAGTGCTTATCTTTCTGCGCTATTCTAGCAGCGTTAAATACTTTACGTCTACCAGCACAAAGGGCCTCATTAATGTAAATAGGTACGTCACTGGGAGGTACGCCTTCCAAGGTCAAGTGTCGAGTAGAAAAATTTCTTTTCACTCGGCGCTTGGCTAACAGGTTATCCCTTACGTGCTGATTCAGAAATCGCACATGAATCCCTCCTGGTTCCCCGTTAGATTTCTTTTTAGCTCGGTAGCAGTAGTCAATTTGGCTGTCACTTATTTCTACATCAAGTGCAGCACAAATTTTACTCACTACTACTTTCAAATTTCCGTCACCTTGGCTAGGGATGCCATGAATTTCCACATTATTACCTAGCATGCGTTGTTCAAGGTCATCAGAACGGTTTAGTGCGTCAGACAGTTGCTTCTTAAGCACCACATTTTCACTTTGCAAGTCGGCAATTTGATTTAAACATTTCTCTAATGTTTTACCCTGCGATTCAATTAACTTTAAACTGTCTTCCAATTTGTCGTATAACTTATTTATAGTGTCCCCGAGGGTTTTCTCAGTGATCTTTAGTTCATTTTTAACCTCTTGGAACATATCAAACATTTCCTGAAGAGATTTACCTTCCGATTTGCTTCTGTCCAACCGGGATGTCTTTAGTAAATTTTGGCAGTCCACACATTTCCATGATTGTCCACTTGCTTCAATCCCTTCGATGTCTTCCTTGGTCAGCGACTCCTGTAGACAAAATCCATGGAAGGTCTTACGGCAGGTATCGCACTTGATGCAAGTTGTATTCCTTGTAGACTTTTTACACTCTGCACACGAACTCATGCCAGAAAGCTGTAGTAGGCCTGGCGGACAGAACTCCTGTAAGCTCGATGTAATGTACTTTGTTTTAAACAAATAAAGCTTCCTCTCAATGAAGGCAACTATTTTCACACATATAGCCGGAAACTAAATGGCTCACAACCAGCAATGCAGAGCCTTGAGTCAACCGCACGGAGTGAGAACACATCCACGCTCGACGGGAGCGGAATACGAATTATCCTCTAGTGGTGGTAATTTCAAAATGGAATTCGTCAGCCGCCGTTCTTTTCTGATAGCAAATCTCATTTCTATCACTTACAGAAACTAAGTACTACAAAGTTCATGTTGAATCTATTAATAACAACGGTTTACACCAAAGAAAAAGCACGATTGCATATGAAATTGAGACTAAACTACTTAAATAATCAAAGAATCTTAAAACTTCTACCAAGCAAGTCTACATTAACGGCTTTAACATATTCCACAAACCATATCTAGGGAGAAAAGGGCAAGGGAAAATATAGACAATAAGATGTTTTTTTAACAATTTTTAAACAATTTTATTACCAAAATAAAAACCGCCCTACACAATATAAGTCATATCAAAAATGACAGGAAATCATCTCCATATATAATATTACAAATGACCGTGGTTCTCAAAACATGTTTAAGGCGACAGATCCAAGAAAAGAAATGCACCAATAGCTGATTTCACCCCTTACAAGATACTGGACATGGCGACAGACATACAAAATATTCATCATAAACATCTGCATGGAACGGGAGAACAATGCAGAAATATTACAAAAAACAGTGGAAATAGAGCATACAAACCTTACATGAAGTAAATATGTCATTTAACAATACTTAATCTTGCATTAATCTTAATAGCACTTATTGAAATCAGGGGCTGATTGCTGCATGCCTGATGTGGAATCACCCCGTGCCACACACCCTAGTGGTGGCTTGCACGGTATTTCGTAGGTGTAGATGTAGATGAACAATAAAGCCAACACCGGAAAGTGCCAAATATTTTAAAAGGGGCAATTGTGTAGGTTTTGGGGCCTTGTAGGAAGAACTATTATTGATGGTTTTGAAATCTCGAATTTCACTCTTTTTACGGATCTAAATTACTGAACTGAAATATCCAGTTACTTTTTTGCCTACGTACTAATTACCACTTTCCCACTCCACTGCAATGGCTATTTCGATTGTTTCAAGTGATTACAGCTAATGCGTCAAGGTAAGACACAATGTATATTCCAAAGGTCAACTACTTTGTCGTTCAGGTGTCCATTATACGTATGAGGCAGCGCAGAAGGTAGCGTGCAGGATATTTGAGCATACCCAGCGAGTTTAGCATAGATGGTAGGCAAGAGAGTAGGTCAGTTAGTGGGGGCGAAATCAGTGATTTTCCGGAAAGTCAAATAATAAAGAGTACACAAAGCTTAGTGCCTAGGAAAAGCTTAATAGATAACAATTAATTAGAAATATTTAAGGAAGAGAGTAGGTCAAATAGTGGACCACTAAATAACTTGCCACTCATCAGGATAGCAAAGAATAACAAGTTGACCAGACAACACAGTATAGGTTATCGGGACGGAAGAAAGCAAAGAAAAAGGAAAAACATATAAATCATTACAACACCCATGAATTTCCAAACTGTAACTCTCCCAATAATTTAGAAAACACAAACCCCACAAATACAATAGGCAGACATATTAAAATAGAGGAATTTTCAGTAGTGGTAGTTAACTGTCGTAGTTTAAGAAGCAAGATACATGAATTCCATCACCTAATAGAGAGTACTAATTCTGATATAATTATAGGAACCGAAAGTTGGTTGACAAGCGATATTGCTGATAGTGAAATTTTTCCCGTAAATTTTAGGGTATACAGGAGAGATCGAGAGAGTCGACCGGGAGGGGGAGTATTTATCGCAGTTAAGAACACAATAGTCAGCAAAATAGAAGTGATTCCCGATAATATAATAGAAAGTGTATGGCGTTCCATTCAATGTGCTAATTCGAAAGTAATATATGTTTGTGCCTACTATAGACCACCCCATTCCGATGTACCCTCAGTATTAGAACTCGAGAAACCGGTCAGGTCCATTAATTCCCATAGTAACGAGCGGCAGATAATTGTAGGTGGAGATTTCAATACACCATCGATAGATTGGAAAACATGTAGTCATAAGTCAGGAGGTAGGGACACAGAAATCTGCGAGTCATTGCTTAACCTGTTCGCATCACACGCACTACATCAAATAGTAAATTTGCCTAATAGAGGGGAGAATGTTATCGATTTACTTGCCACAAACATCCCTGAAAAAGTTATTAAAGTTGAAAATGTCGATGAAATAAGCGAACACAAGGTAGTATACGTAAAATTTTCCCTCAATACTGAAAAAAAATTTAAATTAAAAAGAAAGATTTACCTTTTTCGTAAAGCAGATTTTAACGGATTTAGGCGTGACTTAAAAACTTCTTTTGAGAAATTCGTGAACATAAGTAAAAATAGTGATACAGATAATACATGGAAAGAGTTCCTCCAAATCACGCGGTCACTTGTCAACAGATATATACCTCATAAGTATAAGAGCGAGAATAGGGAACCAAGGTGGTACAACGCGGAGATTAGAAAATGTTTAAAACGCCAACGAGTTAGCCACGCGGAACTAAGAAAAATGTAGCTAATAGCGACCTAAAAAATACTATCGTGCATTATAAAATTTGTAAAACAGCCGCAAAAACAGCCCTTAGAAAAGCGTTTAGCGAATTCAAGAGAAAAGTACTTGGAGAACAACTAGAGGGAAATCCGAAAGCATTTTGGTCATATGTTAGGGAAGTACAGGGAACTAAAAATTCAACGGTTAATTCCTTGAAAAACGATGGAGGCGAAATAGTAACTTCCAGTTTAGATAAGGCTAATTTTTTTAATTACTTTTTTCAGAGTGTTTTTAATCAATCTAAGCATAGTTTGCGCGAAACCACACCAGACCGATTTCAACAACGAATGCCCCCGATCGATATATCTTGTAGCGGAATCGTATCCTCACTAAGTAACATTAGCCCGAACAAGTCCTCAGGTCCTGATGAAATTCCAGCTCGTGTTTATAAAGAATTAGCTCTCGAAATGGCTCCGTATCTTAAAGTAATATTTAACAAATCCCTCGAAGAACACGCGGTTCCCAAAGACTGGAAGATAGCAAACGTGACCCCAATTTATAAAATCGGAGATAGGGAACAGCTATGTAACTATAGACCAATATCATTGACGTCACTATCGTGTAAAATTATAGAGCATATAATAGTTACATCGATAATGGGACACCTCGACAGCCAGGATTTATTAATAACAAACCAGCATGGGTTCAGAAAAGGACGGTCTTGCGAATCTTAATTAGGTCTTTTTGTTCACGATATTTTAGTTTCCGGAGAGGGTAACGTTCAGGTAGATGCAGCGTTTCTTGACTTAAGAAAAGCTTTTGAAAAGGTTCCCCACTGTAAGTTACTCGCGAAGTTAGCATCATACGGAATAGACAGTAATATATTAGGCTGGATAGGAGACTTCTTACATGAGCGCGTTCAAAAGGTGGTATTAGATGGTGTCAGCTCCGGCGAAGTAAAAGTTACATCACGTGTTCCCCAGGGAAGTGTGATAGGCCCAATTTTATTTCTTCTCTACGTAAACGACTTGAATGCAGTTGTAAAAAATAGCAAGCTCCGTCTTTTTGCCGATGATGCAGTAGTGTATAAGGAAATTAGAAATGAAGAGGACAGACAGATTTTAGCTAAGGATTTAGATGCGATTGATGATTGGTGTGATAGATGGCAACTAGAATTAAATTTGAAGAAATGCGCGATAATGACCTTTTGGAAAAAGAATGGCTTTCCCCGGAATAATTATTGCATCAAAGAAAACAAAATATGTAACGTAGATTCAATTAAATACTTAGGAGTCACCATCACTGAAGACATGTCATTGGGAAAAACATCAGGGAAATAACTAGTGTAGCAAACCGTAGATTAGGATTCGTAAAAAGGGTTCTGGGCAAATGCGATGAGAGAGTACGAGAAAGATGCTATTTTACACCTGTCAGGCCTCATTTAGAATATGCCGCTAGTATATGGGATCCGTACGAGGAAGGTATGATAAAAGAATTAGAGCGCGTGCAAAGGAGATCTGCTAGGTTTGTTAAAGGCCGTTATGATAATTGTATAACTGTTACGAGCTTAATAGAAGAACTAGGATGGGAATTGCTATCAGAACGCAGGTTAAAATGTAGGTTAAACCTTTTAAGTAAATTCGAAACACAGTTGTTCACAGATGACGTTAGATATATATTGAGAACCCCTGCGTATTATGCTAGGTTTGATCATATTAATAAAATTGGAGAGATAGATTGTCGTACCGATAGATTTAAAATGTCATTTTTCCCACGTACTATATGAGAGAACAATAGGCAGCGTAGCAAAGGGATAGGTAGGTGAAATATAGTTAAAGTAGTCTGTAGTGCATGATGCATGTAATAACAACCAATAATCCCTTCCTTATTATGTTGATACTAACCATCTAGCTCCATGTGACCCTATTATCTAGCATATCTCCCTTAAATATCCTAGTTGCATGTCAATAGTGCATGTTTGGTGATCTTCACCCCCTGCCACACACCCTCGTGGTGGCTCGCAGGGTATCACGTAGACGTAGACGTACTTCATCTGAATACTGAATGATTATCGTGAAGTTTTCAATGCTATTATTTTCTGTTATGAAAAAGGCTCCATTTGTGACGAATGAAGTTTGTTTCTTATGTGGGAAAACAGTCGGGCGGTCCGAAAAGAATAATGCCGAACACATGGGATAACCACTATGTTTATTTATGTTCAATACTTTTTAATACATGACTTAACATTCCCTGACTAGAGAACGCACTGGATTTATCCATTTGTGCCTCCCCAATGAAAACTCATCTAAACCTCCACTTAAGTTTCTGTTGATTGAAGTGTTTCGTCAGTTGATTAAAGTGTCAAGGCAGTAAAGATTCGCTTGGCCTTGATGGTTGACCGTGAGAGCTGTCGGGAGAATTATAGGACGGAGCAAGTTTTTGTGATGTAACTATTACGCGTCATTATGTTGACTCTGGTAGGATCTTCTACTATTTCATTATTAAAGAGGCGTCCAACCCAGCGTTCTACCCAATCGAGAATTCGCCATTCTCAGATTTTACGTTAGCATGGAAATAGTGGAAATACGATGCTAATCAATGTGGAAGGAATAATAAAAACTTTCCTAACCTCTACTATCCTCGTCAATGTTACATGTGATGCATAATTTATACTTGTTGATTCTTTGTAGCTCTTGCAGTATTTTATGAGTAATATATCGGAACGGACGTTGAAATAAGTACTGATGGAGGTGATCACAAAATCATAGGCATCATAATACTCACGGACTGAAGAAGTCAATTTCGAGAACCCTTCGGAAAATTTTTTTCAAGACGGTGATGCATCAGTCTGCCGTAAACATTATCCCCTGCGAAAAATACGGATATTGGACGCATCATTCGTTTCCTTAAAATCCATCGCGGCTGGAATTAGACCCAGCCACTTTAAAAGAGCTTCGTTGCCGTCTTCAGGGCGCTCCGTTCCACGAGAAAGAAACGAAGCACATGAAGCCACCGCCGGCTTCCCGTCTCGGCGGCGACCAGACCAACGTTCGCCCGGGGAAGTGACTTCCGCGCGGACCGGAGAGATAGAATGTATGGCGAGCAGCCACAGCAGCGGTGGTGGCGCTGTTTTGTGTGTATCGTGTTTGTCCGGCGGGCAGAATGACGTTCGGAGGGGGGAGGGGAGGGGGCGTGGTTTAGCGAGGAGAGGGTGGGGAAAACGAATGTGGGGGGGGGGATTGAGAATGTCAGGGGGGTGAGTTGTGGTGTGTGTGTGAGACCTCCCCCCCTCCAGGGCTGTCGCCATGGTTACCGTGTGACGTGTGATCAAGGAGCGAGGAAGAAGCAAGAGGGGGAAAGGAAGAGGATAAGGGGGGGGAAAGGGAGGAACTGTAGTAACTCCCCTCCCGCGCCGCATACACTTCTTCCTCCTCATCGTCCCACATATATATATTATATATATATATATATATATATACTCATATAAATGTTTATACAGAAAGATAGAAAGAAAGTGGATAGGAACACGTAAAACGTGTTCCTATCCACTTTCTTTCTATCTTTCTGTATAAACATTTATATGAGTATATTTGCCGCTGAGCGGTCTGAGTGAATGGATGAACGATTATATATATATATATATATACATATATATATATATATATATATATATATATATATATATATATATATATATATATATATATATATATATATATATATATATATATATATATATATATATATATATATATATATATATATATATATATATATATATGGGATATGGTATATATATAAGTATATATATACCTTATGTGCTCACGTAATCCCCCCCAAACCCCTCCCCGATTCCCCCCTCTGGCAGCCGCCGCCGCCAACTCCCCTTCCCCTCCCAATCCCCCTCTCTATTCCTTCTATCTGCCATAACGTACTCTCCCTCCCTCCCCCTCACTCTCTCCAGACACTACCCCTCCCCTTCCCCTCCGCTGCCTCTTACCCTCCCCCCCCTCCCTTCGCCACCGCTCCCTCCTCCAGAGGCAGCGAAGCCCAGACACCCCTCCGCCGCAACGTTTGCCGGCAGGGAATGGGGGGAATGGTGGGGGAAGGGGAAAGGGGTGGTAAAGGCAGGCTGACGTCCCGCGCCGGCGCACCGAGCACCTCTAATGCCGCGCGCATGTCCTCCCCTCCTCTCTCTCTCTCTCCCTCCCTCTCGCCTTCACCCCCTCCCTCTTCTCCATGACACTCCCGTTGTCCCTCCTCCTCCTTCGTCTTCTCTCCCACTCTTCTGGTGCTTCTCCGTACCGGGAATTGTGAACCGCCGCCGCCGTCAGTCAGTCGTAGTTCCGAAGCAGAGGAAGTAATGTGCGCGAGTGTGTCCATCCGACCTCCCGTCTCTGCGTATTGCTTGTTCTATGTTATCATAGTGTCGAATCTCGCATGCTTGTTGTGTTATTAGTGTGCTAACTGTCTCTATATTACCGTTTTTGTGTGGATTACTCTTCTGTCACTAATAACTTGTGCGACACTGGAGTTCCTCGTCGTCACGAGTGGTTATTGTGATAGTGCTTTAGAATATTTTACCGTGTTTGCGTCTGTGCATTGATATCGTGTTGTGTCGAGTGTGGAAAACTGCTCGCTGTTGTTTTAAGTATTTCATCTAGTATTCGGCGCCGTGTGCCAGAGGATACGGGTGCGCCTGCGTGGTGTTCTTGTTTTCGTACGCCCGACTGGTGGTGTTATTTGTTTTGGTGCTTTCATCTGTCGGGCCGTATTTGACGCGGCGGATGTGTTAGTGGGCGTGAACAGGCCTTTACGATATTTCTCAGCCTTCCTCGACTTTTTCTCTAACTTCATTCATCGGTGTTAACGACGAATTCCGAAGGCTATGTAAATTGAAGCGATCGCGACCGAGGTTCTAATTGGCTGTTTGCTAACCTTCTCTTAGACATTGATGGCCCGGATTTGTTGACGAATCGAATCATTGGTGGGTTATTTGAGCCAATAAACTTTTCACGAATTGATCGGTAGTGCTAAGGAAATCTGGAAAAACTAGACGACTCTCTTGTGCCTCCTGTCCCATTCGCCTATTGAACGGGTCTCTTCCGCAGGAGATTGAAACGTGGTATAACTCAACGGTCTCCCAAGTTTGTTTACGGAAGTGGTCGACGACGTGCGTCTGGTGGCACGTATAGGGAATCATTTGCCACTATGATTGCCTGCTTTTTCAGAATCGGATGTTCGAAGGTGTCAGAGCACTACCGCAGCAGTTTACCTCTAGTTTTTGCAACGCTGCCGCTACCAAGTAATAGGGCGCTGGCTGAGTTGACGTCAACGTGAGGACACGATAATTCTTTCTGGAAAGGGTGCGAGGAACATTTTCATTCTTCTCTCATTTAAGTTACAGCGAGAAAGAGACACGGATCGTGAAATCGTTGCAGTCTTACGCTCGAGGTTTTTCTCATCGTCAGGAATTTGTCTCTCTGGTGGGAGCTTGGAAGAGAGCTGTTTCTTGGGCGTCGTTGGGAGGCGTTGACTATGGCCGTGGACGCAGTCCCGGCCGTGGAACACGCCGTGTCTTCGCCGTCTGCGAGATCGCGTGGCGCTTTCCGGGACAAGAAAAGACTCGTTTGCCTTTGGAAACGCCTCTCCCGCATGTCCGGAGCGACGGTCAAGGAAACGGACGTCGTGCCTTTCTCCTACAGTATCCCCGCGCCGCCCGCCATGTATTCTTCGGGCCCTCCCTCCGCTCATACCAACGATCGCGCGACCGACTCCATCATCTGCGGTTGTAGCCACGTGAGTGAATCTCTGGAAAAACAGTGCCTCTTTGAAACACCCTCTACTGAGGCGCCCTCCTCTCTCGCCCGTGAGAGAATCCCCACGGGAAGAAGAGGCGGTTTCTGGTCGACGACCTCCATCCTCCCGGAGCTCTTTTTGTTTGGCAGGTCGGCGTGTCTCCTTCAGCCGGAAGTCAGCGACGCGGAGGACGTCCTGACGCGAGGCTGCTCGTCTCCCGTGCCTCCTCCCGAAGAATTTGAAGTCATGAAAAGGTCTATTGGTGATTGCAACTCAAACCTTCGATGTGATGAAAACAGCGAGGAGTGGGACCGCGAGGGAGCCACCGCTGCCTCGTCGTGGTCAACAGTGAGAGAGGTTCCCGGTGGGTCCAGGGGAGGACCCTTTTCGGATGCTGTGGGGCGTGGGAGTGGCGGTGTTGTGGTCGGTGTCGGTGGTGCTGACGATAGCGTTGGTGGAAGGTCTGGTGGTGCAGACGGCAGTGGTGTCACTGGGTCTTTTTGTTGTAGGATCGTCGACGATGCGGGTGTTAGTGGTGTTAGTGAATGCAGTGTCAGTGTTGAGAGCGATTTATTAGTCAGGAGTGTTGGTGGCATGGAATACCGAGATTATTCCACAATGGGCCCGCAGCAAGAGAAGCACCACCAACGAAATCACCGTCAACGGCATCGTGGTATACCTTCGACTCGTTCGTGGTACTGGTGGTCGACGTTCTTATACCTCTGCTGCTTCATGACGGTGGTGCAGGCTCAGCTGAGACCGGACACCCACGCGAGGAACACCAAGGATGATGGAGGTACTGTGTATTTATATATATCCCCCATTCTTGTGTTTGTAGACCCCTTCACAGAACCGAGAGAGTCGGGCGCTTCGTTCCGTTCGGCTATCCGTGGCACTCTGCCGCGTGGCTAGCTCAGACAAAATGTCGGCCCTCTCTCAGCGCAGAGCGGGGCTTTGGTCGTTGCGAGCGTCGTGTCATATTTAGTTGGATGGAGCGATTGTGGCACGCTTGGAAGCCTGAGAGAAATGAATTTATCGCTGGCGGGGGTTATGCATAGCTCGGCGAGGCGGCGTGGTTTTGTTTTGGGGCCTCTCTCTCTCCCCCCCCCCCCCCCCCCCCCCCCCCTGTTTCCTGTGTTTTCTCTCCCGTGTTCTTTCCCCTTCCCCTGCTCCCCCTCTTCGGCCGCCTACCCGCATTCTTCGGCCCCGATCAATAAATGTGCCTCCTCTCTCCCTCCCTTCCACTCCTTCCCTCTCCCACTCCCTCCCTCTCTGGGTTGCTATTACACAAACATCCACGTCTGCTCCCATTCTTCCGCTCTTTCTCTCTGGCCGTCTCCCGCGCTTCCTAACATTCCGCACGCAGAACGCCCACTCGATGGAGTTAATTTAATACCATTTCTTGAACGTGCCATCCTTTTTAAGGTTTCCGTATCGGAATGGATTGGTTTTTAACTAGTGTGTGGTGGCAAACGAGGTAGCGTTTGAACTCATGCTCTCGATTGAAAAAGTGCGGACGTTACTCTTCGACCGATGCCGACGACCAATGCAATTGGGTTAGATGCGTGGCATTCAAACTTTGTAATATTATATAAACTTTGCTTTCCATATCTAGAGCTTTTGTTTGAACCGCAAAACACCTTCGTCGCATTTTATTTTCCCGTCGGTGAATCAGACCTCACGTCTTTCGTCTTCGCTCTCGGAGTCTCTCGTTTTGCGCTGCAGCATTTGTTTGACCCAATGAGTGTCTGGCATCTGTTGGGGCATTGTTTTAATGACGATTTATCAGTGTTCCATTACATCAAATGTCCTTGTTGGTGTGTTGGGACGATCTTTCAAGAGGTGTTGGTATATACTTAATCGCCAAGGTGATCAAGAATGTTTTTGTTGTTTTAATCTTTGAGTAAAATGAGTTTCTTTTACTCTTTGAAGTTTCTTCTCCAATTCGTTATCCATTTAGTATTGGTCGAACGAGTTGTTTGTTAAGATGCCATTCAATTTGTGATGCACCACGGAGAAGTTTATGAACTGTATATTTATGTGCACGTTTCCTCGTTGTTCATGGACATGTCTCTTTGACTTAAGCCCTGTTTTTCGTTCTATTTGTGCCATCTGTTCCTCGCTTGCGCCACGTAAGAAGGGAAGTGTCTCGGATTTTTATGTCCTCCCATCTCGACCCCACATTTCCTATTGTTTCCATTGTGTGTACCGAAGGAGTAAGGATATTATAGTAAGGGGAGGGGGGTGAATAAGTTAAGAGAATTTCTTTGGGCCCCGTTAAAGACGAGGAGTGGCCGAGGGGGGGTTGAATGAATGAAAGGCGGCAGCGGATAAGGAAGGGTGGCTCACTACTGCCTCTGTCGTAGGCGGGTACCCAACGTGTCGCGTCGGTGCCGTCGTCCTATCGTATGTGGGCGGTCATCGTCACCGGCTCTTCTTTTCCGCCCCTCTGCCAGCTTGCACGTCCTGGTGTTGTATATACGATGTATTCCCCGTGTTTTTTTTCGCTGCTTCTGTTGCTGCGCCTCGCTCCGCATCTTCGCCGAGTTAGTGCGCGTCGCTCGCAAATTTCTCTCTCTCGCTGATAGCTTCGTATATGCATACATCTCGTTCACTCTTCTCCGTCATCTACCTAACTATCTATCCATCATATCACCTTATTTCGTGGATGTCTATTTCGTAGATGCAATATTTCGTTCATGTAGATCGCCCTGAAATCTACCTCAAGAGTGTTCGGCAGAAGATGACTTATTACCAACATACCTACACTACAGTGGAGAAATTAACTTTCACCGACGTTCGCCACATTAGGGGTATTATTCAAAAACTACTAATCTCTGATGTAACTACGTCAACGTGATGCAGGATTCATGCAGGGAACATGCAAAACATGGTGTTAGCACTACTCGGCAGATTTAGAAACATACATTGGGGGGCATATGATGTAATCACCTACACTGACTGTCAACTAACCTAATTAAAAGTCTTAACTCAGCCATTATGGTCTCTTATCGATCGCGGGAAAAACGGCATTTTAAACCTGTCTGGCCCACAATCAATATCTCTTATTTTATTCTTATGATCCGATCTACCGTAGTATGTTAGAGTTACTGTAAAACTTTGTGCGACTTTGAAGCTAATGAATTAGCCCCCGGCGGCGGATTGCTTGTTGTAAGGAAAATAATTGCTTCGTAATTTTCAACTCTGATATTTCTTGGTTCCTTTCACTTTGCAAAACAACGGCGCACTTACATTCCTTTCGTGCTTCAGAACTTGCGCACGAGATGGCGCACTTAATGACAAACACGGAAGTAAAGTGCTGTGTGCTAAACAACTAAAGAATGTTGACAATGGTCTCCGAGGTACTTTTAGAGTTTGTGGAGGCGTCAGACATGCGCACGGTGAGGTTTTTACTCTGTGATAAAAAGTAACCGTTTTCAAGTTCAATTTATTTCGGCCGAATTGTACAACTATAGTGAGAACATTCGGTCATGGTTATCGTTCACCCATTGGATGTAGCCGACCGTCAGGTTATAAAACATAACGTCTGCGCATATCGTTCCATTCAATGTCTGCTTCTACACATTCCCCTGCCGGCCACCCCTAGTGTGTTTGGCAGGGGGTAATTGATCACCTTCATTGGCACTATGATGTAATAGTAACTTTCACCTACCTGCACTACACTTCAGGTATACTGCCAAGGCTGCAGAAACTATTGAATTACTGTATCATTCAACTGCGTGACAAGAAGGAAGAGTCGTGCATGGATCATGCGAAACGTGATGTTAGTACTACGTGGCAGATTAAGAAACGAGTATTAGGGATCTAATCAGCTAATCTACTTGTCGACTAGCTTACTTCAGTTCTACTCTTTGGCAGCCTAATTAATGTATAATCTATCGTGGGGATAAACCACATTTTACACCTCTCAAAATTAGCCCATTCTGCATTCCCTCTCCCTAACTTCATTCTCTTGATCGAATCTACTTTAGTATGTTGGAGTACTAATGATATATTGATAACTAGTTAATAAAATAACTTAGTTTCGATTGTGCAGCAGGGTTTGTCTAATTTTCAATCGATGGTCTGAAAGTGGTTCCCTTCCCAGTTGTTGCACGAGGTCACTCACGGGGAAATCGTAGCGGCCTATCGCGTAAGTACGTATCTCACTGATCGATCTCCTCTGCACGCGTTCTCCATTTTCAAGTCTATCTCATGAGGAACCCAAACACTGGCAGCGTTCTTCAATTGGGGTTTAACAAGGTAGAAATAGCTGATTTCTCTGGCTTGATCGTCGCATTTACCTAGTACTCTTTGAACAAATACCGATTTACGATTAGCTTGACCAGTTATATCCCGAATATTTTTACCTTACGAGAGATCGTCAGTTAGTTAAACTCAGAGGTATTTTTCAGATTCTGCCGCCACTACTTGGGTAAGCTGTATTTTACGGTTGTCTGTAGGAGAGTTTTCTTCCTTTTCAGAAGTACAATGCAGCCATTTTTTTCGAGTTTAATTCTGGCTGCCACGCATCGCACCACGTCAGAATTGCCTCGAATTGCATTCGCTAATTCATCCTTATCCTTATTGTTCCGGATTTCCGTGTACACGTCGTATGCAGGTAGTCGAAGTTACATTCAACCACCTCACAATTATCTTTCCTGTACAGAAGGAATACATGTGGACCTGTGACACTCCCCGGTGGAACACCCGAAGTTACTCAAATCGAATTTTCTGGGAAAGCCATCGCAAAGATGGGGTGAGCTTCTTACGGCTAGACAATTAAAATAAAACAGAGAGTCTCCAAAAGCCGTAAACAATTGGCACCCTCCGTCAACAAACACCAAACTTACTGTGTTGGTATGCTGGGAAACCACAGCGGCGACCAACCACAGCCTCTCAACCAAGAATACCCCCCTGTGATGGTTTACGGGAATGTTACTTCCTCGCCAGGGACCAAAAACACCAATTGAAGTTCAAACTCTGTGTAACCAATCCCACTCTACCAAGAATGTAAAACCTACCTAAAGTCCATAAAATCGACTGCCCAATGAGACCCATTGTATATGGAATTGATTCGCCCACATACTTACCATCAAAATGGTTAGTTTCCCAGTTCACTAGCCTCGATTTTAAAAGCCCTCATTCCATTAAAAATAATTTTGAATTCATTTAAAAGACGAAAAATTACATTTTCCTCGAGGGTGAAATAATGGTCTCATTTGATGTAACTAATCTTGTTCCTAGTGTACCTGCTGAAATTGCTATCCAAGCACTAGAGGATTGGTTGAAGTCACTTTCTTTGGACTCAAAAATAATCGAGGAGTACATTAGACTTACTAATTTGGTCATGAACCAAAATTATTTTACTTTCCAAGGTAGATTTTTCAAACAGGATTTTGGAACTGCCATGGGCAACTCGCTTTCACCCTTTCTAGCCAACGTTTTTATGTCTCACTTTGAAAACCTTTTTAAAGAAAAATTTACTTACTTCCCCGCTATATACTTACGGTACGTAGACGACATATTTGCAGTTTTTGATACCACAAAATATAACCTGGGATAATTTTGTCAGTGATCTAAACAGCCTGTTTCCTTCCATGAAATTTACAGTAGATATAGAGAAAGAAAACCGTCATCCCTTCCTTGATCTCTGCCTCACTAGATCTGGAGACAAGATATCTTTTGATATTTATCGAAAACCAACACGCACCACCAACTACATCCACAATCTCTCATTCGACCATGCCAACCATAAACTGATATCCTACTTGCATGGCAATAGTGCATGTTTGGTGATCTTCACCCCCTGCCACACACCCTTGTGGGTGGCTCGCAGGGTATTACGTAGATATAGATGTAGATGTAAACTGGCCGAAGCGCTTCCTTGTTAGCGGCATTAGACAACTTATATTTTCAATATTGACTTGTCATCATCAGCAGACACATCTGCTCTGAGTTTTTTCATCTTTATATGGCATGCTCTCTGACGCGTCAACGATTTTCTCACTTCCGCGTCGTACCATCTTGGTTCGCTACTCCTACGTTTTACTTCGGAAATTCTTCCTAAGACCTCAATGCACGATTTTGAGAAAATATTTCCAAGTACCCTCCGTGTCAAACTTTCCAAGTACTCTTTTAACATATCCCAATTTCCGATTAGCCTGACCAGTTTTTTTCCGAGGATGTCTGCTCAATACGAGAGTTTACCGATCTGCGCGAACTTCACCGCCAGGCGGAATGTCGAAGCGGCCGTTCTTTATTACGGCTGTGGATCTTCATGGCTTTATTAAGTGGTTGTGACTAATAGCGCCTCTCACTGGTTGAATTATTCCTGAGGAGAAGTGTGGTATGTGGCTAGACGGATTGTGTGGTGTTTAGAAAGAACTATTTTAGCTTCGGAGATATCGCTTTAGAGTGTGAAAGTTTGAGAGGGTAGAACCTATCTTTGGCTTGAAGGAGGTGTTGAGGAAGGTGTTGACCTATTTTTGAGTCGGCTTCCTCCCGTTTAGGTGGTCGTCATGTAGCATATGCAAGTTTTCAGATTCTCCGATTTCGTGAAGTGAAGGCTTTCTCCGAGTCGATCTCGGATAATGGTTTCGCCTCTCTTTTCTCATCCTTGCCTGTCATTTTTATAGCTTTCTCAATGAGTCATCTCCCCCTTTTTAAGTGTTGGCCCTCTGTTTCTGAGTCCATTGATCGTGGTATGATCCACAGTCTCCTTTGTACAAACATTTTAGGAAACAAACTTTTACGTTTCTCTTAGCTTTTGTTGCTGACAATAGCACGAGACCCATTTTCATGTATTCTGGCATGTGCCACGGTTATGAAATTGCTTGGGTAAAAGTGTCTCATTCCAGTTGGATGCCATATCTACGTCTACGTCTACGAAATACCGTGCAAGCCACCACTAGGGTGTGTGGCACGGGGTAATTCCGCACCAGGGATGCAGCACTCTTCCCAGTTCGAATCAGAATCACGCACGTTTCCCCGATGCATGGCGCAGGCCAAAACCAGTCTGGACAACGGTGCACAGTCTGACCAGAAACCAGGAGAGTGATACGTAGAAGAAGATGCTACAATGCAGCACACTACTTAAGATATAACTCCTGGTTAGTATTGCTAATTCGTCAGATGAATAGCACTACAAGATGCGTAGTCATTCAAGAGTATAACATGCCGGAGATTACGTGCGACTTTAGTAGCTAATAATCATTTTAAGATATTTAGCACAACTGAAAAACCTATTTAACCTTGTCAGTATCCTAGAACTAATCTATCGCAACTATTATAGTCCCTTATTCTTCGTGGAAAAAATGACATGTTAAATGTATCGGCTCGAAGTACAGTGTAAAGGGGAAGATTGTTTTTCCGGTGTGGATATCAATCGTTTCTTCCATATCAGCCCTAGCTCCCATTCCATCAACTATAATGCGTCTCTACCAGCCGTAATATAAATATCATTTACCGATTTGTCATTCTTGCTATCTGCCTCGCCTCTTTTGCTCAATTTCTCCTCGGAGAGATTCTAAATTTATAATTAGGCGTGACAGCTTCTTCGGACGTGAAGGCTAACCTAATTATTTTGGTCGTCAGTTCGCTGATTTGTCGAGTACTTGGATGGTGTTCAAGCACTTCGGGATTGACAACCAGCTTACCTGTTACGTTTGATTTCAAGCTGAGTTTCTTTGTGTTAGCTTGGGTTTTATTTAAATTCGCATTTATTTATGCGTAAATATCGTAAATTGTTAACCATCTGAAGATAATAAAATTGCCGAAACACCTTTCCGATTCCTTCTAGGAATTCTTTTTCTCTCTTTGTCCCATACATCGCCTCATTTGAGCAGAATTGTCGGCAAACTAGTCAGATATATTCGACATGCTTTACATCTACGAAATACCGGACAAGGGACCACCGTGGTGTGAGAGCCACGTGGGGAATTGTGCCGAACATTTCGTGCGCTGTGATTTGGTAATGATGACGGTAAGGCATATTATAAGGTTTAAATATAATACACCGGGAAAATCTTAAATCATTTATATTATAAGGTATTTATATATTATTAAATCTATCTTACCTAGTGAGGGTTAAAATTTCATGGCCCCTAGCTATCACAACTATTATGTTCCCTTAAGGGACGTGGAAAAAAGACATTCTAAATGTATCGGTGTATTCTGCAGTCTGTTTCCTTAATATAATACCTCTAATCGTTACTACCATTATAATTAGGCTCATGCAAAATATGTTGAACTTCCGGAAAAATGGTCGATATCATACTTTCGTAAAAGATTTAATATATATTTTTCCCTTCAGTCAGATAGATCTAACCCTAATTCCCTCAACAATTCAGAAACAGTACAATGTTTATCGTTACAAGAATTAACAAATTTTGCTGCTCTTCGATGAATCCGATCTATATCTGAATCTAGCCCTTCGTCGTAAGGGTTCCATTTACTTAGTATTCTTTTAAATAATCCCAATATACTTTTTGCATGTCCGCAGATTTCCCGAATTTGCTTCACCCAGGACTAGTCCTTAGTAAGGGTCGCGCTAAGTACTTTACTGACACAGTATTTAAAAATTTGGTCTGATTAATTGTGTACATGAGTTTCATCTCAAGGACTGACTTTGTGCATACGAATCACGATCATCGACTTTCGTTGTACCGTCCGTATTGAGGCCAACCGCGAGTCAATTCCATTTCCTGGTCGCACGATATGTCCTTGTTCGCCAATTTTAATTTTTTTCATCCCTTATGCGTCTTCAGTGCTTGCTCTTAAAACACGCATTCCCACACTTGCATTGGGATGACTCATTTATGATAATGTATGGCCGTAACATCATTGAATTCCCCCAGAAGAGTTAACGATGCGTACCCGTATTTGTCAAATATTTCTAATCCTACCGCAATTGCAGTACTCTTGTGGATTATTAGCCGTGAAATGACACCTTTACAAATTATGACTAGAGATGGGCGCCGACGCCACCGTCAAAAACTCCGACGGCGGCGCCGGGGCGTGACATACTGGAGTGGTCCTTATTTTTCGAAAACTCGAATTTCTTTTGAAACATACCCTGATTGGTGGTTGTTGGAAGTTGGAATTAGGTCCTTGAATTACTTAATCGAGTATAATATTTTATGTACTTTATTGGAAATGTATTATGTGTTCGGGCCAATTTAGAGTTTTACCAAGACTTGTCACTGAATTCGAATAATCGATTTCAACACCGTTTACACATAGTTTTGGTTTAACAGGCCAATGCCCTTTGAGTTTATATACTGTGAGCAACCAATTATGATGGCTTTAGTTATTTTTGTATTTAGTGTGAGAATGTTTTCAGAACACCAATTTCATATTGCTTGTATGTCTTTGTTACTACTTATATTTGTTACTACTTAAGTACTTCTATTCATAATACATAGATTCATGCAGCAATTTTATCAGTGTATTTGTCACGATTGTCAACATTTTGTTTAAATCAATTACCGCAATATGTTATTTTTTTAAATCCCAAAAAATATCCCCTTTTGAAAGCGTTTACAGTGTACGACGAGGAAAAAGCTTGTTGAATTAAAAGTTTTTTCATACATGCGTAGTCAATTATTGAGAACTCCAGTCTTTTAAAATATAGTTTTGTGCATAAAGTCTACAGAATTTACTTAGTGCCTCTTACTCTGGCTGAAATTAGAAATGAAATTCGAACCTGGTTTCTCCGAATGAGAGGAGGGGAGAAATGTCTCCCATACCAAGGTCTTAACTTTGACGGCTCCCGGTTCCCTTCGTAAATTGAATTGGGGTTTTGTTTCTTGATTGATTCCACTTGGAGGCCAACTTGTCAGATGGAACTTCATTATTTAACTTTTCCCATTCGGGGAGGTGCAAGGCATTCACAGTATGGGATCAGATATAATGACATTTAATAAATAAATGCTGCTTTAATGAACAAACAAAGTAACGGAGTTGTTTGAGTAAAAGATTTATATTGTTTATATAAGAATAGACAGATATACGAAGAACACTGTCTTATGAGAGGGATCGCTCCCTTTACAAAACGTCCCCCGAAGGCAGCGCCTTCTGCTGCTTGCTGTGACCACCAGCCCCGACCGCACCGTTTTCAACTTCTCGACGGGAGTCAACCGGCGCGCGGCGAGATAGGGACATGTATATTCAGGTGATACGGAGCGTCTCTAGGTGCCGCTTCTCTCTGCACCTCCGCCGCTCCCTCCCTCCCTCCCGCACCCCCCCGCCCTTTTTCTCGGGTATTTTCACCTCACTTCCACATCCTCCCCCGCCTTGGGTCATTAAGAGAGAGCCCTGTCCCAGTTACTTTCTTCTTTCTTTCTCTCTCAAGAGAGAGTCGGAGGACCTCTTCTCGCTCCCCTTCTTCTTGCTGCTTCCCTTCCACCTTCTCAGGCGCTCCCACCAGCCCATCGTCCCTCTCCCTTTGACCAGAGTGGGGGAGATCCATCGATTGGAATATTGCATTCATTCGCGGTTGAGGGTGGAATTATTATCCTCCCTTCTCGCCATTCCTCGACCGCGGCCGAATCTCCAAGTCTCCTTGGTGTGTGTTCGCTCGAGCGTGACGTAGAGGAAGCAACCAAGCGCATCCCCCCCTTCCCGGCAAGATTGCTGACTATCTTGCTATGTGCCTGCGCTGAGGCTATGTGCCTTGGGTTACCCTCAGTGTAAAGATGTACATATTTACTCTTAGGGACTACCGGCTTCGACATGTATTCGGACGGGCTGCGGCCCGATTCGGAAGTGAGGAAGTTCGCTCCAAATCTCCAGCGCGTAGCTTCATCGGTCTCCGCGAAGCACCCATCCTTTGGCACTACCCCGGTTCTGCTCTTCGGCGGTGGAGAGAACCCTCGAGGCGTGGATGAATATTGATTCATTGCATAGACTGTGCTGCTCGCGGGGATTTCCGATTGTGTTCTCTTTTCCTGTCATCCTCCTCTTGGGGCTAATCAATCATTTTGTTACATTCTTACCCCCTCGCTGTTTCTTGAGGGCAACTCTCAGCGCTGTTGGTCCTGGCTTCTGCCGCAAATCATCGACTTTCCCTTCCAGTTCTCGCCCTGTGCTACAGCGCCACTGATGGTTTAACGGTGGTTCAATTGCATTCTCGAGGATATTCACCACGACGTAATGATTTGCAGTAGGAAACGATATCAGGTACTTAAAGAGAAAGGATTCTCATTTAGAGTGCATAACAAGTGACGACTACGAGGAGCACATAGTGGAAATTATCCATGATTAGTTGTCTGTGTATATTATGTTTCCCTCCTCTTTCCTTTTGTAGCGTGCGTTCTACATTGTGATAATTTATTTTTTGTGCCTATCAAACATTTGATTTCAATGAGAGCTGCCAAATTATATTTTCTACTCTCGACGAATTTCATTGTTTCAAAGTTTTGGTTTCTATATATTAGTTTGCGCGTTGCCCAATTTGTTTATTCATTGAAAGGTCCCTTTTTACTCAGTCATGGAAACATGGGGATGGGGACAGAAATTGGGAGAACTGAAGACCTGAAGATTGAAATGACGGGATGTGTCAAGAGTTCAGGAAATTATCAAGTGACTCGAGTGTTGTTGTACAGAGTGCATCGAAAAGAATGACCTGATTTTAGTGTTATAATTACAGAATAGGGGGCATTCCGAAAAGGAAATGTGGGCACACAGAAAATTTGTAATGCCATAGTTGCAAATTTTAGATCTAGTGAGTATTTGAAAGTTCACTCTGTTTTGTAGTTCACGCTGTTTCCATCAATAACTATAAGATATCTAAATCAGGTCATTCTTTTTGACACACCTGTATTTTCCCCCGTATTGTTTTCGTCCGTCGCGTTTCTGCGTCGCAACGTCATCATCCGTTTCGAAATACAAACACTTTTCCATTCACTTGGTTAATTTTGACTGTGCGCTTGGATTGTATTTTAAAGGCAATGAAAATATTTCGTTCCTGTGAGAGAAATGAGTTCATTTGCGAATATTGCCGCTGAAATGTTAGTTTGCATTGAAAAATACCATTCGTCGCATGAATTTTTAGTCGTATAGGCTTGTTAAAGAATCATATCGTTTCTCTAAAAGTGTTGTTTACGTGTCGTGGACGATAAAATATCGGCGATTGGCCTCTGAGCTATATTTCAATAGCCCATGGGACTTTCCGGGTTGAAACGGAAACTTGGCGCTGCTTAATAACTCGCCGCGAAGGCTTTGACGGCGTCGGTCAGCCGATTGGAACCCTCATCGCTATCCTTAGGGCGAGTAGCGCCACAAATTATCTTATTCTGGAACAACATTAACATTAGTGTGGCAGCACGACTTGTTTTTTTCCAAGCACGTTATTTCTTCTAGTCTCACAAGTTTCTCGACGGGATGCTTACGTTTCTTTTCGTTTCGCATCTTTAATACCAACTCTTTCGAGATATTTCTCAAGAAACTCTTTTAAGGTGTTTTTATTGTTTAAATGATCCATGATCGTGGATGGACAGCGATGGACTAGACGTAGAGTGCCCTTAGGCTCTGAAATGCGATTGGGTACGACGCGTTTGACGTTCGGTGCCAATTCCCTTTTAAGTGATTGATTGAATCTCACGTCCATGTTGTCAGGGTTTGACTATGTATTTAGTGTCTTGTCGCATTTTTAGAAACTTAAGAACCTCTCCTTCTTCGAATCACTCGACAGTCGTACCAAAAACGTACAGGTTTTCCACTGTAAGGCTGATAAACTTATCGGAGTCACCTTCATTTTGTAAAGTACGTTCGAACGAAGCTGTTCTCCCGTTTAATGTGCGTATTTTCTGCTCTAAAAGCGTTTTATCTGAAACGTTCCATTGTTTATCCCCTGTCATGGAGGACTCATTCCCTTTTGTTTATTATTAGGATATCTAGCCATATTTTGCTCTTATCTTTCCTTGGACTAATTTTGCATTTAGTTTGGCGGTAAGTGTTCCTTGCTTTAACTTAAGTTAAGGATATAAAAATTAGTGCGCTCTGCGTTCGTCATTTCATGTTTAACTTAATTTTGGCTTGTCGAAGATTGAAAATTCTCCCCAGGGCGGCCCTCTTCATCTGGAATCATGACACACTATCGCTCACGCTTTAAGATCGTTGTCTAAGCAACCTCAATAGTCGTGGTAGAAACAGTATTGGAATTTCATTTTAAATTTTCCGCAGGTTTAAGAGACACCGAGGTAATTAGCAGTAATTATGATGCAAATCACTTATTACATTACTAAAATTCACAGTTTTTTTATTTCAATGTGCATATTTGAGGCTTTAACTGAGCTAATTTTGTCGCCTTGTACGCTTAAATTCTATGAGAGAAATTGTGCCAATTTATAGATTGTATATATCTTGGTTAGTAGTATCTTGTGTTATTTTTTTAAAAATAACGGATGAAACATTTGAACAACTGCTCAACATCACACATCTGACACTGTGCGACAGTTCTCGTTTGCTATGAATTGAATATTATCGCCGCTTTGGAGCACGCAGCAATTCCATATCCCGAGCTAAACAGCGTTTCTCGTGAAGCATTACAGTGTGTGGGGGATATTGGTGGAAGGATGTGATTTCTCTTCTCAATTGTGTGGGCCGATTGATTGTGTCATTATTGATTTTCGCGCGCTGGAGCGTCTGCGCCCAAACCTTCCTACGGCGGGGAATCGTGGAGTGCTCGTCGTGCGGCAGTAGTTTATACAGTTTTTAAATCTTTAAAGAAAATCGGAAAAAAATCTTGGAGCTCATTCGATTTAATTGCTTCTGTGTATGCTTTAAAAAACGCAACAAACAGGCTGCACTGGAAGTTATGCGGAAATTTCTTTCTAATTTAATTAATTTCTTTCCTACATTAATGCCTGTGATGACACTAAGAATTTCGGCGCCGTATTCGAAATCTGAGCGAAATCGTGATAGAATAAATGCTAATTTTTCAAATTGGAGTGTGTGTTACGTCTTGATATTAATCGTCTGCAATTATAATGATACCTACGATACATATTATTTTGCCTTTTGAAGGACATCTGTGCATATGTAATCAATCATTATGAAACCTGTTATAATGTGCCACAAGGCTGCTTGTAAAAATAGGCGAATATCTGTCAAAGCCGTATCGGTATAATGCAATAACTTCACCCTTATTTATAGATAATACTAATGAGACAATGTGTGGAAATTTTCTCCAAAATCGGTGTAGGAAGAATAATCTCTCCGATTCCGACAATGGTACACCGATGAATCGGTGTACCATTGTCGAAATAGTCAGCCGAACTTCGGGTTGGTGCTCGATGGGAAATTGGTTTGGATACGCCAGTGGTGGACCACCAGGGGGGGTCGGCTGTCGCACCCCGGGCCGTTACATACGGGCTTCTTCGATGCGGGTCTTTGAAGGTGGCGGGAAGGACGAGCGAGGGGCAGGAAGGGGCAAATCAGAAGCCCGAGAAGGAGTGAATGATATGGGGTGGGGGAGTGATGGGGTGGGAAGGGAGGGAGATGTATGTGCGTCAGAGAGCAGGACGTGACCGGGATCCGAATGGGATGTATGCAATGCAATGCAATGCAAAGCGGGGACGTGGCTGTCGGTGGAGGAAAGGGAGAGTTTGGTGCATGTGGTCTGTGCGGGGGGGAATTATACTTCTTCCATGATAATAGCGCAGTCGACTGTTAAATTGAGGCCAATCAGTAAACACTTCGATTGGGCGAGGAATTAAAGTGACCCCGAAGCGTCGCTTGTTTTAATTCTACGATCGTGAAATAATGTTTACTTTTCTATCAAAGCGAAATCATTGTATTTCGATTGGGCTATGATCTGATGCTGCAGTGGGAACGAGGGGGTGGGGCAAATAATTTTGGGATGGGAGGAATGTGTGGAAGGGGGTCGTTGGTTCGAATCGATTAGTCTAGTCCGTTTAATATTTAGTTGAGAGGAGGGGCTCTTGCAGCGATTGGCTTCCTGTCCGTAAGGCCGCAGGGGCGATGTTGCCAATAGCAGCGAGATTGTAGCTTCAGTACTATTGCCTCGCCCTCACTGGCTTATCGGCTGTGGCCTCCAAAGTGCAAATATCATTCCCTGAAGTAACCCAATTACATTTAATTCCGTACTGCAAAATGTTTGCCCACGTGACCTTGAAGTGAGCATTAAGGTTGGCAACTATATTCTGCACGAGGCTGACTTGTGAATGTGGGACGATCTTCGTATATCCGACGGTCAGTGTCGGTGGCCTCGTGTCACTGCACCACTCTCCTTGCCTCGGTCTCTCTTCACTCTCATAATAATAAGAGGACTCCTCTTTTCCCCTCTGCCGAAGCACCTTAGTGTTTGGGGCGGAGGGGTCGTCAGGGGAAGGTCGACATTTCCCTATTTCTTTTTCCAAATGAATTCAATCTGACCGCCATCGTATTGATCGTACTCTTTCTCCTCGGCATGTCCACTTCTTTGCGCCACCGAGAAGTTATCGTTCCTCCAGTAATCAATCTTCTCTACGGGCGGTCGCCAAGGATTTTCGACTCCGCCGTTGTTTTCCTTTTCCTGCCTATGGAAGATCAAGGGAAACATTTATTTCCTTCGTATTCACTTGGTGAATTTTGTGGAAAGTTTTTTTTTTAATGTTTCTCCGTTCTTCAGTTTTTTGTATTTGGGGAGGGGGAGGGGTAGTATTGTAATGCCGGGCCGAATCTACAATATCTGCGCGCCCCCCCTAGAATGGTGGGAGTGAAAAGTGGAAAAAAAATAAACTGGTGAATCTTTGTTAATTACAAATCCAAGGAAACAATGAGAAGTGCGTCCATGTAAATAATGGTAAGTTCTGTATTCATTGTACCTGATGATGCCCCAAAGTGTGAAACCTGTTGTGCTGTGTTATTGAAAAGATTTTGTGGAATTAAAAGTTTTTTTTAAGCTTACAGTTCTGCTTTAGAGTTATTTAAAGTTTATGTAAATTAATTTTCTATCAAAATTAAGACCGAAGGTTTGCGGGGTTTAGCAGATTATAGATTTGGCCTCCTTCCAGGATGTGTTGACAGTTCTCTCAATTGAAACGCCGAGAAATATCAGCGACCCAAATACACATGCTCCAAATGTTGCTGCAGTACATAATGTTATGAATTTTTAGTCTCGCTTTCACTGGACATTCATTTCCATGCCATCGGGCGTGCATTGAATTTCCAATGGTCCATTGACTGTTGGGGTAAAGTGTGGTGTAACACATGTGTGTCGTGAACACTCAAGTGCCATTAACGGTGTAAATAGGTTTACTTCAAGGCTTAGCAATGGTTTTCTAAGTTAATAAGACTTACTTTTCACTCGAAGAGGACGATGCATTAAACTTTAGTTCTTTATCTTCTTCGGATAACCATCAAAACTATAGTAGACATCTTACTTTTTGCATGATTCAAATCGGTGTCACGACATAATATACCAAATTCGTTCATCAGTTGACTTCTTAAAAGTACTGAGACTGTAAATTGTTAAAATGCTTCATACCACGCATTGAAGTTCCGTAGAAAAGTACATACGATATATTGTTTTAACGGACTCATTTCCTTCAATAATCAATTTATTATTATAACTATTGCTTGAAAACATCTAAGTGTAGTCCGCTATTCGTAGCAACATATACCTACATAATCTCGTCTGAATTTCGAATACCATCCTGAGAACTCATATCGTAACGTTTTTTTAATTAAGGGAAAAGTAAAAAAGATAGATGTGCTCATGTGTAATATGGTGTCGTACTATGTTCTCGAATTGACAAAAATAGACACGTCACGATGCGTCCTCCTCATTGGTCGCTGATTACCGCTGCGGCCATATTAAACCGACTTCGAAGGGTTGTGCAGCGTTTTTTTAGCCCAATTGGAATCCCGACGTCTTCCTGGACCGAGTAAAACCTCAAACAAACCCTCAACAAGGGGTCCCGCGCCCCCCCCCCCCCCCGGTGACTTTAGATCTGCCGAAGAGAGTTCATCCCTCTGCATTCCATGTTCTGGACAACAGCGCCACTCGTGTCTCGACAGTGCATCGCAATGGGTCCACGAGGATGTTCACCGTGACGTTATAATACGCAATAAGCAAAACTATGAATGTCTTTCATGGAGATGAAGGATTCCCATTTAGAATGAACACAAATAATTTTTTAAGAAAACTGCGTCATGCGAGTGATCGACTGATTTTCGACTAATTTACGTTTCTCCCGTGCTCGAGATAGTAATGCAAATAGCTACTAACGAAAAGTTGCAACACTTATATTAACCCTTATTGCAGAGGTCTGCGTAAACCGATTTGCTTGAAATAGCCAAAGAAGAGTCATGTAATATAAGAGCTTAGAACGCCTGAGGAAGCGTTTTCGGGCGAATAATACGATACCACCCCCCCAACCGCCCACCAACCCCCCCCCCAAACCACCCAACCCGTTTTCACTTGAAAATTATGAATTCGGCTGTCAGAGTAGTGTTGCTCTTGTCTTGCTGTCCTCTCATGCCTTTCTTCTTCCCTTCCCGCTCTCACTTTAAATAATAATCCGCTCCCACCCCTCTTCTCACCCCCCCCCCTCCCTCGAGAAGAGGTCCTCCTCTTGTCACTCCCTCCTCTCCCGCCCCCGCCCTCCGTTTCTCCCCCGCCTCATCACCCCCCACGTCTCCCTCCCTCACGACCTGTTGTCTTTGTTTTGAATACGAACTTTCCGCCACCGCCGGATTAAAATGTGATCTAGCTCAGAGCTTGTCAGTTTCGACACTATTTTTTATTCCCTCCTTGTTTTTGTTACGATCCTAATAGCAATTGGAGGTCGCAATGAGAGGCAAGGTGGAATTTCGTGACTCATCGTCGGCACGTTGAAATATCTCGAGACCGCTTGAGCCTCGCTAGGAGGAGGCATCATTGATTTAGATTTATCTGTGTTATTTGTAGGCCTGAAAAGATGTAGACAGCCTCGCTTTTATGTGTTGCGAGCGGTTGAGACTCGAGGGTCGTGTCTTATACTCTTCCTCGATGCATTTCCTCTCGTCCCGCTCTCTCTGTCTTTCTATCATCTTTTCCATTCTCGATGATTTTAATCTGTATAGTGTGCGATTGTAGTAACGGCGTCTATTGCTTCGTGACCCACTCAATGCAGGATATTTAGAGGCTTGCGATTACTTTGCGCGTGATGGTCATAATTTACGCTAATGATTTTGGATAACATTGCTGTAATTCATAGTCTATTTGCTAATGTGTCTTAAATGTTTTACGTATTATTAGAAAATATCGATTGTCGGAGGATGTTGGTTTGTAGAGAAATTAAGATTGTGTGGTGAAAGCGTGATTAACAGATTGAAGTTCAGTTCCTATTCGTGATTAATCCGCTCTTCTTATTCTTTTGGAGTTTTCTCATTTCTTCACTCTCCATCGTCTACGAGCGTTTGGTATCTGGCGATGTGTTTCGTATTCTTCCCGTTAGAGGGAGGGGAATTTACCGATTCTCCTCATGTAAATAAGTGTGGCGTGTATATGTAGGGCGGAGATGGTGGCGATGTGGATTTTGGTTTTAATTATGTCTTGTTAAATATCAAGTAAGAGTGTGCCCAGGTGCCGAGGAACGTCCGTTTTGAAAGTTCGAGTGTTTCCTTCGTTCGTTCAAAAAATATTATATATTTTAAAACTACCAGATATTCTGATTTTATTGAGAAAATCTAGGTTAATTGGTTCGAGTATCTCTAGGGTTTCTAGGATATTTGTGTCTTACCCTTTTTTTAATGAGGTAGTCTTAGTTTTCGGGATGTCTTGTGTTAGTTTTTGAAAATGTAACTATCCAAGTATTAGATTCCATTTAATGCTCCATCTTAAATAGTTGTTGATCTTTCACCCGGGATTTCTCATTTCATTTTCTCCTATTTTATGGATGCTAAAAATGAAATAAGTGAAGGACTCTCGACTCAAGTATACACTCGGAGGCTTACTTGTTGTACCTCTCATTGGTGTTCACGAGTCGCCAGATTATCCGGATCCGAAATCTAGTCGTGTGGCTTTACACCTCGAGTGGATCATTTTTGTTTTTCTCCGGAATTCGTGAGTGTAGTTCTGACACTATTTTTCATTATCCTTCTCAATAACCGCGAGGTTGATGAGTGATTTAGATTTATTACTTTCTTGGGACCTTCCTCAGCTCCTGAGATTATTTTGCACTCAAGTTAATGTACCTAAATGAAAATTATGGAGCGCCAGAATTTTAAAAATCGTCAGCTGTTGCTTAATAATATTCTTATCTGAAATATATTTTATGATGGCCAAAGTAATGACTTTGATTACCTCTCCCGGAGCAGCAACAATTGTGCGACTAATCCAATCACAGGCACCTGTTTCAACTGCTATATATATTCACCGTTGGTGTCATTGTATTTCCACAGAAAATTTTGTGATGCTGTGATTTCTATAAATACAGGAAGGCCCTGCGCGTAAATATCGGAAAGACTAAAAATTGCGTTGCATCTTTGAGTATCGGGGATTTGGATTACGTGATGGTGTAGGGATTGTCTGTGTGTTCCCTCGTGTCATGTCTTGTGTGCGTGTTTATCTATTGGGGGCAGTGCTTGTCTTTCCCCGTGAGGACTCCTCCGAAATATCCGATTGAGTTGCCGAGAGCAATGACCGTTCATTCCCGTAGAATTCTCTTTTTTCCCTGTGCACGGAATTGCGGAAATTTGAAATTTTGAAAAAATTGATGTCAAATGGGCATTTCTCCTAACTGCTTAAATGCATGAGCGTCAAAGCATTTTAATTAAGAGCAAATATCCAAACGGAAATATATGTATGTCATAATAATCTTTACATAAACTTGAAAATTTTATAACGTTTCATCACAGATTTCTACATGAGTTTATAGTTTGATTACAGTGATAACAATTAAGGAAATAAATGTCGAAATAATGTTCTCCAGAGATTGTTTTGTCATACAGTGATGTTCCGTGACAGTGCAGGTATACATGCCGACAACCAGCCATACCGAATAACAACTAGAAGAAGTGTACGATCTAATGGAACATGTCCTCGATATGGCGATGGGGAGAGACGACCTAATGACATTATGGGAGAGACAGGACACGCAGTGGTACACATGTAAGAGAGGGCAGCAGCAGAGGGCAATGTCGGACGCGGAACACCAAATGCCCAAGGAGAAAGACTGGTAGAATTTCGCAATGAAAAGAACATGGCGGCAGTAAATACTCTCTTCGAGGGACATGGGCGCAGGAGGTACTCGTGGAAGAAGCCAGGGGATTTGGCCGGGTACTTGATTGACTTCATAGTGACTGGCGTAGCTAACTTACTGACTGAAGTGAAGCACAAGAGCCAAGTGAAGAAGTGCGAGAACTATCTTGATGCAGATATAAATGGTGATCACAGCCTTATAATATGGAGAGCCTCCTTCGATGTAAGAAAATAAAGATGATCTAACCTGAACATGGTTGACGTTGAAAATGCATAGAGAAGCAGGGAACAGAGGAAGATTCGCTACAGCCGTCGACAGGTAACTAGAAAATGGAGCAGAAATACACACCGAAGAGAAATTGAGTAGGGCAATGGCAGAAGCAGTAGGGAAGAACATCTGGTGAGCAAGAAAGTGCAAGTGTCGACACGAAGAGGCCATGGAATACGACGGAGATTAGGAAACTAGTAGAATAAAGAAGAGAATACAAGAAACCCAGAAACAAAGGTGAAACCATCATCTGCAAGAAGCTAAGGAACCAAGTCAATGGAGAATGCAAGATGGCTAGGGAGGATCGGATCGAAAGCTGCTGCGAGAGTCAACGAAAATTTGAAGAATGAAAACACCAAACTAGCATACGAGGTAGTGAAGAAACACTTTGAAGGGAGGAAAACGAGAAGCAACAGCATCACGGGTGCGAACGGAAATATACTGATAGAGGATGATGACATTGGGAATAGACGGATGCAATACATCGAAGAATTCTACCAATGGCCGACGCCGCTGGAAGAAAACCGGAATGGATGACGAGAGCGAGGTTGAAGAGGAAGATCGGGGCTCACACATACTGAAGAGTGACGTTGACAGCGCAGTAAAAGACCTCAAGAAAAACAAAGTACTTGGAGCAGACAACATCAACAGATATATCATCAAAGCGCTCGGAAGCAAAGCGAAGGACAGCATTTATAGAATACTCGAATAAGCCAAAGAATGGAAAGATAATTTGGAGACGACCACTCGGAAAACCAATTGGGATTTAGGAACAACAGAGAAATCAGAGAGGCCATACCATGCCGGAGAGTAATGTTAGAGAAAAAAATGCGTGGGAAAAGGCATGTCGCATTCGTGGATCTGGAGAAGGGATGATTCGATAGTGTTAAGTGGAGCATTATGTTCGGGCTACTTGAAGGACTCGGAATGGATTACAACGATAGAAGAGTAATCCACCAACTATACGAGAAGCAAGTCGTCACTGTGCGAATGAGAGACGAAGACTAATAAAAGTAAGATATGTGGAATAAAATGAACGAAGGAGTAAGACAGGGATGCAACCTCTCTCCAGCATTGTTCAACTCATTTCAAGGAATAAATTTTAAAATCACTCGGTACTTTTCCACAGATTTATTTTTCTTAGTCGACCGTTTCGTGTGGCGGTGGTCGTTTCGGTTTCAGGTGTTGGTGATGTCGCCTATGCGACGAAACCGGTCGATTAAGAAAATAATCTGTGGAAAAGTACCGAGTGATTTTTAAAATTTATTCAGAATAGATATTCTCTGAGGGAAGCCTGTCACCATCGAATTTCAAGGGGAGGGGAAATCAAAGAATCGGATCGAAAGGAATTGGATTGAACGGAATTAAGATTACTGGTATAGAAATTAATATGTTCCGCTTAGCAGACTATATTGTATTTATATCCAGAATTCGTTATGATCTTCAAAGGTCGCTGAACGCAATGAACCAGGAATACAACATGAAAATCAATAAGACGAAGACTTAAGTACTAGCATATGGAAGGGGGAAGTTGAATGTAGAAGTTACCCTGAGAGGAGAGAAATTAGAGCAAGTGGATTCCTTCACCTCTCTCGGAAGTAGGTACCATCACGTGGGACGGAAAAAGTACTACGGACATCCAGTGGAGAAGAGCCCAAGCTAAGAAGACGTTCATGGGAAAAAGACAATTTCTATGCTCAAAGAAGACACGACTGTAAACTAGAAAACAGTATGTGAAAACATTCGTGTGGAGCGTGGCGCTCGGAATGGATCGGATGAAGCGTTGACCATTGCAAAAGCAGATCCGAACAGACGGGAAGCCTTCGAAACCTGGTGCTGGAGGAGGATGCTGAAAATAAAATAGACGGACAAAATAAGAAATTATGAAGTGTACCGAAGAGTGGAAGAGGAAAGGACCATTCATTCAGTGGTACGCCATATAGAGAAAAGATGAACCAGATGGGTTGGACACACCCTCAGACATAGTGGGTATGTGAGGAACGCAAATGAAGGAGAAATAGAGGAAAAAGTCCCATTAGAGGAAAACCCAGGAATTAATTTCTGGTCCACATAAAAGAGGAAAGTACATAAAAAGGGCTACCTGGAAGCGATGGAACTAGCATTAGCTAGGGAAGGCTGCGGGACTACGAATACGGAGCAGCCTTAGGATTGAACCACTAATGATGATGATGAAGATTATTTTATAAAATTGTATGAATTAATTGATAGCAAACACTAAGTAAATTTGAAATAGTCGATGCGCGACAAACCACAGTAAAGGGAATTTCAATTTATTTTTTAAAATTAAAGGATAATGCCTTTGGTGGTTTTAGTGCGATTTTTCCCTAGTCATAATTTACTAACTTACTAAATTTTCCCTTAAAATTTAAGCTACTGTAAGAAGCATGAAGTAAATATTATAACATAAATGTGCAAAAAATGTGTGTTAAATATCTGAGGCTCTAAGTATTCAACTTAGTATACAATTATAACGTTTTTATTGACCCATGTTTTCTCGCCTTGCGCAGGAGCCTCCTGCGCAACAAATTATTTTAATGGAATTCTGTTAAAGTCACTTCGGCGAGTAATTGATTTTTGTAATTGGTGGAAAATGCATTCAAACCACACACTTCCATTTCTGACGCGATCTATTCCTCATAAATTCCTGATTTAAAAAAATTAATCCTCTCTGGAGAGCATACTCGTACCATTTGCCATGAAAAATGGCCAGTATTTTGTGGCAAATAATTTGGAAAGTATGGAGATAAGTGGTTGATATTTCATTCTCCTAGGTAAGATGAAATATTTTATATATAATGAGACCTATTTCATCGATTTTTTTTCCGGAGTGATATCTCAATCAAGCTTCTCTAAACATAGAGCGTTTTTAAAGATGGTAGTTATGGACGTAATGTTTTATTATCTATTGTTTAATCTTAAAGCGGGAATAAATCCCCAACTGGTATAAGGGAGATTTCCAAATCTCTTATCTACCGATTGCGGGAGTCTCCCCACACCGGATGCTGGAGAGGATGTGGGAGTTGGAAGGGACTCCAGAGAGGGAGAGAGGGGGTGGCGAAGACACGGGGGTGGGGAAGTGTGGTGGAGTGGCGTGGCGAGAGTCCTCCGAGGGGGGAAGGCAAGAGACACTTGGGAGTGGGGCTTTTCCGAGAGGGAGGGAGGGCGCTGACAGAGGGGGGGGAGGGGTAAGAAGGCGGAAGGAGGGTCGGTGGAGGCAGAATGCCTCTCTACTGCGCAGTATAATCTCTGGAGCGCAAGAGGGCGCCGCGCAGCGTCCCGCTTCTCCACCGGGCGTAGACGCGTGGCCATCCGTTCAGGGTTCGGCGAAGATTTAAGATGCGGAGAGAGATCGGTGTTTAAGTGTGACGGCTATTGACAGTGAAAGATGTGGCGATGGTAGACTTCCATTCTTAGGTTTAGGGGTTGGCGAACATCGAAGTGCACGCGAACAAATGCCAGTTTTCGGAACTTATAGGGTATTATTTTTTCCATTTCGGCACCATCGGGTGCTTTTAGAAATCGGTAACACAAAAGGTACCTGAATCGAATGTACCGATACTCGCAAAGCATTGCCGTCTGATTTATAGCCATTTAACTGGTTCCGGGGGGGAAATAGGTGATCATGCGAAATGATGGTGTTGCGAAATACTGGTATAAGCGAATGTGTACTGGAAATGTCAGGACTTCAGTTATGGCTATTTAATTATTCATTAACAATGGGTATTGCATTATTTTAATGTTACGTCGTAATCTGAATTTTTATAGACAGGTACTTCATAGAAGGGGTATTACGTACTTCCACAAGATTTGATCGCTAGAATCAGCAATGCAATGCTGAATTCAGCATTAATTTACTATGTAAATAACAGATGAAATTACTGAACGAGAAGTAAATATCAACTAATTGAATTGGAGCCATGGATGTTATTAGATGCAGCTCACGAGCTCCCTAAGAAAATTCCTGGGTCCCTCCCTCGGATCTAAAAATGAAACCTGAACTTCAAGTAGCTGCCATAGACTTTAGATCTCATAATCATGACGTTTTGTCGTGATCGGTAGTTTTATTTGGCGATCAAAATTGACTGTAGAGTCGTACATTTCAATGGCGCATGTTGATTGTGGCGACGTGTCTCTGAGACAGTTTTCATGCATACTTTATCATCCAACCGACAAAATGGAGCTATTTACTTCAAGGAATTAGTGAATATGCAATACAGCGATGGATGACGCGCGGATGAGGAGTGATTACCTCCTAGCACGAGGTATTTAGCCGCATATATCTTGTTTGGCGGGTTTAAATTATTCTCTTTCCTGATAACAACGCTTACCCTCCTCACTCTTAAGGTGACAGGTCGAAAGGGGATCTTGAACACCATGGCAATCATTGACAAGTGCGTGCCTTGAAACGGTCGTCCTTGAAAAGTCAAATATGTTATGAGGACCTAGTTTCTAGGCTCTTTCGTCATTCAGAAACGTTTGTCTATTTCTGTATGCTTTTAGGGCGACATTAAAGAGAGAGTTGATGGAAAATAATTTGCTCTTGGCACTTCATTACCATATAACTGTGAAAAACCTTCTATTAATGTTCCAATATTCCAAAGCTGAGATATATTTTGTTACTGGAGAAGCAACTGTAGCAATATTATCCGCAACACTACTTTAAATTTGAGAAAAAGTGGTTGAATGAAATGACTTGTGGCTAATTAGAAAATAGTGAAATGACACTATACTTGCAATAAGAATTCAGTGAAGTAGGAAACGAAACAAAGACCTGACCAATTTCACTAACTATTGCCGAAGTATAATGAATCGTATCTCTAAGGCGATGGAAAACTTGTTTCATGTTTTTTTTACAAAATGTTGACAAAATATTTAAGTATAACAAGCAAGGAGATCCTAAAGGCCTTCATCATAGTATGGAAAACGTATCAGTCGGATCATCCACAAGTTTACACTTGCGATGATTCTACTGTGATAAATATTCTACATCTACATACTACCCTGCGAGCCGCCGCATGAGCGTGTGGCAAGAGGTGTTAGGTCACCAGCCGTGTAAATGTGTAAGTTTTTTTGGAGATGAAATGGTGACATGTATTATAGGAGTGTATTTAGTGGAGCTCAATTTTTATCGTGGTCGCTTATTGTTCGCGGAAAGAACGAGTTTTTGTACTTATCTGTTCGGCAGTGTGTCTCTCTTATTTTATCGCATCTGTCAGGCCTTGAGATGTAGTGAGGAGTCATGATAATATACTCTAAGTCGCTCTGAAAATTATCAGTTCTGAATTTCTCAGGCAACCTAAGCCAAGCGTGTAGCCTCCGAGTCTCTAGGGGTTCCCACCTTAATCCCTCTAAAAGTTGTGAGATACTTTATGTACGCTCGTAGCAGTTTTTAATGAAGCACGCTGCTTTCCTTTGTATTTACTTAATTTTTTCGGTTAAATCTATTTGACCAGGGTCCCAAATGCTCGCGCCGTATTTTCGAGGTGTGGCCTAACCAGAGCATCTCTCGCGTTGCCTAGTTTGAGCGCTGTTGCCATTGCGGGTTGCGGACCGAACACCTTACTCATACTCTCCTTCAATGCTTTGGCAACATCGCCCAAACTTTAGCCACCCCTTTAGGCGAAGAAGGTCGCCTCATTGCTAGTTCGAGCCCGCTAAAATACTCGGTTGTTTATTAACTCGTTTAACACAATTTAAGTATACGATGGTAATTGCTATTAAATACTGCTGTAAAGATTTTCAAAACAAGACCAAGATCTTGCTTCTACTACTTTTCATCACCAAGAAAACGTTGTTTCATAAAATTGATAATAACTTTATTATGGCAAATCATGAAGAAATGAACGTTTAAAGATACATTTAAATAGGTTTTTCCCACACAATACTACAGATTCATTTAGATTAAGCCTGAAGTTTCTTTACTATTAAATGTCAAAGAGAGCATTCCTTTCGAAAACACCAAAAACCCGGCACATTTTTCTTTCTCACCGCAATAACAAATGAAATTTATATTGTTTAAATAATCGGCACACCACGGTTAAATGTAAAATCAAACAAAATAAAGTTTGGTGTGACTTGCATTCATATTAAGTATCGTGGTTCATTTTCAATCAGCGTTCAAACTCGAGTCTACATAATTTTTACACCGACAGTAGTTTCTTTAATACTGCGCCACATATGTTATGTATGTGTAATCCCCACGATGTATCAGAAGCTAAGGTAATTCCAAGATATGTCACTAATATTCCAAAATATTGATTCACAGATACTTTGATGCCTGCCATTATTTATCCTTGAAACCTTGCTTTGATAATTCTTGAATGGCATGCGCACATACTAAATTATCCAACTCCGAGCGAATGTCTGTATCGACCTGAGTGGTGTTAAATGGTGGTTCACTGATATATGGGTATATATAGAGGGTAGCACTTTCTAAGATGAATATTTATATATTTCTATCATTAGTTAATGTTAGGTACGGATGTTTTTAAATTTCCGTAAATAAATTATTCATTATAAAACATGTTATTGTGCTGGTGCGAAGGAAATTATCTCGCAGTGATTCAAATATTGGTCACCACGAAATGTAAAGATGATTGAAAATAAATAATACTGATTTTAGCTCAATTATCTTCTGTAATGGAATTAACTTACGTTAGCTGACGGAAATATCTGGACTAATGAGATCAGTTTTGTGAATATTTTCCACATATATGTGGAAGAAAGATCGATGGGAAGAGAAAGATAGAAAAGTATACAGGTCAAGCGATAATATTGCGTCGATACTACCGGTCCGGTACAATGAGTGCTTAAAAGAACCCGTTGGTTAAATACTGGACATCTTTCGGAAGTGCCCTTGTCGGATGGAACGCTGTGACCTGACGTTATGTATTATAGCCCTCCGATAGGTGGCATTCTGTGGGAGAACAGCAGTTGTGGTCGAATATTTTGCTTATTGTTATCGAATTTGTTCAAAGCAATTACATTTAAAAAAAACGTGAGAAGAACTGGATGATACGTGCGCTGTTGTGTTACAGAGTGATTAGCAAACTGAAGGGTATTGAAAGTTGCAGATTTGTGGGGATCATATCGGTGTTTTATCTTATCGACCAGATCATAACCCATGAATACGTGTCGATAATTCACGACGACGCGTATTGACTCATTTCACGCGCGGTAATCATCAGCAACCTGTTTTGTCGATTGCAGTCGTTACCTCAATGCGGCGGCGAAAGTCAGTTACCCGCCGTGACGGGAATTATCGAAGCGTCCGAGAATGAAGTCATCGAGGTCTCGAAATGGATGTCGCGTGTATGATAACGTAGTTGTTTTTTGCATCGCGGGTCCCTGTTAACCCCTGAATCTCGCACAGTCCCAGTTTGGGGACAAACATGGACTGAGGGGGGGAATTAGCGTTTCAGTTTTGACTTTTGGCGGTGGTGAGTGTGGGTGGCACCGAGAGGAGGCTATGCTCGCCCGCTTGTCGGGGACAGGATTGTGAGTGAGGGGGGGTAAGGGAGGGGCTGTAATACTCTTTTCTGTACTTCCTATGGTTTTCGACAGAGGGAGTCTTTTGACGGGTTCCCCTCGTGTGTTTTCATGCTTTCCCTTCTCTTCTCGTCCCATTCAACTGCCCTGACTTTACATTTCTCCTCTCAGGGTCTCGTTTCACTCCGATGGGGGTGCACGCGAGACCTCCAAAAAGCCGTGTAGTGACTGCGCGGCGATAAAAGGGAAAAAAAGGCAGCCTTTCTCTCTCTCTCTCTTTAGATGATGGAGTATACCGCTGCTCAAGTTTTCTCTCTTCTCCTTTTCTCTATCCAGTCTTTTATGTCGCATCGTTCCTCATTCATAGAAGGAAGTCGGCACCCCATGCCAGTTCTCCATTATGATGTTAATTTTATTGAAACCTCCTTTGCCCTGCGGTCGATGGGACCCTCGCATTAGAGACAGGGGGGGTAGCGAAAGTTGTGATTGCAGCTTAAGTGTGTTGTTAATATTAGTGCAGGGTGGGGGTCTTCTATCCGTGTCTCTGTCGCATAATAGCCGGTGGCTTCTTTTTGTTGTATGGTAATAACTTGCGTGGGTCAGTTCCACGGGGACCGTTGGCTTCTCCTCTGAGACTTTTGAGGATCATCGTCGTGAGATATTTCAGTGCGGACGTGTAATGGCACGTCCTGAATCGCCCCATTTTGAGAGGGTCAGAAAGTGAGAACATTTTAAGACCCGACTCGCGCGCCATCTCCCCTGGTCAGTCAACGGTGAAATGTGGTATACTTGAGAAAGAAGAACACTGGGCTGCGAATGTATGACGGCTGAAGCGTTCCTTTCCATTCCTGTCGTGCGTATAATGATTTTTTCCTGCACTGTGGAGCTGCAGTGGTGTCTTTGCGGGCAATTGAATGGGTGTTCGGTGAGCTGCTCAGTACCTACGCGCTCTTTCAAATATGAGTGATGACTAGGATACCTTTTATTTTTATACTGTGAATATTGTGAATTCCTTGAGCGTTCAGTGGAACCACTTCTTTGCATCACTGGATAGGGACTTGCCCCCCCCTATCACCCTTGTGCTGCGCATAGATCTCTTCCCTGTTATCCTGGAGTTGCCAAGCTCACCATCTGAGACGCATTGTGTACTAGGCGGTACCAATCGAGACGACCATCAGCTGGAAAATATTGGTGAAGGTTTTTAGAGCAAGGCATAGGGTGTTTCAGGACGCATCTGCGTAGCCTCTAGAGGTGATTGGGGTTATGGTATCTGGAGTACTTTGGCCTGTCGACATGGTGTCGCAATCCTGACCTACGGATCAGAATCACACGCGAACATTTAATCCGTCTCAAATTGCAGTTGGCAAATGAAAACGCGGAATAGCAATTGGTCTGTACTAATACCAATTGAGCAGAGCTGAAATTTACGTGTCGTCCGGTATTGTTGATACTCGTGGTTACAGTGCAGCTTTCGTGATATGACATCCGTATCTTACTGTGGTGATGGTAACAGCAAAATTTGCTTGGTAAAATGTTTTCTTGCCTTATTTTGCTACCCTTGGGCAAAATAAATATCTTGAAAACAAGTTCCATATCATGTACAGGAGCTACACTGATTTGCAAGTTATTTGTATCTGGTCTCCCCCGAAAATTTTGAAATACATAGACATTTAACTTTTAGAGCTGTGAGAAAATGCCTCGCACATTATATTTCTAGGGCCTTTGGATTTAGCTTAAATGTCAGTAGCTGTCTGATGAAGTGGAAACACGTTGTGTATTCAGCTATTCGTAATGGAATCAGTTTTTTTTACGTGGATTACATGTTTCGCTCTGTCTCTTACGCTTATTTGACATTTAATTTCATCTTCATCCTCAGCATTCTTATGGTATGTAAATCATCAATCTCGTCTTCTGCTGAATCTTCCTATTTTCCTGTATTACCCTTAAATTCCATATCATACGCATTTGAGGCGGCTGTGTAGTCGAAGATAACGCTCCGGCCAAATTACCGGCGCTAATTTCTACCTTAGGATGAGAATTCCTCGCCAAGGGCCAATCAAGAGGGACTAAATCCACGTAAGTAAAGAAGTGAACATACATACCCATCACGCCGTTCCCTTCCGGGGTAGGCAGAGTCAGAATGTTTCACTCATTAATACATAATTGTACACCTAACTCTGCTTCAATAATTTCCTCCATACTGACCTATCCTTGCAAACTTCTTTTGCCTCATTTACCCCCATACACTATTTCATACACGCCCTCCTGTTTTTAAAACTCCTAGTATTCCTCCTCCTAAGAATTTCCTCAACTACATTCAACCACAACTTTCTCGGCCTACCTCTACCTCTCACACCATTCATTCTACTCTCATATATGAAGACCTCAGAAGTCAAGGGGTCTAAGTAACAAAATCGTTGTTTTGAGAAAACTTAAGTCAAAGTTGAAAATGTTTGGTAATAGGGAAAATGAGAATTTCACAATTTCGACCATATCAGATGAATGCTCAGTCCTTCAGCTTTTTATTATCAATGGCATTAAATGGGTACAACATCGGTTTTAAGGTGGATATGTATAAAATAATGCAGAATCCGCACTTAGACCCCTTTACCTTTTACTTAATATAGCAAAAATGAAAATGCTTAGAGTTCACAATCAAAATAAGATGCTTTTATTGTCACAAAAAAAACATATTTTATCAAAATGTTATTTACTAGGTTTTAAAAAGCAATATGAGAGATTAACACTTCAAAACATGCATTAATTTTCGTCATCTGTATCGTAGATGTTGTTTCCGAAATCAGTAGCAACATCATCTTCATTATCCGTGGGAGTACCAGAATGTGGTAGTTCACCGGTGTTTGTTTGATGGGATAGGCTTTGATAAAATTGGTGGTATATCGGTGGCACAAACTGCAGAAGCTCCATCAGATCTCCATACTTTTTGTACTTCAGCTTTGGCTTTTCACCCTTCGGTTGAAGGGTGGGAAGTTGTGCAGGGAGTTTATCTGTTCGTTTTTTTCTCAAAGGCAGTTCCTGATAAGGCATAATACCTTCTGCTGATGCTGTCTTATAAAAAAGAGTGGTTGGATTCGCCTTTTCAAAATGCAGTACTTGCATTCCTCGTATCCCTGGCACTGTTTGCTTGTAGCGCTGATTTAGTGGTTGAAGATCAATGAAGTCTTCATCCATCATCTTCGTAACTTTAAATTTTCGACTTGCTGCAGCAACCAGATTTAACCAGTCTTCCGGTACATATAAATCACGCAGTTTTGTAGCTTTATATATATAAACGAGTAAATGGGTGCTTGCTGTTAGCAAGCAATGGGGGTTTGTGCATTATTTTACACTTTAAGTACCGAAAAATGAATCCGTCATCCTTACAAAACCAATGAAATCTCTCAAGTTTTGCGTGCTACATGCAGGCAAAGAAAAAAAAATGGAATTCTTGAAATGAATTTCACGGTTTATGAGGTAAGGACACCTGACAGTTGTAGTACATATCATATTATATCTCAACCGGTAATTAACGACATTTCAAATAACTATAGTCAGTGAAATGAAAGGAACGCGGAACCACAGCAAGTTCAACATAAATTTATTAGATGGCCTTTTTGCGTTAGATATTCCTTTCAGTACAGCATACTTAATAAGGTCTAACATGAAAACTTTATAATAGAACTTCGATCCGAATCGACAATTTTAATATGCTAATTTTCATGTTCAATTTTTCTTTTTCAATCTTCTACATGAATTGCACATGCTTCTGAATGAAAACTAAAATATCATGAAGATTGGTTGGTTAAAGTTGGTCATAAAAGCTACGGTAGAGGCCAGGAAGAAGTGGAAGAAATTATACCCAGTACTTAGCAGCGATGTATTAATAGCACCTGTCCATTTAATGATGCCTATATGGGTGCTTGAAATTTGCAAGCAGGGGGGAGGGGAGTGTTAGATGATGATACTATTTAAATAAGGAAAAAAATGAAAGCTCTCAAGTCTGCGTGCTACGTGCAAGCAAAGATAAGTATAATTCTCGAAAATGAAATACGCGCCTCATGAGGTATGGATACCAGACAGTTCTAGTACAAACTTATATTGTATGTCATCCGGTTATTAACGACTTTTCAAAATACTATAATCAGTACACCGAAACGAACGTGGAACCACTGAAAGATTATCATATCCTCATTTGATGGCATATAAGACGTTCTTCTACGTTAGATATTTCATTTCAGTACATCATACTTAATTAGAGCTCACATGAAGAATTTTACTATATAAGTTCGATCGGAATCGAGATTTTTAATATACTAATTTTCATGTTCATTTTTTTTTCTCTTCCAATCTTCTGCATGGACTGCATATTTTTTTAATGAAAACGACAATATAATGAAGCTTGGTTGATGGAAATTGGCCATCAAAGGTATGGTAGAGGCCAGGAAAAGTTTGAAGAAATTATAACCAGTATTTGGCAATGCGAAAAATGGCATAGAGAAGAGTAAATTACATGCATTTAGGATACCTAATATATATATGTAAAGCTATCGATTGCAATATCTCGAAGCCGTATCGACTTTTTTAACTTTTCCGATTTTACCCCAAATCAACACATAAATATAACCCTCCCCTGAAACTGGCCCGCCTCGCTAGTTCCAAAACCTTGAATCGACACTCGGCCCGGCGACAATGGAATAAATCCATAGCAAGGAAAGTGAAAAAATTTCTAAAATCCCAAAACAAATTTGTAAAAATATCAGTTTTACGGTAGGTGGGAAAGAATCGATTGCAAGAATAAGATTCTTCAAACATTCAGCCTCATACTTGCGAAAGAATCAGACTTTTAGCTCAATTATTTCATATTTTAATGAACGAAAGAAAAAAGGTTTACACTAAATTTTTTCGTTTTTCTCATATAATCCCATGTAAAGCTATCGATTGCAATAAATCGAAGCATAATCGACTTTTTTTAACTTTTTCGATTTTTTCCCAACTCGATACATGATTCCAACTCTATCCTGAAAATTTCACCCACCTAGCTTGCTTAGAAATACCCTAGAGGTTTTGATGAGTCAGTCAGTCAGTCAGTCAGTCAGTTTTGTAGCTTTATATATATAAAATATATAAATAAATATATAGATCGATAAACGATCACTCAAGTGACGAATATATAAAAACAGTTTGCCAGAGGAAGACAGACGATAAACACAGAGAAACAAAAAATGAACACACAAAGTTTCCTAATGTTTTGTTGCCACTAGCACCTTGGTCGCAAGAGCGAAGAAGACTCAGAAGTCTATATATATATATATATATATATATTTTTTTTTTTTTTTTGTGTCTATCTCCTCCATCCTATCCACATCGTGTGTTCATCGCCGCATGGCTGACTCCAATCCATCAACGTATTATATATATATATATATATATATATATATATATATATATATATATATATATATATATATATATATATATATACATATATATATATATATCCACTTGGCGAAAAACACTTGTAGTGCACAGATATAAAAAAAGGTCACAGGCGTGACTAGCAGTTACATATAGAGCACAAAAAAAGTAAAACTCACAGAAATTTTGATATATTTCGGCGGACACAACCGCCTTCGTCTGAATGTTAGAAGGTAGTGACGGGTAAAGGATACAAGGGAGGGAGAGGTGGGGGAAGGGGAAGGGAAGGATAGGGGGATTAGTGAGAGACATTGATGCCGGGGGGGAGGAACGCGTGATAGAGCCAAATTAGGGAGAGCTCTACAGAGTTAAGTTCAATAGTGGAAGCAGATGGTGGAAGGGAGTACAAAACTGAAACATTGTAGCAGTTGTCAAAGGATTTCATGTGTTGAGAGGCGTGGATCGCCACGGGAAGGGAAGCAGATTGAGTTGGGTTCTTGCAATTGGCACGGTGATTATTAATCCGTATATTGAGGGGGGTGGAACTTTTTCCTATGTAAAATGAAGGGCATAGCCTACATTGTAGGTGGTAAACAACATTACTGGTGACGCAAGAGGAGGGAAGAGGGTTGGGGAAGGAGGCGATGGAGGAGTTGGGAGGAGGGGAGGAACTGAAGATGGGACATAATTTGCACCGGGGACGATTACAAGGGGAGGAGGTGGGTTTTGAGGCAACAGGGATTTTGGAAAGAGGCGTCGTGGATTTTAATAAATCGGACAAGTTAGGAGGACGCTTGTATGTGATTGAGGGTGGCTGGGAGAAAATTTTTGAAGTGGAGGAGTGGTTTTTCAGAATGGGGAAGAGATCTTTAAGGATAAAATTGATAGACTGAACACCCGGGAAATATGTAGTGCAAATAGAAAGGATGCGGGAGTCTTTCGTGGGATGAGGTTTGGAAGAGGGTTAATTTTTCCTGATTTTTTTGGCGAGAAGGGATTCTGGGTAGCCACGCTTGAGGAGCGAGTGGTGAAGGTTGGTAAGGAATGTATTGAGGGACTCAGGATTATTGCAAATACGATGGCCTCGGATGGATAGTGAGAAGGGAAGAGAGCGTTTGGTATGGGAGGGGTGGCAGCTACTCAGCTACGGCAGCAATCCGAAGACTCAGTCTGAGACTGAGTCTTCGCTCTTGCGACCAAGGTGCTAGTGGCACCGAAATATCAGGAAACTTTGTAAGTGTGTTCATCATTTTTTTGTTTTCTGTGTTTGTCGTCTGCCTTCCTCTGGCAAACTTATATATATATATATACAGAAAGGTAGAAAGAAAGTGGATAGGAACACATAAAATGAACGAACACAGTGGTGGTGTGAAGATGTAAAGATGGCCGATTCCAAGCAGAAAAAATTCGACTGGACCGGGAATCGAACCACGGACCTTTGGATGTCGCGTCCACTGCTCAGACCACCGGTGAGAGAGAGAGAGACTACCTTGAGAGCCAGCATACTGTTCCCCGCGACCCACCACTTGGAGGTATATGCGGTGTACTGAACAGCGGCACGTGAAAAGAGAACTCGCTTTGTACTGTCCACACTGTATTATTCTCTCCGACCATGATTTCGACCAAGTTATGTCATTATCAAGGTCATTTAGCTACTTTACGATCACTTATGCCTTCGAGGATATCGGCGTTCTTAATCATAGTAGGCTGATTTGCAGCTAAAAGGTCTAATATTTTATAATATCTCGTAGGTTCGTTTGCTATTTGAGTAGGAGAGTATGTGAAAGTGTATTAAGTAAGGCCTCGCTAATATCACGCTTCCTTGAACTTGGTTCAACTCTATTGATTTTCCAATTTATAGCCGGGTGGTTGAAATCCCCACCGATAATTATCATACAACGTATAATTACTAATTAATAATCACTCCACTCCCTCCTCCACTCCCTCCTCCACTCCCTCCTCCACTCCCTCCTCCGCTCCCTCCTCCGCTCCCTCCTCCGCTCCCTCCTCCGCTCCCTCCTCCGCCCCCTCCTCCGCCCCCCCCTGCACCCCCTCCTCCGCCCCCCCCTGCACCCCCTCCTCCACTCCCTCCTACACTCCCTCCTCCACTCCCTCCTCCACTCCCTCCTCCACCCCCTCCTCCACCCCCCCTCCACTCCCCCCTCCACTCCCCCCTCCACTCCCTCCTCCACCTCCCAAAATCAAGACGGCGCCCATCTCTATTCCCATCGCCATTCCGCTGCTCGTGTCCGTGCGTGCTTAAATATTCAATCGAGGAATAGGGGAAGGGATAGAATGGAAAAAGGTCAGTCGGACAGTCTGCCTCGGTTTCTACGTATTTTGCCCCGAAATTCCCGTATACTTTCCGTACTTAAATTACGGTATTGCTATTGTGCGAACACATTCTCTTTGTTTATGTGTTTCCGTGGCGCTCCCTCAAAGGACAAGTAATTTAGACGACTCACCTTTTGTGTTACGGAGGCAATTGTATGGCGTGTTCGTATTACCAAGGATAGAGTTGTTTTCAAGGATGTTATGTCCACTGGCTTAAAGAGATTCGTTTGTTTTTGCGATTCCGTTTTTCTTAGTGTGTGGGATGAATGAGGAGTTGAAAAAGGATCCATTTTTCCATGTTTGAAGATGATCTAGGATGATCTTTTTCTCATTCTCGCTACCCCGTCTCTTCAAGAGTAAGAGGGTATTGGCCTAGTTATGGGCGTGGCTCGTGACACGGAAGTGGTTGTAAAGGTTGTTCTGACTTCACGGTGGTGTAAACACCATCATTTTAAAATAGGCTGGTCTCTTTTCAGCATTTCCGTTCCACGCACACTAAACCATATGGCATAACGTTGAAAAGGCGATGGAATCTTTGATTACGAATGATGCAAGGACGTTGAATGTTATTGAAGAATTTTGCCCCTGGTGAGATGCTACGTGACTTGTGTCACGTAATCCTTCAAGGGAGGCACGCTCACTTCGTTCCTTGGGTCCTTTCGCTTCTTTACTTCCAAAATGCTACCCAAGTTTATGCGCCGTTTTACTGGCCGGCTATTAGGGAAAGAATTCCCGCATCTTAGTGGTCGACTTGTTAGAGAAACGACCAATTCTGCCTCTTGCAAGGAGCGTCTTTTTATAGGGATCCATGTATCAATTTAGTTTTTTTTAATGCCTTTAACGTCCAGAAATCCTGGACCTCTTCTATCTTTTCAATGTTTCGGATGTCGGGCGGACATATTAGTCATTTCGGTGTATATACGGAAAGGAGAGAACCTTATTCATGGAATACCATCTGTGCATTTTTCGGTGTCGGTTTAACGTTTCTTTGGAATAGACAATTCTCCCAGAATCGAAGTCATAGATTGAATGTAATGTACATCTTATTTCTTGTGTTTTAGAAAAATGCGGGAAAAGATGCGCATGCACGTTGCTGAGCAGCTAGTCGTGGGAAATCCTGATAGGTCTGACTTGATGCTCTCATTGGGTCTAATAATTGGCGCATGAATTGTTTATGCTGTGACGTGTTTCCACGGCAGCGTGTGTATTACACGTATTAGAAACTTTTGAAGTCCAAAAATAATGGTTCTTGGGCGGGATGAATATCGCACCTAGTCCATCTGGAGGCTAATTCACCAGTTGTTTTTCATACGTTTGTTGAGATTCTCGGTGTGAATTTTTCCGAAATGCTCCAGTTAAAAAAAATTCATTTCTCTCTGAAACAAAAGATAAGTGGAAATGGAGTGTCTGTCTTCGTCAACATCGCATCGTCAAAAGTGCAGAAGTGCAGAAGTGACCAAGGAGATACCAAGTCAGACTACGGTTCTTTACTTTATTTTCAAGCCTATCTTGTGTGTGTGTGGTCGTAGTTAGATGTTCCTTTTCTCCAAACCCCTAGGCACTCTTCTGGCGTGTTAAAACCCAGTCTTCCAATGGCTACCCCTCCTTGTCGGGCGCCTAATTTGTAGAGGAAACGTTTTCCAGAGATGCGATTCAGCACAAAAATATAAGGCGTGTGAATTCTGTGCGTATTTTTCTCAGTTAATCCTTGTTGTCAGAAGAGGAGCTCTGCAATCTGAATGCGGACTGGGTGCACTACCGCAAAGTTTTTCAGAATATACTTTAATTATTACTCTTGCTACTCATTGCGTTATCTGTGGTGTTTATAAGGCTTGACGGCAGATTTGGAATGAAATTAGAACTGGGGCGTTAAAAGGTCGCGTACGGCGGTGAAAGTCTTTTCACGTTTGGAATAGAAGCGTTTTTGCCGGTGGAGATAGTTCCTCCGTGACTCGTTGAGTCCAAAAAAAATCGAATTACAACTTTTTTTAAAATTGGTTTATAAAATACTGATCACGCTGATGACGTGCACAAGCGATTGAAAACCACTATTGAAGCCCAAAATACAATCTGAGGCAATTCTCCGAATGCGCGTTTAATGAACGGCAGCCATTGACCTTGACTGCAGCGCCATTCCCATGATACTACCTCATTTTGCCGTCAAGTATCGCAGTAATTAGCGAATGACAGAAAAATTGTGTTTTTATATGTTTTTAAAATCAATTGTCGTGGAGTCTCCATTTCTTATTCACAGTTTTCCGTGAAAATGGCGTTTATGTTATGTATAAAATCAATATTTACCACCCCCCCCCCCCGTGTTTCTTCCGTAGTCGCCATTAACTTATGGCCATGACATCAGCTATTATTCACCATGACAAAAATCACTTTGTATATTACGCATTATTACTTTAATAACTGACTTAGGTGTCAACTGCCCTGCAGTGTTTGCCATATTTTGAAGTACAGAGTTCTTTTTGCCATGTCTATCACTTAATTCCACTAATTATAAGGTACGTCTACAATTAATAATGGTATGAGAAACATGCGATTTTAGGTTTAATTTACGAGCAAAATGGCGAGAAAAGGGAACATTTCATATTAGGTGGAGGACTTTTTTTTTAAGTATCCACGATATGAATCAAATGGCATTTATATCCTTGTACGGTGGAACCAGAACTTCATGTGATATCGTTGTTCTAATTGTAAGCGTGTAAGCCATGCCGGAGACCGTGGGCATCGAAGGGGGATTTGAATTGAACGTGAAGGAATCCCAGAGTGTCCTCTACATTTGCTGGCTCGTTCTTCCCCCGAATGCGTATATTTATCAGTACTTAGCGGGACATTTTTCATTGTGTTCGGACACCTTTGTAGATGTCTCACTAAAAATTTCCCCGCTCTTCATGGTGGGATAGCCGAAATATCGTGTAAAACCTGGATAAAACTGGAGTCCACCTGGGATAGCTCTAAAAGGCTTATAAATCGATGATTTTTTTAATTATTACCCATTTTGCAAGTAATATATCGCCATTCACTTTGTCTACTCTGTTACATTACAAATTCCAAGGTTAGCCTTGAATTTCATGGAATATCTCGGTGATATCTCCACACTGATGGTGGAAGTTCAGTGTCGTTACGCGGGACTTGACGCGGGGCGTGGCTGAATGCGAAAGAAAATAAGACGGAGAGCTTACGAGAACGAAATTCACGTTTTACGTCCCACCCTGGATTGTATTTCCCCATTTTTGAACTTTATATATCTTGTATTCTTTTCGCCGTTCGCCGGAGGACATTTTAGGGAAGGTTGCTGACGCCCACGAGGCTCGAGTAAGAAATTTTCCGGAATTCTCGCGACTCAAAGAGGGGAAGAGTAGAAAGCTTGTGTAAAAACCTTCACGCTTGTGATTTTCTGCATACCGTATCGCCTTTTATTTCCAAAACTGTCCTCGGCCCACACTCCGGCACGGCACACATTCCTCCGTTACAGTTATTCGGACGGCGTGAAGAACACTCTCCACTCACCGCGGCGGAAGCGGTCCACACCGCGGAGAGAACCAAGAGAGAGGGGCTATTGCTGCGGGAAGACGGGGATTTAGTGTTAGAAGACTTCCCTCGTGAAGCAAAAGGATTTTTTTGGGAATGGGAGGTTTGAGACGTTCCTTCTTTTGGTTTTGCTTGCTTCCATCCCTTTTGGCCGGCGCGCAGTGGTCTGAGAACCCACTTTAGCGGTCAAAAATCGGTTTTTTCAAAAAGCCGAATTTACCTTTTAGATGTTCGTGTGATAAAGATAAATGATTGTTTCATTATAAACAAAATGAAATTTCATCGCTCGACGACCCGTGACTGACTAGTACGGACGGACATTTAAGGAATCAGCGCCGCCACTTGAAAATTGTTGACTCACGACCGAAAGAGGAAGCCAAATACAACTTATCGTAAGAGTATTCCCGTCATTAACTCAGACATTTTACTCAGATTGAAACCTATACTACTACATTTATAACCTGCCAAGTCGTCTCTTCGTGCATTACAGACTGACAAGGGCGAGATTTTTTTTAGCGATGCTACGTCACTCACTTTACCGGAATCAATTAGGTGTTAAAAAAATCTTTCATTATCTCCTTTTGAGACAGTGAGCTGGAGCTAGTGAAAGCCTTTATCAAAAGGAAATAACAAAAGTTATTTTCTTTCAAGCGCCATTCTTAAAGCTATTGACACTTTGGTCCCGAGGCCCGGAGAGTGGTTGTCGCTGCCGCGAGTTATTCATTTTCTCGTTCCGTTTGAGCAGTCCGTGCTGAGAAATAGAGGTCTCCTGTTTTCAGTGTTTTTACTTCGCACTGCCGCTATATTTCCCTCTGCTTATTTAGATACAGTTTTGTCTAAACTGGAACATGTTGTCTTTTGACCCTCGGTTGTGCCGCCTTCTTGCTTCGTTGAAACATTGGGAGGATTTTCTAAATTGGATCAAGAGGCCGCGTGGAATTAAACGAAAAAGACTTTTGAGCCAGGGATGAAAATTTATTATATTTATGCCTGTTGAAATGGACTTCCTAGGATATATACATCGGAGGCGTCACTCCGTATGGCGTCGCGCATCTTGGAGTTGTTCTTGTGAATATTTCTCCGCTGAGTGCGTCTCTACTTATGTTAGTGATGACACCCAAGCGGTGAATGCTTAAACTGCTATCTTTTAGTATTTTCCACCTTGAACTCAGGAGTCTATACTTAAGGGCGATAAATTTATTTACACTCTAATTTGTTTTTAAATGAATAATTGATTTATGGGACTACTTCCAAAGGGATTACACCAAATTTAAGTCTATTACATTTTTCGTAAAAACATGTATACAAATGACAAATTTTAAGCTATTCCGGACTAGCCACGGAGTTCCACTTTACGGAGTCACCCGCAATGCACACATGTGCGAATTTCCACAGAGAAAAAATCATCCGCCTTGAGGGGGATTCGGAAAAATCCACAGGGGAAGAGGACACCTCGGTAGCTTAACTGGCTAAAGCACTCGGCCGGAAATCGAGGGATCCGGATTCGAATTCCGGTCAAGGCGGATGATTTTTTCTCTGTGGAAATTCGCACATGTACACGAATGTTTTTGACGCCGTTATTCTATGAAAACAAATAAGTTCAAGGGCCTTCTTTTGCATTTTCCAACGGACAACTCTTGGTGAAATATCATAAAGAAATAATTTTACTTCTGATCCCAATTAAATTTTTACACTATGCCCGTGAAGTGTTTTTAATTGTGATTTTGAATTTTCTGTTTTTTCTTCGTGAACTTAAAAGTTCTGATCGAATTTTGAAACATCTTTTTCTTGGCATCGAATAATGCAATAAGTGCGAACTTGGCCTTATTTTAAAGTTCTTTGCGTCATCAATTCAAAATAATTCCCTTCAATGTTCAATAAAAACGATCCACAAATGAAAAAACGACTTCGTTTTCTTCCACTGATTTATTTCTTTGGTACAACATGTTTCGACACATAGAGGTCATTTTCAAGTACAAAAAATTTTAAAATTCAAGCAAATATATACCTGGAAGGGTCTTGGGGGAGGTTGGAGAGGGGTGGAAGAATGGGTGTTAGGAGGGGGGGGGGGAACCCGGAGAGAGGTGAGGGGTGGCGGTTATGGTGAGAATTAGGGAAAACCCTTAGGAGGACCGTGTTGGTGAGAAAGGTGGGGGCGGGGAATGGAAGGTAGAGGGAGGGGTGGGTTAACTTGGAAAGGGTCGTTAAGGTGGAGGTGGGTTATCAGCGGGTGTGGAGTTGGGCGGGAGGGATCTGGGTGTTCGTCTTTCGGTGAGGTTTAGAGAGACTTGTAGGAGGGGGGAAATTCTTTCAAAAAGGATGTCGTTTAGTAATTTACATTTACTCATGTTCCTCCTTATTTCTAGCTCCTCCTTTTTGTCCATCTTCCTCCCTTTTATCTCAAAGTGTAGTATCTCCGGTATAAAGTCGCTCTCGTGGTTCTCTTCCCAGAGATGTTTGGCGAAATGGGACTGCGACAGATTGCAGTTCCGGTAACATCTCTTATGTTCCTCGATTCTTCTCTCGAATGTGCGCCCTGTCTGCCCAACATATGCAGCACCACAGTCGTTGCACTTTAATTTGTAAATGCCACTTCTTTCAAAAGGTTGCACTTGGTCTTTTGTGTTACCCAGGAATTTTTTGAGGTTTTCACCGTTATAAAATGTCACTCTATACTGTTGTTTTGGAAAGAGGTTTCCTATTTTTTCAGAGATCATGCCATAATATGGCAATTTACACCATCGAATCTTTTCCTTTTCCATTATTACTGGAGTGAAGAGCAATTGCTGTGCTTTGAAAGAACGTTTTTTTTGGAGCATTTTGTCTATTATGTTTATGTTGTACCCGTTTGAGATGGCTATTGATTTTATTGTTTCTAATTCTTTGTTGAATGTGTTCTTGGAGAGAGGGATACTCATTAGCCTGTTTAAAAGAAAGTGAAACACGGATAGCTTTTGAGAAATGTGATGGCGGGAGTCTGAGGGGATGACATGGTCCGTTGCTGAGGCTTTGCGGAAAATTTCAAATTCAAAACTCTTGTTCATTTTCGACACAGTCACATCCAGGAAATTCAGTTTTCCTTCTTTCTCTTTCTCACAGGTAAATTTCACGTTTTTGTGTTGTGTATTCAGAATTTTGAGAAAATTGTCCAATTGTCTATCCGTGCCAGTCCATATCGCAAACACATCATCGGAACGTATCGGAACCAGCAATGCGGAAAAAGTTCTAAGAAATGCGGGTACGGATACGAAAATCATCATGGATTTTATTTCTCTATTAAAAGTGTGCGTGGAGCAAAACTATTTCAAATTCAATGGTGAATATTATAAACAAAGTGAAGGTTTGGCGATGGGTTCCCCCTTATCTCCACTATTGGCCGAACTGTTTATGGACAACTTGGAAGAAAAATTGTTCAATTGTAACTCAGTGTGCACCAACATTTATTGCTGGTTCCGATACGTTGATGATGTGTTTGCGATATGGACTGGCACGGATAGACAATTGGACAATTTTCTCAAAATTCTGAATACACAACACAAAAACGTGAAATTTACCTGTGAGAAAGAGAAAGAAGGAAAACTGAATTTCCTGGATGTGACTGTGTCGAAAATGAACAAGAGTTTTGAATTTGAAATTTTCCGCAAAGCCTCAGCAACGGACCATGTCATCCCCTCAGACTCCCGCCATCACATTTCTCAAAAGCTATCCGTGTTTCACTTTCTTTTAAACAGGCTAATGAGTATCCCTCTCTCCAAGAACACATTCAACAAAGAATTAGAAACAATAAAATCAATAGCCATCTCAAACGGGTACAACATAAACATAATAGACAAAATGCTCCAAAAAAAACGTTCTTTCAAAGCACAGCAATTGCTCTTCACTCCAGTAATAATGGAAAAGGAAAAGATTCGATGGTGTAAATTGCCATATTATGGCATGATCTCTGAAAAAATAGGAAACCTCTTTCCAAAACAACAGTATAGAGTGACATTTTATAACGGTGAAAACCTCAAAAAATTCCTGGGTAACACAAAAGACCAAGTGCAACCTTTTGAAAGAAGTGGCATTTACAAATTAAAGTGCAACGACTGTGGTGCTGCATATGTTGGGCAGACAGGGCGCACATTCGAGAGAAGAATCGAGGAACATAAGAGATGTTACCGGAACTGCAATCTGTCGCAGTCCCATTTCGCCAAACATCTCTGGGAAGAGAACCACGAGAGCGACTTTATACCGGAGATACTACACTTTGAGATAAAAGGGAGGAAGATGGACAAAAAGGAGGAGCTAGAAATAAGGAGGAACATGAGTAAATGTAAATTACTAAACGACATCCTTTTTGAAAGAATTTCCCCCCTCCTACAAGTCTCTCTAAACCTCACCGAAAGACGAACACCCAGATCCCTCCCGCCCAACTCCACACCCGCTGATAACCCACCTCCACCTTAACGACCCTTTCCAAGTTAACCCACCCCTCCCTCTACCTTCCATCCCCCGCCCCCACCTTTCTCACCAACACGGTCCTCCTAAGGGTTTTCCCTAATTCTCACCATAACCGCCACCCCTCACCTCTCTCCGGGTTCCCCCCCCCCTCCTAACACCCATTCTTCCACCCCTCTCCAACCTCCCCCAAGACCCTTCCAGGTATATATTTGCTTGAATTTTAAAATTTTTTGTACTTGAAAATGACCTCTATGTGTCGAAACATGTTGTACCAAAGAAATAAATCAGTGGAATAAAACGAAGTCGTTTTTTCATTTGTGAATATCAACTTCCACATAGTTGAGCCTGGTACCATTGAACGAATAAAAACGATTTTTCATTTTGAATTACCTCGTCCTGTCATGCATCTGATACTCTTCCATCGTGACTGCGTTTAGAGTTTTGGCGACTTATTCTTTTTTTAATTTGTGAAAATGGATTTTTAATTCGCATCACAGCCAAAAAAGCGAACCTTTGTGGAACAGCATGTGCCATGTTGAATACCCGTCCGTAATATTTAGTCCTGGATAATGGAGTGCGGTTGATCGTTAGAAATGCCGCCAATCAATCTGATGCCGTTTTGGGAAGGGAAATCACGTGATCCAATAACCACGATGGAGGCCTTTGTTTAAATCATATGATCTCGAACAAATTGTTTGCTTTACATCTCCTCTGTGCATCCAAATGCCTGTATGTGAACTGCGCTCCCATGTTGGACGGACTCAATGCGCGTCCAAAGCCGATATTTTCCGCATCGTTTGTCAGTTTCTGCAAGCGGCGTGTCTCCCCCTTCGCCACTACACGTGAGCATCGCCCACCCGCACCAGCAGCACCGCAGCATCAGCAGCAGCAGCAGCCGGCAGTATTCGTTCAATGGTTGCTGCTTCGCGCGCCCGTCTCTACGAGGAGTTGAATGGAAAGGATGCGAGGGGAGGATGAGGAGTACATACATGGTAGTAAATGGGGGAGGGGGAGTGTGTTTGAGGCATTTCCGTGGGCGAGGTCGCGTGTGCGCCAAATGTGTATGTGTGTGTGTGTTTGTGTGACGTCCCGTGACGTTGGCGCGGCACATCTGCTCTTCTCCCTCCTCCCTAGATCGTCATTCATCCCTCCCTCCCTCCTCCCACTCTCATATCCCATTCTCCCATCGGATGGATTGCCCTTAAACTTTTCCCTTAAAAAGGATTGTTTTGCTCATTTTTTTGTCCGTCTTCTCGGTATGCGCTCGTGAGTGGGTGAACAAAATTGTGTCCGTGGGAGACATGGTTTCGCGGTGGGGTGTGAATTTCCTTCTCCGTTTAATTGCGATGGTTTCCGGCATCCGCTCCGCTCGAGCTGCATCATGGGATTGTTGAGGTTCCTTCGGCGGGATGGAGTATCCGCTCCCCGGAAGCGACGGAGGGCAATGTCTTGGTTTTGGAGTGCTCTGTAATGTTTGGCACCCGCTGCCTCGTGCACTACTTTCCTGGAGGCTATATTTTGTATTTTTGGAAACCAGTGACATTCTCGTGTTCGCCATCACTTACGTTCACTTTTCCATTCGTATACCGTAAACGATTCGTCTCAACTGCTACGGAAGTGCAAAGCTGAGGCAGTTCGTGGATATCATTCTCACGAAGAGAATAGCATGTTCCCGGCTTGAATTTCCACCCTCGGCGTATATGCACCCGTGTCTGTGACGTCGCACCATATCATTTGTATATACATGCAGTGATTGGAAGAGAGAAACTAACTCATTGTCAAACCTCCCATGCTCACGCGGACATTGCCCGACGAACCACGTTTCTCCAAATGGAGATGCGTGTGTGCAGCAAGCATCTTGACCTCCGGGCGTCGTGCTTCATCGAGCCTCGCACCGTGATCTGCCGAAAGGGCAGAAAGCGTCTTTGCCCGGTCTTACGTTCTCGAAATCGATCCATCGCGACCCTTCTGACCTGGAGCAGCAAGGAGTCGGTCCGATTCACATACCGTGAAAGATATTCGACGAAGAGCGTGAAAACGCCTTCGCTTTGTAATTTGCTTAGCGGGGGATCACCTTGCTATTTTTTCCGGAAAAAAGGCGCGTCGTGGAAAGGTTTTAATGTGCGAAGGAGAGAGAACGTTCGAAGAAAGGAGAAGATGGGAAGAGAGAGAGAGGGGGAGGAGTAGGAGAGGAGTGTGGAATGGGAGGAGGCTCAGGGCGTGTACGGGATGACCAGCGGCGCCATTCCTCGCATTCCTTACCCGATCTTATTTTTTATCATCCCACCCCTCTCTCTTTTTCTCTCTCCCTCCTCCCCTCCCCCTCAGACGGGTCTCTTTGGGAGGAGAAGGAGGAGAGGGGAAGAGGAAGTCGTGAGAAAGAGATAGAGACGGGGGAGGGGAGGGGAAGTAGGTGCCCTCCCCTCTCTCGCCTCAATTCGCTTGGCTTGTGCTCTCTCACTCTCCCTCCCTCCCTCCCTCCCTCCCCCCCTCCCTCTTCAAGGTCTTCGGAGGAGTGAGCTCTTTTCTCGCCATTCGCCCGTTGATTCATGAGCGAATACAGTTACTTTGCCATGGTTGGTGGCGTTGGCGCTCTTAAGTTAATATCTCTTGCGATTTCGTTCGCGTCGTGATTCAAGCTCGTGTTTTCAGCGCCTCACGGCAGAAGCGGGTGGTCATAATGTCATCCTCTCTACACCTCTCATTTTGAATTCCTCCGTATCTTCATTCCGTCTCCATGCATCGCTCTCATCTACTGAAATTAAGGGAATAAAACTTGGAAAAACTTCTCGAGTAATTTTATTGGACAGCTCGTGTCGAAGCTAAGACGTCATCTTATGGTTGCAATGTCGGTTGGTGGGAAAATAACAGCTTTATGTCGCTTTCAGAAACGGGGAAAAGGCCGGAAAAAGAAAGGAGATTGACCGAGAAGGGAGAAGGTTGGTATTTTGGAAATAGGAGAAAGGGTAGCGTTGATCTGCATCTCCTTAATACCACACGGGCCGCCGTATAGTCGTGTGGCAGGGGATGTTAGATCACCAGCCGTGTTAAGATGAAAGTTTTCGGAAGGTTGAATGGTGACATGCATTATAGGAGTGTATTTAGTGGAGCTCAGTTTTCATATTGGTAGCTTATTGTACGCGGAAAGAACGCGTTTTTGTCCCTATCTGTTCGGCAGTGTATCTCTCTTATTTTATCGCATCTGTCAGACCTAGAGATGTAGCGAGGAGTCATGATAATATTCTCTGTGTCGCTCTGAAAAACATCTAAAAGTTGTAAGACATTATATTTACGCTCGTAGCAGTTTTTAACAAAGTACGCTGCTTTCCTTTGTTTTTTAATACTTTTTTTGGTCAAATCTTTATGACCAGGGTCCCAAATGCTCGCAGCGTATTCGAGGTGTGACCTAACCAGAGCAAAGTAGCATCTCTCTTTCACTTTTTCATCCGAGGACCTTACTATTACACGCATAAGAAATCCTAGTTTTTTTAATGCTGTGCCGCATGTGTTTTGTATGTGTAATCCCCACGATATATCAGAAGTTAAGGTAAATCTAAGATATTTAACTGTACACTTTCGTAGGAAGTGAACTGTGGTGCATATGCTAATATAAAACTCTAATCCCCCACTCCAGGCACCACGAATGAACGTTGTTAAGGTCAGAACGCGTGCAGGTATTCCTTCTGGACCTGGGGACTTGCTACTTTTAATCAAACGCAGTTGTTTAATTATTCCATCACTTTGAATTGTGTATTGAGCCATCCTTAGTGAACACACTTGCGAAGTAGTGGTTTAATAAATTGAATTTGCCGATACTGTTGGTGACCAATATGCCGTTTACTTTCGAGGATATCGACGTGTTTAATCATTGTAGGGCGACTAACAACTATAAGGTTTAATATTTTTTTACCTTTCGTTGGTTTGTTTAATATGTGAGTAAGAGAGTGGGCTGAAAGTGTATTAAGTAAGGCCTCGCTTATATCACGCTTCCTTGAACTTGGTTCAACGCTATTGATTTTTCCAATTTATAGCCGTGTAGTTGAAATCTCCACCGAAAATTATAATGCTTTTTTTATCTTTCGAGGTAAATGTTGTTAATTGAGTTTCTAATTTGTACAAAACGTCGATTTTGGAATCTGGTGGCCTGTTTAACGAGCATATATGCATATTTCTTTTGTTTTGTTGCTTAATCGTACACCAAACGCTCTCAATTCCATGGTCGTCTAATTTGTGTGCGACACTATTCAGTTACGATATAATTGCTATGAATACTCCGCCGCCAGTCTTATCTGGTCGATCACGTCTATAGTTATTTTTACGATGTCGGAAAAACTTCGCTATCGCTAATATCCTCTGCAAGTTCTCTCTGTTCCAATGACTATATCTGCGTCTATCTATTTTAAAATTTTTGTTCCACCTCGGAACGTTTGTTCTTTACGCTACCGAAATTCCACCATCTTCTTCATCTTCTTTGATCGGTAGCATGCCTTAGGTGTTAGCGCCTATTTGAGAAAATCCGCCTCCTGACAAGTTTTAAAGGAGCCTTTTCAATGCTATCATTAGTCGTAGTTGTATTGACTTTTATATGGTATAGTGCAATGCAAACTGATGATAATTCACCCCGTGCCACACTCCACTGAGGTGGCTCTCCACTAGTGTTTGAAACTTGTTTTCTCTCGCATAGGGAGTGATCGCTGTGAGCCAATGGTTTTAGGAGGACCATCCGTATTGCTTATGAACATTCAAAAGATTTCTTTAGAGAGCATGACATATTTTATGCTTGGCCCGTGTATTGAAAAGTCCCTTTAAAATACGTCTCAATTTCCTTAAGGTTACCAATGGGATTTTTTGTTCTGTGATGTACTATTTCCGGAATGGCTGCAACTTTTTAAACTGCGATCAATGATGTTATTCTGGTGTGATCGCTTACGAGCCATTTTATTTTCAGTTAGAAACGGCATCGCTGTAATTTTGTCTGTTAACGCGCTTGGGCACAAAAAAGTCTTATTAGTACGTAGTAGGAAAAATAAATGCATCACGATATTCAGGGATAAAATTATTATTAATCCATACTGCGCCTCTGAAACTTAGAGAAGCGATAGAAAATGAGAGATACCCTGTTGAGCAGATAAGAAAATATATGTCTTCCCTCCATTTTGCATTGCAGGGGATTGCAGGGGATGAGTTATCACCACTATGTTCTATTATGTGTCTAACTATGAGAGCTAATTCTTCATACACACGAGCTGGAATTTCATCAGGACAGGAGGACTTGTTCGGTCTAATGTTATTTAGTAAGGATACGATTCCGCTACATGATATATCGATCGGGGGCATTGGTTGCTGAAATCGGTCTGGTATGGTTTCGTGCAAACTAAGCTTAGAATGATTTAAAACGCAAAAAGTTGCTGGAAAGAAAACAACCGTCAGAAAAGCCGAAATCGTTATGGAGAACAGCCTAGAAATCTGTATGGTACTTGAGACACGCACTACACCAGAAGCCACGGCATCTAACAGATGATACAATGTTCTTGATTCATTGCTAACAAATATACCACATCGCGTGACTGAGGTTGACACTGTCGAGGGATTTACTGGCTATAAGGTAGTTACCGCCACCTTTTTCCTAGAAAATTAATGAAAAAATCAAATAACTTGGAAAACTGTGCCTTTTTAAAAATGTGATTTCGATGTATTTAAGTTTGGATTGGATATATTTGGTGATGCGGCCGACTGTTAGGGTCATTTGCGCCATAGGGGATAAGTAAGGGAGGAAGGGCGGATGGAAACCCGGCGTCAGCATTAGCCTGCTCTTAACGAAAGGCGCCAAGGGGACCACGGTTTAACGTCTCATCCGAGAGACGGAGTACTGTACTTGAAGTGCCCTCCACAAGATACTCAAGTAGGGATCAGATTTCCTCTGAAAAACATCCTCTTCTGCGGGGAGCGTTTAATTGTCATCTAAAAAGTTCTTTTTCCGACTTCGAATAATCAATCAAAACGAATACCGAGGAGAGTAGTTTACAGCCATTCTTCGATCTTGCAATCCGGAATCGGAGAATAAATCCCGAATAAAAAGACCCAGGGAACCCAGATGGTGCAGTGCGGCTGGAAGCTTATTGCTTAAACAGCAGGGAGAAAGCCACGCCAACAAGTAAAAACTACACATGCGCACATTTTTCGGCTCGTTTGATCACAAGAAAATGATTGAGAACATTAACTGGATAAAGCCGCGCGAAAGGATAGATTCGGAATGCATTCACGCACGGGTTAAAAAGGAAACACTTGAAAGGACATTTAAAGCATTTTGTATAATATTCCACTGCTATTACAAAGTATTTTATTTTCTTCCACCCATCGACTTTTTAAAAATGTGATTTCGATGTACATATTTAAGTTTAGATTGGATTGGATATATTTGGTGGGATGGCCGACTGCTATGGTCATTTGCGCCATAGGGGATAAATAAGGGAGGAAGGGCGGATTGGTAGCATATTTACAGGGTATTGTATGTTGGTGAAAGATACACTGGTCAGGCCTCATTTAGAATATGCCGCTAGTATATGGGATCCGTACGAGGAAGGTATGATAAAATAATTAGAGCGCGTGCAAAGGAGATCCGCTAGGTTTGTTAAAGGCCGTTATGATAATTGTATAAGTGTTATGAGTTTAATAGAAGAACTAGGATGGGAATTACTATCAGGACGCAAGTTAAAATATAGGTTAAACCTTTTAAGTTAATTCGAAACCGATTTGTTCACGGATGACGTTAGATATATATTAAGAACCCCTGCGTATTACGCTAGGTTTGATCAGATTAACAATATTAGAGAAATAGATTGTCGTACCGATAGATTTAAAATGCCATTTTTCCCTCGTACTATAAGAGAGAACAATAGGCGGCGTAGCAAAGGGATAGGTAGGTGAAATATAGTTAGAGTAGTCTGCAGTGAATGATGCATGTAATAACAACCAATAATCCCTTTCTTATAATGTAGATACTAACCATCTAGCTGCATGTGACCCTATTATCTAGCATGTCTCCATTAAATATCGTAGTCGCATGTCAATAATGCATATTTGGTGATCTTCACTCCCTGCCACGCACGCTCGTGGTGGCTCGCAGGGTATTGCGTTGATGTAGATCTAGATGAACTTATAATCCGCCTCCGGCTCCATTGGATATATCTTTTCAATAAATGGTGAAAGATTTTGGAAATATTTCATTGTCTGAAATATCGTCCGTCAGCCAACTCTCTGGGTGAATAATGACGTTATACTCCGTGCTGTGATTTGAATGGTGGAAGTCAGGAAATGTTAGGAAGTCGGGAATTAACTATTGCAACGACTATTGCCTCATAATTATCGCTATTGTGCCTCAGGAATATTTCCTGTTGTCCGTTATGTATTAAGGTATCCCTGGGCCCTTCACTCGGAATACCTAATTAATTGACTCCTGGAAGCAGAATATTTGACCCCGCTATATCATTTACTCAAAACCTATTTCGAAGTCAACGTTTGTTTACCCACTAAATGACCTACTATATAGCCTACCGACTGTGGAAAATTCGACGGGTGTGCTCAAATATCTTGCCCGCTACGTACTGCGATGCCTCGTTCATACTGGACACCCGAATTTTTTTTGGCATCCGGACCAAATTAGCGTCGTACCAAAGTCCGAGAACTGAGCTCGCTGGTTCCCTCTTACTTAGCTGGGTTTCCGGTTAATTCCTTCCGCTTTGCTCCTAACCGTCGAGCTCAGATCCATCTTAGGTACTCAGCTGCATATAGTGAGCCTCATATTAGTTCCAGAGTCGCCGCGAATACGCCGGAAGTCGGAAGTGTTGATCTCTCTAGGAGACTAAAATGTCCTCTGATCACCAATCCACAGCGTCATTGGTCCCAACATGGACCACCATGTGCAACTTAGAACAGTTCGTGCTCCCGAACGCCGACTTTATCGTTTTCGTCACCTGTGGTACCTTTCCTCATGCCATACACCATCAGGTGACCCGTGCATCTTCGCCTTCCCTCTGGGTCGTTCCACGTAGCTCTATGCGCCGGACGCTCGAACTGCCTATTACTAAAATACCCTCATCCGCCCCCACTGGGCGACCCGGCTCTATTTCCTTAGTCTCGGCCTCCACCATTAAATCGACCTTAATTGCAGACGGGAATCGAATCGGATTCTCCAATATGTATTCCTCCGTGGTGGTAAATGAATGGTCACATCCCCCCTCGTCATGTTATGAAGTCCTTTCACTGTGTTCCTCTTCCTTCCAAAAGGGAGGCCGTAACAGGTTTTCCTTCGACGGTTCGTGATGTTAGGGCTGGGACAGGTGAAGAGAGTGGATAAAGGGGGGCGAGGAGGATGGGGGGAGAGAGGAAGGGAGGGAGGGAGGGAGTAGGTGGCGCTGCTCGGGTAGACCGACCACATCCACTCGACCATGTTGGAATGCAGGCCGCTTCTTCCCGTGATACCACGTGACCGGCTCCGGAGATGACCTGCCTTTGCGGTAGAAGGCGACGAGTGCTCCTCTTCGATATGCAATGGCTCTCTAAGGTGCAGGCGAGGATGAACGTCTGTTTCTCACCTCAGTAAAGGTTTTGGGCTCCTCTGTGAGTTGTTACTTCTCTCTTCGCTCACGCTGCGTTCTTCACGATGTTCTTTCCTCAGGAGAAAGGCTCACCCAGAGAGACCAGATATTTTGAGAGTCAAAAAAGTTATCGATAAAGTACCATATTCAAAGTACTTATTAAGCTAAAAGCCTATGGAATACCTCACGATATAATATGCTGGATTGAAGATTTCGTAAGTAACTGCGAACAGAGGGCAGTTTCTAGATAGGTTCAGATACAGTTAAAGTCAGATCGGGTGTATCTCAGGGAAGTGTCATTGGTCGCTTATTATTCCTGTTGTATATTAATGACATCACCACGATCGTTATGAGTAAAATTTGCCTTTTCGCGGACGACGCAGTTTTGTACAGGGATGTTAACACAGAGTCTAATACAATTGCGTTGAAGAAAGATCTAGATGCTATGAACGAATTGTGCGACACTTGGTAGTTATAATTAAATATTAATAAATCTACATCTACGTCATACCCTGCAAGCCACCCAAAGGATGTGTGGCAGGGGGTGCTTCCACACAAGAAATGCATCAATAATGCGGCAGAACACCGAAATTACATTGGAAACAGCGTACCACACATGCAACGCGCCCATAAAAATCTACTAACCAAGAAACATACTATCGTCAATCATTCCAACATGCAAGGGGTACAAGGACTACTACTACAGATTCAAAAACTCATGCATAAATAAGATCATCAATATCAATATTTACATCATGCATCTACATCTACGTAATACCCTGCGAGCTTCCACGAGGGTGTGTGGCAGGGGGTGAAGATCACCAGACATGCACTATTGACATGCGACTAGGATATTTAACGGAGACATGCTGGATAATAGGGTCACATTCAGCTAGATGGTTAGTATCTGCATAATAAGGAAGGGATTATTGGTTGTTATTACATGCATCATGCACTACAGACTACTCTATTTCTAACTATATTTCACCTACCTATCCCTTTGCTACGCCGCCTATTGTTCTCTCTTATAGTACGAGGGAAAAATGGCATTTTAAATCTATCGGTACGACAATCTATTTCTCTAATATTGTTAATATGATCAAACCTAGCATCATACGCAGGGGTTCTCAATATATATCTAACGTCATCTGTGAACAACTCGGTTTCGAATTTACTTCAAAGGTTTAACCTAAATTTTAACCTGCGTTCTGTAAGTAATTCCCATCCGAGTTCTTCTATTAAGCTCGTAACACTTATACAATTATTATAACGGCCTTTAACAATCCTAGCAGATCTCCTATGAACGCGCTCTAATTCTTTTATCATACCTTCCTCGTACGGATTCCATATACTTGAGGCATATTCTAAATGAGGCCTGACGAGTGTAAAATAGCTTCTTTCTCGTACTCTCTCATCGCATTTGCCTAGAACACTTTTTACGAATCCTAATCTACGGTTTGCTACACTAGTCATTTCCCTGATGTGTTTCCCCCATGACATGTCTTCAGTGATGGTGACGCCAAAGTATTTAATTGATTCTACGTTACATATTTTGTTTTCTTTGATGCAATAATAATTCTGAGGAAAGCCATTCTTTTTCCAAAAATTCATAATCGCGCATTTCTTCAAATTTAATTCTAGTTGCCATCTATCACACCAATCATCAATCGCATCTAAATACTTAGCTAAAATCTGTCTGTCCTCTTCATTTCTAATTTCCTTATACACTACTGCATCATCGGCAAAAAGACGGAGCTTGCTATTTTTTACAACTGCATTCAAGTCGTTTACGTAGAGAAGAAATAAAATTGGGCCTATCACACTTCCCTGGGGAACACGTGATGTAACATTTACTTCGCCGGAGCTGACACCATCTAATACCACCTTTTGAACGCGTTCATGTAAGAAGTCTCCTATCCAGCCTACTATATTACTGTCTATTCCGTATGATGCTAACTTCGCGAGTAACTTACAGTGGAGAACCTTGTCAAAAGCTTTTCTTAAGTCAAGAAACGCTGCATCTACCTGAACGTTACCCTCTCCGGAAACTAAAATATCGTGAACAAAAAGACCTAATTGAGATTCGCAAGACCGTCCTTTTCTGAACCCATGCTGGTTTGTTATTAATAAATCCTGGCTGTCGAGGTGTCCCATTATTGATGTAACTATTATATGCTCTATAATTTTACACGATAGTGACGTCAATGATATTGGTCTATAGTTACATAGCTGTTCCCTATCTCCGATTTTATAAATTGGGGTCACGTTTGCTATCTTCCAGTCTTTGGGAACCGCGTGTTCTTCGGGGGATTATTGATTATTCGAGGGGATATTGGTTGTTATTACATGCCTCATGCACTACAGACTACTCTAACTATATTTAACCTACTTATCCCTTTGCTACGCTGCCTATTGTTCTCTATTATGGTAGGCGGGAAAAATGACATTTTAAATCTATCGGTACGGCAATCTATCTCTCTAATCTTGTTAATATGATCAAACCTAGCATCGTACGCAGGGGTTCTCAATATATATCTAACGTCATCTGTGAACAACACTGTTTTGAATTTATTTAAAAGGTTTATCCTAAATTTTACCCTGCCTTCTGATAGAAATTCCCATCCTAGTTCTTCTATTAAAGTCGTAACACATATACAATTATCATAACGGCCTTTAACAAACCTAGCGGATTTCCTTTGCACACGCTCTAATTCTTTTATCAAACCTTCCTCGTACAGATCCCATATACTATATGATTAATTCTTATACTTAACTTATAAGTTATATTGGATAGTATAACTTAACTTATAAGCTATATAGTATAGTAAGTATATAATTATGTTATACTTAACTATACGGTTAATTCCTTGTAAAACGATAGAGGCGAAATAGTAACTTCCAGTTAAGATTAGGCTAATTTGTTGAATTATTTTTTTCAGAGCTTTTTTAATCAATCTAAGCATAGTTTGCGCGAAACCATAGAAGACCGATTTCAAGAATCAATGCCCCCGATCGACATATCTTGTAGCAGAATCGTATCCTTACTGAATAACATTAGCCCGAACAAGTCCTCCTGTCCGGATGAAATTCCAGCACTTCTTCCAGCATTTCTTCAATAAAAATAGAAGAAATTCTCGATAATGAACTTTTGGAAAAAGAATGGCTTTCTCCGGAATAGTTATTGCATCAAAGAAAAGAAAATATGTTACGTAGAATCTATTAAATACTTAGGCGTCACCACCACTGAAGAGATGTCATAGGGGGAACACATCAGGCAAATAACTAGTTTAGCAAACCGTAGATTAGGATTTGTATAATGGGTTCATGGCAAATGCGATGAGAGAGTACCTGAAAGAAGCTATTTTACACTTGTCAGGCCTCATTTAGTATATGCCGGTAGTATATGGGATCCGTACGAGGTAGGTATGATAAAAGAATTAGAGCGCGTGCAAAGGAGATCCGCTAGGTTTGTTAAAGGCCGTTATGATAATTGTATGTGTTACGAGTTTAATAGAAGAACTAGGATGGGAATTTCTATCAGAAGGCAGGTTAAAATTTAGGTTAAACCTTTGAAGTAAATTCGAAACAGAGTTGTTCACAGATGACGTTAGATATGTATTGAGAACCCCTGCGTATTATTCTAGGTTTGATCATATTAACAAGATTAGAGAGATAAATTGTCGGACCGATAGATTTAAAATGTCATATTTCCCGCGTACTATAAGAGAGAACAATAGGCAGCGTAGCAAAGGGATAGGTAGGTGAAATATAGTTAGAGTAGTCTGTAGTGCATGATGCATGTAATAACAACCAATAATCCCTTTCTTATTATGTAGAAAATAACCACCTAGCTGGATGTTACCCTGCTCTCTAGCATGCCTCTCTTAAATATCCTACTTGAATGGCAATAGTGTATGTTTGGTGATCTTCACCCCCTGCCACACACGCTCGTGGTTGCTCGCAGGGTAATACGTAGATGTTGATGTAATCTAGCTCTCTAATTTTATTGGCGCGATATAATGTGCCATGGTACGAGGGGGTTAATAGTATATTTTTGCCGTAGTGGGAGGGGTTAATTAATGTGTTGTTTGAATTTTTGGGGGAAGTGTAGCTTAACCAACAGGACGTACACAATTAATCAAGCCGAACTAATAAATGAAGAGTCAGTTATTTACTTAGGAGTGACCCTTACTCAGGAATTGTCGTTGGTGAACCATACACGGGAAATTTGTGGACACGCAAGTCGTAAATTAGGATTTATTGAAAGAATACTGGGAAAGTGTGACGAGAAGGTAAAGGAGCGATGTTAATTTTCTCTCGTGAGACCTCACTTGGAGTATGCCGCTAGTATATGGGACCCTTACGAAGTAGGACTAGTTTCAAATACAGATCGAATACATAGGTGGGCAGCTAGAGTTGTGAAAAATAGTTATGGTAATTATAGTAGTGTTGCAAAATGGTTGAGGGAATTGGGGTGGGAACCTCTTATCCGATGGAAGGGAAAATCTTTTACGAAAGTTTGATGTAGACTATTTTTTGCTTTACGTTCAACATATTTTGCTAGAGCCAAACTATTATGGTAGGAACGATCACAGGAAAAAGAATAAGGAAATCGGCTACAGAACCGATAGATTTAAGAAGTCATTTTGTCCACGTAATAGTTTTGACAGGGACCATAATAGTTGCGATAGATCAGTTCTAGGATACTGACTAGGTTAAATAGGTTTTTTCAGTACTGCTAAATATCTTAACATGGATTGTAGATACTAACTTCGCATGCAATCTCTGGCATCTCTGATATACTCTTTCATGTTTTAGTACCCTGTAGTGCTATTTATTTGTCGCATTGATAATACTAACCATTACTTGTATCTTGAGTAGTGTTCTGCATAGTAGCATGTTCTTCTACGTATCACTCTGCTGGTTTGTGGTCTGACTTCGTACCGCTGTCCTGACTGCTTTTGGCCTGCGCCTGGCATTCGGGGGAACGTGCGCGGTTCTGATTTGAACTGGGATGAGTGGTGCATGCCTGGTATGGAATCACCCCGTGCCACACACCCTAGTGGCGAATTGCAGGGTAATTCGTAGATGTAGGTAAATCATTACCTAGTCAGAGTCAAAGTGTCCTAGAACTGACGATTCGCAACTGTTATGGTCCCATAAAATGGAAGCTTTCACGTTGTGGGTTTCATGGTATTTCGTAGATGTAAATGTCCCTTTTTCAGGATCGTTTGCATTTTGTCCCGAAATATCACGTGATAGGGTGTTTGTCTGGGGGTTTAACTTTTGCCAGACTTGTTCTACACAGGATGTATATCTTTTACATTTAATAATGTATATCTTGCTTTCATGACAGCCATATCGTTCTTTAATAGTTTATAGGAAATTGTGACGATCCAAACGTATTCGTTCGGCAGTTTCTATTCCAATACTTGAAGTTCTTGGTTTAATCGTGTGCTTAATTTTGGATTTCGCGTTGTGTATTTTTCGATTCAAGGTCCTGTAACGTACTCTAGGGATTGGAGAGCTTCGAAATCGAAAAGACGATTAAATCTCTAGGTTGAGTAAGGCTTATCTCTATTCGGCCGAAACTTATCGATCGGCGAGAAAGGACAATTCTTTCGACTCCATTTCTTCGCGCCGAATATTTTCAATAACCATTCGGAATTATCATTTACGACCTTTCGATTGAATTACTATCCTTCGGTTTCCTACTCCAATTTTGGATGACATTTTTTTCCTATCATTTTGCTGCTCCAATGATGGCTTTTTCGCTGAAATTCTTCTCTATATATTGTCTCCCGGGGAATCTTTTGTTTGATTTAACGAACGCATGATTATCTTCTGGTGAGTACCTACGTAGCCTTTGAGACAGAGTGATGTGAGCATAATTCAGAACTCTAGTAAAAAAGATGTCTTTCATGTCCCACGTGCTGAGACGTTTGAGGATCATGCACCTTGCGATGAAAATTAAGCGTGGTGGCCTGTGCCCGTACCGTTTTGGGAATATGTTTAGTGTAGATGATTGATCAACGCGTTTAGTTGAGTTAGATAGTGCAGTTACTTTCCTGTTATTTTTTTCAAAGCCACGACCCAACTAGGCATTGAGTACTGGATCCTTATATTGCCTTATTTGATTCTTCGACGAATCAATTAATGGCTAGCCGTGGGCGAGGGAATGCAACATCGCTACAACTGAAGAAAATCCCGTTACGTTTAGTTCTCGGGAATGCACAAGACAAGGACAAAAAAGCCACCAGTTTTATTCGCTCACGTTATTTTTCTCTGTAAATTCCCATTTCGCTTGGGTTTTAGGGTTAATTACTTCCAGAACTTTATTTTCTCTTCAGGAAAGTTATATTTACTCAAAAGTCGGTAAGCTCGTCGAACTGAAAGTATTAATGTGCTATCTGATTTTGAATGCTTCTGGAATGTAGCGACTGTTTTTCAACACTCATTTCTCGGTTTTAGATTGCTGTATATGAGACGAATTGGTATCTTCATTGAATTTGTATTTCGGAATTCTACGCAGTTCTCTTCTCCAAACATTGCATTTAACAATTACAGTGGTGCAGTTCTCTTCGTTGTTATTCTCTCGTCACTTCTGTTTCGTTGCAGTATGTAATAAACTCGCGCGCCTAATCAAACGTAATGCGCGCGCTTAGGTTCTAGCCTTTGTATTGCCTTTCTCTACCAGATTTCTGACTCCTGTTAGATACTTGGAGGGGCCGAATTTAAAGAAACTGCCTGCTTGGCGATATTTTGTTTACTATCTGGGACTTTTGACAGCTTAATCGTTTCAAACTTTCTCACATTTCGCTGTAATAGAATGGAAATGCCACTGGCGGCGCGCGTGTCGGTATTTCCGCGTAATTTCCGTCGCTGACGCCATATTTGAGTTGAAGGTGAGCTGTGGTTGACTGCTTACTTTTTTGGCTGCATCAAGGTGAATGTCCTTCATGTAGGCGTGGCTTATGTGAAGTAACGGTTGACGTATCTCGAGATAATGTGCGATAACGTCAGTTACATTTTTTGTGGATGTAATACTTGGTCTTGGCCTGCCTTCCATTTGATAACTGTGGAAGTGATAGAGGTGTAATTGGTTCGAGTGCAGTGGGTGGTGTTTAGGGAGATCGTATTAGTTGCATTTTTTGTGTGTATCTCTATTTTTACTGGTCTTGCTGGTGACATCTGTTATGACTTGGTGTACACATCGTGTTTTGTCATTTTGAGAGAGAGAGAGAGGTATGAGAGCATTCATTCATTCATTCCGGAGAATTGGCAGCAACACTTGGATTGCTCCACGAAAGGGATAACATTACCTGACACCTTATTTTGTGTGATCGGAATAGACTTCTCGGTGAGCAGCAAGGCGAGCGTATCTTAAAACCGCGCGTTCAGTCGATAGCCTTTAATTCAGATGCCGGCTCACAATGACGTAATGCGAGGGATGGGTGGTTGAGGGAGGGGAAGGAGAGGATGTAGAGTGCAGTGACATCAACGGCGGAAATATCTCGGCGGGAGGAGGAGCGCTGGACCAACGGACGGAAGGAGGGGAGGATAAGGAATGAATAAGAGGGGCATTTCTGTTCGGAAGGAAGAGTTGGTGAGAGTGCGTGGGCGAAACTGTGGAATTGAAACCCACCGGTCGGCATGTATTTGGGGAATTGGAGAGGTGTGTGTGGGGGGGAGGGGAGGTGTGTGGTGCTGCGTCAACTGGGGGAGGATGGGAAGCATATGGGAGAGGAGGGGGGAGGGAAGGGATGGATGCATACCCCCCCCCCCCCAGCACCCCCAATCCTCCTCCGCCGCCGGTTCGACTCCCCGACTCCCTCACTTCGAGTCGTCTTTATCTGAAGCTGCGTCCCTCGCCTTCGCCGCCGCCCTGCATACTAATGGAGCCCAAAACAATGGATTCATATTTTGGTTGCAAAGGAGAGAGACAGACTCAAGGGTAAAATTGCTTTATGATCTAATTTTTTTCCATTTCCGACGAATAGGAAATTGAAAAAGGAAAGTGTATATTTTTTCCAAAATTGTGGATTTTTATGCTGAAAACGTCGACGTTGTTTTCCATCGTTAAAAGAGTTGCATTTCATGCTATTCATTTTCTGGCTACTCGTGGAAAAACGTGTCCTCTACTAGAAAAGACCAACTAAATAGTTCATTCCTTTCTATGTGCTCCTATCCTTACAAAATGAACTTAAAACTTACACGGTGTTAATAGTAAGAATCATTGAGAAAAGTAGTATTTTTCTGATCGTATGAATGCCATTTGAAGGAAATGATTTTATTCAGTAACTTATATCGTGGCATATCGTATTCGACGCATTGACTGCAGCATTTCTGGCCGATGACGGTTTTTTGGTGCCTGACGTGCAAAGTGGTTGCACTTATTGGCGTTTCATCGGCAATGCCAGAATACTACATAATAAACGCACATTCGATGCATACTTTTATGATTTTTTTGTAACAATAGTGTTTTATATGAGATGCATTAAATGCATAGCATGGAAAGGCAGGTAGTATACGAGGGAATATGAAATCGAAAAAACTGCGGAACTAAACGCTCAGTAAACTTAAGCGAAACCAGTTAAACACAATCTCTACGTGACGTCAGCCTTGTATCTGTCCAAAATCCAAATGGTTCGTGAAAACGGCCGAAAAGCGAAAAGCGCAGGTTGATGAACCAAGGTCGCATTTGAACTGATTAAGTTGCCCAATCGGACAAGTCTGTGTCGGTGATTCCAAGGGGGGGGGGGGCGATTACCTGAAATGGCTCGGTCGCTTGGCCGCGTTCCGCTTGCTTTCGTTCTTTACTTCCGTCTCTTCCATTTCCCTTCCTTTGCCTTCCGTTTCGGGTGTTACGTGGTGCTCTCTCTCGACTGCGCAGTATATACGAGTCCACCCACCAGGGAACGTTGCCGCGAACGAAGATTCCTTTCTTGTCTTGGCGGTGCGGAGGGCGAAAGGGGGCGGGAAGGGGGGGGGGGCGAGGAGGAGGGAAGGAAGGGAGGGATCGCCTACGTCATTCGCACCATTTGAGCAGTCCATCCTTCCACCCCTCCTCTCCTCGCGATCCCATTCAGTCCCACTCCGGTCGATCCCGTCCACTCCCCTCTCCCCCTTCCTCCTTCCTTCCTCCTTCCTTCCTCCTTCCCCTCCTCTCTCTCCCCTCCTCTCTCTCCCCTCCTCTCTCCCCCCTCTCTCCCCCCCCTCTCTCCCCCCTCCCTCTCTCCCCCCCACTCTCCTCACACTTATCTTTTCTTCGAAGCCATCGTCTCTGACCATATTACGTCCATATCGCCTCTCTCCCCCTTCCACTTGCCTGCCTGCATTCCTATCGTTTCGAATGAACGATAATCCAAATGTGTATAGTGATGCAACAATAAAAACATTAATAGATTTCACGATGGAGGAATGTTGTCGCTTCGAAAAAGAGGTGTTAATGGCCCAATTTATGGTCTCTCTACCGATCCGAGCCTCGTGGCGACCGGAACTCCTTTGTCTAAACGTATTTACCTTCTAGGAATGCTTCTTAGATTCTCAGAGTCAAAGGCTGATTTTAGTTCCCTGTAGTGTCCTTATTTTCTGACGCTCAGACGTCCCTACTCTGCTTTTACTCGAGGGAAAATGCAAGTGATATCGGCGGACTGCGTACAGCATAATTGAATAAAAATAGAAAATGAAAGAAAACTAATGCTTAGCCTCCGAATATCTGGTTTTTTAATGCTCTTCTCGTTTCATTAAACTTGATAATGCGCATTCTTATTCTTAATGAGAGACAACGCTCACATTGTTCTCTGATTTCGAGCGTATCAGTTTTACCGTTTCGTTAAACAAATCTTCACGCGTGTCTTAATAAAGGATATCTAAGGCAGGCCTCACCTCTTACATTATTTAAGTGTCTAGTGTTTTTTAAATTTAATTAAAAATCTAGTTGCCCTCTGCTGTATTCGATCTATATCTGAAACTAGTCCTACTTCGTTACTTAGTCTCATAAACTAGTGGCGTACTCCAACTGAGGTCTCACGAGAGAAAAATAACACCGCTCCTTCACCTTCTCGACGCACTTTCCTAGTATTCTTTTAATAAATCCTAATTTACGACTTGCCTGTCCACAAATTTCTCGTACATGCTTCCCCCACAACAAGTCCTGAGTAAGGGTCACTCCTAAGTAATTAACTGACTCTTCATTTATTAGTTCGGCTTGATTGTGTACGTCTCGTGGTTAAGGTACTCTTTCTCCAAAAATTCATAACAACGCATTTATTAACGTTTAATTTTAACTGCCAACTGTCGCACCATTCGTTTATAGCATCTATGTCTTTCTTCAACGCAATTGTATCAGTTCCTGTGTTAACATCCCTGTACAATACTGCGTCGTACGCGAAAAGGCGAATTTTACTTGTAACGACGGTGGTGATGTCATTAATATACAACAGGAATAATAAGCGACCAATGACACTTCCCTGGGGTACACCGGATGTGACTGTAACTGTATCTGAACTAACGCCATCTAGAACTACCCTTTGTTCGTGGTTACTTGAGAAATCTTCCATCCAGCATATTACATCGTGATGTATTTCATAGGCTTTTAGCTTAACAATTAATTTAGAATGCGGACCTTTATCGAAAGCTTTTTTGAAAGTTAAAATTAACGCGTCTACCTCGGTGAGCCTTTCGCCAGAGGAAACAGCTTCGTGAACAAAATGAGCTAGCTGCGTTTCACAGGACCTGCCTTTTCGGAATCCATGTTGGTTTTGAATTAACAAGTTCTGACTATCTAAATAACTCATAATTGTCCTGACGATTAAATGTTATAATACTTAGCATGAGATGGACGTGAGGGAGATAGGTCTATAGGTACTGGGATCTTCCTTATCGCGGCTCTTAAAGATAGGAGTAACGTTCGCGATTTTTGCAATCGTAAGGGACACGATGTTCAACTAGAGATTTTTTATATATTATTTTCAAGTTCGGTGCTATTTCTGACGCTAATTCTTTATAAACTCGAGCGGGAATTTCACCGGGACCAGATGGTTTCATGGGCTTTATGGATTTTAGGTGACTCTCTATGCCGAGACAAGAAATATTTATGGACTGCATTGGATGCATTTTTGTATATGCACGGCAATGTAGCGGCGTGATTTTGAGGGCATTATGTGTGGACACTTTGAAAAAATGTTTTAATGATATTTGCTCTTTCTAATCTTTCGCTAACTCTTTCTCCATGTTCGTTTCTCAGTGACGTTACTGTAGATTTATTCCCTTGAACCTCCCTCACGTAAGACCAAAATGCCATTGTGTTATCTTCAAAAATTTACCTAATATTTTACTCTTGTATACCATTAATGCTTTTCTTAAGTTCGCTTTTGCTGTTATTTTAGCTCTCTTATATTTATCAAAAAGTTCCTCGTCGGGTAGATGCTGATGGACGTTCTTCATTTTCGCGTCCAAGTTTCGTTGTCGCTTGAGAGATTTGTGGGACATCTGCAGTATACCACCTAGGTTCCGTGTTGACTTTATTCAGTTTAATTGGTATTCCGTTAACAATGGCTAGTCGCGTGATGTTAATTAAAGTATTCCATGCGTCTTTTGTTAAATGCTTTTGGGTTAGATCAATAAACGTATTATAAGTGTAATTGGTCCACTTTTATTTCTCTTGTACATAAATGATATTAGCAACGTGGTTAAAAGTAAGCTTCGACTCTTCGCAGACGACACGGTTGTGTATAGGGATATTAACAATTCCGAAGATAGCGACTCGTTAACAATCGACCTACTTGCTATTCATGCTTGGTGCGAAAAGTGGCAGATGGAACTAAACATAAAAAAGTGCGTAGCAGTCAGCTTTTGGAAAAAGAATAATAGGCCAGGTAGGGCTTACAGAATTAATAGTACGGAAATTATTCACGCCGAGTATGTTAAGTACTTAGGGGTCACAATTACTCACGACCTATCTTGGGGAAAACATATTCGGGAAATATGCGGTCAAGCATACAGGAAGCTAGGCTTTATCAAGTGAGTACTCGGCAAATTTGATGAGAAAGTGAAAGAACGTAGTTATTTTTCAATCGTTAGGCCTCGTCTGAAATATGCTGTTAGTGTATGGGATCCATACGAAACGGGGTTGATATCAGAGTTCGATCGCGTACAGCGAAGAGGAGCTAGGTTTGTGAAAAGATGCTACGATAAGTTGGCTAGTGTATCTGGACTTTAAGAAGAATTAGGATGGGAATCGCTATCACAGCGTAGATTAAATTATAGGCTTAACCTCCTAACTAAATTTCAGGAAAATCATTTTACTGACGACGTAAAAAACATACTATTAACCCCTTCGTACTACGGCAGATTAGATCGCGCCAATAAAATTAGAGAGCTAGATTGTAGAACCGATAGGTATAAAATGTCATTTTTTCCGCGTACCATTCGGGACCATAACAGCTGTGATCGTCGTCATGAATAGTTCGAGTATTGACAATAGGCAGGCAGTAAATCTTTCTCATTATATTCTCTACTCTCTTATGTATAATGCATGATGTAAATATTGATGTTCTTATTTATGCATGATATTTTGAATCTGTAGTAGTAGTCTTTGTATCCCTTGTATGTAGGAACGATTGAAGATAGAATGTTTCTTGGTTATTAGATTTTTAATTGGCGCTTTGCATATGTGGTACGCGGGTTTTAATGTAATGTCGGTATTCTACCATATCATTCATGCATGCCTGGTGCGAAAGCACCCCCAGCCACACACCCTTTGGGTGGCTTGCAGGGTATGACGTAGATGTAGATAAGAGGTCGACAGTTCCTGTTTTTAGCAAATCAAATACACCTGGTGGAATAAGTACACTTTTCTTTTTGTGGCTACCCATTTGTCAGTATTTATATGAAATTTAGCACTAACTGCTTTGTATTTACTAATTCTGTTCACTATTTTAACATTAAGGATGCTTTCAGGTATATTTGTTGCCAAAAGATCTAAAGCGGTCTTTTCTCTCGTGGGTTGGTTACTTACCTTGTCAGAGTCAAAGTATCCTAAACTTTTCACTTGTGCTAGATATCCTAACAACATCATTAGTTTCTATCCTCGCATGCAATTTCCGACATGGTATAGACCCATCATGATTTAGTACCTCGAAGAACTATTTATCTGTCTCAGTAATTATAACCAGTAGTCGTATCTTAAGTAGTTCACTGCATTGTAGCAAGTTCGTCCTCGTAGCACTCTCCTTGTCTCTGATCCGACCGCGCTCTGTCATCTTGACTGCTTTTGGCTGCTGCGCCGGACATCACGGTGGAACGTGCGCAGTTTTGAATTGAGCTGGGATGAGTGCTGCATGCCTGGTGTGGAATCACCCCGTGCCACACACCCTAGTGGTTACTTGCACGGTATTTCGTAGCTGTAGATGTTGATGAAGAAGAGCTATCTGAAAGTAAGGACATAGAATTAGATCGGGAAATATGAAGGGCTGCAGTCAAGATTGATGAAGAAGAGGAGTCAAATCAAGCCTAGGATTCAACGACTATTAACCTCCGGTCCGGACGCGCGGGCCGCTAGCTTACCGACTCATTCATAAATGCGCGCGGACCTTTTGCATGATGGTCATGCAGGAGGATGAGAGGGACTTGTATTCTCCAGTTACATATTGTGACACTAGATGACAGAATATTCTTAGCTTGACGATAATGATGTACGATGAAGAAATGAACAAAAAAGACGGAAAAACAAAAGGCTGTACATAACCGCCGCTCGCCCACCACTGGCGCTACGAAAGATGGCGCCAGGATGAAGGTTAATGATGATGTGCAATGTTAGTGAAGCAATTATGCCGTAAATTATGTCTTTGAATTCATAACGAAACCCCCTTGAATTTGAGCCGCCAAGGGATCACGGTTCAACGTCTCATCCGACGGACGGAGTATTGTACTGGAAGTGCCCTCATTAAGACACTCGAATAGGAATCGGGTTTCCTGTGATTAATATCCTCCTCTGCAAGGATTTGAACCCTGGCCGTCCGTCTGATTACCCAGTACTCCAGCCACCCAACCCACCAAACCACGATCCCCTTTTCTCCATCCAGGTTTTAGTCGTCTTGCTATTGATAGCCAGCTGTTCAAACTTCTCGCTTTATCGGGCTCAAGTATTTCTCCCCAGGCCTTCCTTCCCTTCTACTCTGCCAGTGTATTTAGGAGACGATAATAATAATTATTGTTTTATTTATGCGACAGTCATTAAGTTTGAAATGTATTTGATGAAGGGCGTCAGTTTTGCACCATTCGCGAATGTGATTAGTTTCATTCAGGAACTTTGTCGTGAATAATTTTCATAGGCATTCCGGGAGAAAACGTGCTCCACCGTGCCTCAAGTCGGTGGTCGTGTTGTCTCCGCATTTGACGTATCGCGTTCAAAGACGACGACTAACATCGCAGTAGTCGGCGATGCATTGGTATTTGCCTTCACGCACGAATATTCGTGTCCACATCCTTCTAACCCCATAAGCCAACCCCTTGACATCAGTCCCCTTTGGCAGTGGCAGCTTACTCATGGCTGCCGAAGAAAGGGCAAAGGATAGTGGAGTGGAGTGGAGGAGGCAGGACGACCTCCGAGAGAGAGAGAGAGAGAGAGATTAACTCACGTAACCTCCTCCTTCCCTGCGAAGTGAATCACTCGCTCCGCCGTTCTTTACACTCACTCACTCACGCACCCAGCAGCGCTCTCTCGAAGAGTGAGTCCCCCGACACTCGCTTTGCAATCGCGCCTCTCTTAAGTGGGTTACGTGAGAAGGAGCGAGGGGGAGGACATGGGGTCATAGAGAGGCAGGCTTGCAAGAGGGAAGAGAGTTGAGTCGGCTTAGAGGAGACATACATTGAGAGAGAGAGAGAGGGAAAAACTGACAGGCTGTCCGCTCGCTATATATGTATATATATATATATATTTATATATATATGTATTTATATATACATACAATAGAAAACTTCGCCAAATGGCCACGAACACAATAATAGAGGTAACTTACAGGGGGCTAAAGGACGAGAGTAAAAAGAGTCTTACTAGAAACATTTCGGATGTTAGCACTTCCTCAGTCACAGAGAGAAAATAAATAAATAAATAAATAAATATATAAATAAATAAATAAATAAATAAATAAATAAATAAATATATATATATATATATATCTATATATATCTATATATATATATATATATATATATATATATAAAACTGCACTTAGGATCACTTAAGTGACGAATATATAAAAGTTTGCCAGAGGAAGGCAGACGACAAACACAGAAGACAAAAAAATGATGAACACACTTACAAAGTTTCTTGATATTTCGGTGCCACTAGCACCTTGGTCGTAAGAGCGAAGACTGAGAAGGAAGGGAGGACTGAGGCGGTAGGAAGGGAGGACTGAGGCGGAAGGAAGGGAGGGAGGGGAGGGACAGGGGAAGGGGAGGAGAGGGAGGGAGAGGAAAGGTGGGGGCGGGTGGCGGGAAGTGGAAGAAATTCGAAAGGAAGAAGTAGTTAGTGGGATTTATTGAGTCCTGGCGGAGAGAAAGCCTGGAATAAGTAAATGCAAGAGGACTCAAGATCTTTGATTTGGAGTGGGGAGGAGGAAGGGGGAAGGGAGGCGAGAATGCCAACCTTAAAAATATTATTAAAGGTGGAGTTGTGGGAAGAAACATGGGTGGCAACAGGGAGGGAAACAGAAATAGAAGGTGGTTCATTACAACTGGAGCGGTGGCCATTCATGCGGATGTTAAGGGGAGTGGTCGTCAAACCAATGTAAAAACTAGGGCATAATTGGCAAAGAAGAATATAGACAACATTATGGGAAACGCAGGAGAGTGAGGGGACGGAAGGAAAATGAGCGGCAAGGAATTTATCAGGCAGAGGCTGGGTGAGAAGGATGCCACAAGTTTTGCTACGTAGGCGATTGCACGGCGTCGGAAGGGACTTAGTAGATCGGGAGATTGATTTGGAAAGAGGTTTAGTGATTTTAAAGAGGGTGGAGAGGTTGGGAGGGCGTCTAAAGGTGAGAGAAGGACAGCGGGGGAAAATTTTGGAAGTGGTAAGGTTGTCAGAGAGGATGGGGTAGAGGTTTTTGATTAAGCGACGGATGGAGTGAACTCCAGGGAAATAGGTGGTACAGAGGGAGATTTGATCGTGAGGAAACTTATTAAGAGAGAGAGATTTAGAAGAAGAGGGTCGCTGTAGGATTTTTTTCTGAAGAAGACGCTCAGGGTAGCCTCTGTGAAGGAGGGATTGGTGGAGATTAGAGAGAAAAAGGTCAAGGGATTCGGGATTGTTGCATATTCGGTGACCACGGATAGAGAGGGAAAAGGGGAGGGATCGTTTAGTATGAGAGGGGTGGCAGCTGTTGAAATGGAGATATTGTTGCTTGTTGGTGGGCTTGATATGGACAGAAGTGTGGAATTTAAGGTTACTGAGGGAGATGTCTACATCCAGAAAGGTAATTTTAGAGGCAGAGATGTTAGAGGTGAAGGAGACAGAGGAGGAGGAGTTTAGGGAGGAGATGAAAGAGTTAAGGGAATCAAGGCCATGTGGCCACAGAAGAAAAATATCGTCAATGTAACGAAGCCAGAGAAGAGGTTTAGGAGAGCAGGACGAGAGAAAAGATTGCTCAAAAGCACCCAAGAAGAGGTTAGCATAGGAGGGGCTGAAACGATTACCCATGGCATGGCATACCCATGACTTTAATATATATAACTTATGCTTATACTTTTTTATGTATAACTTTTATATATATAAATTTATATGTACTTTTATATAACTACACTTAGGATCACTCACGTGACGAATATATGAACAGTTTGCCAGAGAGAGGCTAAACACAGAAAAACAGAAAAAAAAAATGAACACACTTACTGAGTTTCTTAATATTTCGGTGCCACTAGCACCTAGTGCTAGTGATAGTGGCTACAACAAGGTGCTAGGGGCACCGAAATATTAAGAAACTCAGTGTGTTCATTTTTTTATGTTTTTCTGTGTTTAGCGTCTGCCTCTCTCTGGCAAACTGCTTATATATATATATATATATATATATATATATATATATATATATATATATATATATATATATATATATATATATATATATATATATATATATATATATATATATATATATATATATAATGCACTTAGGATCACTTAGGTGACGAATATATAAAAGTTTGCCAGAGGAAGGCAGACGACAAACACAGAAAACAAAAAAATGATGAACACACAAAGTTTCTTGATATTTCGGTGCCACTAGCACCTTGGTCGCAAGAGCGAAGACTGAGAAGGAAGGGAGGACTGAGGTGGTAGGAAGGGAGGACTGAGGCGGAAGGAAGGGAGGACTGAGGCGGAAGGAAGGGAGGGAGGGGAGGGACAGGGGAAGGGGAGGAGGGGGAGGGAGAGGAAAGGTGGGGGCGGGAGGCGGGAAGTGGAAGAAATTGGAAAGGAAGAAGTAGTATGGGCAGAGGTGATAGAAGAAGTTAGTGGGATTTATTGAGTCCTGGCGGAGAGAAAGCCTGGAATAAGTAAATGCAAGAGGACTCAAGATCTTTGATTTGGAGTGGGGAGGAGGAAGGGGGAAGAGAGGCGAGAATGCCAACCTTAAAAATATTATTAAAGGTGGAGTTGTGGGAAGAAACATGGGTGGCAACATGGAGGGAAACAGAAATAGAAGGTGGTTCATTACAACTGGAGCGGTGGCCATTCATGCGGATGTTAAGGGGAGTGGTCGTCAAACCGATGTAAAAACTAGGGCATAATTGGCAAAGAAGGATATAGACAACATTATGGGAAACGCAGGAGAGTGAGGGGACGGAAGGAAGATCTTCCCGCCCCCACCTTTTCGGTGCCACTAGCACCTTGCCACTAGCACCATATATATATATATATATATATATATATATATATATATATATATATATATATATATATATATATATATGGTGCTAGTGGCACCGAAATATCAAGAAACTTTGTAAGTGTGTTCATCATTTTTTTGTATTCTGTGTTTGTCGTCTGCCCTCCTCTGGCAAACTTTTATATATTCGTCACTTAAGTGATCCTAAGTGCATTTATGTATATATATATATATATATATATATATATATATATATATATATATATATATATATATATATATATATATACGATGTGGATAGGATGGAGGAGATAGACACAAAAAAAGAGACGATCACACTTACATCGCTAGCTTTCGGAACTAGTCCGTCTTCAAGGCGTATCACGGAACAAGATACGCCTTGAAGACGGACTAGTTCCGAAAGCTAGCGATGTAACTGTGATCGTCTCTTTTTTTGTGTGTCTATCTCCTCCATCCTATCCACATCGTGTGTTCATCGCCGCATGGCTGACTCCAATCCATCAACGTATTTATATATATATATATATATATATATATATATATATATATATATATATATATATATATATATAAATGCACTTAGGATCACTTAAGTGACGAATATATAAAAGTTTGCCAGAGGAAGGCAGACGACAAACACAGAAAACAAAAAAATGATGAACACACTTACAAAGCTTCTTGATATTTCGGTGCCACTAGCACCTTGGTCGCAAGAATATATATATATATATATATATATATATATATATATATATATATATATATATATATATATAGTTCTTGCGAAGATTCCACGAACGTGGCAAACAATATAAAACTTCGTGGCAAACAATATATATATGTCGGTCTTCTCTCTTGTAGACTATAAAGGCATCTTTACCCGCTTGGTTTCAAGTCTTCAATGTTTTGAAACGACCTGATTGCGTTGCTGGAAGGAGACGAAATTGAAAATTTCTTTTTTTTTGTTATTTTTCCGGGCGCTGATTATGCATACCATATTTTAAGTGCCAAGAAATGAATATACTAAAATTTCATGTCCTGCATTAGGTGGTGAATTTGATTTTAAGAAGAGAAATCGTTAACCTAATGTCAAATTACCTTTTTTAAAATCACGGCTGTGGTTATTATGTTCTCTTCGTCCCATTTTAATACTTTTGACGCTTCTCTATGCCGTATTAGAAACGCGTGCATTAATTCAGTGGTTTCAAGCACGGCTAAGAGGATATTCATTTGCAATGATGAAAAACGAGCTCTGGGTATTTTCCACAACATTTTTGTTCTGGTAATACTGGTTTCTACGCTTAGGTGTCATCTTCAGGAACCAAAGTTTTGTAAGTAGACTGAATTTTATGTATAGGCCGTCTTCCCTTCCTTGTACATTCCTTCTTTTTCTCATGTCCACGTTGGGTTAAAAATGCATTCGTCCAAAATAATTTCTCAGACGAAAATGATGCCATTGTGTTGAATCTAGTGGTACATTGTGGTACATACATTTCATTAACGGATTTAGGCATTAATATGTGAAAGTTCCTGCTGAATTAAAGTAAGACTACTAAAGCCGGTATTTTTTCACCGATATCTTATTATTATTTTTATAGTTGTCACGCGTTTAGATGTGTTATATACCATTCTCATCAGGTAATGTTTTCCGCAATAGTGTTTCTGTATCTTAACTCCAAAAATGTCTTTAGAAAAGTACGGATGTCTCTCTTTCATTTAGTTTTCCCTCAATAAGGTTCTCTGGAAAATACAATGTGTTCTTCTTCATAATTGAGCATGAAAGGAGACCCCCGAATAATGCCCAGCAGGGTCAGTATTACCTTGGTTTAATGCTAAAATGCATTTTAATAATAACGACGTGTATCTACCGGTGCTCGTTGGTCAGCGACTCTTCCGCTCGACTCGAATGCTGTTGTTTCGATGAAGAAATGCGACGTGTCGCTCGCGCCGTTGTTAGTCGATCACAAAGGTGACAAAAAGTACGGGAATCGAAGCAAAACGCTGCAGTTGACTGGTTATCGTATGAGTGGGTTGATTTAAAATCCGGGCAGTAAAGGGAGGGGAATGTTTATGTCCTTATAGTATCTCGGTGAAAGACATTGGATGAGGTCGGTGCGACTGTTAGCCACCTTTATCGTCGATAATCGAGGGAGAATGCAAATGCTGGATTGGGCGAATATCGTGTGTGAATTTTCTCCCCTAGCTATAGATAGGAAGATATCTACATCTACGAAATACCGTGCAAGCCGCCACTAGGTTGTGTGGCACGGGGTGATTGCACACCAGACTTGCAGCACTCGGTTCAGTTCAAATTAGAACTGCGCACGTTCCCCCGAATGCCAGGCGCAGGCCGAAAGCAGTCAGGACAACGGTACGCAGTCAGACCACAAACCAGGAGAGTGATACGTAGAATAACATACTAATATGCAGAACACTACTCAAGATACAAGTAATGGTTAGTATTATTAATACGACAAAAAATAGCACTACAGGGTACTAAAACATGAAAGAGTATATCAGAGATGCCAGAGATTGCATGCGAAGTTAGTATCTACAATCCATGTTAAGATATTTAGCAGTACTGAAAAAACCTATTTAACCTAGTCAGTATCCTAGAACTGATCTATCGCAACTATTATGGTCCCTCATTGTACGTGGAAGAAATGGCATTTCAAATCTATCGGTTCTGTTGTCTATTTCCTTAATCTTATTCCTATGATCGTTGTAATTATAGGAAGGTCCTCGGATGAAAAAGTCAAAGACAGATGCTATACTTCGCTCTGGTTAGGCCACACCTCGAATACGCCGCGAGCATTTGGGACCCTGGTCATAAAGATTTAACAAAAAAAATAATAAAATACAAAGGAAAGCATCGCGCTTCGTTAAAAACTGCTACGAGCGTACATGTTTTGTATTACAACTTTTTGAGGAATTAATGTGAGAGCCCCTAGAGACTCGGAGACTACACGCTAGGCATAGGTTGCTAGAGAAATTCAGAACTGATGATTTCAGAGCGACATGGAGAATATTGTAATTGCTCCTCACTACATCTCTAGGTCTAACAGATGGGATAAAATAAGAGAGATACTCTGCCGAACAGATAGGTACAAAACTCGTTCTTTCCGCGAACATTAAGCGACCACGATAAAAACTGAGCTCCACTAAATACACTCCTATAATACATGTCACCATTTCATCTCCAAAAAAACTTACACCTATACATTACACGACTGGTGACCTAACACCCCCTGCCACACGCCCATGCGGCGGCTCGCCGGGCATTATGTTGATGTAGATGAGAGTTTTCCTTTCACGTTGATGACAACTGTAGGGAAATCGGAAAAGACAGCGATATTTACAGGTATCTAAGCGTAAAGTAGTGGTGCACAGATTACGGCGGTGTCGGATGAGATTACTCTTCTGCCAAAGAGCAAGATAGCAATCCTTGTCCTCAGACTCTTTGGAATGAAGGGACATTTAGCTTCTTCTACCAACCCAAAAGGATGTGATTCGGTGTCCTTATTTATTCATACGCAGTGAGTCTTTTCTCCACGGTGCAGCTGGTATTCGAAAACATCGTTCACGAAAGCAGAAATCTTATAAACGTTGGAGGTTCACTCATAGTCATAATCAGCTGTGAATTCTACCACTGACTTCGATAAACGGACAAGGGGATTGCGCTAGTAGATTTATTTCACAATTTACGGGGAGTTTTCACATTTTCCAAGAGTTAACGCTAGTAAATTGGACCATGATTAATTCGCCATATTTTAAAAATGGGTTACGTAATTGTTTATTTAATTTTTTCAACGTCAGTTTGTCTAAAGGAATTTTCAATAGATAATATCTTATTATTAAAAAAGGATAATCGCGTGAAATAGCGCGAAGGGCCGAACTGTGTTCTGTGTACACCGTGTAAACTAAATAATTTCGGATTCCGCGTAAAATTGATGATCTGAAGAGCCATCTTTCAGCGTTTTGAAAATCAAATACAGTTGTGACTTGAGTTCGAATTATGCAGTAGTGGAAAATGACATTGTGGGGTGTGCGAAGTAATTTATCATTTATGCTCACCTAAATGGTATTTCACGAGCATGTATTGCCCGTAATCGCTGATACAGTGAACTTCAAATGTTGAACGACAAGGTTTCTACAGAGCACACAAGAAAACTGGAGATAGACGCGGGGAAAACCTATTAAATATCGATAAAAAAACTTAATGAAGATTTTTTTACTTTGGGTTTTTTACTGAGACCTTAAATCGCGTATTAAGTCACAGATTCATCAGATTGATCCGAAGCCAATTTGTCGTAAAAAGTATTTTCTTCTACACTTAGTCATTCGCATGTAAATTGAAAGCGATAGCCGCAAGCTAGTTTACTGAATTGCGTGATCGACGTAATGTGAGATCAGGTCAACCGCCTTATTCAAGGATAACTGGAATAGTGAGCGGGCCGATATGAACATCAGATGACCAGCAGGGAGTGCCAATCAATGGAGCAGAGTATCCGATTAGGGGAAGTTAAACACCCCATTCTGCGTTCAACCCAAGGGATGGTTCCAGAGGTAAAAAGAGTGCTCTGTTCTGTGTGGCCTAAATGTGTGTTACAATCATATTTTAATTGTGAGAGTCAATATCCTTTTCCTGGATCTCGCGCAAATTCCTTCAAAGTTCTCGTGACAATAAAGTGACGTCGTGAAAATTAAGTAAGGCAGTGCAGTGAGAGAGACCACCGTAATTTGGATCGGTTGGGAGTACATACGTCAAAGAATGTCCAAGGGCTACAGAATCGTCTGTGAAAAGTCTGCGTCGAGTGATTAACTCAAATCTCCAAAAAATTAACACTTAAACAATTCCTTATAAACTCGACTGAATTAGATCTCTTGGACTTATGAAATTAGTCTTTCATGAAACTATATGCAAGCTATCTCAAGCATAAAATAAGAAATTTAAATATTTGAAACATTCTTTCTCGACCGCACTAACGCCGAAACTTAAGTATCCTATTATTGCAACGGTAATACTGTTCATGAATAACTTTACCCGCATTTGGTAAGTAAAAACTCATGACGAGAATTCTGTTTCCCCAATTTTCCTGAATTTTGACGTCAAAGTTGTGAGATAATACGCCGAAGCTATAGTTATTTAAGGCGTGTTAAAAAGACATTCATTTACTGCTATTATATACAGTCTAACAACCTATTTCAGATCGATATAATTTCATGAAACCAAACAATTTGTATCCCTAGGAATAATTAAATTACTTCATAATGAAAAGGAAACCTAGTGTGATTCAACACTTTTTTTACTCTTACCAACCCAGGTTTCGACACATCGCGCCATTTTCAACCTTGAAATATGGGTTATAAGAGTATCCACATTCTCTAGATTCACTTGAAGTTATTTACGCGGTGGCGATTTCCTTCTCCCCGCAACCAGTCGACGTTCCGAAGACGTGGTAAATTATGTAATGACACTTTTCATTCGTTTTATCACTGTGACCGTGAAAACGGCATGATATGCCGAAATCTGGGTCGGTGAGAGTTAACAAAGGGGGGATTCAGACCCAAGTCACTTTTCAGTATGAGGAACAGTACGGATTTCCACCGACTTACGCCTCAATCAGCATTTTATAACTTATTTATCTTATCGTTTTTTAAGTTTCAATCCAGATAAACATTTTTAAAGGGGTCACAATAATAAAACGAATGGAAATTATCATTACATAATTTACCACTACTTCAGAAACTCTACTGGCTGCGGGGAGAAGGAAACCGTCATCGTGTGAATAACTTCCAATGACTGGAGACTCTTGTAACCCATATTTCGCGTTGCGTAAAATCTATTTTAATTCACATGGAGTTTAAATATTCCTAGTTACAATTGGTGTGTTATCAAGTTGTCTATGGAGGAGGGATTTGAATTAGTTGCGGCGTGTGCCGCATTCAGACGCCAATGAGTGTTGCATTAATTTTTTCCGCCACTGTTCGACGTCCTATCTTCCTCTCTTTCATCTTAACCTCTCCCATCTCTCCCGCCCCTCCGTCTACTTCCTTCCTCCCTCCCCGTTCCCTCACTTCCGATCCCACACCCGCTCAGCTGCCTGTTCCGGGCGCGCAGCGAAAGGGTCGATCTGGAGGCACCTGCCCTCCCTATTCTAGCGGTCAGTCCCCGACACCCTTCCTCCTCGCCGCCCCTCTTCATGTCTCGCGTCTCCATCCCTCATCCTCCTCCTGCTGCCCCCTCCCCCTCGATAGATAAACTCCCTCCCTCCGTCCACTCAGTCCTCCTAATAATTCCCTCGCCCTTCTTCTTCGCTATCAACTCACCTGCCCCCCGCCCCTCCCCCACACTCCCGCTCACTCGCCGTTCTCCACACGCGTTTTATCGTGCCCCGCCCTCTTTCCCGTTTCTTACGATACTTGATCCAGCACAAGACCTAGTACACTAGACGCTGCTAGATAATGAGGACTGAATCTAGTGTGATGGGTGCCGTGGAAGAAGGTTTCGAATCACCATTGAACTTGCACTGACGATTAAGCGGTATTTTCATGCAAATCAACACGCATAACTTCTTAAGTATCAAATTAACCAATTTATGTCTCAAGGGGGGTATGAATATAAGCTGGAAAGTTTATATTTATCGTTGAGTTCGTTACCAGGAAATTACTAATCGCCAAAAGGAGGTATAGATGGCGCTGATTTCAGTCATTAAAAGCTGATGTGATTGGTCAAAGGCTACCTAGGCCCTTCTTGAAGCTAGTTCCCGCATTAATCTACGTCGAGTGTTTGTATCTTAAGGGATGTTCTGCGTGTTAGCATGTTCGCTTACCTTCTCTCCTCTCCTTGTTTCTGATTTCTGACCGCTCATTGTTCTCCTGACTGCTTTTTGGTCTTCACTGCATAGCGGCCGACGGAACGTGAGAGCTTCTGATTTGAACTGTGACGACTGCTGCTCTCCTGGTGTGGAATCGCCCCGTTCCACACTCCGCGGTGTTGGTTTGCGCAACACTTCGTACAAGTAGATTACCCTGCAAGTCACCTCAAGGGCGCATGGATTGGAGATCTAGGTACCTCATCAGTTATGAAATCAAGTAGCTTAACCAGTGTGATATAAATTGTGCTTGTTATCCTACACGCTAGTTCTGTATCACTATGATGCTGTAAAGTCATTATGTTGGCGACTATCCTCGCACTTTTGCTGGATCAAGTAAAGTGTGAAACGGTCTCTGCCGGAACCTCTGTCTATCTCGGTCTTCATCTAGCTGATCACCCTTCCCTATGCCTCGCTTCCCTATGCCTCGCCTCCCTATGCATTCATGACGCACGGGAATGGGACACCTCGGCGCAAGCCATTCTCTGCGCCGGGCCGCTTCGGCACAGGGACGTTTCGGCGCAGGGACGATTCGGCACAGTTTTCTTTTCGGTAACCACTCGACCAACGACTGGTCTGAAATTTTCACTATCACTCATAAAACAATAGATACGTAAAGAAATATTTTTTTCTGCAGTGAAAGATGTGGATATGAGGAAAAATAAAGATCAATAATAGTAAAAAACAATTATCCTTTGTATTCTAGTGTTTCATCTACATCGTGTCCATTTCAATCCGCCAACTAACCAATTAGAGCGTTTGGAATGTGTAAAACACCTCGGAGTTAAACTAATGATCTGTCGTAAAGCTAACTTATTCGGGATATAACTGATCAAGCTAATCGTAAATTGGGATTTGTCAAAGGAGTACTTGGAAAGTGCGATGATACAGTCAGAGAAATCAGCTTCTTCTCCCTTGTTACACCTCACTTGAAGTACGCGGCCAATATTTGGGATCCTCTTGATGTAGGCATAAAAATAGAGTTGGAATGCGTGCAGATAAGATCAACATGGAACAATGTTGTAGGCTGTTATGATAATCTTGTTTGTGTTACTGACCTTTTGCATCGAATATGATGGGATTCGCTTACAGACCACCGATTATAAATTAGACGTAATGTTAGAAGTGAATTAAAAACAAATTTTTTTTCCGAGGAAGGTATTAATATCGTACGAACTCCAACAAACTACGGTAGATCTGATCATGATAATAGAATTTGGGAAATAGACTGCAGAACAGAGAGGTTCAAAATTGAAGTTGGTTTGTCTACAGGCAGTGTAGCTGATTAGTTGACGTGGTACTTACATCACTTTTCGCATGGTCCCTGCATGTGTCTGCGAGATATATATATATATATCCTCCTCCCCTTCCCCTGTCCCTCCCCTCCCACCCTTCCTTCCGCCTCAGTCCTCCCTTCCTACCACCTCAGTCCTCCCTTCCTTCTCAGTCTTCGCTCTTGCGACCAAGGTGCTAGTGGCACCGAAATATCAAGAAACTTTGTAAGTGTGTTCATCAATTTTTTTGTTTTCTGTGTTTGTCGTCTGCCTTCCTCTGGCAAACTTTTATATATTCGTCACCTAAGTGATCCTAAGTGCATTTATATATATATATATATATATATATATATATATATATATATATATATATATATATATATATATATATATATATATATATATATATATATATATATATATATATATATATGTGGTCTGAGCATTGGACGCGAAATCCAAAGGTCCGTGGTTCGATTCCCGGTCCAGTCGAATTTTTTCTGCTTGGAATCGGCCATCTTTACATCTTCACACCACCACTGTGTTCGTCCATTTTATGTGTTCCTATCCACTTTCTTTCTACCTTTCTGTATAAATATTTATGTGTATATATATATATATATATATATATATATATATATATATATATATATATATATATATATATATATATATATATATATATATATATATATATATAAGCTAGCAACAAGGCGTTGAGGTTGGGGATGGATAGATAGGTATATCAGTGGACACTCACAGAAAGGCGATCCATGGCGACACCGGTGTCCACTGCTCTCGGAAGCTTTCGGGTGAGAACCCTTCCTCAGCGGGAGAAAATCACAAATGAGTTGTGATTTTCTCCCGCTGAGGAAGGGTTCTCACCCGAAAGCTTCCGAGAGCAGTGGACACCGGTATATCATATATATATATATATATATATATATATATATATATATATATATATATAATATAAAGCTTCGTCACAGGGTGACACTAAACATAAAACATATAAAATGGAAACTCACGAGTTTAAAATTTTCGGTGGGTCGCCCGCACCTTCATCAGTGATAGAATCTCAGTCAGTTGATTCTATCACTGATGAAGGTGCGGGCGACCCACCGAAAATTTTAAACTCGTGAGTTTCCATTTTATATGTTTTATGTTTAGTGTCACCCTGTGACGAAGCTTTATATTGTTTGCCACGTTCGTGGAATCTTCGCAAGAACTATATATATATATATATATATATATATATATATATATATATATATATATATATATATATATATATATATATATATATATATATATATATATATATATATATATATATATATATATATATATATATATATATATATATATATATATATATATATATATATATATATATATATATATATATATATGTGTGTGTGTGTGTGTGTGTGTGTGTGTGTGTGTGTGTGTGTGTATATATGTATAGATTATACTTGTGCGCTGCCGCGACGTGCCGCCGCCGTCGCCTTTATGCGCCGCCGGTCCCTCATTCCGTCTCGGCGCCGTCACATGTGGCCATTTACGAACCATTGCCTCTAGTCCATGGCTTCTGTATTTATGTACACTTATCATTGCTGACTCCTCATCATTGTCTTTCAGAACTTTGTTTAACATTCTTCTTAAAACTTTTTCCTCCCCTTCCCTGCTTGACCAACATTCTTCCCTCTACCACACTCTTGTGCAACTTATCGCCCCTCATTACTTCCACAAGACTGCCTATCCCGGAATTCATTAAGAAGTTTCCTTTACCATCTCAAGCACTTCCTTGTTTGACTTCCTTTCAGTCCACCCCACCTTCTCCATACCCACATCTCAAATACCTGCAGCCTATTCTCTACCTCCTTTCTGAGGGTCCACGTTTCAACTCCATACAACGCTACGCTCCATATCAAGCTCTTCACCAGTCTCCTCTTCACATCCTTGCCTAAGGTCCAAATCATCAGCTCCCTTTTATTTCTAAACGCCTCCTTAGCTAACGCTACTCTCCTCATATCTTTGCTACTAAGCCCATTTTCTTCCAACGTACTGCCCAAGTAATTGCAATGTTCTACTTGCTCGAGTCCGCACCCTCCAACTTTAAGGACCGGCCTCGCTGTATTCCTAGAGAACACCATTACTTTTGTTTTCTTATGATGTCTTTATTCCGAATTTCCTTACTGAATTTCTAAGGATCTAATCGTTTTTAATCCCTTCGAAGATTGAGTAATCAGCGCCTGATCATCCTCGTTCTTAACTAACTGTATTAGCTGCCCTCCCACCTTGATTCCCGCATCTATGTAATTCTTCCCATGCCTGTCTGACCATTTCCTCAGCATAAATGTTGCAAAGCAAAGGGGACAAAGGGCACCCTTGCTTTACCCCGCGACCTATAGATGCGCTCACTCTGTCAAACACCTTTTTGAAATATTCAAAGCAAGAGAAAACATCCTGGTTATACTCTGTTGCTTTCAATAAGTGTTCTCATCATTTCAATTTCATCTCGGGTTGACCTTCCTAACCGGAACCCAAAGTAGTTATCATCAAAGGGGAAATTGGCCTTACTTTCTAACATTTTATTGATTATTCTAAGTGCAACTTTGGCTGCATACGAAATCAAACTGATTGTTCCATATTACTCACATTCTGACGCTTTCTTCTTTTTCGGAATACGAATCAGCACACTGGCGGTCCTGTCAAAAGCCTTTTCGAAATCCGCAAAGCAAGTGGAAATATTCTGGTCATAGTTTCTGTCTTTCTATATGTTTTCTCATCACCGCAATTGCATCTCGAGTTGGCCTTCTCTTCCGGAACCCAAACTGCTCATCGCCCAAATAGTACTTGGCACTTCTCTCCAACCTATTATTAATTATTCTACGCAAGACTTTGGCTGCGTGGGATATCAGGCTTATTGTGCTATATAACTGTAATTTTTACGCTTTCTACTTCACTGGGATAGGAATCAGGACTGCTTTTACGAAATTCACCATACTTCTTCCTCGTACATCCTACGAATACGTTCGAAAAAAACTTGCCTACCTTTCTTTCCCAAATTCTTTAGCAGCTCCGAAGGGATGTTATCTACTCCTACAGATTTTCTGGCCTTCATTTCTTTTAATGCTTTCTCTATTTCACTGTCGAGTATCATTGGCTCGAGGTTCATATAGTGCTCCCTCATCTTACATATACAAAGAAGCTGGTCTACTATCGCTGTCATATAGCTTCTCCACGTATTCTCTCTACCTACCTTGAATATGTTCTTGCTCGATTAATATCCTACCTGCTCTGCTCATAATCTTTGGTACCGTTTTCCTTCTCTCACCGCTCGATTGCAACTTTTTTAAATCTTACAACGCACCCTTTTCTCCATCTTAATGCTGCTCATTTCCTCGCAGTGCCTTTACCACCAGTTTTCCTTCGCTCGATTGGTTATTCACCGGAGTTGATGATTTAACTCATTGTGCTTCGTCTTACATATTTCAGTTTTGATGTGTTTTCACTTCCTTCTGTCCTCCATTTTCCTAATCATTTCTTGTGTAACCCACTGCTCCTTCCGCCCCTCGTTTCCACTAATTCATTTGTTTCCTCCGTCGCTCTTAATAAGCCTGTTTTTATATTCTCCTTTTTTCCTGGATTGTTCCTATTTCCTTTGCCTCGCCCATATTCCCTTCCACTTGCTCTTGGTATGAACTCCTTTTTCCCCTACCAAAACCTCCAAGTCCCATCTGTTTATGCTCCTATTTTACTAAGCCTTTTAAGTCTATGATCACATATCATGATAACTAAATTAAGACCCAAGTCTGCATCAGCCGCCGGATAGCTCCGCCAGCTCTTCACAGTATTCCTGAATCTTTTCCGAACCACGATGTAATGAGTTTGATATCTCTCAGTGACACCCGCCATTTTCCATGTGTTTCTCTACCTAAGATGGAGTTTAAACCAGGTTTTTGTCACAACTAATTTATTTCTCCTACAAAATTTAACTTCCTTCTCATCGCGATCATTTCTCGTTCCTATTCCATACCCTCCGACTTCATACCCATCTCTTTCTCTCCCACTATTGAGTTTCAGTCGCCCATTACTATTAGGTTTTTATTGTCCGGGAACTCTGATTATCCCCTCCAGCTCTTTATCCACCTCTTCCACCCCTTAGTTGCTTGTGGGCATGTACACCTGGACTTATGTTACGAAATGTGCTGGGAGTACTTTTATTTCGACCACTAGTATGCTGTCGTTCTGTTTAATTCTTACTACTTGCATCTCAAATTATGCGTTCAATACTTCAGCTAACCCACGTTGATTCTCATGTCCACCACTATAGGTTACTCTGTAACTATCACTTCATTAGTCCCCGCTGTCCTTCCATTTCTCCTCGCATAGCCCCAAGGCATCCATGTTCCTGGTCTAGGATAATCCGGCGCGACCGTTTTGGCGCTGGAACGTTTGGGCGCGAGCCGTTTGGGCGCAGGGACGGTCCGCTAAACCGTCGGTTCGGTTATCACTCAGCTGGTAACGATTCTTTTATGATTTCTGAATAGAGGTAGTATTTGTAAATGTTTCAGGTAAAGTTGTAAATATTGTATTTGATTTGTTGTTTCTTACATTGATAAAGACCTCAGCATGATTTCTCTCATCAACGACTAGATATGCTCTGGCCTGTTTTTTTCGGTGTTTTCCATGGCAGGTGACATGGTTCCTTTTATTACAGGAAAAAAATCTCCCCGCAAAGAAAAAAAAACTATATTATTTTACAGGTTTGGTAGCATACCTGTAGTGTGTTACATTGGTGATAACTCACCCACTGTCAATCACCCTTGAGGTGACTATCACTGGTTAAAAATCATAAAGCATCGTTACTAGCCGATTGGTAGCCAAAATGTCCCTGTGGCGAAACACCCCTGATACCAAACTGCTTTGCAAAACTATCCCTGTGCCCAAACGACCTGCGCCAAATCGGTCGCGCCCAATCCGGCGTACTCAAATGTCTCATTCCCCTATGTTCCCCTGTCTATTTCCTGTTCGATATTTTTATAATAACTAATGAAGAAAAGAGCAGTTCTTCTGTCCAAATTTGATGTGCTGATAAAAATGATCTTTCAATCAAATCTGTACTATAGGAAATAGCAAGGTCACATTTCTTTTGGACCATGAGCTACGAGTCCACCCTTTTTCGGCGTGAATTTCACTCGGCTCAAGCTTCTAGTGCCGTATGAAGCCTTATCTTCACTTTCCCGCCTGATACCGTCTGAATCAGTCATGTATATTAAGAGATTATAATGATGAAATTAAAAGTTGCATAATAGGTAAAGGTACTGGATATATTTCGTCCTCCTATTCTTTGAAACTATGCGTAATTAGGACGTGTAATATCGAAAGATTTCCCTTCCTCGCTCAACAAACATTAACATTTTTATAAGCCTTTCCAGCTACTGCAGCTTTCTATTCCTTCTCCATAGCCACATCTACTAGACTTCTATATGCTGTAAAAAGCGAAACCGGTCGGAATAAATTATATCACGGTGGAAGTTAAATCAAAGGAAATTGAGCTCTACGGCCTCTCTAGATAGATAAAAATAAAATTCTCCAATAGCCGTAAAAATGGCACCACTCGTCAAAAATGTACCACAAAAATACACTTACTGTGTTGGTTTGCGGGAAAGGGGATTCCACAGCAGGGACCAACCACAGCCTCTCCACCAGAATACCCTCCTGTGATGGTTTACGGGAATGTTACTTCCTCGCCAGTGACCAACAGACACACACACACACAACCCAGTTTGGGATCCTTTTCGAGGGCTAATGGGACCCTGATAAGGATGCCTGGGTTATAACCTGATATCCTTCATAGGGCTAATGGGACCCTACTAAGGATGCCTGGTTATTATCACAATCACACACACACGCACTCAAATCACTCACAACACACAGACGGGCCCAACTTCTGGGAGAAATCGCTCAAAAAGAGCGTGGTCAAAAGAAAAACACACAGAAACAAACGAGGGTGAGCGTCGGATACGCGTATTTCGGCCACAAGGTGGCCCTCTTCAGCGAGCTGAAGGGAAAAGCACTTGCAACACGAGGTTGTAAGTGAACGAAAGGGGAGGACAGCCAGGATTAAATACTGAAGGGACAGAAGGAGGGGGGGGAGAAAACCAATGACCAATGGGTGTTGAAGAGGGCAAAAGGCATTGGTGGAAAGTGGAGAAAGGGGGGAGGGTGGTGAAGAGGACGGAAAGGTGGGGGAGGGAAGAGAGTGGCGAGTGAACGTAAGTGGCCGTTGTAACTAGGGGGGGGGGGGAAGTCAAACTGACGGTTGAAGTAGGGGAAAGGGGTGAGGACAAACGAAAACTAAATATCAAAACAAACCGTCCGTTGAAGTGAAGCAAGGGGAAAACGACCAAATTTGAAATTTGAAACTATGCTGACAGTTGATGTATGAGGGTAACTAGAAATTACGTGAAACATAGAGAAGGAGAAGCATCCAAGTCTATAATAGAAAATAATGAAGAGTAAGAAATCGGCCCTTTGTCGCTATTTACTAGGTTTCTTCTGAGTTTGTGTATGTATAAACTTTCATAAGCGTCAAGTAAATGATTATCTGTTTGTTTAATGAGTTGTAGGTTGTGTTCCGATGTCTCGTGTTCCGTTTCGAGTAGGTGTTGTGCGATACTGGATTTTTCTGGTCGATTGTATTTGAAGTGTGCCATATGTTCTTTAAATCTGGTTTTAATGCTTCTACGTGTTTGTCCTACGTATGCCAAATCACATGATGAGCAAGATATTTTGTATATACCGGATTTATTGACTGTGTCTATTTTATCTTTGGTGTTCCCCAATAGGTGTTTTAGCTTGTTATTATTATTACTAAACGAAATCTTGGTGTTAACCGTCTTAAAAATCTTTTCTAGACCTTTTGTGATTTCCGGGTGGTAGGGAAGCTTAATATAGCGCAACGGTTCAACTTTTTTAAGTGTAGTGGAATTCTGTAAGAGTCTCTTAAAATTATGTTTTTTAACAATATTGTCGACTACAGATTCTTTAAAGCCGTTTGATTTTGCAATGCTCTTAATGTTACTCAGCTCTTTAGAGTAATTTTTCTTGCCAAGTGGGATGTTAACCAAGCGATTGACGAGTGCATGAAAAGAAGCGAGCTTACTGCTGTTGTGAACAAATGAATTAGAGTGAATGTAATTATTGGTATGTGTGGGCTTGCGGTAAATGTCAAATTCAAGTTTTTTACCGTTTCTAGTCAGCAGAAGATCTAGAAAAGGGAGTTGGTGGTTATTTTCTGTTTCGTACGTGAATTTAATGGAGGGAAATAAACTATTTAGATCACGAACGAATTGTTTTAAATCGTACTTTTTTGTATCAAAGTCGCCCGAGTTGAAATATTTTCAACTTTAACGCGTAGAATCACAAAAATGGCTGACCGGCGAAGTGTAGGTTCCATGGATGGAATGAACATCTCCGAAATCCGAGAGAGGTATACGTACCTGTATTAATATAAGGACGACTTAAGGCTTTCCCGACGAATGCTTAGAATGTATAGCTCTCAGGTTTCCAACCGGGTGATGGTGGTTTTTGGTGCCAAAAATCACCATCACCCGTTTGGAAACCTGAGAGATATACATTCTAATTATAAGGACTATCGATACTGGGGTAGAAACCTAAGGGAGAAAGCGTGGAGAGTAAAGGGATTCAATGGTGCCACTGCATCCATTTCTTTCTTTAAAAAAACTGCAGGTTAATTAGCTCTCAGCACGTTGGCGTGCGGATGAGAGGAATTAAGATGTAGAGGAAATCGAAGAACAATAGCTATTGCACATGGATGGAGCTAGATAACTATCAACACAAAATTATCAACAATAGGTAGAGCGATAAGCACACACGGTCGTCACGTTTCTTTGTTTTTACCATTTCTTCTCTGCTGTAGATGGAAGGCGCGTAGGTTCGCTTGCATGCGAACGGTTCACGTGAAGAAATGACGCGTCTCATCGCGCGCGTGCGCGTCTGACGCATCCATGAAAACGTAGCTGCTACCACCGCCGCGGCGCGGCTATGAGGAGGCCGTTATCCCATGCCAGTGTTTCCCCTCTCCCCCTACCGAGCCCATTCCCCTCTCAGCGTTTCACTCTTTTCGTTCCCTACGGCGCGCGTAGTAATCGACTTACCGTACCGGGACTAAAGAAGTTTAACTTCAATAAAGCGTGGGCTCTTCTTTTCCGTATCATTTTAATCAGGTCGAATAAATTTCTTGAACGATTGCCCATCCGTAAAGCGATCCCTGGGATATTTCCGAGCACATACCGTCGCCCACCGCCCTTCACTTCGAGAGCCAATTAAAGAGAGTTGCCGAGGGCAGTGAGCATCTTCATCCGCATCGCGTCACTTCCTCTCAACCCGCCAAATCCCCCCGCCCCTCCTGCCTCCCCTCCACCCACTCATCGCCTCCCTCCCCTCCCTCGCCCCACCCAACATGTTTTTTGTAGCCGCTCCGGAAGACGTGTAATTTAAAAACGCTCCGATATCTGTGAATGCTGTGTGAGGTGAGCGATAGAATAAGAAAGGCCTTATCGTCGTGCACATGTCCTAGAATTGGGAGGCCTCGTTACCGTGGCGGTCTGCGCATTTTACTACCAGCAAAAGTACGATTTTCTCTCGTGGCTATTTCGAAGTATTTATAAAATCTAGTTCCCTTGAATCCTGGAGTAATGGCTAAGGCAACCTAGATAGCTTCTCAGTCTGCGATTGTGACCAGGAGAGAACAAAGTTTCATGGTTCGATTCTCGGTCCAGTGAATTTATTCTCATGGGGATTTCTGTTCCTTCCTCCTACACACACACACACACCATCAATGGCCGCAATAAAAACAATACGAGACTACGGCCGCGGGTGTTGTAGCATGTCTTGATAACCATGGAAGATACTAATAAAACAAGATCACTGGTGACTTGGTGGTGTGCCATTATATCAATACAAAATGTATAACTTTTATAATACCACAATATAAAGAAAACTGGCACGACCCGGGTTTCAATGCATCAGCACTATCTTCAGGTGAAGAGTCATGGTCGGAATTTCCTTTTTTATACAAAAGCATAGATCGGGAGAAAGGAGGTGGGTGGGGGTAGAGAACGGGAGGAGGGGGATCGAGGTTAGTAAGTAGTTGAAAGGAAAGAAAGCGTCACAGCCAACCAAGGATAGGGGAAGGGGAAGGAAACAGACACTCATTGATGACATTGACGTTAGTGTTCCGATGTTTTTTTGAAATTTATAATTGCTTACTTAAAGCTTACGTCGATTATTGTTAAAATGTAAAATAACTAACATTAAAATTGCTATTATGTTCATTACACAGGAGGTGTTTGGCAAAGTTACTTGTGTTTTCACAATTGTTTAGAAAAGCCCTGGAATATCTTTAGTCCTTAAATTAAAATTTCTAGTAATTTGTCCGACATACACACAATTGCAGTCTCAACACTTCAATTCGTAGATATACCACTTTTCTTCCTTTTGTCTATTCTGTCCTTACACTGAACGAATAAGTTCTTCAGATTATATGGGGTTTTAAAAGAAATAAAATAATCGTCTTTAGGAAAATGGTTAACTATGTAATTAGAGATAGGGCCAAGATACCGAATAGAGCACCATTTCCTCTTATTATTAGACTTCATCCTATCATTGACCAATTACGCCCGGATTTATTTCTCTCAAAGTGATTTTTCTCTGTTGCCTGGAAATCAATTTGTCAATCAGACTAGGGTTGTAACCATTAACAAAGGCTATTTGCTTAATTATACTGGTTTCTTTATTGAAATTATCTTCTGTCATCGGAATCTTAAGAAGGCGGTGTATCAAGGAATTGGAAGCTGAGATTTTATGGGAGTAGCATTGCCTAGAATCAGACGGAATAACACGGTCCGTATTAGTAGGTTGTCGAAATATGGAAAAGGGTTGCCGATCTATCGTAAGTGAAATGCTGAGATGTAGAAAATTTAAGGTGTGATTGGAATCGGATTCACACGTAAAGGAAATATTGGAAATGAATTTGATTAAAAATTCGATAAAATTAACCAGTTGACGATCAGTGCCTTTCCATAAAACTATAATATCAACACCATATCTTAACCAATAAACAATAACATTTAATAACTGGTTCCCGGAACTAAAAAGATTTTTCTCTAAGTTATCTAAAAATATTTCTGCAAGTATGGGCGAGATCGGCGAACCCATTGCCAGACCGTCTGTCTGACGCATTCTTCCCTTTCAACTTCTTACTAACCTCGATCCTTAAGTCCCTCCCCCCTCCCGTTTTTTACCCCCCCCTCCCGTTTTTTACCCCCCCCCCCACCTGCCACCCACCCCTTCCTTCCTCTCTCCCCTCCTCCCCCCTCCCATTGTTTTGTATAAAAAAGGAGATTCCGACCATGAAGATGGTGCTCATGCATTAAAATCCGGGACGTGCCAGTTTTCTTTATATTGTGGTCTTGTAAAAGTTATACATTTTTGATTGACTTGCAAGATATGTTGCTTTTTCGCCAACTCAATGTTAAAAAAAGTTTGGGTTTGGTATATTAACCGCACTTTCAGTAGACTTATTGGTTTTCAGTTGGAGAAAAACATTAACTTCGGTTTTCATCCTTAATATATTTATCCTGAGATTGTAAATCCGAGTCCAACGTGTCTCCCTTCTCGTTTTTGCCGTCATCCTATTCTTTTCCTTACTTTTTGTACGGTGAACCCCATGCCACCCGCCCTAGTGGTGTTTCAGTGAATAGTTCGTAGGTATGCTAATAATGTGTAAGGCGGTTTCAGAGCGCTGGGCTCTGGCGCGCAGAATTATATTTACTGTCTCTTTCTCTTAATTATTCATCTCGTAGTTTTATAAGCTCTTTGTTAAATGTGTATCGATTAAATACGTATTTTCTCCTTAGCAATTGGTTTTGAGTGGCATTGTATTAATAAATGGTCTTTTTTACTTAAATAATTACCTCTCAACCTTGCCAATGTGTTTTTGTCCCGTGAAATGTTGGTTGATAAACTAGTTATCAGTACGTTTTTAGTTTGTACCTATTATGCTTTTTTATTCAATGCAATTTTTGTCTACATCACATTAATCCACGTAATGATTGTTTTGGAACCTACTCCAGAAAGTTTATTCGTCTCTTGACATAGGCACGGAATACTTATGCTGTAATCCATCCACGATTAGCATTCGTGATTATAGCTTATTGGGATAAGTTATTCTTACATATTTAAACGGAAAAATCAATCGGTAGTGTGGCAATTTGCTGGTTGCTCCAATTTCCCGTGAGGCATGTCTCAATCAAAACGCTGAAGCTTCCGTGAAAGGTATATATAGATCACCATTTTCTATGGCGATCTGAATTATTTACTAGCTACGAGGTCATTGTGTATGCGTTGCGATCGCAAGTACCCTCGAACATTCTTCTTTTGCGGAGTTTGAATGCTGCCATTGTGGATGATTAATGCGACATGACTTCGAAATATGATGAGCGAGCATGCAAATAATCCTCGAACTACAAGGTTCATGCTAGAACTTGATTGGAGGAAAAATTCCCATTCTTCGAATCAAGCTACTTCCGTCCGAGGGACTGCCCGTCCATTTAAGATGAAATGGCACCGACTTCCTGTCACTTTAGCGTTTGCAGTGACAATCAACAAGTCTCAAGGACAGACGTCTGCAGAAGTAGCCGTGTTTCTTCCGCCATCCTACTTTTCCCATGGCCAGCTTACCTAGCTATCGCTTGACATCGTTGGTATGGTGGTCTGCTCTCTTAGAAGAGGCTGGAAATAGAAAGTTCGATGTGTCTCTGTGGTTCTTTTCACCTTGCTTAAACGAAGACATATTGCAATTCTCAACGTGATGTTTGCATTGCCTTGATAAAAATACTTTAATATCTTCAAGTGATGAGTGAAGGTGACTGTTTGTGGTGACTATCTTCCCAAAGGTTCTTCATTTCAGTACTCTATCCGTCTTAATTTATTTTTAAGTGGTATTAAAAGGTAATGGGAGAACTCCTTGAATTCTGTTTCCCTCCTCTGTTTTCTACATTTGAACTTAATCTTTAATGTAATCCTTGGTGCTGTATAATTAAATCAATGATTAATATCTCAAGACTTGATGGAATGAAGTGTAAAGCGATGCGACCGGAACAATCGATATTAGAGCGCCTCTCTCTCTGGTTGTCCTTGAATTCAAATTAGTGTCCCTGATTTTCCATACAAATGCGGTATTTTCCCGCCGTTGAGCCCTTCCATCGGTGCAATGAAAGCCCTTGAAAAATACTTTGATTTAATGCTCTAATTGACAATGATCTTCATTAAATTGTCAAAGCGAGTTCAAGTGCCTATTGGCTCTTATATTAAAACCGTTCTACATATCCTGATGGCTCTTCAGAATGGAACAGAAATCTTCTTCTTTTCTGTTTCCGTATCTAATCGCTGCACTTCATCTTTAACTACCCCCTCTTGCGTGTCCCGTCCCTTACCCTCTCCACCGCCAATTTCACTCTCTGCCTTTCATTCTGGCTCAGAGTATACCTCGCTATTACGACTGAGTTCTATTGTTCGCACTTACTTGAATGTGAAATATTTTCACGAAATAACGGCTGAAACATTTTCATCTGTCCTGATTAGTTGATTTGATCGCCAACTCTGCATGTTTCTTAACATGCCACGTAGTCATAAAATCGCGTTTCGTATGTCCCTTTCATTATTTTAGTATCTCGTTTACATAGTTGCAATATTTTGACGTGATTTGTCGATGGCAGTGCGGCGATAGATAAATAGGGGGGAAAGCGGGAATGAGTCGTGGGATTGCGTCACGTTTTGCGTGTGGGAGGTGAGTGGGGAGAGTGTGAAACGAAAGAAATGTATATATTTTCACATTCCGGGGTCAGCGGTGCCAAAGATGGCTCGGAGATGGTGGTTCCCGCCTTGCTTACTTACTCTCATTCCTCCGCAGCCTCATATATGTACTCCTACGCTCGCCTCCTCCGCCACCCAGCCTCCCGTCCCCTCCCCCCTCCCTCCCCACCTCTCCCCGCTCTCTCCCTCCACTCCCCTCCCCCCTCTCTCCCTCCACCCCCCACCCCTCTCTCCCTCACACACACACACACACACACACACACACACACACACACACACACACACATTTGTGCGATCTCTCTCTCTCTCTGTCGCCAACACGAGCACCTGTCGTCACTTTCTTCTTTCCGGGCGGAACTCCTCCTCGCTAACAAACCTCCCCTCCTGCCCCACCCCCACCCCTCCCTCCTGTCCTGTCCCTCTCTCCGGCTCATATTCCTCCCCTGACATCTCTCCTCCTTTTTTTTGCTGTTATGGTTTGGGTGTGACAACTCGAGCCCACCTAATGAGTTCGTTCAATTGACAATTTTTTGTAGTAATTACTACCTGCACAGTCAATGAGAGGTTCAAAATGAAAACACTTTTTTCCACCAATGTTACTGGAATGGTATCTGGATTGTATTAAAAACACAATTCGACCGGTTTTCGGCCTTTTCAGGCCATTATCAAGATTAAAAAGTAAAATACCATGTGACAGCACAGTTTATATACACGGTTGATATCAAAGTTCGATCGCGTTCAGCGAAGAGGAGCTAGGTTCGTGAAACGATGCTACGATAAGTTGGCTAGTGTGTCTGGATTGTTAGAAGAATTAGGATGGGAATCGCTATCACAGCGTAGATTAAATTATAGGCTTAACCTCCTAACTAAATTTCAGGAAAATCATTTTACTGACGACGTAAAAAACATACTATTAACCCCTTCGTACTACGGCAGATTAGATCGCGCCAATAAAATTAGAGAGCTAGATTGTAGAACCGATAGGTATAAAATGTCATTTTTTCCGCGTACCATTCGGGACCATAACAGCTGTGATCGTCGTCATGAATAGTTCGAGTATTGACAATAGGCAGGCAGTAAATCTTTCTCATTATATTCTCTACTCTCTTATGTATAATGCATGATGTAAATATTGATGTTCTTATTTATGCATGATATTTTGAATCTGTAGTAGTAGTCTTTGTATCCCTTGCATGTTGGAACGATGGACGATAGAATGTTTCTTGGTTATTAGATTTTTAATTGGCGCTTTGCATGTGTGGTACGCGGGTTTCAATGTAATTTCGGTGTTCTACCGTATCATTCATGCATGCCTGGTGTGGAAGCACCCCCTGCCACACACTCTTTGGGTGGCTTGCAGTGTATGACGTAGATGTGGATATATAGAAACCTCAAGGAGAGGGAGGTGGCTGAAAGAAAGGGGGAAATGAGAAGTGATTTGGCAAAACTGCAGGGGAAGTAACAAACAGGTGGTGACGCCAGGCTTAAGACCCACGGGGATGGAGGTGGGGGTACACTGGCACAGAAAACAAGGGTGAGGAGGTTGAAGGGATTATGTCATTGAGAAGTTTATCACCATGGAAATTGTAATATGACAGAAATTCAAAATTTTCCAGGAAGTCCAATTTCCCCCCCTTGTCACTAACGTGTAACAGCCTAGGGGTAAAATTTGATCTGTGACCCTCATCAATTAGATGCTCTGCAAAATTTGACTTTTGTCACCATTGATACTGGATTTAAAATTTTCCGTTATTCTCTTATTCAACTTTCGTCCAGTTTGACCAGCATACAAAGAGTTACATTCAGGAGTATCACACTTGAGTAAATATACCCCACTTTTATCATTCACGTCAATTTCATCCTTAGATTTTCTGGAGTGTCACAGGATTATTCACGGAATTTTTGTATTTATTTTTTCTGGAAGTGTCTATATAGCTTATATGTTAAATTATTAATAAAGGGTAACTTCACCCACTTAGTGCCGGGCGGGAGGATCGGAGAAAGTGAAGTGGATGTGGCTATGGCACGTTTTTGTCGCAATCGATTTAAAAGGTCGTCTACCAAAGAGTCGTCATAACCATTATTTCGGGCTATGCATTTGATCGTTTTTAATTCAAAGGAAAATTATGCCTGGGAGAGTGGTATTGAAAGTAGGCGGTGAAGCATAGAATAGAAAGCTGCCAATTATTGGGAATCGTGTTGGTTCGAATCGTTGGGAATAATGATTACAGCATTGGTATTCTTCCGGTAAATTGAACATTTGTGGCTTGAATCATTTAAAGAGATAGTTAAATCTTAAAAAAGTTATTTTGTTTTAGCCTAATTCCATTGTAAAAGAAATCTAAGGGTGCAACGAATTAAGTAAAGATAAAAATATGTTTAAATGTCTTTTGCTCCCCGTCCACAAGCAGATGATATCATCGACGTTACGGTAATAATGAATTTCGTTTTCTAACAGGGGATGTTTCCATGCTTCCAAGAAGAGGTACTGACCACGTGGACGCGTCATTGCTTTGACTGTGTGGAACAAATTACGACATAGTCAGTCATCGGGTGAAACAGTCTTTATCAATTCAAGAGTTAATGAGTGTAATGGCTTATGCGGCCCTGATCTACATCCACATCTACGTGATACCCTGCGAGCCACCACGAGGGTGTGTGGCAGGGGACGAAGATCACCAAACATGCACCATTGACATGCAAGTAGGATATTTAAGGGAGATATGCTTGATGATAGGTTCACATGGAGCTAGATGGTTAGTATCAACATAATAAGGAATGGATTATTGGTTGTTATTACATCTATCTACGGTTTGCTACACTAGTTATTTCCCTGATGTGTTTCCCCCATGATATGTCTTCAGTGATGGTGACGCCTAAGTATTTAATGCATTCTACGTTAGATATTTTCTTTTCATTGATGCAATTACTTACCCGGGGAAAGCCATTCTTTTTCCAAAAGTTCTCTATCGCGCATTTCTTCAAATTTAATTCCAGCTACCAACTATCACTCCAATCATCAATCGCATCTAAATCCTTAGCTAAAGACTGCCTGTCCTCTTCATTTCTAATTTCCGTATACACAACTGCATCATCGGCAAAAGGACAGAGCTTGCTATTTTTGACTACTGTATTCAAGTCATTTACGTAGAGAAGAAATAAAATTGGGCCTATCACGCTTCCCTGGGGAACACCTGATGTAACTTTTACTTCGCCGGAGCTGACACCATCTAATACCACCCTTTGAACGCTTTCATGTAAGAAGTCTCCTATCCAGCCTACTACATTACTGTCTATTCTGTATGATGCTAACTTCGCGAGTAACTTACAGTGGGGAACCTTGTCAAAAGCTTTTCTTAAGTCAAGAAACGCTGCGTCTACCTGTACGTTACCTTTTCCGGAAACTAAAATATCATGAACAAAAAGACCTAATTGAGTTTCGCTAGAGCGTTCCTTTCTGAACCCATGCTGGTTTGTTATCAATAAATCCTGGGTGTCGAGGTGTCCCATTATTGATGTAACTATTATATGCTCTATACTTTTACATGATAGTGACGTTAATGTTATTGGTCTATAATTACATGGCTGTCCCCTATCGCCGCTTTTAAAAATTGGGGTCACGTTTGCTATCTTCCAGTCTTTGGGAACCCTCGAGGGATTTGTTAAATATTACTTTAAGATACGGAGCCATTTCGAGAGCTAATTCTTTATAAACACGAGCTGGAATTTCATCAGGACCTGAGGACTTGTTCGGGCTAATGTTATTTAGTAAGGATACAATTCCGCTACAAGATATATCGATCGGGGGCATTGGTTGTTGAAATCGGTCTGGTATTGTTTTGTGCAAATTACGCTTAGATCGATTTAAAACACTCTGAAAAAAATAATTCAACAAATTAGCCTTAAATAAACTGGAAGTTACTATTTCGCCTCTATCGTCTTTCAAGGAATTAACCGTTGATTTTTTAGTTCCCTGTACCTCCCTAACATATGACCAAAATGCTTTCGGATTTCCGTCTGGTTGTTCTCCAAGTACTTTTCTCTTGAATTCGCTAAACGCTTTTCTAAGGGCTGTTTTTGCGGCTGCTTTACAAATTTTATAATGCTCGATAGTATTTTTTAGGTCGCTATTAGCTACATTTTTCTTCATTTTTCTTAGTTTCGCGTGGCTAACTCGTTGGCGTTTTAAACATTTTCTAACCTCCGCGTTGTACCACCTTGGTTCCCAATTCTCGCTCTTATACTTATGAGGTATATATCTGTTGACAAGTGACCGCGTAACTTGGAGGAACTCTTTCTACACCACTGATGTGATATCTTTCTCGAAGACCTCGGTACCTTTCACAAGCCGTCAATATGTGTCTTACACTCAATGGGCAGTCGCATTCATCACAGCGAGGTGAGATCTTCTCTTCGGTGAAGAGGTATGAGTGGGTCAGGGCACAGTGCCCAATTCTCAGTCGCGTGATGACAACTTCCTCCCTACGACAGCTCCTGACGGAAGAGGCCCACGCCTGCGTATCTGCTTTCAGGCAGCGCAATTTATTACTCATTTGGCTCCTCCACGAGTCCTGCCACCTCTGTGCACATATATTTTTTAGGGTACACTTAAGTTCCTCTGCCGGTACCAGGAAAGAAAAGGCTTCGAGGTCGTTCAGGGCTTCCTTCGCCGCTGAGTCAGCCTTCTCGTTTCCGTCTATCCCCACATGTCCAGGAACCCATGAAAAGCTTACTCTTATTCCCTTTTTATTAAGAGAAAGAAGGGCATTATGTATATCCTGAACGATAGGACTGAGTGGGGAAAAGTTGGAAACTGCTTTCAATGCGCTTAAAGAGTCTGTGCAGATTATAAAAGACTTATTACAGCCATGTATGCCGTGTATAGCCATCTTTATAGCGAACAGTTCCGCTGTGTAAACACTACACAGCGGACTGAGCTTCGCTTTCACGACTCCGTGATTAGGGGAGTATTATTGAGATGTGCGCCTGGTTATGGGTTTCGGTTTAAGTAAAATAATTAAGCAGGAGTAATTGTACTCGATTCATTCACAGTTGTTATTTATCATTGGCGCCTTAGCAACACTTTTAGTACATAGAGTTGGAGCTAGCGCTCCTATCGGAAAACATTAGCACCACATTAAAAATTGTCTCACTAGTTCTGCCACGTAGCGGTGGTCATATAATCTACGTGATGCTGAGAAAATGCATATTCCAACACCCCTCCTCAGTTTCTCAAGCTGGAGGGACAAAATAAAATAGTAGGATCATTCCAATTTTAATCCACACATTCCATGATTCTTTCTGTGCTCAAAGAAAACTGCAAAAGGAAGCCACTTGGTCATAATATCAGCCTTTGGGTCACCTGATGGAATATAAATGACAATAATTACATTTCTGGAATGCAAATCTTCAACAAAGTTGTATTTTATATCAACATGTTTAAGTCGTTTGGCCTCCCAGGATTGTAGGGCATCTATAAAGGACTCATTATCTTCATAGACTGGAATTGGATGGGACATATCAATACCTAAGAAATATGACACATCCTGTAAGTCTCTCATTTTGAAACTCCTCATTAGTTTTCTTTTGCCAGAATCAAGCTGGGATTTATCATTGCTACACAACAGTGCATCATCTACATATATTAACAAATATACAATGTACTTTTCAGTCTTCATTAAATGCATACACCTGTCAGACTGGCATTGGAGAAACCCCAACCCTTTTGCTACTTCATCGAGCCTTCTATTCCATTCCATGGGGGCCTGTTTGAGTCCATATAGTGTTTTCTTTAGTTTACAAACCTGATTTGATTTTACTTCTAAACCTTCTGGTGGCAGCATGTATATTTCCTCCTTGATTATGCCATTGAGAAATGCATTCTTATGTCTAGTTGATTAACAAACAAATTATCCGTATTAATTAAACATAATAAAATCCTAACGGATGTCATGCGTGCCACTGGAGAATATGTTTAATGAAAGTCTATACCTTGTTTCTGGGCACACCCTTTTACTAATAATCTTGCCTTATACTGGTCGATTTTTCCGTCACCATCAAATATCTTGGTAAATACCCATTTACTACTGATTGGCCGTTTTCCTATTGGTGCATTAACCATGCATTGGTTTTTGTCCTCCCTGTAAGAAAGGTCTTCAAAACTAGCAGGTACATCATTGCAGATGTCTACCATAAGAGGGCTAGTTTCAAATTTAACAGTACTATTATTTACATTGTATACAGCATTATTTAAATCTACAATTCTAGTAATAAGTGCCATTGTGTCATAGTCTTCCAAATATTCTGGCCTGAGCCTTACCCTGGTGCCCCTCCTTGCACCTGGTAAAAGTGCATGTGCAAGTGAGTTCTTCTAATTCTATGCCCTGTTCACCCCCTCCTGAAACTGGGTACTCTTTATCAACCAGTTGGTTTTCTGTGCCCAATGTCTCACTCTCACCTTTTTCATCTTCCACATCAAAACCACTACTGTCTTCTCCTGTCTCAGGAAAGATAAACCAATTCTCATATCTGTCTCTCAGAAACCTATTTCTAGTCTCATCAAAGGTGACATGTCTTGCAGCAATTATTTTATTGTCCTCCAATGAGAGGAGTCTGTAGCCATTACTACAGGATCCTAACATAATACATTTCTTACTCCTTGTGTCAAACTTACCATCTATTTGATTTTTTTTTTCATGGGCAAAATATATACAACCAAAAACCTTTAAACCAGACAGGTTGGGCTTCTTCCCAAGCCATAACTCAGCCTAAACCTTCTCCTCAGCAATGCTTCTTGAGGAACACCCGTTTAACAAATAAGTAGCAGTAAGAATTGCTTCTATCAAAAAATTTCTTTTTAGACTACTCCCTATAAGCATACACCTGGTTATTTCTATTAGTGTTCTGTTCAGCCTTTCCACCACTCCATTGTTCTCTGGAGTAGTTGGAATTGTTGTCTCATTCAATTCCCAGCTTATTGAACAAATTAATCACCCTTTCATTAATATACTCAGTTCTGTTGTCACATCTAAAGTTACAGATCTTGAATGAGAAACAACTAGTCACACGGGCCACATACAGTTTACTATAGTCTATAATTTCTGATTTAAATTTCAGACCATACACCACAGTGAAATGTGTATAGTCATCCAAAAAGGTTAAAATATATCTCACTCCACTGTAGACAGTGTGTGAGATTGGACCACATAAGTCATTGTGAATTCTCTCCAATGGTCTTATTGTTTTGGGACGTGTGCCAGGAAATGGCAGCCTGGTTTTTCTACCTTGAACACATAAGTACTTCACACATGTCTTCATTACCTGTTACATAATTTATACCTTCAACCATGCCCTTTTACCTCGTTAGGTTTTGTTTACCTAGATGTCCCAGACGCTTATGCCATATTTCCTCATTTTCCATAAGCATAGCAGCTTCAACATCAGGCTTGTTCATTACCATGAGTCTATACAAATTTGATATATTTCTAAACTCAGCAATTATCACACCATATTTGATAATGATTCCCTTTAAATCCCGAAAATGCACATGGTACCCACTCTTATCCAACCTTGTGACAGATAGCTAGTTGTGGGAAAGATTTCCCACAACCAGCACTGTCAGCAAAAGATTAGTTTGAATCCCACCAACTTTAATGATACAGTTGAGCTCTGCCTCGTAATGAGCTAGTAACTTCACCCTGCTTTTTGCGACCTGTATCATCACTGGCATGTCCAAGCTTTGTTTATTTACAACCGGTACGCCCGTCATTCCAAATGACAGGAAGCTCCCGAGTCTAGGATAAATTCTATTCGAGTCACACTGCAGTCCTGGCCAACTGTCATAAGTGAAAGACCCATACCAACTACATCCACAAGCATGGCATTGGCTTTAACTACTTTGGATACCTTGGGTTTGTACGGTTTGGATACAAAACTGTATGTCTCCTGCTGTTCATCAACACATGCCTGGACTGCTTGGGATCCCTCTCCGCTGTTGCTCTCGTTCCCGGCTGATGCAGCAGCTGCCATCTGCCGGTGCCGGTTGCTACCACCTCGTTAGTGTCCGTGGCTGCGGCCTTGCATCCTTTGCCGATATTGTTGCGGCCAGTCTATGCGAAGATGGCCGGAGATGCCGTTACCGCCTCTAAGATTTGACCCTTTTTCGTCTCTGGCGGCACGAGTATTTTCGAACTCTTCCATCTGCTATTGCTTTCTTTCCAGTACACTTGCAGTGTCACCTGGCACCGGCAGATAGCTCCGCTGGAGGATGTCCACACCCTCAGTTATGAATTTGGACAGTCTTTGGGCCTACAGATCAGTAGTCATTCTGAGCTTCCACACGGGGTAATTCTTCCCTTCTAGAGTGGCGATACGAGATTTATCCTCCATCTCGTATTTATCTGGAAAAGATAAACGGAACTAAATAAGACACTATACCGACATTTTCAACTGGGAAATCCTCTACCAGGGGAATCCTCCCCGATGGCGTTTGGCTGGTTGGTGAAAATCCTTTCACCAGCGGGAATCCTCCCTCCAGCCACGGCAAATCCTTGCCGGAGAAATCCTTCTCAACGCAATACAAGCTTAACTGCACCAAAAAAAATCCACACCTCTTGCACCATTCCTTCACTCCAGTTCCGCTAGTCATATGCAATTTAAATCCACTTTCTTAATTCATGGTGTAGTCGTATAATTCATCATTGACCAAAAGAACAAGGTCACTAATTATACATGGACAGATTCATACCTTGTAGTGTCTCGATGATTTCTTTTTTTTTCCTTTTTTTTTCTTTCCGACGTCACCTATGGCGTCCACGTCCTTGACCAAGGCGTCCCTTCTGTCCAGGTCAAACACACCGGTATTTCAAATTCAAATATATACATATATTATATATATATATTATATATATATATATATATATATATATAAATACGTTGATGGATTGGAGTCAGCCATGCGGCGATGAACACACGATGTGGATAGGATGGAGGAGATAGACACACAAAAAAAGAGACGATCACACTTACATAGCTAGCTTTCGGAACTAGTCCGTCTTCAAGGCGTATCACGGAACAAATGTCGTGTGCGCTGGTGAGGATAGGGGTAGGAGGGGCGGTAGGTTAGGGGAGTGGGGATGGGGGAAGGGGAAGGGGTTTTTCCCAGCGGTTGACGAACGGTTCTTGAAAAGGGGAAATTTTTACCAGCTCGTGTCTTGGCCGGAGAGAGCGGAAGGGGTCGCAGTGAGGGTGGGGGGGGGGAGAGGGAAGGGAAGGGGGTAAATGGAAAACAACGGGGAGCGTGCGATTAATGTATTTTATTTAATCCGGGCGCGGCGTACGATTTTAGCAACCAGATTATGGCCAGCTCCTTCTGGCGCACTTCAATTAACGGGGCGTCCGGGGGAAGGGAGATCAATATTGCCACCTCAAAGCACTTGTCAAAGGACAAGCCATGCTTCCGCACATGAGTAGGGACGGGGAAAGTGGAAGATGGGTCTTTACAGGTGCACCGATGGTTATTCATTCTAATATTAAGGGGTGTAATACATTCGCCCACATAAAAACCGGGACATAGTTTACATTGTAACACATAAACTAAGTTGTGGGAGTCGCAAGAGCCGGAGGCTTTGATGTCGAACGGCGTCTCTGTGTTAGGACTCTGAAATGAGGATAGGGGGCGAAACATGTTGCACGTTTTGCACCGTGGTTTGTTGCATCTCTGTGTGGTGGGACGGGGAGTGTCATTCGATGTACCCTCTCGCGAAGAATTGGAGCGAAGAAGATTGGCTAAGTTAGGTGGACGTCTGAAACATACTGTGGGGCATTTGGGTAGGAGATTGGCTGTCGATCTGTTAGTATCTAAAATTGGGAATAAGTCTTTGAGGATGGTCTTGAGTTTTTGGACGCCAGGAAAATATGTGATGTGAAGATTTAGGGCGTCCAGGGGGGTGTCTTTTTTACGTGGGGTGAAATTAGCAGAGGAGGGTAAAATACGTTTTTTTAGAAGTGGCTCGGGATAATTTCTGTTGGATAAAGAATTGTGAAGCTTATCAAGGTATTCGTGAAGTTTTTCTTTGGAGTTGCAAATCCGGTGGCCACGGATCGACAGCGAATAAGGAATTGAGTGCTTAGTGTGTTTGGGATGGCAGCTGTTGTAATGCAAATACAGTTGTTTGTTGGAGGGCTTGATATGGACCGAAGTCTCAAAGGTGTTATTATTTGTGATGGAAATGTCTACGTCGAGAAAGGTGATTTGAGAAGGAGAAGTGGCCGATGTGAAGCGAATGGATGAGAACTGATTTAGAGATTTGAGGAAGTTCGCTAGGGTATCCTCGCCGTGGGTCCATATGATGAAAATATCATCAATGAATCTAACCCAGAGCTCCGGTTGTAATTCCTGGGTGGCGAGGAAATCACTTTCGAGCTTTCCCATGAAGAGATTGGCATAAGAAGGGGCCATTCTTGTGCCCATAGCCGTTCCCTTGGCTTGAAGAAAGAAACGCCCATTGAAAGTGAAGGCGTTGCGTTTCAGAATGAATTCAACTAACTTGATAAGGAAGTTGGTGGAGGGAATGCTAGGGTGATTTCTTCTCGAAAGGAAATGGGATATGGACTCTAGACCTTCATGGTGAGGAATCGAGGTGTACAATGAAGTAACATCCACCGTAGCCATGATGACGCTTTTGTTGGAGGGAATATTTACTGCTTTCAGGATGTCTAGGAAGTGATAGGAATCACGAAGGAAGGAAGGGAGTTTAGCAACTATAGGCTGCAGGTGATAGTCCACGAAGGCCGATATGCGCTCCGTTGGGGAATTGCAGTTGGAGGTGATAGGGCGTCCGGGGACGCCTTCTTTGTGTATTTTGGGAAGGAGATAGAAATACGGGGTTTTGAAGTGAGTGGGCGAGAGAATATTGATGTCGGACTTGGACAGTCCTTCATCAGGGCCTGTTGAAATTAAGAAGTCATGTATTTCCGCTTGATACGCCGCAGTTGGATCCTCTGTGAGTGGGAGATAGGAAGAAACATCACCGAGTTGTCGCATTGCTTCGGCGACATAATCCTCCCTATCTTGAACCACAACGGTTGATCCCTTATCCGCTTTACTGATGGTAATGTTGGGATTGCGGCGGAGGCGACTGAGAGATGACAATTCCTCTCTGTTAAGGTTTGGGGCAGGAGTGAGGGAATTGAGAAATTGAGGATCTGACACACGATTTAGAAGTTGGTTGCAGAATACCTCGATTGGGTGATTATTGGCCAAAGGTTTAGGTTCATAGTTGGATTTAGGACGAAATTTGTTGATGGCGGGGTTTAAATTTGAAGTGTGGCCGTCGTTTTGTTTCCAAAAGTGCCGCCATTTGAGGTTTCTGCAGAAACTGATGACATCCGAGAGTAATTGTATATGATTGACTTTGGGAGTCGGTGAGAAAGTGAGTCCTTTACTTAAAACAGAGACATCATTCTTAGTGAGTGCAGTAGAGGAAAGGTTGAGAACATCTGACTCTTGCCCTCCGTCAGGTATGGAGTGGCCGTGGGGTGGTGGGGGTTTGTATTTAGGAGGGGTTGGCGGCCCCTTGGGCGGCGCCGGGAGGTTGAATAAGGTGGCGAGATCTGGCCGTTCCGAGAGGAGAGGCCGGGGAGGGGGAGTGGGGGGCAGTATTTGGGCGGGAAGAGAGATACCTCTCGCTAAATGTGAAACGTATAGGGCGGATAGTTTCTTTAATAATTTATTACGGCGAAACTCCTGTTTTTTCAGCGTTACAAAAATTATATTGTTAATGTGCGTAATATACTCCGGAAAAGAGCAGGTGATAATTTTTATCAAAGAGAGCCAATTCTGAATGTGGAATTCTCGCATTGAAGTATACTGGGCCAGGAGTACCCGGGTAAATGATAATGAAGTTTGAAACTTCAGTTGATAGATTGGAGAGCGCAATTGTGGAGGGATGGCGTCAATTGGAATTTTAATGGTGAGGCCATTGGGGGCTATTCCCATTGAAAGGCAGGAATTTAAAAAGAAAATATGATCATTGCACATAGATATCTTTCGGGAATTGAATTTGACTTGGGAAATCCAATGCGCCAATGGTTGGTTCATAGTCACGATGGTGAGTGGGAGGAAAATTAGGTGGGAGGTGACGAGATTAAGATGATATGCCTAGACACGATACTGGAGTAAAAACAAGAGGGAAAGTTAAGAGAAAGATGGGAGGGTTTAAATAGGATAAGGAAAGACAGGAACAGCGCACTTACGTAGGCGTAACGATGAAGAAGAAGATGAGCAGCGGGCAGCAAACAAATACGTTGATGGATTGGAGTCAGCCATGCGGCGATGAACACACGATGTGGATAGGATGGAGGAGATAGACACACAAAAAAAGAGACGATCACACTTACATAGCTAGCTTTCGGAACTAGTCCGTCTTCAAGGCGTATCACGGAACAAATGTCGTGTGCGCTGGTGAGGATAGGGGTAGGAGGGGCGGTAGGTTAGGGGAGTGGGGATGGGGGAAGGGGAAGGGGTTTTTCCCAGCGGTTGACGAACGGTTCTTGAAAAGGGGAAATTTTTACCAGCTCGTGTCTTGGCCGGAGAGAGCGGAAGGGGTCGCAGTGAGGGTGGGGGGGGGGAGAGGGAAGGGAAGGGGGTAAATGGAAAACAACGGGGAGCGTGCGATTAATGTATTTTATTTAATCCGGGCGCGGCGTACGATTTTAGCAACCAGATTATGGCCAGCTCCTTCTGGCGCACTTCAATTAACGGGGCGTCCGGGGGAAGGGAGATCAATATTGCCACCTCAAAGCACTTGTCAAAGGACAAGCCATGCTTCCGCACATGAGTAGGGACGGGGAAAGTGGAAGATGGGTCTTTACAGGTGCACCGATGGTTATTCATTCTAATATTAAGGGGTGTAATACATTCGCCCACATAAAAACCGGGACATAGTTTACATTGTAACACATAAACTAAGTTGTGGGAGTCGCAAGAGCCGGAGGCTTTGATGTCGAACGGCGTCTCTGTGTTAGGACTCTGAAATGAGGATAGGGGGCGAAACATGTTGCACGTTTTGCACCGTGGTTTGTTGCATCTCTGTGTGGTGGGACGGGGAGTGTCATTCGATGTACCCTCTCGCGAAGAATTGGAGCGAAGAAGATTGGCTAAGTTAGGTGGACGTCTGAAACATACTGTGGGGCATTTGGGTAGGAGATTGGCTGTCGATCTGTTAGTATCTAAAATTGGGAATAAGTCTTTGAGGATGGTCTTGAGTTTTTGGACGCCAGGAAAATATGTGATGTGAAGATTTAGGGCGTCCAGGGGGGTGTCTTTTTTACGTGGGGTGAAATTAGCAGAGGAGGGTAAAATACGTTTTTTTAGAAGTGGCTCGGGATAATTTCTGTTGGATAAAGAATTGTGAAGCTTATCAAGGTATTCGTGAAGTTTTTCTTTGGAGTTGCAAATCCGGTGGCCACGGATCGACAGCGAATAAGGAATTGAGTGCTTAGTGTGTTTGGGATGGCAGCTGTTGTAATGCAAATACAGTTGTTTGTTGGAGGGCTTGATATGGACCGAAGTCTCAAAGGTGTTATTATTTGTGATGGAAATGTCTACGTCGAGAAAGGTGATTTGAGAAGGAGAAGTGGCCGATGTGAAGCGAATGGATGAGAACTGATTTAGAGATTTGAGGAAGTTCGCTAGGGTATCCTCGCCGTGGGTCCATATGATGAAAATATCATCAATGAATCTAACCCAGAGCTCCGGTTGTAATTCCTGGGTGGCGAGGAAATCACTTTCGAGCTTTCCCATGAAGAGATTGGCATAAGAAGGGGCCATTCTTGTGCCCATAGCCGTTCCCTTGGCTTGAAGAAAGAAACGCCCATTGAAAGTGAAGGCGTTGCGTTTCAGAATGAATTCAACTAACTTGATAAGGAAGTTGGTGGAGGGAATGCTAGGGTGATTTCTTCTCGAAAGGAAATGGGATATGGACTCTAGACCTTCATGGTGAGGAATCGAGGTGTACAATGAAGTAACATCCACCGTAGCCATGATGACGCTTTTGTTGGAGGGAATATTTACTGCTTTCAGGATGTCTAGGAAGTGATAGGAATCACGAAGGAAGGAAGGGAGTTTAGCAACTATAGGCTGCAGGTGATAGTCCACGAAGGCCGATATGCGCTCCGTTGGGGAATTGCAGTTGGAGGTGATAGGGCGTCCGGGGACGCCTTCTTTGTGTATTTTGGGAAGGAGATAGAAATACGGGGTTTTGAAGTGAGTGGGCGAGAGAATATTGATGTCGGACTTGGACAGTCCTTCATCAGGGCCTGTTGAAATTAAGAAGTCATGTATTTCCGCTTGATACGCCGCAGTTGGATCCTCTGTGAGTGGGAGATAG